>OU862900.1:22489670-23689670 GCA_917880725.1 Selenia dentaria | reverse complement strand
TTCATGGAATGGACATCTTGCCTTAATAAAGGGATTTCCTTATTATGTTCCTTAAGATCAAATACTTCTTGCCTGTGTTGCTTTACTTCGGATATGAGTTGTGATCCATTACCTTCCTTATCCACCTTAAGATATAAAGTCATTCAATAATACCAGATTAGAAACTGTGAACCTCCTTTTCAAGAATTAAATAGCAATATCAGCCCATGTTGATAAAACGCAGCCAAATAATGCACAGCCTGTATTGTACAGCCAATAATTCGAAGCCATTCCACGGAATATTTGATGCGAGTATTGCAACCAAATAATGTCCAGGCAATACCTGGACATTATTTGGTTGCGATAGGCTGTACATTATAGGGACTCTTGTGTTAGAGTTACAACCATAGAGAAACTTTGTATAGGTACAACCATAGATTAGTGTCATTTGGGTATGTATAGGTACTTGGATACAACATCGCATGAAAATAATTTTGCTAGAGTCTGGCTAATGGAAGTTGATACTGAAAAAGCGCGGCAAATTTAAAAAATATCAGCATGGCAGCCCTAAAGTAAAAAGGAAAGTTGGAACAACTCACTTTGATACTTTGACATTCATTTTTATTTTACTAGTGGATGCTTGCAATTTTGTCCGCGTTATGACGAGATTAAAAGTAGCTTATATCACTTGTTAACTCTTTATTAACTTCATACCAAACATCACACGGATACGTCACTCCATTGTGGCGTATTAAAGGAACAAACAGGCTATCAAACACTATCATGAGTATCAATATTATCATGAGTTTAAATTTTTGTAAATCTATGTGAGTATGTATCAAAGAAAACAACACCATATATTTTTATACTGTTTTTTAATCACTATTATCAAAATCTGAATCTAAAAATTCAACATGGAGTGAATCGTCAGAATCACTGGAGTCGCTGCTGTCTCTTAAATTGATGATGAAGCTTTCTAAATTATTTTCAGTTATATGGTCTCTTCTTTTGTACTTGTCGTCCACATGAATGACATGGTCTGTCATTTTTTTCCAATCATCTGCTGTAATACACTCAAAAGATTGTTTTATGAGAACTCTTTTGGAGTTCGGCTTACATTTTTGCTTCCCACATTTCTTTTTGCTAGACTCCATATGAGTTCTATAGCATTTAGGTCACAATGATATGGAGGAAGTCTTAGCACTTCATGTCCGTTTTGGCTTTAAAGTTCATCAACTTCATAAATAGGTTCTGGTGTGTTCTGTTTTACTAAGCAGAGCAACTCTGCTTTTGAATTGTATGTTTCAAATGAAATACCATTCAATGTAAGCCAATTCTGTATCTCTAACTTTCGATTTTGAGATGTGGGCGCTCTATTATGACAGAATGGTATGATGCATTGTCCATTACAATTACACTTGGTTCATTCAAATTGGGGATAAGCTTTTCTTGAAGCGATTTGTTGAAGTTTGTGGAATTCATGTCATGGTGGTAGTCGGCCATTTTCGATTTGGTTCTAAATACTAACAATGAGTTTGGAATAGGACCTTTCTCTGATCCTGCATGCATAATAATATATCGTTTTCCTGACGATATGTTTTCAATTATTCCACTTGTTGATGGACCTTGCCAACATTTTTAGGCTTATAGGTTTTGTGGACATAAGTTTCATCTAAGCAGATTATTGGCTTGCCTTCTGCACGTTTCAATGCAATGGTACGCAAAAAGCGATGTCTCCATGCAGCTATATCATATCGTTCAATTAATAGTGAAAGTTCATTTTTGTTTTTCTTAAATTCATAACCGTTGGCTAATAATATGCGACGGAGAGTTTCACGACATCCACCAAATTCTATACTTTCTTTTAACTCTACCAACAAAGATCTTAATGTTGGTACTTGTTTCCTCACACAGTAAAATACGTTTACTTTATTACGAATAACATCCATATCGAAACTTCTTTTTTAATTCTCTTTAATGTAATAACACTAACATCTGTAAAAAGAATAAAATAAAATGTAAATTATCGTGAGTCTCATAACTAAGAAATAATAGAAAATACACAAGTATTACAAAACTAGTCTAAGATTAACGTTGAGTGAAAACTTACCGGTGAGTGAAGATAGTTCTTCTAAGTACTGGTTCTGCGATTTCATCATATATTTTTGATCTAAATCTGTGACCTTTTCAATTGCTTGTTTTACTTCAGCAGTTCGTGCATTATCCTCAAGACTATCTGTAAAAGAACAATAACATTATCTAAAGTAACTAATATGTACTTATTTAAAATAAAAAATATCAAGACATTTTGACCGTACTAACCTAAAAAATCAGTCACAGTACGTAAACAATCCTGTTTTTCTCGCAATACGGCTTGTTTCACAAGCTTTTTCTCTTCATATTTCGAAATCATACAAAACAATAGTTTTCGCACTTCACTCTTTATAGTTTTATTCATTTTTATAGCCTTAACACGGATATATCACAACAAAACTATACGCAAGTCAACCACAACGAAACATCAACAACACGCCATCTTGTTGCGTCAGAGATAGGGATACCATACACTGATTCTGATTTTACCAAATCTTTCGGAAAACAGCCAAAAATTAATTTCTTTAAAATAAAATTGCCAAGTTTTTCTCTAGTAAAGAGTGTACCTAATTAATTAAGCTATTTATTAGACCAACATAAGGCTTAGTGTTGCTCTTGAAATGATCCAACAACGTACATACGATACTTATTTTCGATGAATACAATTTTAGCACACGTACGAATTTTTAAAACTCATTTTATAAAATGTTTAATATAAGTTTGTTTTAAAAATGCCTTTTTGGAATAAATTGTTCCTAAGTACTTTCTGCTTAAAATACCCCAATTTGAAGGGTAAATATCCGATGGTAGGATCACTTTAGTGTTGTCATATAAAAAGTTTGCAAAAAAATCCAGTATCTACTTTCGTTAGCCAGACTCTAACAAAGTTTTTAAAACGCGCCGCTGGGTGCCATACAAGATACCATAACATTATGGTAGCCACCATGCTATGGTATCTTAGTGTAAATTACAAAAAACGTATAGGTAGCTCACCCAGCAGCGCATTTTAAAAACTTTGTCGGCAAAATTATTTTCATGCGATGTTGTATCCAGTACCTATAGATACTCTAATCTATTTCAAATTTATGTACACGTTTGCATTATTGGCTGTGCATTATTATGGTTGTACACAAGGACGTTAAAAAAAAGGCGGACAGAGTTTCATAGAACAATAATTGAAGCACCCATAGTTAGTCACACGTACACGCAGAACACACACATTGACACCATAGTATGTCAGCCGCCCGCCATTACATTTCGAACTGTCACGTACGGTGGAGTTGTTTGAATATACACGTAAAAAAATTAAAGATGCCGTCGTGTGTAGTGAAAAGCTGTCGAAACCATAGTGCTTCGGAAAAAAAGAGCCAGGGGATCACTTTTCATAGGTAAGCAAGTAGTTTATATAGCTTATTTCCGCAATTATAATTGTTTTCGTAAAAATATATATCAAAACAATCGGTGTTGCCAGTCAAGAAACATTTTCATTTACTCTGAATTGGGGTATTTTTTTATTGACAGTATATTTAAATATGTTAGAGAATAGAAATGCAAAATAAGTTTGAAAAATAGAATAGGATAGACATTTGATAAAGGTGGTAAGGTAAGGTAGGTAATGGCAACGGTATCCGAGTTGATTCGAGACCATTCTGGTAAAAGTTGTATTGTGGTATTGTCGCTGTTGTACATAGTATAAATTATTATTATTATATTATATTCTACGTTTTATAGATTCCCCACTGCAAATGATGTATGGAAAAATGATTGGATAGAAATAATAAGAAACTGCAGAAATGAAAGCGGTTGGAATCCATCAAAATCTAGTGTAATCTGCAGTATACACTTCGAGGAAAGTGATTTATATAAAACTAAAGGTGGACTTATTCGCATTGTCAGCTTTGCCGTACCAAAAAAGGTAAAACAAAAGTATATTGTTTTAAATAATAATAATAGTATTTAAATTAATAAAATTCCTTCTATAAATTGAAATCTTGAAATTACCTAATTTTATTTACTTTTAGTTTTTATTCGAGAATTCAAGTGTTCAAGAAGAACAACCCGCAGAAATAAATAATTCCAGTGGATCTCATAGGGTACGTATACTAATTACATTTGCATTATGCAATAGTGTGGATAAAATTAACCATAAAAATACCAGTTCATCAAGAATGTGTTTTACTTATGGGTTTGTGATAATGTGTCTTGTTTTTTTTATAGAGCTCATTAGTGCTTGAAACGGCAGTAGGGTCAGGATCTGGGCTGCAAAATAAATTTGAACAGGTACGTAGTTAAGTGTTACAAGGTACCTGGTTGACCGAGCTTTGCTCGGTTTTTCAAATGCCTATATCTTGGGAACCGACCTTTTCTCGGACCTGGAACCTTGATAAATCGATTCCTTGAGCCGAAAATCCTCTAATCTGTAACTTTCATGAAAATCGTTGGAGCCATTTCCGAGATTCTGATTACATATACAGGCTGAATTTTTAAACTGGGCATGGATGGCCAAATCCTAAACAAAGAAGAATATCAAAAAATTCTTAAAGGAGTCTCGAGCCCGATTTTGATGTAAACTAAAACTGCATAATTGGATTTTTAAAAAGTAAATTTTCCTAGTCATGAATCGAACCCGAAGATTCTGAAAAAAAAACACATTCCTTATTATTGCACCATTCGATAGTGTCGCTGATAAGGATCAAATCCTAGGAAGTAATTACATATGGCAAACTAAACGAAATACAGTTTTTTAACAAAATTCAAAATTGTGCCTACTATTTTCTATACAAAGCTGGATTCCTCGTCTTAAGGATTGTATCGCATTTACCATTCAGATGCTGATTTCGTTTAATTTTTTACTCACTATGCTATGGCAAGTGGCCATTTAGTTATTCAAAATAATCAAATATTTTCATATTTTTTTTTATTTTTAATACAGAAAAAAATTACATCCTGTATTATTACACCATTTGATAGTGTCGCTGGTAAGGATCAAATCCTGCGAAGTAACTATACATGGCAAATTAAAGGAAAGACCATTTTTTTATAAAGTTTAAAATTATGGCTACTATTTTCTATACCAAGCTGGGTCGAAAAAATAAAAAAATGTATTTATGTCATTTTTTATGAGAATAAGTAAATGGCCACTTTCCAAAGCATAGTGAGTGAAAAATTAAACGAAAAAGTCAGCATCTGAATGGTAAATGCGATACAATCCTTAAGACGAGGAATCCAGCTTTGTATAGAAAATAGTAGGCATAATTTTTAACTTTGTTAAAAAACTGTATTTCCTTTAGTTTGCCATATGTAATTACTTCCCAGGATTTGATCCTTATCAGCGACACTATCGAATGGTGCAATAATACAGGATTAGATTTTTTTTGCAGTATCATGGGATCCAATTATGCAGTTTAAGTTTTCATCAAAATCGGGCTCGAGGCTCCTTTAAGTGTTTTTCCATAGTCCTCTTAGTTTCGGATTTGGCTTCCATGCACAGTTTAAAAACTCACCATATATATATATATGGTGAGTTTTTAAACTGTGCATGGAAGAATATATATATATATATATATATATATATATATACATACATAGATTCACGCCTGTTTCCCAGAGGGGTAGGCAGAGACTACGGATTTCTACTTGCTTCTAATTGCTCGTTATATATTAGATTTTGTTAATATAATAAACAGTTTTGCGACGTTATAATTATAATGTTCGATATTTTTGCAGGATACAACAAAAGAAAATTTTCCGATACCAGATGTTCATGTAGAACAGCCAATGTCGGTACTTTTTACTCCCAAAAAACGAAGAATGAAGACACAGCTGTTAAAAATGCATGTTTTGAATCAAAACCTAAAGAAGAAAATAAAAATATTGAATCAAAAAGTAAGACGTCTGCATGATAGGAATAAATCTTTAAAAAATATTTTAATTAACCTTGAAGAACATAATTATGTAGATTCAGATCTATTTAATAGATTAAATGAAAACATTGTAGCCGCTGACCTCTTTAATAACTACAATAGAAAAAAATTAAATAAGAAAGTTAAATACTCACCGTCTATGAAAAAGTTTTGCCTAACCCTCAACTACTATTCCCCTAAAGCATACGAATACGTTAGGCAAACTTTTAATACCTGCCTTCCTCATCGGAAAACACTCTCCAAGTGGTACGGACGTTTGGATGGAGAGCCAGGATTCACTGAAGAATCTTTTCAGGCATTGAAAGCTAAAGCACAAGTAAGTCAGCATCGACCTTTGTGCACTTTACTTTTTGATGAAGTAGCTATTAGAGCTCAAAAAATGTGGGATGGTAAGAAATACATAGGCCTAGAAGATATGGGTTCAGGCGTTCAGGAAGGTGCACCTTTGGCATCTCAAGCTTTAGTTTTTTTAATTGTTGGGATTAATCACCGGTTTAAACTTCCATTGGGATACTTCCTGAGTAATTCTTTAAAAGGTGAGCAAAAAGCTAACTTGATAAAAATATGTCTTATCAAATGTTTTGAGGCTGATATTGACATTGTTGCCATGACATGCGATGGACATGCAACAAATTTTAACGCTTTTGAAGCCCTTGGTTGTAATTTGAAACCAGAGTCATTAAAAACCACATTTACACATCCGAGTCATGAAACTGAGATTGCATGTTTCCTAGACCCTAGCCACATGATCAAATTATTACGAAACCAGTTAGAATCCAAAAAAGAGTTTATAAACAACGATGAAAAAAAAATTAAATGGAAGTTTGTAGAGGAACTTAATAAATTACAAGAACGAGAAGGTTTACATTTGGCAAACAAATTGACAAAAAGACACATTAATTTCAGAAACAATGTGATGAAAGTTAAACTGGCCACCCAAGTCTATAGTGAAAGCGTAGCAAATGCTATTAAAACGTGCAGAGAGGATCTAAATATGGACGCATTTAGAGATTCGGAGGAAACAAAAAATTTTATCAAGAAAATGAACATAATGTTTGACATTTTCAACTCCCGAGCAATGAGACAATTTGATTATAAAAAACCTCTCTGTTCGGAAAATAAACAAAAAATTTTCGATTTCTTAGATGAACTAAAAGAGTATATACTTAACTTAAAAATTAAACATATGACAAAGAGGAAAATAAAGAGAGATGGTCGAGATACCTTTGTTATTACTAAATATAATAAACGTGTAGTAGATGCAAAATGTAAAACCGGTTTTCTTGGCACGTTAATTAATATAGAAAGTTTAAAAGTGCTTTACCAAAACCTATTTGAAAATGAGAAACGTTTAGTATTCCTGCCAACTTACAAACTCAGTCAGGATCATCTGGAGATTTTTTTTTCCTGCATACGAATGCAAGGCGGATTTAACGATAACCCAAATGTCCGTCAGTTCAAAGGTTGCTACAAAAAACTTTTGGCTCATCTGGAAATATGATGTTTAAATACTGGAAATTGTGTTCCTTTGGAACAAATAGCTATGCTTAATTGTCCTTCAGCCAGCCAAGTAATTAATATGACAACTCCATCATATCGTCACGAAGAACAAGAAGACACTTATTGCAACTCATATTTATCTTTTATGAAAGAAATTACCCAAGAAGATGATGATATTGCACAGCGATTAAATATAGAGAAATTTAATGACTACAGGAAATTGATAATTGGTTACCTGGCAGGAAGCATTTGTCATTATGTATATAAAAAAATTAAGTGCCAAACCTGCATTACCCGCTTATGTACAGATAACTGGCATTTTTTTCATAAGCTAATAAATGTAAAAACACGTGGAGGCTTACACTACCCGTCACAAGATGTTTATGATATATGTTATATTTGCGAAATGGTAGTGCGAAAACTTATAAAAGAAAAATTAACTATATATAATGAAAATCAACATCAGTACATGCTAAACAAAATTCTTGAAAAATTTATCACAAATAACAGTATTTTTTTAAATCTTGAACCAGAACATGCGTTTGCTGGAGCTGAACATAAAATATCACTAATTAAATATATTGCTGAAAAGTATTTAAATATTCGTTTTCACCACATTACAAAATTGGAGTGGATTTCTAAATCTTATGACAGCAAAAGACAAATTTATAAAAAATTAAATCAGCAAATGGGATTATAAAATTACTAAGGTTATACTTCTGGATTTCATAGCATATTAGTACGATAACTTTTCAGATATTTTTAAGTGTTCCTATTATTATTTTAAATATTTTTTTCAAACCAATAACGAACACATAAATAAAAGATTTATCCGATTTGGTGCAGCCGTTTGGAAGTTGTCCGAGTAGTGACGGATTAAGAATACAAAGTGTCACTACCCCATTTCATTCCGTGGGTGTCGTAAGAGGCGACTAAGGAAAATGTAAATAGTATCTCTGCAAAGAGTCGGAAACCTCGTCATTTAACCCTAAACCAACCCGTCTGGTCAGCGTGGTATAGTAGGCCAAGCCCTCCTAATTTTTATAGAGGCCTATGTCCAGTAGTGGTCTTGGAAACCACAATACTGTAGTACTGCAGTGTACTGTGGGGAAAGGCTGTGATGATGATCATGATGTTTGGAAGTTATGCGCGTAAACATTTCAGTGATTCATTTTTATTTATATAGATTTATAAATATATTTGTTTTCATTTTTATTCCAACTACACTTCGATATTAATAAATATTTAATTGATTATTGTGTTTTACTGCTCTTCTTTTTACGTTTAAGTACCTATACTAATGCTTGACAGTAAAAAACAGCAAATAAAAAAATATTAACCTAATAGAACCTTAAAAATATTAGTTAAATTTATTTTAAAAAATATGGGTAATTTTTCTTATGTCTGGCAGCCCTTTACACACGCATACAAATATACACTATCGCCATTTTGATGCTTCAATCATTTCTAGGCGACAATACGTCCGCCTTTTTTTTAACGTCCTTGGTTGTACATTATTGTCTCACAAATAAAATATCAGTTTGAATTTGATTTTCTTACGCGTACTACTTGTTAGTGTTTTTCGACTGTAATTGGACTTTCGGTCGGTTTGCTGTGCTAAATGTGTAGTGTTGAGTTGTCGCAGATGGTCTTCAAGCTTAGCATACTTTGTTATTTATAGTAATATGTTGATGACAAAATTATCTTGTATCTATTTATGTTTTGTGTTACTTTTGTTGATCTGTTGTGTTGCAATAAAGCGTTTATATAAATATCTATCTATTTATACTTACCTTGCAAGCATTCGATTAGATAAAGTATCTTAAAGTAAAATTAAATGCAATATATATTATAAAATAGCTATAGGTATATATAGAGCAGCAGAGTTGTAATATGATCCGCCGCAGAAGCTGGCGCTAATGTGGCAGCCAATTTTGGGGGCTTAGTTGCCTATCTATCTATAGTATACATACTCTAATCCATCTGTTAGTCTGTGCTCTAATCTATGGTAGCCACTGAGAGAGACCCGACAGATGCTTTTTTGATTGTTTTATTTGTTTTGTCTTTATTTGTTTTACAGTTGCATGATACATCACAGTGTACAGATTAATAACTTAACAATAACGTATGTGTGTGTAAATTAAGCTATAGGTACCATTAAAGTGGTTATACTTTACAATTATTTTCTGTGAATGTGTTGTATAAGAACGTGTATACATGCCGTCCTGTGTAAGTACGTTTTGTTTTGTCTATTTTCAGAATAAGCAAATTTAAAGACGACTATTGTCATCCTAATTTATATAATTCAGTCCAAATGCTTAAAAACATAGTGGTGGTTGGTTTTAACCAACCACCACATTGACTTGTGATGATCTTAGTCATCCCCAATTAAACGCCATGCAAGTGGTATGCGTTGATGCCTCTAAACCCTCTTTTCCTGGTTCCTTAACCTTTAGGTAGTGACGTGGTTTGGATGACTCTTAAATGGTGACGTGACGTTTTATAGATGTCTATGCACTTTAGGTCAATAGTATGAATTTAATTATTATTAGAAATTTTTTTTTGCAATGAAAATAAAGATTTGTTTTTAATTATATAGACTATAATTAAACCCAATTTAAGCATTAATCAACATTTATTAGGACATTTGGCAAAAGTTACAAAAAAATCACATTCTATAAAATGTGCACTTCTTGAGTGTTATGAAATAAACAACTAGACTTCCTACTACAGACAACTAGAATCCGTAGCTCTTGGAAGACGGTCATTGTAGACTAGTCGTTGTAAATGTGGCAAAACTCATTCTCGGGCAAGATCCTGTAAGAATTATCCTCTTCATATATCTGATACGTCAGCACACTGCCTATAAAGCATGAAGGCATTTATTCTGCTCAAGTCTAGCAATCTGAAAAAAATTGCCAAAGGCCATTTGGGATTCTGTGTGTAGATTATCTTGTGGAAGTATTGAAGGTAGACTCGAATCTTGCATCGCAACTGAACTGCTTGGTGATCTTTGTGTTGAGATATCTGGGTTTTTCATCCTCAGATTGTTCTGAAGCTGAGTCATGATGACTTTGCAAACAGAAATCTAGATCTACTTCTTCGTCGTCCACATCACTTATGTCTCGCTCCAACTCAGCCTCTAACCACTGACTTAGGATTGTTTCATTTGTAGAAGCATTTAGTACTACTCGCTTTCAACGCCACCGAAACCTGAAGGTACCGAGAGAGTTTAAGGATTGGCAATTTTAAAATCGAAAATACGTGTCTAGAATCGACAACGTGTAACGGAGCGAAAAACGAACGTTACATTATATAGTAGATCCCAGGGCATAAAGAAATACAGCTGACCCCTGTGCCAAGTAGGCAACCCATGATGGGACATTAGATCATTTTAAAATTTATCTTCATGACTTAGGTGCATCTGTTAAGTCTCAAATGAACAATGCCTGGTCTAAGGACTGGCAAATCTCAAAGGCTGTGAAGGGTAAATTTTACAGTGATATTCTAGTAGATATTCCGACAAAACCCTGGTTCTGTTAATTCAGAAAAGCCAACAAAATTTCTACCTCAGTAGTATTTCTGCTACGACTGAACATGCTTGTACTCCTGTTCATTTGATCATGTAGAATTGTACTGGTGAAAGATGTTTTCAAATTGGTCCAGTTGTGTTGGAGCCTATTTAATTTAACAAATAAATCTTTCCTCTTTATAATATTTATATAGCCGTTTTAGAACCGTGGGGCCCTGGGTTTGATTATTGGTATTGGGATAGCAGTCCGGAGACTGGAACAATGGCCCATAGATGGCAATAGGCTCGCTTCCTATTACATGTATTAACATTTAAAAGGTTTGAGAGTGAAAACGCAATGGTAGTCAGAAGCAATACTTATAATGAAGCACAGTCACAGTAGGTACTTAGCAATACAAAAATCAGCATCTTAGAACTAAGCTAACCGGATAGTACAATTTGCTTTATATACACTAGCGCCACCGACAAGAGTGACCAGAGTACTTATTTTCCTTAACAACATGGAACAAAAATTCTATCCGGCAAAATGCAGGTGTTCAAAACACCGCTGCTTACTCCTTGGTGGATATAATATAGCTGCGATGATTTGTTAATTTGTGTTTAAAAATAACATGTATTAAGTTATATTCATTAAAGTTTATTTTTACCAAGTTTTGAGTGAATTGCACCAGAAATATTTTTTTTCCTAATAATTTCTGAACTTTACTGCACAACTTATGTGGGTGAGTATATTTACAAAAAACTATAATACTTATACTATACTTTTTTCATTAAGTAGTAGCACTACTACTACCTATTAAATGAAGTTTGGAGTTGATCTGATGCTGGGCCCAAAGCAATCGAGGGAACTTCCTTGTGTTTGGGCTTAATTCCTTTATATTGATGAGAACTTTCCACCCATAGGGGTTATAACGCGGTATAAGAATCAGATGAACGTATCTACATTTTGTCAATTTTACAGGAGAGCAAAAATACTGTGGAAATTTGTCACTTCAAACTTTACTAGCTCATTAACAGAGATAGTATTATAGTTGGTGAGAAAAAAATAATATTGATATATTGTTCTACTATTTGAGCATTAAAAAATAAAAAAATAAATTGTTTATAAATGCTTATAAAGATACAACATATATTTTTTTGAAATCCGGTTGACATACGTTAGTGTGGCTCTTAATTTGTTTTCTGGTTTTGTTCTTATCTTACTTACAAACGTCGTTTGTGCAGCTAAGTTTTATTTTGTGTTAGATATGAATGGACTAAATAAATTAAAATAAATAAGTAATCAATCAAACGTAACATAATCTTTATTTACTTCTGCAAACACACAATATTAAATAAAAAAAAATCAACATACAGACATCAATTAGAAAAATATTAATTATCTTCGTCGTCATCATCAGTTGTTCCAACGGAAAATCCTTCATAAAAACTGTGATATTGCGTTGGAGTAAATACCTTGTCTGCACAAATCTTGTAAGTCTTCATACTTCTCAGCGGAAATGGGTAAGGGTTTGTCATATGCACTTTTCAATACAATTTGTTCCACAGTCAATCTTTTGCCTCTTCTGATAATCTTAATCATTTTAAAATCAGTATCATCTAAATCATATTTGAAGTATATATGTTTACTGTCTTCTTTACGGTACTGTAACCATCTTATTTTGAGCCAATTGACATTATTGCCATCACAATCCACTTTGGTATTCTTGACTAATACCGTTTTTAGGTATTTAATATTTACAAAGTCATCTGTTCCCATTTCATGAACGTCATATGGATTTTTTCTGGAAGCTTTTCTTATAATTGTGTAGAAGCCGGATGGATGAAATATCGGTATATTCTTCTTAGACAGTTCAATAGTCGCATGGATATTATCTGCTTCCATTTGACTGTGCCCAGGTTCAAAATACTTTTGGTTAATCTCTGGTATATTGAAAGCCTCAACGCAGTACAATAATAGAGCTGAAATATATACATTTCGACATTGGCTCGCACAAGTATCAGACATAAATGTAATGGGCTTACCATCAGCTTTCGTTTTCAGAAATTTCAACAAACATGTCCCAATTTCAGTAGCCCCTTTCCTTCCAATACCTTCGTGCCAGCAATAACAGAACACGTTACGCTTTTCTGTCTCAAAATCCAGCATAGTAAAATTGTACATTGCAATTCGGCGTTTGTAATAAATTTGTTTTGAAGATGATGATGGGCAATTACAAATGGCCTCTAAGTCATATTCAGCAAAATGTATATCACCCGATTGTGCTGACATTTTTGCTTCGTCACGATGTCGTCGTGCAGTAATTTTTCTCTCTAGGTGCTTTTCATACTCTTCTTTCTGCTTCTCTTTTTCCTCTGCGTTCAAATGTTGGAAAGTAAAACATTTGTCACACAAATCTTTTCGTTGTTTAAAGAAACCAATATTAAATTCTTTCTTGAAAACCAGTCGGTAGTAAGCTATATCAACAGGTTCTCTTCGCTCTTCACAACATTTAATTTTATAAAGCTCGTACATCTTTGCTACATTAAGATCTTGATCTAAAAACTCTTTTTAAGTGTCTCTTCGTGCATAGTGCGCTGGCATTCGGGGAAAAGATTTAATATGATCTCGAATGTACTGCCTGGTATCATCCGATTTTTTATTGTGTGGTGCATGTTTTCCCCGCTTATCGGCTTCAACAACATGAGTTTCAAACAATTTTTTGAAACAAAATCTAACAAAAGTTTCTGAGACACTCAAAGTTGCTAAGAAGAATTTCTGACATACTTTTTCTTTTTCTGTAGCTCCTTTTTTCTCCAAGAAATATTTATTTGTCAGTTTTCTTTTGCTTTCTAAATTAGCAGTTCTTTTTGTTTGCGTAGGCACTCGATTCACCAAGCCTACAATATACTGCCTTTTCTGATCAATATTTTCAATATTCCAAAAAGATGAAAAGATTTCTAATCTGTCTTCTTCACTAAATTTGTCCGTGCATTTTTCTCTGCACATCCCCATACACTTCGGTTCTCCTAAAGATTTGCCTGGATTTAGAAAACCTTTACTTGAGAGGTAAGGTTCACCCTTTTGTCTTTTATTTTTTCTCAAATTCTTCTTCCATTCATTTGGTTCCGCTTGACCTCTGCGTTTGCGTTTACGATTTTGATGACCAGGAATAACCTTACCAGGATTTAATGCCAGCAACATCAGTAGTATTACATTCTATGTTTATGTCAACAGTTTCTGTAGTATCTGAATGAGCAACGTTTTGTGTTAATACATCATTAATTTGAACATTGTCTCCGAGTTCCGAAGTTGTAAAGTCACTTGATGATAAGATGCATTCATCTGGTGCAGGCACGCCATCATTGCTTGAATTGGATAAATATAAATCTTCATTTAATAAATCCACTAAGTCTAACGATATATTATTATTTTCCAAAGTTGAAAACAGTATGCTAGGTGACTGCTCAGGTTCATCAAAATCAGATAGTGTTACATTCTCTAAAATTGTTAACGTTGGTTCCTGAAAAAAAAAGAAGTATATTAAAAAAGTATTATAATAGATTACTTACATCTTATCCCGCAGCAATAGCACAATTAAAATTATATACTATTAGTAGGTATAGGGCAAACCTATTGCAATTCATCATGCTTAAACTTCAGTATGGTACACTTAAGTCTGCTTGGGAATCGAACTCCAAATAGTATGTTCAACGTAACATAATAACAGTAAAGATCCAAACATAATAATAATATGAAAGATGACTCACCTGATTGAAAATCTCATTAATTTCATTGTTCTTATCCTGAGATGGTTCTTTCGGTTCCAGGGACGCTAAAATCTTCCAATTTCGACTGTTTTTATTCATTTTATTGAATTTTAATATCACTTTCACTTAAAAATGCTATAACTACAAAGTAAAAAACGAAACGGTATTCTCCAAACTTTAAATAAGGGGCTCCCCGCACTACAAGTTTCAACTTGCTTAGACCTTACATCAACTTTTTGGTGCTATACTAACGTATGTTGTGAGACAGTAATATTTAACAAAGAAAACAGTACTGCCACACTGATGTATATCGTATTACGTTGTTTTGGTTATTCATTCAAGCTATTTGTTTTATAAAAATGTTTGTGCCAATAAAACGTAACTAGATAAACGTTGTTTTGGCTCTTTGAACTTAGCGTCAAAACACAATGTCGTAAATCCCAAAACGACGTATAAGCTTTTACGTTCAAATGGTTCTTAAGATATTGTGAAATAAACAATTTTCTATGATTATAATATTGTTTTTGCAAATACGTTCTTATAGCGCTAGCAGATAGCAAAATAATTAAAACTAAATTAACGCTACTCATAATACGTTTTTCTGGTTCAATCAAAAGTGGTTCTTATGTTATTTCGTTATTTTGGAACTTGTGAAATATTGATTATAGTGTTACGTCGTTTTGGCATTTCATAAAGGACTACATTGTGATACGTTTTCTAAAAAAAAACGGTTTTTGATTTTTTTGTAGTTACGCTCATCTGGTTCTTATACCGCGATAAGTCCAGTATATTTTGAGTTACACTCCAATAACTGGAAAGTGTTTCCGACTATTTGATGATATCATCATTGACGGTGAATGACAATCGATCCCGTAATTAGCAAGGATGTAAAATAGACGAAATAAAGTTGATATTATGTACTTTTGAACTATCACAGTACCGACTTCAACAAGTTATTTCAAACTTTTTAGTGTTGAAGTCGATTCCATTTTTTGGTAATATGTTTGTTCTTGATCTGTCATATAAGTCCAAGATGGGAGTTTGATCTGTCTATTCTACACGGTCTCATATAAAACTAGGGTCTCTATTGACTAAATGAGCATGAACTTCTATGACACGGCTAAAACCTACGCTATAACAATAAATTAAAACCAGCACACCAGTGCGTGTATTACTAGCGGTAGGGGGTAGAGGTGTATAAATAAGTATAATTAAGAATGTAACACGTATTTTTGGTTTTGCAATACCTACTACCCCTAAAGTACTTTATAGGTACTATACATAATAAAATACATGTTATTTTCAAATCCAACATAACAAATCGCCACGCCGACATCCTTGAAGGGGCTGGCAGCGGTGTTAGAAACACCTACGTTTCGCCAGAGGATAATAACTTTTGTCCAATTTAATATGCTATTACTATTAACGGGGCACTGTTCCAGACTCCAGACTGCTATTGAGAATTTCTTTGTGAGACAATACCCAATAACCGTCCGATCCGGGTATTGAACCCAAGGCCTCGAAATCCCAAAGCGGCGGCAGATAATTTATTGATTCAGGCGTTACTTTGCAGAAATCCATTATCAAAAAAACGATATTAATAAATAAATAATAAAAAATAGTAAAAAAATAATAAAAAATAATATATTAAAAATAATAAATAATATCTGTCGGTCTAGCGCTCGACGAGTCAACATCTCCTGAGGATGCCTCGTGTGGAGGCGAAACACGTGTCGAATCGGTGTTGGTTTATATAGGGTTTCTTGTGTTTTTTATTTTGTATTCTTCCTATTAGCATTTTATGCGGGAGGGAGGGTGGTGCACGCCCCCAAATAGGCCAAAATCATTGTTTTTTTTCAGCGGAAGTGTCAATAAATATTTTTTAACGTCGTTTTTTTCCCATAGCGGCGCTTCAACCACTACACCAAGACCACGCGAGCGAAGCCGCTGGCGGGTCAGCTAGTATAATATATAAATTTAACAGCTTGTTAAATGTCTCGTAAAATGTAAGAATTATTGTTTTTAAATGAACCATTTGCTAAACCTTTTCTTTGTAAAATTATGGTTTAACAATTTATATATTTGGCAAATGTTAGTTATGAAGCGAAAACGTACAAGTTAAGTGTCGGCGAACAGACAGGATACCTATTTCCTCGCGAATGTGATGAAATAAGTCGTATGACACTCTTGTGGGATGATGATCATCACACACATGTATCATATTGTTTTTTATTTATGGTTAACCAACGATTATTACATTGTTACATGCAAATTAAGTATCATCCACCAGATTCGTGCTTAATGTATAATCACTTACAGGCTAACACTGCATGCTATAAGTAAACTTAAAAATTATAAAACAAAGCAAATTCGAAATATGAGGCAAAGTGTAAGTATGTATATGTATATATGTTAGAGTTGTAGAAACAAAAAGTGTACAACTCAGGGATTTTGGTTTTGAGTATTTAGATATTCAGATGTTTTTGATGTTCATAATGTACTATTCATGTCAAAGTCAAAGTCAAAGTCAACATTGTTACATTAATTACACTGTTTAATATGTTATATTTATAGTGATGTTCAGAGGTTAGCCATCGTCTGCCCCTTTGTCATATATCTTATAATCGCTTACTATTGGAAGAATAGTTCTATTTGGCAATTCTACTGATACTTTGCGTAATACGTAATGTACACACCTTTATGTATAATACGTAAACTATTTGCTACAGGTACTCATAAGTAAGATGGTTGATCGTGAATCTGCGACGAAAAGAAAACTGGAAAAACATATCATGATATACAGTGATAAGAAACCATATAACTGTGATATGTGTCATTATAAATCTGCAACAGCAAGTCAATTACAATGTCATATTCGCACACATACTGGAGTGAAACCATTCAAATGCAACATGTGTGATTATAAATCTGCAACAGCAAGTCAATTACAATGTCATATTCGCACACATACTGGAGAGAAACCATTCAAATGCAACATGTGTGATTATAAATCTGCAACAGGAGGTCAATTACAATGTCATATTCGCACACATACTGGAGAGAAACCATACAAATGCAACATGTGTGATTATGAATGTACACGAGCAGGTACCTTAAGAAGACATATTAGAAAGCACACTGGAGAGAAACCATTCAAATGCAACATGTGTGATTATGAATGTTCACAAGAAGGTCACTTACGAATACATATTAGAACGCACACTGGAGAGAAACCATTCAAATGCAACATGTGTGATTATGAATGTACACAAGCATGTGACTTACGAGTGCATATTAGAACACATACTGGAGAGAAACCATTCAAATGCAACATGTGTGATTATAAATCTGCAACAGCAAGTAAATTACAATGTCATATTAGAACGCACACTGGAGAGAAACCATTCAAATGCAACATGTGTGATTATAAATCTGCAAGAGGAAGTGACTTACGAAGACATATTAGAACGCACACTGGAGAGAAACCATTCAAATGCAACATGTGTGATTATGAATCTGCAACAGCAAGTAAATTACAATGTCATATTCGCACACATACTGGAGAGAAACCATTCAAATGCAACTTGTGTGATTATAAATCTGCAACAGCAGGTCAATTACAATGTCATATTCGCACACATACTGGAGAGAAACCATACAAATGCAACATGTGTGATTATGATTGTACACGAGCAGGTACCTTAAGAAGACATATTAGAAAGCACACTGGAGAGAAACCATACAAATGCAACATGTGTGATTATGAATGTTCACAAGCAGGACAATTACGAAGACATATAAGAACACATACTGGAGAGAAACCATACAAATGCATCATGTGTGATTATGAATGTACAGAAGCAGGTACCTTACGAGTACATATTAGAACGCACGCTGGAGAGAAACCATTTACATGCTACATGTGTGATTATAAATCTGCAACAGCAAGTCAATTACAATGTCATATTCGCACACATAATGGAGAGAATCGATTCAAATGCAACATGTGTGATTATGGATGTACACAAGCAGGTCACTTACGATTACATATTAGAACGCATACTGGAGAGAAACCATACAAATGCAACATGTGTGATTATGAATGTTCACAAGCAGGTAACTTACGAAGACATATTAGAACACATACTGGAGAGAAACCCTACGAATGCAACATGTGTGATTATAAATCTGCAAGAGGAAGTGGCTTACGAAGTCATATTCGGACACACATTAAAGGAAACTGTATAGTAAGTGTAAATAAATAATAATAATAATATGGGATAACTCTACAAGGTGTTCCAAACTAGGCAGAGTCTGTACTATGGACCTGATTACTGGTATACAAGCTTAGAGCGGTATTCCAGAAGTTCGCTCAGAAGTGAATCTAGGCTCGATTACTAAATTTTGTATGGCATGTCGAATCTTCACTTAAGTCAAGATTCAAAACTGAATTCGAACATGGCGTTGTAGAGAGCGTTTACGGAAATGGAAATCATTGGTTGAATCTGAATGAAACGAAACATTTTTTTCTGGGATGTACTTACGATTCGATATACTCGTTAGTGCAAAATAAGGTGGAAAATAATGTAAAATAAATGTTGCATTAGACACTATTATAATATCGTTGTGCACATATTTCGCGGCAAATAATTTGAACAACGACGTGGCGTGTATAGCGAAGTGTATATGCAACAGTTATTTCACATTATTTTCAACCTTATTTACACGAGACAACTCATTACTTATTTAAGTTACTAAGACGTTTTAGTGGCTTTAGTAGTTTATCAGTTTCATCAAGGGATCTTCCTTAACGTTGTGTGAAATTTCTCGTGGTATTATGTTGTCGTGTGAACTGCAAGCAAGAATTCCTGAATAAATGCACATTTTAAAATTTGCGTCCATGCTCACACCTAAAATAGCAACACCCCAGATCAAGGATAACCTAACCTCTTTTCTGCAACATTTTCAACGGGAGGAAGTTATACAGAAAATGAGTGGAATAAATTCACACATAAAATTGAACGTAACACTTACCTTCCAAAGTGGCATTTTGGGCAGAAGTAAACAAAGATCTAGATGCCGGAGGAAATAAGCGATTCGGTGCCATTTACAAATTAGCGTAGGCATCTTAACCATGCCTATGTCGAATAGTACGGTAGAGAGGGCTTTTGTCGCGACACGCTGCATGAATTGATTTCAGGGGGATAATTAGGCCAGCGTGTAGCGAAGTTGTATGTAGTTGATGAGATATCAGGTTAGAGAAAAAAATATAATTATTGATTACTCACATAATACCCCAATGTTCTTCAAAGTACTTTCCATAATAAATTTTTGTTTATTTCATATATCTGCTTCGCTTTTACATTATTTACCCGTTGACCTGCAAAAACACTATATGCCCGGTGACATCGCTGTTTGCGATGTCACCAGGCACGAGAGTCATAGCGCTGTCTACTCAGCTCTACTTGGCTAGGTTACACCTTTACTACTGGTTAATTCTCACACTCCTCGTTGAGTGTAGAACCCAGATTGTTATGTTAAGTTAAAGGAAGGTTACACCTCTACTACTGGTCAATTCTCACGCTCCTCGTTGAGTGTAGAACCCAGATTGTTATGTTAAGTTAAAGGAAGGTTACACCTCTACTACTGGTCAATTCTCACGCTCCTCGTTGAGTGTAGAACCCAGATTGTTATGTTAAGTTAAAGGAAGGTTACACCTCTACTACTGGTCAATTCTCACGCTCCTCATTGAGTGTAGAACCCAGATTGATAGCAATGCTCTTGTGTTAGTAAATCCAGGATCCTGTCGAACAGGATATCGTTATCCCACTGGTTAATTCTCCCACTTCTTATTGAGTGTAGAACCCAGATCGATAGCAATGCTCTTGTGTTGGTAAATCCAGGATCCTGTTGAACAGGATATACTTATCCCACTGGTTAATTCTCCCACTTCTTATTGAGTGTAGAACCCAGATTGTTGTCTTCAGTGAAAGGCCGTTCCACTTTCAAAGCAACTTCTCTTGAGGAGGATACACCTATACTGCTGGTTTATTCTCATACCCATTGTGGAGCATAGAACCCAGCTAAGACATACAGAATACCACACCCGAAGGAAGTGGATCTAACTTCGCTTAAATATCTTCCTTTGGAAGGGCAAGTACTACACGTACCTATTAAGATAAACATCACTTCACTATGTAGTTGGACTGATTAATTAAACTGTTAACTGCTAGTATATATTTTAGTCTATGATTTAAAATATGTGAAGAATAAAATGAAACAAAACATAGAGATAGCAACTGTATTCGAAACCTTATCTTAATGCAAGCCGTTAACCATAGATAATCTCTCCTACTCCTCTACAGATAATAAATACTGATAAAACATTTCGCGTCATTCGCGACAGCTTTCTTTATATATTAAATAGTTAAGAAATCGTTTAGCTTTAGATAAGATGCAAAATATTATGATGTGGTACAGCCTAAAGCTCAATTCTAAATCTTTTGTTAATTTTGAACCGTCAGATGATATGATGAAAAAAATCACACAAACAATACCTATACGATTTGAAAAAAGTAGCGTAGAAGAGGGTGACTTTGTAACTTTGCAAGAATTTAATAGCAGTGCTGCCAGATAAAAAAATCTAATGAGTGCTGACAGCGGTGCACTATGCGCTAGATTCGAATATATTCACGAGCCATTAAAGCGCTAACACCCGAATACTGAAACGTCAATCAAATATTTAAGTTCTCGTTAAACATTTGAGACCCTGTTATCCTTGAGAATCGTATACTGAAACACTAGTTAAATTGTCACTTTAAATTTAAGATGCCACTATTATAAGTGCCACATAAGTAAAAAATTGTATGAATTCACAAACGCTAATTAACGTTTGACAGCTATATAAGTTCCACTCAAATGCTTTGAGTGGCCGTTAAATCTGAGAGTGCTTGTGACCAATCTCAAGTTGGATTTTGATAGAAGAAAAATGTCTCTTTCATCTTTATCTTTGCTTTCTGACGAAGAAGTGGATTCTACTAGTCGAAGAAATGAACCGAAACTAAACGCCTTTGAAAAGTATAAATAATAAATAAATAAATAAATATTCCACAACTATCACACAACGCCATCTAGTCCCAAGCTATGCAGAGCTTGTATTATGGGAACTAGACAACTGATAAACATACTTATATATTTCTAAATACATAAATATTATAGATAAATTACACCCAGACACAGAACAAATGATCATTGCTCATTACACAAACATTCGTCCTGGGTGGGTATCGAACCCACGACCTCCGGCATAGCAGTCAGGGTCACTAACCACTAGACCAACAGGCCTGTCCGCCTGTCAGTATAATGAAGAATAATTCAGGACGAGGTTCCGACTCGGCAAAGAAACGGTGTTACACTTATGTTCTTTATTTGGAGAGAAACTCCAGCCTCTCACAAGCCGAAATCGGGCAATCCAACCAGTTGATCAGTTACTGATCACACTGCGTTATTTTGCCACAGGCAGTTACCAGAGGGTCATCGGAGACATATTTCATGTTGAGCAACCAACTGTCCACCGTATTGTCCACCGAGTAGCAGCAGAGCTGGCGAAACTAAAACATATTTACATTAAAATGCCCACCACAAGCGAGCAACGCCAAATATCGCAAGCATCATAGCGAGATGGCCGGGCTCAGTGCACGACAGCACCATTTTCAATGCCTCTCCATTGTGTGCACAGCTGGAACGTGGGGACTACGGAAATATGGTTTTGTTGGGTGATAGTGGTTATCCGTGTCGCAACTATTTGCTAACACCCCTTTCAAACCCATCCACTCCAGCTGAAGAAGCATACAATCGGGCTCAGATAAGTACTAGAAATCCTGTGGAGAGGCTCTTCGGAGTGTTAAAAAGAAGATTTCCTTGTCTGCAGATTGGTCTCCAGGTAAAATTAAAAAATATTCCTAATATAATTGTGGCATGTACAGTGCTGCACAACATTGCTCTATCTAGGCAAGATTTTGTAGAAGAGAATGATTTGGAAACCACTGAAATGAATTCAGTGCAGGAATTTGGATCACATGCAGGAAATGAAAATTTTACTGTTAGGAATTCTATAATAAATACATATTTAACAGATTAAAATTTGTTTTTATTTGTTTAATGTAACAAACCTAAATTAAGTTTAAATACTACTGTAGAGCTAGATTTTGCACTTTGTAGCACTGTTTTTTTTTTTTATTCTTAATAGTTCCATTTCCAATTTATGTTGTTGAATTAAGGATTTTCTTTCTAGTTTCGCAGTATGTAATTTAACTTTAAAATATTGCTCCTTAGTTGTACTATTAGAAACCTTCCCATTTCTGACTAGTCTTCCTTTACCTGAAATAATATAATAAAAAAACATTTTAGCCAAGTACCTATTTGTTAGTAGCCTAATTACATTGTGACTAATTGGGAAACTGCACTCAGCTTGAATATTGAGGGCAAAAAGTAGCAACGTAAGAAAACATACCTATTGGCTTAGGATTTGAGATGGTTGGTGGTATCACTGCATCATCTAAAACAGGAGCGTCATAAAAAATTGAATATCTATAGATACCTACTTTTTATACAATATATGATACAATAGCAAAGACATACCTATTGGTTTAAAATTTGAGAAAATTAGTCTCGACAGTTATTTCTTCAATACCATCTAAAACAGAGAAGTTCAGACCTATTAGGAATAGCGCCCAGTTGAGCATAGTATGAACTAATAATACTTGTAGTGTCAGTAGGTATGACAAAAATATGTTTGACTTGTAATTATGGAGTTATTAATAAAGAATTGTATTGTATTGTATTAATTTATTCAGATATCGCTGGATGCCGGTTGCTTCCAACCCGCCCATTTGGAAATTGATGGTGGGAATAAGTTCACCATTAGTTTCTTTATTTTCAACGATGTTTATATGTCTACAAAATATATTTTTATTTAGAAAAACACTATAATTTACACCGTACACTAATCACACAAACAAATTCTTACCCCTTCACGATATCTATTAAAATGTCCTTCTCCAACGACGTGTAATTGCATCCTCTTTTCTTTTTAACACTTATCATTTCATTTTACATCTTATTATTACTTTGTTTGGTCTCAAAATTTTAATTTTATTAGCTATTTTTCTTTAATAATAATCAGGGCCGCCAATTTAAAACAATGACATTGACGTGACTTGACAGCCTACAATGCGTTAGCATCTGTTAGTCTGTGGCCTACAGTGAATGAAACGTTACGTTCCGTTTTTTATGACGCTGAAAAATAGGCAAACTACAAATTGCCAATATAGTAGGTATCATGAATTTTCAACTTCAAAAATCCAATCGTAAGAGATAACTCGTAAGACAAAATAATAGAAATTAAATTTTAAAACAATTTATATATCTAATCAATAAATTATTTAAGTTTTTTGTTAAACGTTACTGCGTAAAACGAAATAGCTATAACAAATAATAAAAATTGTAATTGAAAACGTCCTTTTTAAGTAAATGTTGCCATTTATAGAAAATTCAAGGACTGCTCAGCTGATCATGGTCTTAAAATTCTTGAGTGGCGTTTGAGAATTCCAGTTAAATTTAAAGGCCTCTTAAAATTAAATAGCGCTCAGTTGAGTGGGTCACCTGAGTGACGTTTCAGTATTCGGGTGTTAATCGGTTCAAACGCGTCAATAAAGCGCTAAATTCGAACTTTTAACCGAGGCGCTTATTAGACGATCAGTGTGATTAAATAATCTCCCATACTAAACATGGGCTGTAACCATGAGCTCTTAAAACAATTCTGATAAAGTTTTGGAAGCGAGACGCAGATTGCGACTTGTATAAACGCATCTCGTTTACGGCTCCGTTGTTTTGCTCTATGTGTTTAGTATAGTAGATTGTGTAATCACATTGATCGTGGAAAAAGCGTCATACGCACGACAAAAACAAAATAAAATACGAAGTGATTGTAATGAAAAACAACTTTTTATTACTATAATAAAATTTAGAAGAGAAAACATAATAATATTATTCTATACCTACAGTTTGGGTATAGTAAAGTCAACTTCTTAAAGTAAAAAACAAGTAAAAAAACATTAAAATTCTTCTTCCATCATAGCTGAACTCGAGGGTCCAGGCTGGTTAAGTTCAGTAGTATTTACTTTATATTTTTCGGATGATCCTATCTTACTTAAAATATCAGCTGGTAGTTGATAATTATAACAGTTGCTGTTAACCGCGGTTAATCCTGTTCTTATTAATAGGATGGCGTTAATAGTTTTTAAATGCAATGCATTTCGCAACTTGCTTTTAACCACATTTATTGCTGAACACCCGCTCAATATCAGCATTTGAATGTGGCAAACTCATTATTTTTGTCGCGACATTGAATAAGTCTTTATATGGACAACAGCTAGCTGCGTCCCTCGACTGTTGAACTTCTGTCCAGAACTTCGCCGTATCTTCGGTATTTACCCAGTTCTGTAGGATAACAGTTTGCCACTGCTGAATAACATTATCCATATTTTCTGTGTAACCCAGACTTTCCAAAATTTGTATAAAGTTATCAACACTTCTGTTTGGTTTTAAAATGACGGTTACAGATAATGCCATAGTGTTTTAAGTAGTTTTAAATTTCCAGGCAGTCTTTGTTGCAGCTCATTTATTAGTTTAATAATAAAATCAACACACCTCTTCTTCATTGCATTTTTTTCATCCTCATTTAATGAAGACTCGTTCATCTCTTTCTCAAATAAATAACCAAGGTATGGTGACATAGACAGATGTTCTTTCACATTAATGCTTTCGAATTGCATTCTCGGTTGCGCTATTATTATTTTCGTGCACATGTTTCGTATCGAATCATGTAGCGTATTGTAGAGCAGACATGGATCAGAAGTTTTGTTTTCAAAAGTTTTTATTGCCCCTTGTAAATTATTAAGTATTCCACACAAAAACTGCAAATAAATTTTGTTTCTTTCATCGTTGTACATGTTATATAATAATTCGCTTGGTAGCAATATTCACGAGTTCTCATTAATTGAAAGTGTAATTTTAAGTTACCGCGGGTTCAATTGACAGCCATCGTGTATCACAAGCTTTTAAGATCTTAAGTGGCTCCTCTCCACAGTTTATCGCTTCATATATTTTTTTATATTCGTTTTTTCGTTTCGGTGAAAGCTTGAACCAATTGTGAGTTTCTCTTATCATAAATTCTATATTTCTTGGTATAGTCTCACATGACGCATGTGACACTGCCAATTGAATCGAATGGCAGACACATCTTATCAACACTAGATTGGGTAAATAAAGCATACCTTTCCTGCAATATTTTATGGACACCTGCATTTACTCCAGTCATAACCGAAGCATTATCTGTTCCGATTCCTAATTAACTTGCTTTTATCAAGTTTAAAAGCTTCAAGTTGTGCTGTTAACGCCGAAACTATTCCTTCGGCATCTGCAGATTCCAATTCAACCAGCCCTAAGAATGTGGAAACTATTTTGTTGCGACTGCTGCTATAGTATTTAACAACAATACCGAGATATTTTCGAACAGAAACATCAGTAGATTCATCTATAATCAAGCTATACGAATTATCACCAATATCATTTCTCAAAGAATCTTTAAAATGAGGTGCTAATACTTCCTGAATTATTGCTCTACATTTCGTTCGGTGCAATTTCATTTCTGTAGTAGCCTTAGAATCCGAAAATGTATTCTTACACAATTCGGTAAGGTGATCAATTGCTTGTATAGGTGTGTGTTCTGCAACATACATTGAGAGAGCACCTTCAGCCTCAACACAGAGCTTATCGACGGGTTTTTGCAGCATTGAAGAGATTTGTGTTTGTTTTTTGTCCAAGAAAGGTTTCGCCTGCTTCTTGTGATGAACTGAATCACAATGTCTCTGGATATCGCTTAACTTGGCAAGAAAATCCTTCCTACAATACAAACACATTGCCCTTGTATCATCTCCAGACACAGGTTTCAACCATTGTTTAAAGTTGGGCGATTTCTCCCATTCGACTTTATATCTTTGTTTGTACACAGTTTTTTTTTGATAATGGTACATCCATTTCAAAAGAGTTAACTAACACAACACTATGGAACACTCACAAAAGTAACTAATAAAATCAGTGCTTATAACGTAATTTCTAAACTTGAACTTTAGTGCGTTCACATAGACAGAATGAAAATGAAAGAAGCAAAGTCAATCAATCAAACATGAAACAAACCGTAATTAATGTTTATGGGATTCCCCGTACTCTATTGCCATATTAAACCCCAACTGGCATAGAGCACAAAATTGAACATAGACAATAATTTTATTCTCTACGGAACAAATAGTGCTGCCAAATTAAAAATTAAGAAAGCGCTAAATTATCCGTTAGGCGCTAAAATTATCAAGTGCCCGCTGAACATAGCAAAAAAGCGCTAAAATGGCAGCACTGTTTAATAGTTTAAGAATAGAATAATAAAATTGACAACGTTTTGACTGATTTTATTTGTTCCAATTTTTAGGGGAAAACTTTGCGAAAATTGTTGATTTTAGGGTATTTTCCGCTGAGCCTTGGGGAAATTTAACTTCGAGGGTCGGCAGCACTGCCTCTTCTTCAGTTGTACAATGGCGACTGTTGAGACAATACTGGTTACGTTGGCTTTAGTACTTCTTTTAAAAAGAATAAAAACAAGAAAAAAGCGAATCTGTTGGATGGTTAACTTAAGTTGATTTTGATTTAATTTAGTATTGGTTTAATTCTAATTAAATTTTCATCAAATTTAATAATACAAATGGTTTATTTACAAGAATGTAGTTAGTCAAATACTAACGGCCTCAGGACGCTTTTTTAAAAATAAAGACAAAATACTTTTTATGCGTCTAATCCCTTCAAGGGGCAACTTAATTCTAAATTACAAAATTATATTCGACAGTCACCAGACACAGAAGACCACCCGCGTTGTCTTACATTCGAGTTCACACAATGCAACGGTGCACTATCGTGTAATGCTTAATCGGCACGGATAGTGATTGTGTGGGGCTCTGGTCGCATGACTAGTTACATAGTGATGTCCAACAAATAAAAGTCCTGTCACATTCTACCATAACAATGGTGCGTAAATATAACATTACAATTAGTGCATATTGAATATAAAATTGTTGTAGATGAAATGTATGAAATTAAAATTAGTTTATGATTTAATGAATGTCATAAAATATTAAATTGTTTATAATTTATAAATGTCAAAATAATCCTAAATAAAAATTAAAATATGTCAGTAAAATGTTTCAACATTAATCAAATATATGATGTATTTTCTTTATAAGTCACAAATTACTTAAAACTGTAAAAACATTTTTCGGAGAGCCACAATGTCAATTTTCTTTTTAACATAGTTAACGGCAATTCCTTAAATTGATTAGGTATTTTATTGATAATTTAATAATTAAATTCTCGTTTAACATTAATTTAACTTTGACTTGATTTGTAATGTAATTTAGATTTATTTTTATTTGATTTTGGATTTATTTTGAATTAGATTAAAATTTAATTTAATTAATAATAATTAATCTTACTTATACAATTGTATTAGGACAGTCCTGTAAAGATGTTTGTAATAATTGTACTTTGAATAAATAATTAAATAAATATTTTCACAAATGTTGGGATTTATAAAAACTTAGATAATGTAACTTACGAAGAAATAATGTCAGGAAGCATAATTCAGAACAAATTCCACACAAAAAGTGGGCCCTTTAAACAAAAACGACGTATAATTCCAAATACGAATTACTTCCGAGGTAACAAATAGACATGGTCGGTGATTGGTTTAAATTCAGAAGGAAAGCAAGGATATGTGCACGCACATGCTTTTACAGCTAAGTCATAGCGGCGTGAACGATTTTATTGGTTGAGCACGACTTTTATTGGGTAATTTGTAACGCTGTTACAGTTCCTAACTTATTATTTCTTCGTAGACTGTAACCCAAGGTGTGATAATAATTATCAAAAAAGCTGCGAAAACTATTGACTTCAGAATAATAAATACTTCAAGGCGCAAAGTGACGTACTACAGTTTTATAGAAGACGTCAATGTCTGCAATACCATAATACTTATGACTTTTAGGCCAGCTCCACACGGTGGACCCAACGCTGGTACCGACGTTGGACTGTAAATTTAGTGAGGCGTACACACGTCGGCTATTATTATGAACTAGTTGCGCTCCGCCGTTTCACCCACGAGGTGATGAAGATTGAAACAAATGTAGTGTATGTTGACGGCGGAGGTTTGGTCTAGACCCGTGTCGATCGCGATTGATCGAATCTCAGTAATTCGATCACTACATGTGCACGAGTGATCGGATAGTGAGTTTCTTAAAGACTCGATCATTTTTGCCTTGCTCTCTGGACCTTTCATTCATTCACTCATTTTCTATGTGTCGTTCGCGATTGAATAAATCAAAAGACCCGGGTCCTGTGATCTGCGAAGCTACAAGCGCATTAACACAAAAGATCTATCGTGTCATCCCGTACTGGCGCATCTGTCCCGGTCGGATCATTTACTTTTACTGTAATTGGGAAAAAAAGAGATAACATAATCATAACTAGCTGACCGTACAACGGCTTCGCGTGATACGGAAATTACAAATTTTTAAGTATCCCACGGGATCAAAAATATCCTATATGTTGATCAGAGATATAAGCTACCACCATAAGAAATTTCATTTAAACCGGTCCAGTCGTTTCGGAGATTAGCCCGTACTAACAGACAGAGAAACAACCAATTTGAACTTATTTACTCCTTACATCACGTGACTCGGTTTTAAGCATATTTTCATTGTACCATTGTACAGAAATTTGACCTCTACAGTTTATAATATGTAGTAGTTTTTACATCCCTCATTTAACCCCCTTAAGTCATCCCTGACAAAAATATTGAAAGCATCACCATTCATTTTAAATTACCTATCCAATTACAAATTTTCATCACTGTAGCTCCAAAAACAAAGAAATTTAAAAAAAAATGACCCCCTTATACCCTCTTAAGTCATCCCTGACAAAAATATTGAAAGCATCACTATTTATTTTAAATTACCTATCCAGTTATCAATTTTCATCACTGTAGCTCCAAAAACAAAGAACTATTGAAAAATTTATTATCCCCCGTTTAACTCCCTTAAGTCATCCCTGTCAATAAATATTGAAATCATCACTTTAAACTGTCCAAATGCTTATTTTCGCCACTGTATGTTCGAAAATAAAAAAATTTCACCCCTCAATTTCACCCTCCTAAACCAAAATGTTGCAAAAAAAATAGTCTAACATTTTTTATTTTGAATGACCTATCCAAATACAAATTATAATTTCAAAAACAAAGGAGTTTCATACAAACGTAACGTAAGGGGTGAAACGTTTTCACCCCTTTTGACCCCCTTAGGGGTAGAATTTCGAAAAACCCATTCGTAGTACACCTCTACGCATCAAGGATAATACACCCTCCAAATTTCAAGTCTCTCCGATCAGTGGTTTAGGCTGTGCGTTGTCTGTCAGTCAGTCAGGACATCTTTTACACTCGTATATATAGATTTAGTCAGGTGGATGACCGAAATTATTACAAATAAAATTGATTCTTAAAGTTGAAGTGCTAATGTTTATAATTAAATGGAACTCAATTTTATTTTGTTGAGGTGAAACGCATTTACCGCGTATGAATAAAGATCACAATAAACAAAATAGGATAAAAGATGATTAATGATTTCATTGTTTGCCACATCTTACCGTAATGACCCAATCAATCCATTGAACTGCTCGGAAGACCCGGGTCGCAGTAGTAGCTGACTTGGGTATCTTTTTATTTATTATTGGGTACCATTTTTGTGATATATACACATTTAAAGCCAATATCACCAAGAATAGATGGCGCTGTAGATGTATGTATATATACATATAGGTAGTTATATATCATAATATAAAGACTAACTGAGCTAACGTATGCAACGCATTGTTACATCTAGACTCTGTCGTAATGCGTTGCATACGTTGCATATGTGGGCTCAGTTTCTCTACCTATATATTTTAGGTTCACCTGTAGGTAGGTACATACTATCGCTACTATATAAAACTTTACGCTACGCTATGCAAATTGGTTTATAGGCAGTGTGCTGACGTATCAGATATATGAAGAGGACGATTTTTACAGGATCTTGCCCGAGAATGAGTTTTGCCACATTTACAACGATGAGTCTACAATGACCGTCTTCCAAGAGAGCTACGGATTCTTGAAACCATAAGCCTATATGCTTGGGCTGTTCCAAAACGATCTGCAGCGACTGTACTGATTGAGACTGAATTTTGAAAACTAATACTGTCATAGTTCCTATATTGTTTTAGTAATTAAGTTAAGAATTAAGAGATTTTATATATTTGTGAGTAAATAAGTCTAGTTGTTTATTTCATAACACTTAAGAAGTGCACCTTTTATAGAATGTGATTTTTTCGTAACTTTTGCCAAATGTCCTAATAAATGTTGATTAATGCTTAAATTGGGTTTAATTTTAGTCTATAGCATTAAAAACAAATCTTTATTTTAATTAAATACAAAAAAAGTCTATTAATAATTAAATGCATACTATTGACCTAAACTGCGTAGACGTCTATAAAACGTCACGTCACCATTTATGAGTCATCCAAACCACGTCACTACCTAAAGGTTAAATGTACCAGATTTTCCAGAATGTGATGAAAGAATTGAAAACAATTTAATCAACATCGAAGGCCAACCTACAGTTTACCTTGCTGGTTATTTAGCATATACGTTAAAATCCCGCCCGGGTGCTAAATGTCAATCATGCTTACAAACACATGATATAGAAAGTCAAATGTATTCTTACATCAAACTGCGGGAGTGGTGGGAGGAAAAAAAATCGTTATGTTATCCATCACTAAATTTATGTAAGACTGTGCTAATATCAGTTACCGTTTTTAAAGCAGAAGTCTTGCCATTCCTACACCACCCCAATGTGTGCCTTCTGGCAATGACATTATTTTATGCAAATTATGACCATTCCTGGTTCACATGCGAGGAACACAAAAGTGTTGTTTTCGATAAAGTCAAAGTCAAAGTCAAAGTCAAAATCATTTATTCAATTTAGGCATCAAAGACGCACTTATGAACGTCAATTTTTCATTATAATGTACTTTAAAGCCTACCGCCGCGTTCCAAAATACATAGAGCCAACCGAGAAGAAGCGGCAAGAAACTCGGGGCCATTCTTTTTATATAGATGTTTTTACAATGTTTTTACTTAGGTACTACAAATATTAGCTCCAGTGTGTTGCCTTACAAAAGAGAACATAATAATGGTATCAGTAGGGCAAGACACGCTACACTTTGACATCTTAGTACACGAGTAGATAGATCCTGGAGTGATCAGTCCCAAGCTGTTTTATCCTCCAAGTAATCCGAAATTTTGTAATAACCTTTTTGACAGAGTTTAGTTTTAATAGTAATTTTAAACTTATTAATAGGCAAATCTCGGATAACATTGGGAACTTTATTATAAAATCGTATACATTGTCCCATAAAAGAATGACTTATTCTGTGGAGACGCGTTACATGTACGGATAGCTTGTGCTTATTTCGCGTGTTGATGGAATGAGCATCACTCCTTTTATCAAAACTGCTAATGTTTTTCTTTACATACATTAGATTTTCATAGATAAACTGAGAGACAACAGTTAGAATGTTTATGTCTTTAAATTTCTATCTAAGGGAAACTCTGGGAGCCAAACTGTAGATTGCTCGTATAGCCCTTTTTTGCAGTATAAAAATAGAATTAATATCTGCAGAACATCCCCAGAGAAGTATGCCATAAGTCTTAACGCTATGGAAATAACTAAAATAAACTATTCTAGCTGTGTCTACATCAGTTAATAGTCTAATTTTTTTAACAGCATAAGCTGCTGAACTGAGCCTACTAGACAATTTTTTAATGTGGGGTAACCCCATTGCAATTTAGCGTCTATAGTAATTCCTAATAAGACTGTTGACTCCACAAGGTCCAACCCTGTTCCATTCAATTGTATATTGGATTCTACTTGTCTCACATTTGGTGTCGAGAATTTTATACAATTAGTTTTCTTCTCATTGAGAAGAAGATTATTTGTATTGAACCAATTCACAACTTTAGCTAATGCATTGTTAACATCGTCATAGTTTAGTAACTGCCTTTTAATTTTAAATAACAGTGAAGTGTCATCTGCAAACAATACAATCTCGTGATTCTTCTCTACATAATAAGGTAAGTCATTAATATAGATTAAAAACAAGAACGGCCCTAGTATTGAACCTTGTGGAACGCCCATTGAGATTATAGAGCCGGGCGATTTTTTACCATTTATGTCAACCCTTTGAATTCTACCATTTAAATATGAAGTCAAAAGGTTGAGAGCCATGTTCCTAATACCGTAGTGTTGTAATTTCCTGACAAGTATATCATGTCGGACGCAGTCAAATGCCTTAGATAAGTCACAAAAAACACCTAAGGCATCCTGAGAGTTCTCCCAGGCATCAAACACATCTTTTATTAGTTCTATACCTGCGTCTATAGTAGAGCGATTCCTTGTAAACCCAAATTGATTTTTATGGAAAATTTTGTTTGCACTAAAATGAGTTTCTAATTGATGTAATATGATTTTTTCGAAAATCTTACTTAGCGTAGGTAGTACAGAAATAGGCCGAAAATTTGTTGGATCAGTAGTACTACCAGATTTGAATAAAGGAACCACTTTACTGTGCTTCATTAGGTCAGGAAATACACCACTTGCAACACAACTATTAAACACAGCTGCTAGATTGGGTGCAATGACATCTATAATTGAAGAAACGGTCTTCACAGAAAGACCCCATAGGTCTGCCGTTTTTTTTGCATCTAGACTTTTGAAACTGCTTACAATATCTTTGCAATTAACTACTGAAAATTTAAAAGTTGTGTCACATTCAGTTACACTTTGTTTAAGTAAGATCTCAGCAGAAATGGAGGAAGATTTTAGAGTTTTGGTTGTTAAAGAAGGAATATTAGTGAAAAATTTCTCAAACTCGGCCGCTACCTCCAAATCTGCTCTTACATCTTTATTATTAATTTTTAAATTAAAGTCTCGATTACGCACTGTATTTCTACCAGTTTCACTGTTTATAATGTTCCACGTCATTTTTATTTTATTAACAGAATTTTTGATCTTATTTCTTAAATAAATAGATTTTGCTGAGGAACAGGCTCGTTTAAATAACTTAGAATAACGTTTGACATATTCCAAAAATACAGGATTATGATTATGCGATTTTTCATGGTACAATTCATATAACTTTTGCCTACTTTTATAAATTCCTGGAGTTGCCCATTCACTAAACTTAGCACGATTACCAACAGATATTGTTTTTGGTACAAACACTTTGCCAAATTCATCACTGATAAGATGGAACAGTGAGTTATATAATATATTTGGGTCATTGTGACTGGTCAACTCTGGCACTTTCTGGGATATATTACTTCTTAACAATTCTAGGCGGCTTGCATTTATTGGAACAAAGCTAACATATTTGCTTTGGGGTTTGTTTGTTTTTCTTGGAAACACTGCTAGTTGACCACAGTGGTCTGATTCTAGATTATTTATAATGAAATTTTTAATAGGTTTTAGATTAGTAAATATATTGTCTATGCAGGTGGAACTTGTGGCTGTTATCCTAGTTGGTTCCAAGAAAATATTGTACATATTATAAGATTTAAACAGTAACAAAAATTTATCCACTGTCTGATATTTTGTTTCGTCATTTAGGACAGTTACTGGTTCGCAGACAATGCAAACGAATAAATTTATCACTTTCTTTAAAAGAACAAGATCTAGATGACGCAAACAAAAAAGCTCAGCAACAAGGGCTTTCGAAGTAAAGAACACACAAAAATGTATAACTAAAATGGCAGTATTGAGTTATAGGTATAATTACATTTATATTTTATTGTTTGATAAAAACAAATGTACGCAATTCGCGATATAATCCGTTTTTAGTTGTTTAATTTTATTGTTTATGAATCGCGAAAGCCTATGAAATGATTACTAAATTAGCACTAAATGTACCCGAAACTGAACAGAAAGGGCAAATTTAAGATTTGTCAGTTGCAAATGTTACGAATTTGGAATTAATTGTGAACTGAAAAAGAACTACCATAATAATGATGGTAGTTCTAGTAAACTATTTACTAAAAATAGATTTTAGTTCGCTAGTTTGGTTTGGTGTTCTGAACAAGGGAATTGTTACCAGTATTACTGTTAATTGAATGCTTTGTTATTTCATTGTTTGAAAGGCTACGATAAGGATCGGGCCGAATAAAATATTTGTGTGATGAGGAGATATGTTTGTGTTCAAATCATAAATGTTGTGACGTGTCTTTGATACTAGTGGGGGTATGAGTGCGTAAATGTTTAATTTCATTGAGTTTTGGGCTTTGCTTAGATTCATTTGGTCTATTTCCTTCGCTATGTTTATGATTATTATGTTTTACTTTTATTACCGTTGGCATAAAAGAAGTGAAAGTAAATATGAAGAAAATAATTAAAAAGTCACGAATGTTTTTATTTCGCAGATTTGCGTTAGATCACATAGCCACTAACTTCAATAAATCATATTTCTCTCATGAGAGGATACATGGTAGGGTCTGTGGTAGGGTGGATACAATCTGAGCATAATGTTTATTTCAAATAATGTATACATGACTGACTATATGTCTTCTACCATGTTGTTAAGTTTTCGATTCCGTGAGCTGCAATATTAGAATCCTATTGATTTCTCTGCATATGTAAACAATTAAATTACTTTAGCATTAAGCCACCGTAATTCAATAATATCATTCCATCATTTTGTTACACTATGTATGCCTATTTAGTAATATGTCCAGATTGTAAGATCTGATCAGGTTATTATTGTCTTTGTCAAACATATGTTTGTGGTACACTGTGCATGAAATTTAGATAGTGAAATGGATACTGAAAAAGCGAATATTATATTCAAATTACGCCAATACGTACCGTAAAAAAACGAAGTATTACACAATTGTAATTATAAACGTTAACTTGATGGCGAGGTGGAAAATTGTTAAAATTAGCCATCTGATTAGAATTATTGGCATTTTTTATCATTCCTAAGTTTAATTAGTTTGTTAACTAACCATAAATGACTGGACTGAAGCTAGTTAGAGTTTCTTTAATGTTAAATTTAAGTGCTATTGGTTTTGTTCGATGTAGACAACATAATTAATGTCTATTACCACTGTAATTTTAAACGTCAAGTCAAATACAACACAACAGAATCAGTGGTCTGTTACCACTAACTTTGTTGTATTTAACTAAACGTTTAAAATTACAATTATGTAATATTTCAAGTTTGAAATGTAATGTAATTGGTAATAGTTTGTTAAATCGGTACTGCAGTGAGAGTACGGTATTTTGTCGATTGATAAATTCGATATATGAATATATATAACATCGATAAAATAACTTTTAACTTTTAAATATTGTAAAATGTTACATTTATCTATATACATAACGCGTGAATGGATAGAAAGATTTCGCTAATTCTGTTTTTGTTGTGTTAATTATTGTCAGGAAAAGGTTCCTGTGAAAGACAAATCAAGAAAAATTTGAGGTTATGGTGACGCCGAAGGCCGCGCTTACGCGAACGCCGTCGCGAGCAGTCGCTAGTTTATATATAAATTAATCTATTTTTTCCTTGGTCATCGCATTATGCTTGAACGAATGGAACAATTTCGCAATTTTTTTTTGTTCTGTTATTTAATTTTCAGGAGAAGGTTCTTATGAAAGAAAAATCAAGATAAGATGGGTCTTGGTCATGGCGAGGCCGAAGGCCACGTAACTACGCGAACGATGTTGCGGGCAGTTGCTAGTAATTAATAAAAATAATTAATAAAGTCGTGTCGAATTTAACGAGCGACAAAGTACCGTGCTTGCACTGCTGAAATGATGTAAAGAGCATTTACCTTACTGTTACTGTAAACTATAAACTAAATAAATCATAATATGAGTACATGTACAAAGTCCCAAAAACCCCAAAATCAAACACTTGATCAGGTTGAGAAAGAGTGATTTATTATAAAATTCAAAATACGAGCCTCGGCTTTCGTGCGACAAACGCTTGCGCGATGCAGCGCCTTGCGCTCCTAGTGGCGCGCCATCTATGACTAAGTTAAAGTACTACATTACATACAGTTTATATGTTTAGTGGTGCATTACTTGGTATGAGGCTTAACAGTACATGAAGATGCATTTTTATTAATAAAAATATAATAAAATTCTGAATTTAATAATTCCATTATTGTAGTGTGTTGTTATATATCAGTGGTATGGGTCAATATCGATAAATAGTATCGTAGGGACACCACTAGCATCGATATCATGCCCCATACAGCATGCACATCACTAATGTTAACATTTAGAAGGTTTTTCTTCTATGTTGGTACTATTGACTGTCAGCGCTAAAGAAAACGAAAGTTAGCTACAGTTGTCTAAACATTGTATAGGTCATCATTAATGTCCCCCCCGAAGGGTTCCCGCATTGACGTGGTGGGGGGGCTCAGTAGCCGTGGCTTGGATCACCACGGTGAAGCCAAGAGAAACCCAGGGGCCGCGCCGGCGTAGGGGTTTGCTGGCCGGCTCAGGCGGGGCCGCTCCTATGGGCTTTGACCGCCAAGTCCACATAGGAGTGGCGGGGTCCGGGCGCTTTGGCGCAGACTCGAGGAGGTGGGGCCCGGGCGCCCTGGCGCCGGCTCGAGATATAATTATTTCACCATAACAAAAACATACATTATAGACAAACTATTTACAGTAGGTTAAAATTAGCAAAATTGGTGTATTATTAGATAAATGGGATGTATTTGACTCGCAGATGTTTTCTGATTTCACCGCAAGGTGGCATTGTTGACGATTATGGAGGGAGAGTTGTTCTACCGCCAAAATATTGTTATAAAAGTAGTAAGCGTGGCGGATAGCGGCCAGTACCTCCGTCCGGTGACGCTGTAAATGCCGGTAGAGGCAAATAGCATTAGTCCGTAAAAAAAAAAAGGATAGCGGCCAGTCTGTTCTCGTTAGCCGAGGTGAACACTAGGAATCGTTGAGCGTCGAATTTATGGCCGAACAACTATAAATATATATAACTTTATTTAAAAGGATATGTTGTTGTACTTTAAATAAATAATTAGTTTAATTTATACTTGTGGTTTAACATTGTTGAACAGAGAAAATAGTATTAAATGCGAAGTATAGTGATCAGTAAATTATTGAATTAAATGTAAAATAATAAGTGAATGCTCTGTCTTATTTAAAATACATTATTAAGGTATACGTTCCTTATCAAGTATGCTTATTAAAGCGATAATGTTAAATGAACTGTTACAAACATTTCATTTAACATTATCGCTGTAATAAGCATACTTGGTGGCTCTCAAAGGAACACGACCAGATGTAAGTGAAGTGAAAGAACGAAACAACCACAGAATATTCTAATAAGGGTTTGAGATTTTAAAACTCATGGTGGAGGCACAAAGAATAAATATAGCTTTCATACTTATTTGTAACAGATATTGCACATTCATTCGTTCAAGTGTAGTCGTACGTGTTGAACATTTGCCATTTTACAAGTTAATTTAATATGTATATGTAAAAATTTATAGTTTCAATGATGCATGATTTTTATTGACATAGTCGCGAGTAAAGACTTAGTCACGTACACAAATCTATCATTAAGTCACTGTCCTGCCTAAATTACGTTTTGGTAAAGCAATAGTAGTAGATATGTGTTTAAAATAAAACAATAAAAAATCAAATCTATGAATATTTTATAAATAATACAATTGTTTCTACAGACTAATCTGTTGGTTTCAATTAGAAATATATAAAAATACATTTTATTCAAATAAAAGCCCTATATTAGCTTATTCAAATTGATTTGTAGAAGTTACTTAAACTTCTATTGTTTTTGTTTAATTTCAGATGAACTTCCTTGAGAAGCCTTCGCCACAGCTACACTTTTGAGAAAATTCGTCCAGCTGTTTGATGCATTAAACGCTCGACAGTCCAGACTTCCAGACAGACAAGAAAGTACAAAGTCAGTCCAGAAACTTACGCTCAGGCTGGTGTGGCAGTGAAAATGCCTAAACCTTTAAACGATGCAAATATGCCAATCTCGGTGGAGGTTACACATTTGTGCCGTTTGGGGTAGAAACTTTCTCTAAGTGGCGCGTACGAAATTTTCAGGGCTTGGCCAAACGTTTGGTTGAAGCGTAGGTGAACAGAATGCTGGCTCATATTTTGCATAGCTATTCAACGTGGAAATGCAGCCAGCATTCTGGACACTTTGCCTCCAACAAATAATTTATTTGATATTTTTAAACTTTTGTCCATAATTTAGTTAAACTTTAATAAATTTATGAAATAAATACATAAATCGAATGTGTTCGAAACTATAGTCGGACCTATCCGATAAATATTACGTGAGTAATCCCGTATTTTTAATTAATAATGATTGAAAACCAAGTTAGTTTTTATAACAAAATACATAAATGTTCTTAAAAATTGTATTTCTATAACATAATACCTACTTATTCACCTAATAAGGTTCTGCCTACTTCATGAGGCGAAATTATGTTTTAACATTGTTCCTTCCGCAAACTGAATTGATAGGAAATAAAATAAATGAAAATAGAAAAGCATGGGGTGGGTATTTAAAATTCGCGCTAAAGTTAGTTCCTTAGCATTCCGTGCGGATTCTGTTGCGCTAGTAGTATCAGTGTAATTCGCATTATGTATGTATGGCAGTAACACTTCTTCTCTCGGTAGAGAGTAAAATATTCCTTGGTATAGGTACAATATCTCTAAAAATGAATCTTGAATAAATCTGGGAACGATCTATGGAGATGATGGCGGCTTCTGTTGAAAAATGAGCACAATTATTTAAAATTATTGGGAGTCTGAAAGAATATTTTTGTTTTTCTGAGCCTTATCTGGGATTATTTGTAAGTGAGTTGGCTATTATACGGAAGTTTAATGCGTAGATTTCTTATTAAATAATCTTGATAAAAAACTTGTTTCGTTTCTTTTAGTAAGTAATTTTTAATATTATTTTTATTATTGGTAAAAGCGATTAAGATCACTGAAGATCCTGAACTGGATCAGTGGAGTGATCCTCCTGATCTTGGTTCGGAATCAGATAATACAGATAGCACGTTGGTTAGTCTTTCTACAGGAGCTAGGAAGCGTCAATGTGCTCCTAGTGCTCAGGATGACTTAATTCCTAATAAAAAAAATATCAGCCCTTCAACTTCGACGCAACATTTCTATATTGTCCCCCAGTTTGACGTAAAAGATCTTCATTATGATCAGACGGATTTGGGCCCCTATGTGGTCCACTTAACAAAGAATATCGCTGACCCTGCTTCTGGTTAGGTATACTTTAAGAGTCTTAAAGGTAGCTCAACTTCTTTTCAAAAATAAAGTTACAGACATTTGTTCGGATGGAATAAAATTGATAGGTCGAAATAAATTTGCGCTTCAATTCAAAACGTGGGATGAGGCTAACAAGTTTTTGGAATGTGAATTTCTGTCTGCTTATGATTTTCATGCTCAAATTCCGACTTATAACGTAACGCGCACGGGTATTATTGCATTCCAGTGGATTGGTCCATGGAGGAGTTGGTTAATGCACTTGAATGCCCTTCTGGCTGTGAGCCGGTTTTAAAGGCAAGGAGATTAAATAGAAAAACATTTATTGAAAACAAGCCAGTATGGATTCCGACTCAAACGGTTGCAGTTACGTTCAAAAGTACATTTCTACCAAAGAAAATTTTCTGTTTTAATTCTGCGATTAATGTAGATAAATATCAATTACCTTCAATTCAATGCTTGTCCTGCTGTAGATTTGGTCATACTCAAAATTTTTGTCGATCTAAACTGTGTTGTTTTAAATGTGCACAACCTCATTCGGGCTCTACCTGTCAGGTAATTGATTTTTCTTGCCTATTCTGTTCAGGCAATCATTTTGCTACAGACAAGGTTTGCCCTGAGCATAATAGACAAAAGATAATTAAAAACATTGTTTCGGAGGAAAGCAAATCATATATGGAGGCAACCGCGAGGGTTCCATCCATCAATCGTCTGTATGCGGATATAGTCAAATTTACGCCAAAACCTCCGTCTCCTATTATTGAAAAGGCCCAAACGCAATTTGCTCCTGTCTCCTATAAAAAAACTGTGTCTGTGCCTCGAAGCTGTCCTGCGTCAGTTTGCAAATCTTACGATAAAGTAGCTCATAATGCAATTATTGCATCTCCTTCATCAACTATGACTAATGGTTGTGCATTAAATTCTGAAAGATCTTCTCAAAATGAAAACCTTTTGGAATGAATATTTTGTACTTTGTTAAATATGATTTCAAAATTTGATGAAATGCCACTACCGAACAATATTCTGCAGATTTTTCAAAAAATCTCTTATGTCGTAAATTCTCAACATGGATCAGATTCTTTAATGGAATGTGAGGAGCGCCATATCAAAGAAATGTGAGCTTATTTACTTGATTAATAAATATAAACCCGTTGTTGCGGATCTCGGAGACATGGCTGAAGCCAGGTTCTAATTTTAGGTTACCTGGCTATGCCTGTTTTCGGTATGATCGTGACGATGGGTGCGGAGGAAGCGCCATCTTGGTTAAAAAAACTATGCCCTACTCTTTACTCTCACTTCCTCCTCACAGTAGTAGATTTAATGCTGTTGCTGTAAGATCTTTTGATACATCTATTTTATCAATTTATATTCCTCATCCTAATGCTTCTATAATTTCTGAACTCTCACTCATTTTTCCTCTCTTCCTCCTCCGCTCATCGTTCTTGGTGATTTCAATTGTCATCACCTAATGTGGGGTTCTCGTGCTCCTGACTCATTTTCTCCTTACCTACTTGATCTCATTGACGATTTCAATTTATGCCTTTTAAATGATGGTTCTCCCACTCGACAGGTTTCCCCCCTTCAAAATCCTAGTGCTGTAGATTTATCTTTAACTTCTGCTTCTCTATCCTCCAAATTGTTTTGGTCTGTCCTTCCTAAATCTCATGGAAGCGATCATTTCCCTATTCTAATCTCCTCTTCCTCACAATGTCCAGCTCTTTTTAGTTTACCTCCTCTTTTAAAATATAGACTTAATAGTGCTGATTGGGATACATTTTCTTCCACTCTTGATTCTAAGGTATCTTCTTTACCTCCTATTAATGAGTTTAACTACTTAAATTTATATACAGAATTAGTGAATGCCATTATTGCATCTGCAGACTCTACTATTCCCATAAAGAAGCCTCGATCTAATATCCCTCTACCTTCTTGGTGGGATTCTGAATGTACTAGTGTTACCAAAGAGCGAAATGAGACAGAAACATACTTTTCAGAAAATATTACTTATGAAAACTTTATTCTATTTAAAAAGGTTTTGGCAAGGTCTAGAAGACTTCTTTCTAAGAAAAAAAAATTGGCTGGTCAAAATATTGCGAAAGTCTTTCTCCTCGCTCTCCTTCCTACCTTATATGGAAAAAATCAAATCGTTTCGAAATTCCAAAAACGACTGTCGTGATTTGTCATCTAATGACATATCATGGCTAGAAGCTTTTTCTGACCAGTTAGCTCCTCCTTTCGTTCCTCCTAAAGAATATTTTACTTGTTTTTCAAGTTCTGGGATCTCTAGTGTTCCTATGGATGACTTGCTTTCATTTGATGAACTTTCAGCTGCCTTAGATCACCTTAAAGACTCTTCTCCAGGCTTGGATGGAATTCCATATTCATTCGTCGGTCATCTTTGAATACCAAAAAAATTTTGTTAAATATCATTAATAACATATATGCAAATTGTAACTTTCCTGATGTTTGGAAACATCAATTAATCATCCCAATTTTGAAACCTGGCAAAAATCCTTCAAACCCGTCTTCGTATAGACCTATTGCTCTATCATCTGTTATGGTAAAAATCTTTGAAAATCTTTTACAAAACAGGTTAGTGGTTGTTAGAACATCGTCAAATTTTATCGAAGTCTCAATTTGGCTTTAGAAAAGGATTTGGCACTATGAATACATAGTTTAGGTGTTTTTACCACTGATATTCGCATTGCTTTTTCTAAGGATGATCATTTGAATGGCGTCTTTTTAGATATTACGGGTGCTTACGACAATGTGCAACTCCCTATCCTAAAACAAAAAATGCTTCAGTTAAATCGTCCTCAACGGATGACTTATGTCATTTTTAATCTCTTGTTAGGTAGACTAATATCGGTAAGATATCAAAATTCTCTGTTATCCCCAAAAATGGTATGGAAAGGCCTTCCTCAAGGATCAGTGCTGAGTCCACTACTTTATAGTTTATATACATATGACCTTCATCACAGTGTTTACTCATTTTGTGAAATCCTTGAGTATGCTGATGACATAGCTCTTTATTATTCTTCTAAAACTTTTTCGGAGTCAGTTTCTCGACTAAACTCTGCTCTCCATTATCTAAATATCTGGCTAGTAGATCATGGGCTTTCTTTAGCTTCAGAGAAAAGTAATGTTGTAGCATTCTCTAGAAAGCGGTCTATCCCTAATGTTCAAATTTTCGTTAATGATCATTGCCTTATGGTTAAGAATCAAGCAAAATTTCTCGGTCTTATATTAGACTCAAGACTAACTGGTTCTCCTCACATAGAGTATATAAAAAATAAATGTGAAAAAAATGTGAATATTCTCCGAGCACTCTCAGGGGTTTGGTGGGGTGCTCATCCTTTTTGTCAAAAAATACTATACAATGCAATTATAAGAAGTCATTTTGATTACGCTACTTTTCTATTAGAACCTTGCAGTAAACTTTCTTTGAGATTATTTGATTTATTGCAATACAAATGTCTTCGGATTATATCTGGGGCCATGAAATCTTCTCCTATCAATGCTCTTCAAGTTGAATGCGTAGAGCCCCCTCTTTATCTTCGTCGTCAGTATCTTTCTGATCGTTTTTTTTTCATGCTGCTCAACTTTCTAATCATCAATCAGAAGTTAATTTGTCTTAGTAATTTAGTTTCATCCTCTCGTTACTGGCGTCACAAGGATCCTCCATGTATTTTGAATTCACACAACAAATTATTTAATTTGTCTCACACTATTTATCAATTTACTATACAATCCATTTTTACTGTTCCCTATGAGTGTTAAGTTTTCAGACCTAATATTATTTTAAATTTTGGCGTTGATAAGAACTCTCCTGGTGTGCATAAAAAGTTTCTTGATATTTTAGATCGTTCTTGGGCAGGTTGGCTTTCGGTTTTTACGGACGCGTCTAGGTTTACGAGTAATGGTTATGTCGGAGCAGCTGTTTGGATACCTAGGTATCGTATTATACTTAACTTTAAATGTTCGTCTAGTTTATCTGTTTATTCAGGTGAATCAGTGGCAATTTTAGAAGCTGTTAAATATGTCGAATCTTATAAATTAAATAAATGCATCATATTTTCGGATTCTCTTAGTTGTTTACAGGACATTTGTAAATTTCCATTTCGTGCGAAGGATATCTTACACACTAATTTGAAAATTAGAGAAATTCTTTATAGATGTTATTTAGCTGGTATCGAAGTAGTTTTAGCTTGGATACCAGGCCATAGCGGCATTAAAGGTAATGAAATTGCAGATAATTTTGCTAAGCAGGCTACTGATTTGGGGCTGGAATCATTCTGCAACTGTTTTTCTCGCGATTTACGTAACTCTGCAAAAGTGCAGTTAAATGATAAATGGTCGAATATTTGGAATCGAACAAGAATGATCAAACGTAGGCATTTTGGCTTAATTCAGCCTACCATACCTTAAACCTTGGGGGGGTTGGATCAAAGCTGCGGTGTGAAACGCAGCCCATGAAGCCAATCCTTACCTGGCCACCTGTCCGGTGAGCAGGTACGGCGTATGGTTATGGAAAGGAGCGCAGGTCGTGATGACATCCATAACAAGTCTAATATGTTACCTTCTCGTGGTACCGCCTGTTATTGGTCTGGTCCCCTCAGGAACGGATATAACAAAAACACTAGGCGAATCTCATGTACACCCTCATCCCACCTACCTATTCCTATCCCCTCACCAACATATCCAATCCCATCACTTAGCCCCTCCCGCTTCTACTCTGAAAATTCCTTTCCGCTACAGAAACAATGTGGTCAGGTTTCTGTGGTCTTGCTTTCCCATATAAGCGTGAAGGCAAGAGGGGGGCTGACCACCCACGTGTTTTGATGCTGCACGTGGGGGCCCGTATGGGTGGATGCAACGATCCTGGAGGCTGAGCGCAGAAACGCAACACTCCTCTTTGGCGTGAATTTCACCCTAAACGGGGGGCCTAGAACTAGCCACGCTAGGCAATTCAGCATTGGTGGGCAGCCTTAAGCTCCTGCCAGGCGAGAGGTGGTGGTCAATGGGGTCTGCAGCCGGCGGAGCACGGAATGCTGCGTCTGGTTGGTGTGGTATTCTTTGCACCGTTTAGGCTCGTGGATTACATGACCGCTACGTCTATACCGGACTGGTAGCCCTGGTGTTAACATAACTGTTACACCCCCAGATGCGGGCTCGGTGGAGGGTGGGGAGCCAAGAAGGTGAATTAAATAAAAACATGGAAAATTTAGAAAACCCAACCAGACCACAAAACCCCCCCCCCCAGGGTCAAGGGGATGCGGTGCGGGATCTCGTGGAGGCGTTCGCCGCCCCGGAGACCTGCTCTGCTAACTGGACGGTCGTAAGACCGAAAGGTAAAAACGGAGGGCGTAGAGGACAAAGGGCAACCGGAGACCATCTCATCACTCCAAACCCAGCAAGCCTACAAGCTTCTGGGTCAAAACTAAGCAAAAAACAGAGACATAAACTCTACCAGAAACAACGGAAACAACAAGTAGCGAACCCGGAAGGACAAAAGCCGAAAGCTGGAGACCGTAAACCCGAAGCGCAGCTGGCAGGTCAACGGCCAACGACCGAAGACCCCAGCATGTCGAGTTCCGAGGGACAAAGGCGTAAAGCTGGAGACCCGAAGAAGACAATGCGCACGGATGGACAAAGGCCTAAGGCTGGAGACCCCGGAGTCAGCGAACGAAAACCTGGGCCTAGCCCTAAACCGGATGGCAAGCAGACGGTGGACCTTTTAAAGGTGCCAACCGAAACTGGCCATAAAGGTTCGGGCCAGAGCAAGAAACACGACATCCGCAAGAACCGGCAAAGGCGAGCAGCCAATGCTATTGCGAAGTCCGCACAGGCACCCGAACGGAACCGAGCAAGAGGTCGCGGATGGACGATACAGTTTCGCCGAGGGGTGACCACAAAAAGGCGAAACTCGACAGCTCACGTCGTGCTCCTGTCAGCTATGCAGACATCGTGCAGAACGATCTCTGCATAGCGATAACAGGGGACGACCATAAACAACTCACTGTTGAGCAAGCCAACGCCGTGAAAGGGTACCTGGAGGAGTGTATCATGGATGGTGCCAGGGACCCCGACAGCGACTTCTCCCCTGGCTTCAGAGGAAAACCCATCATCGCTGATGGTGCCCTGAAGCTGTGGTGCGAGGATGACGCTTCACTGCGATGGGTCAAAAGCACAATTGCCGCTGCTGCTGAGATCATCGGAATGAAGGTCACGGTAAAGCGGCAAAAAGAACTGACCAGGAGAATAATGGCGGCCCTCTTTATACCTGACTGCAGAAGGAGCGTAGAAGACACAGGTCTAGTCCTCAATAAGCAGAATAGATGGGCCCAAATTAACTCCTGGACAATTTACTCCCATAGCAAGCAATCGGACAACACAATGTTCCTAACTCTGGGAATCCCAGAAAACATTGTGCCGTTGCTTATGAACAAGGAAAGGCGTTTAACACATAACCTGGGGAACGTCTATGTGAGGTTCTACGCTGCTTATGGCTCTCTACAAGATGAGCCACCGCAGGAGATGCCATCAGCAATGATGGTTGACCCGAAACCGGGACTCAGCGGTACCAAATATAGAGACCCAGACAAGGAGGACCCTGCCCCTGTGTGCACAAAGAACGTGGCCCAGGCTGTGCCTCCGCAATCCTCTCCTATACCGTCAACCTCGCGGCTGATGGAGGGCAGGATCGTGGTTGACACGCCAAAGGGCAAGTTCTGGAGAGTGCCTAGGATGGTGGCAACGGATTCGTCGGAGGAAGAGGGAAACCTGGATGATGGTGACCCAAACCTCCACAATCTGTAAAGTCATCCAAAACAATCTCCAGCACAGCGAAACTGCTACGGCTAACCTGCGCAGAGTGCTGGGGATAGACAACAACGGGACCATAGCCCTAATCCAGGAGCCGTGGATTAGAGCAGGGCGTGTGTGTGGTCTCAATGATCTGAAGGGTAAGTTAATACTCGACAACTCCTGTACTAACCACAGAGCATGTATCTTTGTGCCACTAACATAATAACAGTATAACATAATAGCAGTGCCTATAACAGAGTTCTGTTCCAGAGACTTGGCAACAGTCAGGCTCCAGAATCCAGACGATGCGACGGACCTTGTAGTCGCCTCAGCGTACATGCCCGCTGAGGAAGATGCCCCTCCGAAAAAGGTCGTGGAGCTGGTAAGATACTGTGAACTAAATAAATTTCAACTAATTCTCTCAACAGATTCAAACGCCCACCACCCCATTTGGGGTATGGCTAAGAGCAACAAAAGAGGTAGAGAGCTAGTAGACTTCTTGTTTTCAACTAATCTCTCTATAGCTAATAGGGGAGCTGAACCAACGTTTGTAAACAGTCGTCATCGAACCATCATCGATCTCACCTTGGTTTCGGCTAACTCCGAGCTAGTCAAGAATTGGAGAGTCTCAGATGAGAACTCAGGCTCAGACCACAGGTGGATCAGGTATGAATTAACAGTAAGTTCCAGAACACCGGTACCAACGCGAAATCCTCGCAAAACGAACATAACCGTCTATGAAAAAACGCTCAGACAGTCTATGGTCAAGGCAAGTATGGAAACTAAACTCAACAGTACGGTTCAAATTGAACAGTCAGTATTAGAATTAACAGACACTTTAACAAAATGCTACGAGCAAGCGTGCCCACTGTCCCTGCCGCAACCCGGTAAAGGAGGTAACAGGGGTTGGTCGCGAGCATTGGAAAAACAAAGGAAACAGGTACGAAGACTATTTAACAGGGCCATGAACACATACCGGGATGACGACTGGGACAACTACAAAAAGGCAAGGTCGGTATATAAAAAACTGATACGTTCCAGTCGCAGAAGGTCATGGCGTAAATACACTACTAACATAGAGTCAAATGCACAGGCAAATAGAGTTAGGAAAATAATTGCAACTAACTCTAACCGAGACATAGGCTCACTCAAGAAACATGACAACACTTACACTCACTCTGTAACAGAAACTAACACTCTACTATTACAAACACACTTCCCTGGGTGCCACATAACAAATGAGATGAGATGGTGTGAAGAAACTGTGGTGTCACCCACGAAAGTAGATTGGACAGTTGCTCAAACCGTGGTAACGGAAGATAGAGTTAAATGGGCAATCAGAACATTCTCTCCATACAAAGCACCGGGAGTAGACGGTATCTTCCCAGGCTTACTCATATGGGGCGAGATACATATATACAAAACCTTACTACAAATCTTTAGGGCATGCATTGCACATCGGTATGTACCGAAAGCCTGGAGAGAAGTGAGGGTTCTATTCATACCCAAACCAGGTAAACGAGATTACACAGATGCTAAGGCCTACAGACCCATTAGCCTAACATCATGCCTACTAAAAACACTAGAAAGACTGAGTGATAGGTACCTTAGAGACAAGCTACTGACGGAAATACCAATGCACCCAGATCAACATGCCTATAGTTCAGGCAAGTCAACAGAATCGGCACTACATAAGGTAGTGTCTAAAATCGAACATAACATCCAAACCAAGGCGTTATGTCTAGGTGCTTTCATAGATATTGAAGGAGCCTTTGACAAAACCAGCTTCAATAGCATCCGAACAGCACTACTCAGACACAGGGTTGAAACAACACTAGTGGAGTGGATCATTAACATGCTTAAGTCGAGAGCCGTACGGATAGATCTTGATAGTTCGACCAAGGGAGTGGTGGCACGAGGCTGCCCACAAGGTGGTGTACTGTCGCCGCTACTATGGAACATGGTCGTGAATGATCTCATATCCAAACTCAACGCACAACGGTACTTCACGGTAGGCTATGCTGACGACCTTGCGATTCTCATACCTGGCCACTTCGCGAGTGTGGCCTGTGATCTTATGAATAACGCACTAAAGGTTGTCGAAAAATGGTGCATAGATAATGAACTATCAGTGAATCCTAACAAAACAGAACTTGTGATGTTCACAAACAAGATAAAGCTCGGCAATTACACTTTACCGAGCCTGTTCAAAACGCAGCTGAAATTGTCCGAAGATGTAAAATATCTGGGAATAACATTGGACAACAAACTTAACTGGGCCAAGCACTTAGATAACAAAATAACAAAAGCCAGCATTTCTTTTTGGCAATGCAAACGGATGATCGGTAAAACATGGGGGCTCAACCCAAAAATAACCATGTGGTTATACAATACCGTAATCATACCCTGTCTATCATATGGGGCTCTTGTGTGGTGGCCCAGAACGACACAGAGCACAACCATCGTAAAACTGAAAAAATTCCAGAGGCTGGCATGCGTGGCTGCAACGGGATGCATAAAAACGACTCCTACAACAGCATTGGAGGCTCTTTTAGGAATCACACCGTTGCACCTACACATCCAGCAAGAAGCCGCAGCATCCGCGTTCAGACTAAAGGCTTTACATCTCTGGGAAAAGGATAGTCTGTCCCGTCACACAACCATCTTAGACGAAATAGCGACAGGCAATCCAATCATGCAATTAATATACGACAAACAGCACAAAGAATACTTCTTCACTAAAAGCTATAAGATACAGTTACACGAGGAGCCTAGTGATAGCTCAGGGCTTAAGGAAGTAAGAATATACACAGATGGCTCTAAAACTACAACTGGCACCGGCGCGGGTACGTTCTCGGATGATCTGAACATTCATATAACTACAGGCTTGGGTAAGTATAGCTCCATCTTCCAGGCGGAATGTGTGGGGATGGTCCAAGCGGCAACAGCAGCACTAAGGAGGAAGGTAACTGACTTTAATATCAGAATACTCTCCGACAGTGCTGCAGTATTAAGAGCCCTACAACGGTACGATCACTCATCAGGGCTAATCAAACAGTGTCACAATCTACTGGAGCAAGTAAGTAAAACCAACCATGTCACACTCCAATGGATAAAGGGACACAGCGGATCCAGAGGCAACGATGCGGCAGACGAGTTAGCAAGGAGAGGTTCCAACTTATGTCCAAAAGGACCGGAACCAATGATCCCGTTACCATTCAGCCAAATCCGAGCATGGATACGTGACACAACCAAAAGAAAACATCAAGACTACTGGGCAAGTATCACAGATTGCAGACAGTCTAAAGAGGCGTTCCCGAAGCTCAACCCGAAGTACTCTAGACAACTCCGCAATCTGAAACGTGACAAACTACGACGAATGATCGGTCTTGTCACGGGACACTGCTCACTAAACAAACACCTGTTTATGTTAGGTGTTACAGACAGCCCCCTGTGCCGAGGGTGCCTGGAGGCAGACGAAACGGCCGCGCACGTCATCCTGGAGTGCAGTAGCGTGGCGTCACAACGGGCAGAACACCTCGGAACACCGAGGACCGTCAAGGAGGCCTGCACCGGCATCAGCGAGCTGCTGGCTTTCTTCGACGACATCGGGTGGCTGGACTAACGCGCACCACCCGACATCACGCACAAAGTGCCGCATCGAGACGGCATGGGTGCGGAAAACAGCCCGCTGACCAAGTACCAAGTACCAAGTAAGTACCTTAAACCTTGGTTTTTAAGTTTAAAAATGCTGAGAAATGGGTCACTTCCACCGTAATTCGTTTGCGCCTAGGTCACGTTTGTTCTCTTCTCTGTTTCTTGCTAAAATCAGGGTCAGGGATCATTCGCTTTGTGAGTGTGGCCTAGATGACGGTACTTTAAATCACATTTTCTTTTCATCTCCTAAGTTAAGTTCTTCTTTGTATGATAAACTTAATTCTGATATCGCTAGACCTACTGATATTAACTCTCTTTTATCGCTTGTTTTCACACCATTTATTTATATGTTATGTAATTTTATTAAAACCAATAATATACGTTTGTAAAAGCGAAACCAGTTTTTAATACTTTTGATATTCATATTACTTTCATTTGAATCCGTACCGTACAATGGTCACTCCTTCAGGGTAGGGGGAGGACAAGGTCAAAATATCCGCCAAAACATGACACTGGCAGAGTAACGTCTTTCCACGTTAAAAAGCCACATAAGAAGAAGAAGAAGAAGAAAATGAATCTATGGAAGTTCGGACTCTAACTAGTATTGTATGCTCTTTGATACAACCGACGGACGGAGGGCTGCCGAACGCCCGCCTGAGCGGCTGAGCGCTCGCACCGCACGTTTCCCGCGCAATTAAGTACTTACGCTTCGAAATGCCGAAACCACGTTATAGACTTGGTTTACCAGAACAAAATGCACTAACCTATGTCTCGGGGTACCTTCTATATAAATGCTTAAATAAACATAAGTCTGCTTATTCAAACGAAATTTTAAAATCTGTTCCTGAGTTGGGAGAAACCAACTTGTTTACAAATTATAAAGATTTCAACAAACATAATTCTTTTGCAAGCAGTTTGAAAATGCCTTCAAAATAATTTATAGAATATATAAAGGCGTTAGAATCCACATTAACGCAAAACTTTGAAAGGATTATTCAAATAAATCCAGGTAATAATAATAAAAAAAAAAACTGTATGATTTGTTTAAAACTGTACCTCCGCAAATTCCTTGCTCGTGTTTTCCAGTTGAATATCTTTTAAAATTATTTGTCCGGCTACGTATATACGCGACACTAAAATTTAATAACCGTCATTTTAAAGATTCTAAGAAAGTAATTAAGAAATATGTCAAGGTTAGGCATTTATAGGTTGCATAATATTGTTATTTTTTCATAAAATTATAATTATAAAAACTGAATTGAATTTTTATTTCTTAATTACCCAATAGCTACTCAACTCAAGCTCAAGATAGTGTGCTAAAAATTAAATATAGAAATATTTGTATATTTTTAAAGAAAATTTCTTATAAATAAAACAAATAATTTAAATTAGCTTCTAGCTCTTAGGCTATTGTTGCGGCGCCCCACGCCTCCGCGTTCCCGGCGAAACCGTGTGCTAACCGCTGTTTGACGGGCGGTAGTTGCGCAGAACGAGGTCGAGAGTGCGAGAGAGAGAGAAATGATCACCCGTCTCTGTCTCGCCCTATGCGCGCGCTGGTGCACCCGTCCCGTGGTGTGCGTGTTATTGTGTCGAAGAGTGATGCCTGGACCTGCGGGGTCCGAGGGGGTGAAATAATAAGGCTGTTTTTTTAATTGTTCAAAGATGGATACCCATCCCGGCAGCGTTTCTATAATGATCGAAGGGTATCCTTTCATTGTTGGTGTTGTTGTAGGTACGGGGGCCTGTCTCACCGTGGGGGAGTTAAGTAGGTCTTGACGTTACCGGCGATGCTAGCGCCGCTGCATATGAGCGCGCTGCTTCAGCCGGTGGGGTAGGTGGCGACGGCATGGGTGCTGCATCCATCGGTACCGACTCGCCGCATACGAAGTCGAGTCGGTGTTTGCATGACGGGGCAGGTTGTGCTCCACATCACTACCGTCATCGGAGTCCGCCGTGATATTAGCCGGCCTGCCCTCTGATGACGTCATCGATAATTTCGAGCTTTGGTGTGCGCGGCTTGTTTCTTGCTGCGTTACTACTGCTGGAGTGGGTGGGGTGACAGAGGTTTTCTGACGCAACCTCTTTTCGTCACCCCCCAAGTCCTCTTCAGAGGAGTCGCGCCTCTTCTTCGAGGCGCCTCAGCCCGGATGCCTCCGGTCGGTTTCTCCCTCGTCAACACACTCAGGTGCGACGACGCTGTGACCTAGGTCGGGTGCCTTCCTTTGGCTCTCTCGGCTGATGTTCCTCAATCTGTCTTCCTCTTTATCTCCTTCTTACCCCTCTTCTCCTTTCTCTTCCTCTCTTTCCTCTTACACTCTCTTTCATGTTCTAGGTCAAATGTATTCCTCTCTCATGTTCGAGGAGAACTATGGAGATCTCGACTCGTTCGCGTGCCGGTCAGACGTCAACTCTTTTTCCCCAAAAAACTACCTCCCCGCCAATAATGTTGTAAGGTGATATGTGGAAAGTGTAGGTAGTTTGGAACTGAAACAAAAAAACTAATATGTTTAAAAAGTGCCCACTTTATCTTATGGTCCCGTTGTCACTGTATAACATTACTTATAATTATTACTATGTTTTTCTATAATTGTTACCTCAATTTAACTCTCACACATCCACATACATACATATCAGCACACATCACCTCTCACGTCTTCGCACTCACCCTCACATACATATATCATAAGGGATATTTCATCACCCAATCATGCCAGGCAAGGTACGAGTAGTTACACTCAGACAAATAGCTGCGTACTTACAAATTTAAAAATAGACAATACGTGAATTTATTATACACCCGATTATTTTTTATTAGTAATTATGGATAAAAGTCCGCAACACAACTTGTGTAATTTAATCGATGACTTCACCACTGTTGGTAATTATAAATGCCCGCCTGAATCTTGTAGAACACTCATTTCTACAGACCAAAAATCTATAAACATATTCACAATGAACATTAGGAGTGTGAATAAGATTTTCTTGGCTCTGGAAGTACTCTTGCAGAGACTTGGCTTCGAATGTGACTTGGTAATCCTGACTGAATGCTGGATTGAAAATGACAAACCGTTCCCAATATTGGACAAATATAACTCGGTGCATACCAAAAACTGCATAAATAAAAATGGTGGAATTATCGTCTACTCAAAACCCAACATTGGAGTGATTGTTGAGGAGCCATATTTTAATGAGGCCAACTGCCTAGTTATAAATATTAGCCGGCACACGGAGATAATAGCATTGTACAGATCGCCCTCTTTCTAAACACAGAGCCATTCCTGAACTCTCTGGACTGTGTGCTCAACACAAACAAAACATTTAAAACAATCTCCGTTGTTGGAGATTTAAACATCGACATACACCCGGATAGCACAGATCGGAATGCTGGTGCTTGCTTACTTGGAGTTGATGGCAAGTCACGGACTTTTACCAGGTCATAATATGGCAACACGAGGTAACCGCTGCCTTGATCATGTTTTCTTTAAAAGTAATCTTAAGTGTAAAACTGTTGTGTTAAGCACTTGTGTGACTGACCACTACCCGGTTATTTTGAATACCAAAAATAAAGTATCTGCAACTATCCCAAAAAAAGTCATTACAAATATTGACCTGGTTAGAGTTTGTAACAAAATAAAATCGTGCGACTTTATTGATATTATGCATTCATCAGACCCTAATTTTGCAGCTGAAATTCTTATGAATAAACTTATTGATATAATCAAAGTAAATACTTATATCTTTAAAGTATCGCTTAATTAACGAATAATTAAGCCGTGGATTACGCCAGGTGTTCTGTGCTGTATACGTACTCGTGATCATATGCATCTTCGTCTTAAAGGAACGCCAAAAAATAAAACGTTGAACATGACATACTCACGTTACAGAAATTTCTGCAACAAATTATTAAAGAAATTAAAAAATGATTATAACAAAGCGGAGTTAGATAAAAACAAAACTAACATTAACAAGACCTGGGACACAATCAGGAACATAACTGGTACTGCAAAAGTAAAAAGTAGTAATGAAATCCTACTTTAAACTAAAGATTCTCTAATAGCATCCATAAATTACGTCAACAACTACTTCGCTAATGTAGGAAAATTATTAGCCAGCAAAATTGAGAGCTGCACTCAATGCCTACTAAAAAGTACTTATTCCCAATCACTGTCACGACTGACACGTCAACGAGTTTGAGATTGATTGCTTGATAAAAAGAATGAAAAATAACTGTGCACTGGGTTTTGATGGCATATCAACTAAAATTATTAAACAGTCAGCTCCAACTCTAGTTCCAATCATAACTCACATTTGCAACATTGCTTTAAGCTCTGGAATATTTCCTACAATTTACAAAACCTCCATTATAACCCCAATTCATAAGGTAATAGGGAAAGTGTCATTAACTATAGACCAATTTCTGTACTACCGTCAATTTCAAAAATTCTCGAAAAAATAATAAATAATAGATTAATTTCCTATCAGGTAAAATATAACATACTGTCACCTCGTCAATTTGGCTTCCGAGCTGGCATGTCGACAGAAAATGCAAACAGAGCTAACAAATTTTATTGTTAGTGAGTTAGAAAGTCATAGGAGTCTTTCTAGACCTAGCCAAAGCTTTCGACACTGTCTCTGTTCTCATCCTTGTGAAGAAGCTTGAGCACGCAGGAATTCGAGGTTGCTCTCTGCAACTACTTAGGGACTATTTAACGGGAAGAACTCAAAGGACGAGAATAGGCGGAGTAACTAGTGTTGAGGAGGCAGTCAACTATGGAGTCCCGCAGGGTAGTGTTTTGGGTCCGACACTATTAGTATATGGTTTACATGAATGACCTATAGTAACACCGTAAAATCGTAATATAATTTGGCCTTCGTTTGGAATCACCTTTACCTAATGTGTTGCCATTAATATATAAATTGGCAAAAAGTAATTCTTAGACTGGCAATATTATTGCAAGAGGAGGGGATCATTCTAACCTACGTGGCCCGTACACTTACGATAGCCACGGGAGGACAAGTTTTTTTGGCTACTGCTAAATGTTCAGATTGAAGCAGTCGCCGACTACTAATTTGGTGAGTTTCAATAACCCTCTTAGTGAAGGATTGGTCTAATTTCATGAGACTTTCTAATAACCCTGCAAAGTGATCATCATCTGATAACGTATTTTTTCAGGGCTCAACTACGCCTATTGCATTGTTTCGCACTAAGATGAGCTCGGTCATGCAATTTACTACAACTGGGCTCCGGCTCTAATAATTGGTAAGAAAAGTTACTGTTTCTAACCGTAATTTTAACTGGACGAGTCACGTACCGCGATTTTATTTTGAGGTTATCGACAGTTTCTGACTTCCTAAGTTTTTTTCCAGGACTCGTTCCACACAACAGAGGAGAAGGTGTGGATCAAGCTGCAGATCTGCCCTAGGATAGTACCAGGTACCTACCCCACCTATTACTCTTTTCGTTTGGTTATAAATTCACGTTGGAAATTTTGTCAGTCTAATGGTCTAATCTATAGTCGGTATAAGGTATAAATTCTTACTTTTTGATATATTAGTGTACTTAAGCATCTAAATGGCTAAGTAATCATGCTATAACGTTCTCATAAGCTATCTGGTGCTTCCTGATGTGAAATCCAGGCTTAAATAGCTTTATATTTAGTGAAAAGTCACATTTTAGATAAATTCTTACTTTTTGATATATTAGTGTACTTAAGCATCTAAATGGCTAAGTAATCATGCTATAACGTTCTCGTAAGCTATCTGGTGCTTCCTGATGTGAAATCCAGGCTTAAATAACTTTATATTTAGTGAAAAGTCACATTTTAGATAAATTCTTACTTTTTGGTATATTAGTGTACTTAAGCATCTAAATGGCTAAGTAATCATGCTATAACGTTCTCATAAGCTATCTGGTGCTTCCTGATGTGAAATCCAGGCTTAAATAGCTTTATATTTAGTGAAAAGTCACATTTTAGATAAATTCCTACTTTTTGATATATTAGTGTACTTAAGCATCTAAATGGCTAAGTAATCATGCTATAACGTTCTCATAAGCTATCTGGTGCTTCCTGATGTGAAATCCAGGCTTAAATAGCTTTATATTTAGTGAAAAGTCACATTTTAGATAAATTCCTACTTTTTGATATATTAGTGTACTTAAGCATCTAAATGGCTAAGTAATCATGCTATAACGTTCTCATGAGCTATCTGGTGCTTCCTGATGTGAAATCCAGGCTTAAATAGCTTTATATTTAGTGAAAAGTCACATTTTAGATAAATTCCTACTTTTTGATATATAGTGTACTTAAGCATCTAAATGGCTAAGTAATCATGCTATAACGTTTTCATAAGCTATCTGGTGCTTCCTGATGTGAAATCCAGGCTTAAATAGCTTTATATTTAGTGAAAAGTCACATTTTAGATAAATTCTTACTTTTTGATATATTAGTGTACTTAAGCATCTAAATGGCTAAGTAATCATGCTATAACGTTCTCATAAGCTATCTGGTGCTTCCTGATGTGAAATCCAGGCTTAAATAACTTAATATTTAGTAAAAAGTTACATTTAAATAAATAAATTCTTACATTTTGTTATACCGCTATTTAGCCGTCGACGCGCTCTCCTATGCTATTTAGTCCTTCTTAAAGCCGACATTGTTGTAATGATTTAAGTATTATTGTAAAAGAAATCTGTATTTTGAATATAATTATTGTAGGTAATAGAAATAACTAGCCTGCTGTCGTCCTTACCCTTCTATAACTTATATAGTATCGTCGCTCGAATACTACGAATTTAGTTTGTATACTGTATTTCAAAGGAACTAAAAGTGTGGCTGAAGCTACTACGGATAATACCACATCACGTACCTTATGTGTACCTAATGTTTGGTATTACCTCAATTCCAGGGCTGGCAAGAACCCGCAGGACACCTTCTTCTTCTTCTACTTCTTCTCTATTTCGTAACCTGCTTCTACATTGGTGCACATTCTCCCACATTACCCCGGGGGACTACCTCTGCTAGTGCCATCGCCTTTTCCGGAAAACCTTAAGTATCAACTTTGTTCCTAGATATTGGAGTGTCGACGTTTAAATGGGAAACAAGGAATTATAACTAAATTGTATACTCACGCTGGAGACCGAGTATTGTATCTAGCTTTAAGATAGCATTAAGATAGATAACTCAAGCAACCAACGTTGATAAATTTTGTAAATTAACCTCAATATTAATTAAAAAATATGCGTAAAGTGGACGGAGGAAATTTTATTATTACACTATGTAACCTAAGTCTGCCCAATGCAAAAATCTTCTCGTACGCTGATGATACTGCATTGATCTTTGCGGGTAAGACCTGGGAAGAGACCAGAGCCTCTGCGGAAGGTGGCCTTAAAATAGTTTCGGAATGGTTACGTGCTAACTTGTTGACCTTAAATGTGGACAAAACTAAAGCTCTCACCTTCACTAACGCACGCGGCAGAACTTGTGTCATCGACATAAAACTTCATACAAATTCCTTAATGTCAAATTGCAATTTCCCAATGTTAGAATGTGTCACCAAAATAAAAATATTTAGGCGTCATATTGGACAGCAGAATGACTTGGAAACCGCACATTGACACCCTATGCGCTAGAGTTCGTAAGCTAATTTATATCTTCAAAAATTTAAGAGATGTTGCAGATCAAATCTTGTGTTAAACGTGTATAAAGCACAGTGCAGATCCTTACTCACATACTGTAACACCAGATGGGGTGGGGCTTCAACTACACATATGTTACCTTTAGAACGAGCGCAGAGAGCGGTATTAAAGGTTGCAACCTTCAAGCCCTACCGTTTTCGAACCGCGGAACTTTATAAAGATTGTAGCGTTCTGACAGTGCGGCAACTTCTTATACAGTCTGATTCTGCAACAACATAAAGAAGTACCTAGATTAAACATGGACAAACATAATAAAAACAGAAGAAAAGATATTGTTTTAGAAAAACCACTATATAACTCTAAACTGGCACACCGACACGCAGGTTTTTTAGGACCTCATATCTATAATAAAGTCTGCAAAATTCAGCCAGATATACTAACAAAAAACAATAGAGAACTCAAGCAGACAATCAACAATTGGTTAAAAAATCTTAGCCCTGGTAATGCGGAAGACTTTATAAAGATAAAAACATAAATACTTCTACCTTCATCTCATACACACACTCACGCACCCTCCCTTCCACACACACACATACACATGCATACATACATACACACACCTCCACACACACACACACACGCACACTCGCATACATTACAAGCTAATAATGTGAAATTTAATATTGTTAAAAATTGTACTTACCTTACCTATCTAATGTAATTCATCTTTCTGGCTATGTTTAATTTACCTGTTAAAACTGTGAATTGTTGAAACTGTGAACGAAGAGCAAGCAGAAACCTACAACACAAGTTTATTCTTAGTGTAGGTTCTGCGGTCATATTAATGTATACCAAACTTGTATTTTACTTAAGACAACAAACAAAGCATTGTATAAGTCTTCATTATAGGTTATTGGTATATTTTTGGAAAATAAAAATTATTATTATTATTATTCCTTTTATTCAAAATAAATCACGGATTTCATCCGGTCCTTTACAAAGGCATAAGTGGGGCTGTAGCCAACACTTAGAGGCCTGTTTGGTATAAAAAATACAAAGTAGTATAAAAAAAACCAGAAACTTTTGGATGGATGGTGACATGATAAATCTATTATATAAATGGGTAAAATGACAAGGCTATTGAAATGATTTTATTAGTGATAAAAAGATAGTGGGCTATGGAAGAGACTACGGCACCTGCCAAATTCAGTCTCATTTTAAAATTTTTGGGCAGATGGTGACTTGCCACCCACTAAACGGGCCCCCCATAAAGGCCACCATGAATGGTGACAGAAAGGGCAACGTTGGTGTGGCTGGCTAAAGGGTGTCGAGAGGTGTGCTGCGGTTTCACTGAAGCGCTACTACCGGCGTTATGCCCTTTAACACTTCCACCCTTGGAGCTTTTTGTTACTTGCTCTTGCGTCTCCACCCCCAGACGGCCAATTAAGGCAAGCCGGGGGTCAGGGGTCTTATTTAGCCCCAGGAAAATCAGAGTCCACGGTGTCGCCACTCACCGACGGCTCGCCACAAAGCCGCCCCTGCGGTTAAGCCAAAGTTAAAGTTATTATTATTATTAATATGAAATGTTGCGTTCAAAGATTATGGCTCACCAATATTGCGAATATTAGCAAACATACCGCCCCCCAAAGAGCTGCTAAGCTCTTTAGAAGAAAAAATCTAAAGAAATATAAACATAACATATACAATCGAAATTTGGCTGATTTTCGTGATATAATTGTTACATATGCTGATTCTCATTGTTGATTTGGAATGGTAACGAAAACAGTGTAAGAAGATTAAAAAAAACTATTTAGAATAAGCGGATTTAAAAATTTAATGAGATGATTATCAATATGATGATTTAGAGTAAGATGATTTTCAATAAGATGATGTTCAGTAGGATGATTTTTAATAAGATGATTTTCAATAAGATGAGTTTCAATAAGATGAGTTTCAATAAGTTGATTTAGAATAAGATGATTTGCAAGTGGATTTAAATTTTAAAGCAAGGCATTTAAAGGGCACAGTTTTATAACCAAACCGCAGCAAAATGCCGTCTGAAATTATACATTTGTTTACGGAATATCCGCGACATGGATGAATAATAATGTTTACATAATAATAATAATGGTTTACAGTAAATTTTGTTGAGTGTGCCAAAATTATTTTAAAAGACAAATGCCTTGTGGTATGATCAAGCTGAGATGCAATAAATTTTTTGTTAGATTTTAAGTTACCGTGGGAATTAATGAAATTATTTTGTCGTTGCCTGCTACTACCTTTGAGTGATGTACCTGCGCGCAACAACCGGAAAGTTTCATAAAACTCTGTTGACTGGACCAGCTGCACTATATAGAACAAGCTATGCTCGAGCTCAGTAATGGCTGATGTACCAGTGCAACGCTGATGGAAGTTTTGCGAGTTAGGGATAAAACGCTTGCTCCAAACTACGATAAATTGTAAATTGGAAAACGAGAATTCCATTAAAACGAATATTTCAGCAAGGGCAGCAACGTTTGAGATAACTGCAGAGGCTGTGGTTAACATTAAGCCAGACACGTTGTTGGCAGACTGCATAGATATGTCCTTTAACCTTGAACAGTCTGTCACCAGCCATGTAAAAGACAACCACAATTGAGGCACTGCCAATTCGTAAGAAGAGTGATATGAGACTTGCCGACATGGTGAAGTGTTTATCTGATGTCACGTACTTCGACACAACCCTTATGGGTTGAGGGTGTATCTGGGATATGCCATCTCTTTCGATAGGCGGCAACAACATATCGAGGGGAATATTGCGGCAGAAGGGTACGAGTATAATGGTGGAATCAGTCCACGCCATTGTGCTGGTGATTTTTGTTCTTGAGCTATGCATGTCAACAAAGTGATAAATATAAGATTAATGCCATTTAGCTCTACTTTGGGTGCTGTATCCGTTTGGTTGAGTGGAACCACACGGTGTTTAGTCAGAAGAATACTGACTAAAGCGCTCCCGTGCAGTCCTTGAACTTGCAGGTAAGACGCAGAAGGCGTACCGGCAATTCGAGGTACTAATGAACCAATGGAGTTCAATATCCGTTAGGTGATCATTTAGCATTGGTGTAGAGATGCTATTGAGTTGAGGAATTTGAGAAATGTTTTAATGTCATTCAATATTTGAAGAAGTCTACACAGATGACGTACGTTCCAGCTGTTTTTCAAAGCAAAACTTGATTTCATTATATGTTTCGCGATGGTAAATGGATCGAAAGACTCGCAAGGGTCGTAAAGCCTTGCGGTGTTTAGCGGGATGCTACGCGAGGTTGTGACACTCTTGATTAGCGAAATGCGAGTAATGGACTTATCTCCTACCGCACTTGGCTTTTAATCACAACCTTGTAAGTCGTGTTGCCATCTTTATCGATTTGGTAATATTGCCCGCAGTGAACAGCAGATTGAGGTTTAAAAGATTGTTTAGAATAGTTGCTGGACCACTCTTGCAATATAAAACCGAGCAGATAGAGATATATGGAAACGAGCCTTTGTTTATCATTTGCAGAGACAGGCAGAGCATGAGCTCCACTGCACACGCTCGCGACAAAAGTGTATCTTGGAAATGGTTTTGACGCGCCTGGATAAAAGGTCTCGTTTAGATGTGAAGGTGTATTTAAGAAATTAACGACTAAGCTGGTACCGCTATTCGTACCTAACGGTGGTAAGCTCGAATTGTTTAACAAACTCTTCAGGATATTCGCGCCAAATACAATACGAAACTTACAATAATCGTGGGCCAGGTGCATATAAAGACACATCAGTTTTATGTCGCACGCAAAAACAATTTGATGAATACTAAACCGAAGAATGACATCTACAATAGTTATTTGCAGTTAAGGTTGGGGTATCAGAACCTGCTTGAGCGACACAGATGGTGAACTTGCTGATGATGCATCAAGGACAGTCTTGAGTTTATCACTACTGCTATTGGCACGGTCATGATGGTGATGTGGGATGAGATAGCGTTCGCTAAAATCTGGAAGAACTTTACGCATATGAACGGCGCTATCGTAGTCACGCATGAACGCTACACAGCGCTCTCGGCAGGGTGAAACCTTAATCAGTTGATGGTCTAGCTTGTGGAACCCTAGTGTGTTATCTCTAGTGTGAGTGTTGCTAAATGGGTTTTCACAAAGAATGTCCTCGGGATCTGCAATTGGTTGACTGGGAGCCTCATCCACTTCCCAGAACCGAGTAGATACCAGATCGAGGTTTGATGTGCAGGTCATCGCTACAGCACAGTGATTATGAAGCGATGCTTAGGTGCTTTGCCCATTATAATCCACGTGTAGGCAGTTGGCATATCTTTGCCAAGGCTGAACCTTCTACCATCGAGTATATCATAAACATCTATACCTAACAAGAGGTCTATTTGTCCTGGAACTGTGAAATTATTATCAGCTAAGACCCAGCTTCCATATTTGGAGTCCAACGTTACGCTTGATGGAGTTAAACTACTAATGGACATGGCAACAGTCTTCCTAGGCATTAAAAATGACGCCAAATTACAATGGGGTCCTCATATAAATGCCCTGTCTGGGAGACACAGTTCTGCTGCATATGCAGTACGTAAAATAAGAGAGCTAAAAGATGCTCCTACGGCGCGGTTAGTGTATTTTGCATATTTCCACAGCGCAATGTCATATGGCATATTGCTATGGGGTTCAGCGGCTGATATAGAGAACATCTTTATCCTTCAGAAACTATTGCTATTCGAGCTAAATACGAAATGGGTCTCCGTGAATCTGTGAGAGATTTATTTAAAGAAATCAATATATTAACGTTGCCTTCCTTATATGTATTTGAAAATATAATGTATGTTCGTAAAAATTTACATTAATATAAGTTAAATAGTGATCACCACACTTTTAATACAAGAAATACAAATAGGATAGCTGTACCTAGTTTTAGATTTGCGAAGTCTAATAAGTCATTCCTAGGAAATTGTGTGCGTTTTTACAATAAAATCCCAAAACACATAACTGAGCTCACAGAGGGCAAATTCAAGTTGACTGTAAAAACGTTTTAATAAAAAAAGCTTACTATAAAGCTCGACATTATATAGAAGATAAAGATGCTTGGAATACTCCACTTCTGGCAAGCTGTCGCTCTGCCACCCATAAAATGTAATATGTGTAGTACCTAAGTAGAAACATTGTAAACATCTATATAAAAAGAATGGCCCCGAGTTTCTTGCCGCTTCTTCTCGGTGGGCTCTATATATTTTGGAACGCGGCGGTAGAGTCTTTAAAGTACATTATAATGAAAAGTTGACGTTCAAAAGTGCGTCTTAGATGCCTAAATTGATTAAATGATTTTGACTTTTGACTTTGACTTGACCAAATTTTTGCAAAGTTTGAGAGTTGAGCGATCAACTGGTACCGTAGGTAGATTACCAGTAATCTGCTTTAAAATGATGCAATCAGTTGAGAGAGTGAGGGTAGAATCAACCATAGGTGAAATAGTGCATGAGACAATGCCACATGTCTGCTGAGTTGAATCAGCACCTAAGCCAAGAACTGCTCCAGATGGGCGAGGAAGTTTTAAATTTTGAGCTAGATTTTCACTTATAATGGATACTTGTGAGCCACTATCAATTAGGGCACGAGCTGAATGGTAATGCCCATTGATATCCTGTAACCCAACAAGTGCAGTTCCATTAACCATTTTGGATCCACTATTTGCACTATGAAAAGACTGGACCGTGGAAGTAGTTGACACTGCGGCCGCAGTGTTACTTGCATCCTTTACTAATTTATTTGATGTATCAGAGATGTGAAGCTTTGTATGGTGTCGCCCATGACATACTTGGCATACACTCTTTGATAAACATTTAGATACATGATGTGTTCTTAAAAAATTAAAACAAAGATTGTGTTCTATAACAAATTGCTTTAGTTGGTAAGGACTCATGGAATTAAATTTTTGGCAATAATAAATTACATGAGGTTCGGGGCAAACTGAGCATGAATTTATACTAAGTTTTTGTTCTGCGTGGACTACATTTAAAGAGTTAGAAGTAACTTTCAATGAAGTACCGGCAATGTTCTCAAGTATGCGGAGCTGACTTTCAAGAAACTTCAGTAGGTCTGCAAATGTTGGTATAGCCAAAGGATCACATCAACAGGTTTTTTTTTTTTGCAACATTATTTGCAAAAGCAAATAACTCCATGAAATTAAATCAAATTTCAAGGCTGACAAGGCCTGGGTATTTTCTTTTATGGTATTTGTTTAGCATTTACTTGTGTTAGGTTAGGTAAAATAAGGATCCCCCCGAGAGTTCCCGCCTTGCCGTGGCGAGGGGGCTCAGTAGCCGTGGCTTGGGTCACCACGGTGAAGCTAAGAGGAACCAATGGGCCTGCCAGTGATAGCCGATAGCTGGCGGGCCCGAGGTGGGACCGCTCCTATGGGCTTTGCCCTCCAAGTCCACACGGGAGCGGTCACTGTAGGTAGCGGTGGTGTATGGGCGCCACTGCAACTGAGGCGGGCTGCGGTGTCGTATGGGCGGCACCGCGGCTGAGAGTTAGAGGCCGCTGCGGGAGAGGAGTGCCGGTGTTACGGTGAGCCGCTCTCCCTGCCTTCCGCGACCTTGACGGGGCCGCCACCGTTAGATGGCGGACGCGGTGGGGTCGCAGGGGAAGAGGACTGTCGGTATTGAGAGGCGCCGCTGTCCCTATCCTCTGCGGCCGAAGTAGCAGGCGGTGGGGCTACTCACCTGACCCATCGTAGGGGGACTTAGGGCGCCCAGACTCGGGGGAGTCTGGGGTCAATTTGCGGGTTTGGTCCCCCGTAGCGGTTGCGGCACGCCAAGTGTTCTGGCGTGCTGCAAGAGAGAAGGGTCCGGCAACGGACAGCCGCGGCGGGTTCGCGGTCGTGTGCAAAATCTGTCCCGCGTTCCCGCCAAAAGCGGCAGTGACGGAACACCGCAGAGGTTTGGTGGGTATGCTGCCCTTCTGGCAGAGACTCCCACATAACCACCGTGCTTCCCCCGGGGCCGGTGGTATCCATAAAGGATTACTCTGCGTCAAAAAAAAAAAAGTAAAATAAGGATAGCTTCCACATGTGTATCTGCAATAATACTATTGTTGTCATAGCACTCCATTAATAAGTAATATGCAACACTATAGTTTTCCTCTGAGATGGGAAGGTGTTTCATTAGAGATAAGGGTTCTTTATCTAGTACGCCTAGTAAATAAAACATTTTTTGAACTGGTGCAACGACAGCGTAGGGGCAGAAGATCCAGTGTTCTACCCCTAGGCTGTCGTAAACCATAAGTTATCAGATTAAAAGATAATTCAGTGCCATCAACGTTTGTGCAGGTGAGAATAATATTACAAAACTATTCGTATTGCCCATTAAAGGGCATTGATACTTTAATTGCTTCTTAACAGAATTATACTGTTTATATTGCAGTGATTTTAACGTTATGACGTTGCAGTTCCTGGAAAAGTAGGTAGGTGAAATATATTGTATTATTGGCCAAATATGGCGATTTGCGAGTCGACGGGTTAATTATAAAATTTTACTGTTATCAGCAACCGTAAACTCGACACCAACTAGATCATATAACTAGAGATCAATGCGAGATGAACCAAACCGTAGCAATAATTTGTGTTATAAAAATTAGATATTAGTAGGGTTAGATAGGATAATATAGTAGATTAAACGAAACTGTGCATGACGTCATTGGCGTCATGATCGCCCTTACACTGAAGTCTGAACCCTCCAACAAAAAGCGACATATTCTAAATGTCCTCATTGCATTGGTGCGCGTAGTAGGGTACTATAAGGGACTATGCCCGCTGAGACGCAATGCATGTCGAAGACATAATTACTCTTTGGTCGATGATATAAATTAAGTAGTAGCAATTTATTCATGTGTTAGCGGCGAAAGGAGTAGGGAATTGCACAGCAAGTGCTTTGTGCAGGTTATAAACTTCAAAGACGCTATTAAGTTTGATTTGGCCTATATTAGTTTCGTGTCGATAGTTTTATCGATAGGTACGGTGCAATCGATAAGTGTGGTGTGGTAGTAGCAACACTAAGCCGCCATGTTTAGCTGCGTAGGTATGAACGTTTTTTTCGTAGTTATGGCATTTCCATTGGTTTCTTTTTTCAGAGCTCTATGCACTTGCACAGATTACTCACGATTTTATGGTTAAGAGTATAGATGAGTACCTATAGATGATTTGGTATACCACCAAAGTCTATACTTTGGGTGTTTGTTTGCTAAGTGCACGAACTATACAATCGTGAATGAACAACAACAGATTGTACACAAAAATATTATACTCATATGCTAAAAATAATGCAAAATGGTGGCCATAGACATGAAACACAACTTGAAAGATGATGAAAATGCAATTTTGAATAGAAATGTATGAAATTATAGGTAGGTAATTAGCTAGGAATTGGATTGGAAAGAGGATTTTACAATGAAATAGGAATTCGGAACGAAGGACCAGAAATATGGTAGTGAAAGGAAACAATTTGGAAGGCTACCTAGTTCAGCTCGCCCCGCGTGCTTGGTGTTATACGACGCGCCGTATTGCTTCTTTTCCTTTCCACATCGACGTTGATTTTCTCGGGAGTTATCCGAGGATGATTTGTAATGCGCGAAGACCGCGGCTGATGTTGCCTTTCCGTCCGTTTAGCAATATTTTCGAGGAGAACTATGGAGATCTCGACTCAATCGCGTGCCGGTCAGACGTCAACTCTTTTTCCCCAAAAAACTACCTCCACAGGTTAACCAATAATGTTGTAAGGTGATATGTGGAAAATGTGGGTAGTTTGGAGAAAGATGTTGACAGGCTGCGTTCAGATAAAATACATAATATGAAATGTTGCGTTCAAAGATTATGGCTCACCAATATTGCGAATATTAGTAAACAGTGCCTCTGGGTACTAAATAATCATACGGTCCCGGCCTTTTACGAGGCGGCGGGCGGTCTTTCTCGGCCAAGTGTAGGCAGAGTTGCGTATATTATAAAAACTAGCTCAGTATTGAATCCCTTTGAGTGTATCCGAAGTGCTCTTGCAAATTCAAATTCAAATCAATTTATTTGCCACAATGTAGTTTACAAATGTATGATGTTAGGGAAAGTTAAATGAATAATATACTTGGTTCAAGTACATTCTACCACATAAAATGGTGTGCAAATATGAATAAACACCTTGCCACCATTATTTGAGATATTGGAAGCAATTACAATAACATTACATTAAATCATTAAAAATTGGATATATAATTAATTAAAAATAATGTCAAAAAAGAAATACATAATTTGCAAGATAATAAAATTCCGTTAAGGTCGTAACTGAATAAATAAAAAAAAACATAAATTCTAATTTTTCAACATATTCGGTCCTAACATAATTATTTCAGCTCATTTTACCATTAATGTCATAATACTTTGTCAATAACTTAATCTATATATTTTTAATTATACATTCTTTTACACTATAAAAGCAATTATCGCTTAGCCATTTGTAAAGTATTTTTTTGAATATAGGTAAAGGTAAGTCTTTTAATGTATTTGGCAGCTTATTATACACCTTAATAGCATTTACAAAAGAATTTCTTTTAAAAACTTGTTGATTACATTGTGGTATGTACAATTTGAGTTTGTTTCTGACAGTTGCATTTCTTGTCACAACATCTGCATGTTTCTTAAAATATTGTGGATGTTGTCGAACAAAGAGACATAACTCCTTTATGTACATGCATGCTAAAGGCAAAATTTTAAACTTTTTAAATAAAGGTTTACAACTGTCCATGAACCAGGCTCCACAGATGGAACGTACACATTTTTTTTGAATTAAAAAAGATTTTTCGACAGTTACCGCATTACCCCACAACAAAAGACCATACGAGAGCACTGAAGAGACGTACCCATGATATGCACTGAGAGCTGCCTCTGTGGATACTGTTAGTCTCAATCTCCTTATCGCATAAACAAATCTATCCAATCTGTCACAAACGTTATCTATATGTCCCTTCCAGTCACAGTGCTGATCTAGTATAATGCCGAGAAACTTGGTTCTTGTAACTTCTTCTATAACACTGTTTTGGTAACTGAAATGAAATTTTAACGGTGTTCTTTGAAGTGTTCGAAACTGAATCATCTTTGTTTTGTCTACGTTTATCTGTACATTATTATTTTGTAACCAGTCTATGACGCTATAGACTGCTTCATTTATAACCTTTTCATAGGAGATTTCATCATTACATTTTATAATTAATGTGGTATCGTCTGCAAACAAAACTGTATCATGATTGGTGCAGTTGGGTAAGTCATTTATATACATGAGAAACAAAAATGGACCCAAAACATTGCCCTGTGGAACTCCGAAGTTGTTTTGTTGTAACCTACTTCTATACGTTGTTTTTTCATTTTTATCAATTTTTGCAATTTCTACACATTGCTTTCTACCACTTAGATAGCTTTTTAGCCAGTCATTTGCCTTTCCTCGTATACCATACCTTTCCAGCTTATATAACAGCAACCTATGGTCCACGAAATCAAATGCCTTGCTCATATCAAGGAAGATACCAGTCACAGACGTCTTCTCATTGATAGCTTCGGTAATGAGCTTCATCACATTAAAACATGCCAATGAGGTAGAGCTGTTTTTCCGAAACCCAAATTGTTCATCTTTGAGTATTTTATTTTTTGTCAGGAACTCTTGTTGTCTCCTTAACATGACTTTTTCAAAGATTTTAGAAATTATCGGTATTAATGTAACTGTTCTGTAGTTATTCATGTTAGACGGTTTCCCTTTCTTAAATAAGGGTTTGATAATAGTTTTTTAATATATCTGGAAATAGTCCATATTCAAAAGATATATTTATTAGATAACACAATGGTTCACATATGTGTGACGCGCAAAATTTGACAATTTTTGTAGTTATATCATCCATACCTGCTGAATTAGTATTGTTCAAACTTACGAATGTTTTTGATATTTCTGCGGGATCTGTTGGTTTAAGAAATATTGTAAACAAACTATTAGTATTCATAGTTTTGTTTATTTCGTCAATGTTAAAATTAAAATTACCGTTGTTTGTCAATTGAATATAATAATCATTAAATATGTCACTTATTTCATTAGGGCTATATATTTGATTATTTATGATAATATTGTCAATTTGATTCTTTGTGATTTGGTCCCCTATAATGTCATTAATCACTGTCCATATAGCCTTGCATTTATTTTTATTGTTATCTATATATTTTTTATTTTGTAGCTGTTTGGATTTGAGTATACATTTTTTTAGCAGATAACTATATGATTTATATTGTTTATTAAGCAGATTTTTGTTAGTATTTTATGTTGTAGCTATAAATACAGATATCTCTTTTGCACAGAACATTTTTTATACCCTTTGTCAGCCAATTAGTATTGTATTTTTTGGTTGATCTTTTAATAGTGTTTATTGGAAAACATAGGTCAAAAAAAGGTTTAAATAACGAATGAAATTCCAAGAATGCTTCTTGAAATTTCGTTTGCTGGTATACGTTCGAGAAAGATAGAGCGGACATGCACTAACAAAACTTATCCATATTGTCTGTACCTAAGTAAAAACATTGTAAAACATCTATATAAAAAGAATGGCCCCGAGTTTCTTGCCGCTTCTTCTCGGTAGGCTCTATACATTTTGGAACGCGGCGGTAGTCTGTAAAGTACATTATAATGAAAAATTGACGTTCATAAGTGCGTCTTTGATGCCTAAATTGAATAAATGATTTTGACTTTGACTTTGATCTTTGCAATTAACTACTGAAAATTTAAAAGTTGTGTCACATTCAGTTACACTTTGTTTAAGTAAGATCTCGGCAGAAATGGAGGAAGATTTTAGAGTTTTGGTTGTTAAAGAAGGAATATTAGTGAAAAAATTCTAAAACTCGGCCGCTACCTCCAAATCTGCTCTTACATCTTTATTATTAATTTTAAATTAAAGTCTCGATTACGCACTGTATTTTTACCAGTTTCTCTGTTTATAATGTTCCACGTCATTTATATTTTATTAACAGAATTTTTAATCTAATTTCTTAAATAAATAGATTTTTCTGAGGGACAGGCTCGTTTAAATAACTTAGAATAACATTTGACATATTCCAAAAATACAAGATTATGATTATGCGATTTTTCATGGTACAATTCATATAACTTTTGCCTACTTTTATAAATTCCTGGAGTTGCTCATTCACTAAACCAAGCACGATTACCAACAGATATTGTTTTTGGTACAAACACTTTGCCAAATTCATCACTGATAAGATGGAACAGTGAGTTATATAATATATTTGGGTCATTGTGACTGATCAACTCTGGCACTTTCTGGGATATATTACTTCTTAACAATTCTAGGCGGCTTGCATTTATTGGAACAAAGCTAACATATTTGCTTTGGGGTTTGTTTGTTTTTCTTGGAAACACTGCTAGTTGACCACAGTGGTCTGATTCTAGATTATTTATAATGTCATTTTTAATAGGTTTGAGAAAAGTAAATATATTGTCTATGCAGGTGGAACTTGTGGCTGTTATCCTAGTAGGTTCCAAGAAAATGTTGCAGATATTATAAGATTTAAATAGTAACAAAAATGTATCCACTATCTGATTATTTTCTAGCAAATTAATATTAAAGTCTCCACAGATAATCATTGAGGGTTATCTACGACACTGGCTAATATGCCCAAAAAACCTGCGCGGGACGCCTCAGGGCGTTTCCTTAAAGGCCCTCCTCAGGGCCAACCAAAAGGTCGTCCTCAGGACCAACCAAAAGGCCCTTCTAAGGGCCATGCCGACGAGTCCGCGTCGGCGTCGGAGGCTAGCCGCGCAACGTCCGTGGCTAGCGTGTTTGCTAGGACGGATGAATTCTCAGAGTCTGACAACGAGTCTGTTGCGTTCGATTCGGATGCTTCGTTGGCGATAGCGGAAGGTCGCCAGCAAGCGCAGAAGTGGGCCTACTTGAAGACCGGGTCTTGCTCCTCGGACTCTACAAGGAGTAAGCCAAAAAAGGTGAGGTATATAAAACCTGCCACTGTCATTGCGGACACCCACGAAGTTGGTCTCGCAGACGCGCAACGCCAGCTTAACCTATCTCGGCGTATGCTACTCCAGCAGGACTTTGAAGAGAAGGTTGCCGCTAAAAAGCAGCAGGCGCGCAGCGCGCGCTCTAAGTCTGGGTACGGTGCGTCGAACGTCGTCGTTTACTCGGACCACTCCCTAGTCGAGCTGGAGCGCATGGCACAGGAGTACGAGGAGGAGATATTGGAGGTTGCCTCTAAGTTCTTAAACCTAAAAGCGAGCCACGAGTATGCGCGGCATAATCGGGGAGCTTTTTTTTTTTTTTTTGTCCCGGGGAAATCCTTTATGGACACCACCTACCACGGGGAGGTAGGTTATGTGGGAGTCCGTATACCCACAAAACCCCGGGGTGTTCCGTCACTGCGGCCCTCGGCGGGAACGCGGGACAGATTTTCCACACGACCGCGAACCCGCCGCGGCTGTCCATTGCCGGACCCTTCTCTTCGCGGCACGCCAGAACACATGGCGCGCCGCAACTACCTCGGAGACCAAACCCGCCAACAATGAGCGCCAGACTTCCCCGTGTCTGGACGCCCGTGGTCTCCCTGCGGTGGGTCGGATACGTAGCCCCACCGCCTGCTACGTCAGCCACAGGGGATAATCCCCAGCGACCCCACCTCCTCGAGTCTGCGCCGAGCGCCCGGACCCCACCTCCTCGAGCCTGCACCAAAGTGCCCGGGCCCACCTCCTCGAGTCTGCGCCAAAGCGCCCGGACCCCGCCACTCCTATGTGGACTTGGCGGCCAAAGCCCATAGGAGCGGCCCCGCCTGAGCCGGCCAGCGCACCCCAACGCCGGCGCGGCCCCTGGGTTCCTCTTGGCTTCACCGTGATGCTCCAAGCCACGGCTACTAAGGCCCCCCGCCACGTCAATGCGGGAACCCTTCGGGGGGGATAATCCGGGAGCTAGTGCAACGCATCGCAACCGAAGACACGCAGCTACTGCAGGCGATGGTCGACCGCCTGCAGTTGGAGGTCAGTCAGCTGCACAAGAAGCTGGCTGAAGCCACGGCCCGGCCAACTCAGGCCGACCCCAGACCAGCCGCTGAAGTTTCCTCGTCCTCCAACCTTGAGGATATCATCCGCAAGGTTGTTTTGCAGGAAAAGGCTTTCACGAGAGCCTGCTTCGCTGGCATTGAAGACAGGCTCTTGCCGGAGAAACGCCTCCGACCGCCACTTGCGTCCACCAACGTTACGTTAACCACCCCGTCCAACCAACCGTGGACGGAGGTGGTTAGGAAGGGGAAGGGCAAGGCCAAGACAAAGGCGGGAATGGCCAACCCCCCTGCCACCCTTCCCTGCCCGTCCCAGGCGACCGGCAAGGGAAAGGGAAAGGGGAGGGGAAAATATTGGTCCTGGATCCCACTGCCGCTGCTCCTGCAGCCAAAAGGTGCTTACTGGTGGGAGGAAGACCGCGGCCGTTGTAGTAACGCTCACCGCTGAGGTTGCAGAGCGAGGAGAGAAGTACGAGTCTGTCCTGAAGCGGGCTCGTACTAACGCCGATCCCACACAACTGGAGATCGGAGCAGTGACGTGCCGTCGGACCCAAGCCGGGGATCGAAACTTCGAGTTTCCGTGGGCTCAGGGTAGCACCAACGTGGACCTCTTTGCAACCAAGTTGAAAGAGATCATCGCGAACGCGGCTAAGGTGGTCAGGCCCGTAAAGTCTGCCACCTTGGAGGAGACCGATCTGGACGATTCGGTCACCAAAGAGGAGGTGGTGGCGGCGATTGCAGTAGTTGGAGGCTGCGACGCAGCGGTTCAGGGTCGGGGCATCAGGCCTAGCCGCGGCGGCATGGGCATCATCCGCCTCGAGTGCCCAGTAACCGCGGCCAAAGCTGCCCTCGCGAAGGGACGACTGTCGGTGGGCTTCAGCTCCTGCAGAGTCCGAGTGCTTGAAGATCTGCCTCTGCGCTGCTTCAAGTGCTTTGGAGTCGGGCACACGCGGGCCCTCTGTCCGTCCGAGGTGGATAGGACGGACAGCTGCTACCGCTGCGGTAAGGAGGGGCACAGATCCACCTCCTGCACGGCCACAACGCCACGTTGCGCGGTGTGTGCCGCCAGTGGCCGCCCGGCGGACCACGTCATGAAGGGCAGGAGCTGCAATCCTCCCCTTAAGAAGGACAAAACGCAGGCGCTGACGGGATGCTTTGGTAGCAGTGGTATCGCGGTCTTCCACAGACTCCCGATCGAGTCGGCGGCTCAGCCGACGAGACGAGGCCAACGAGAGCCTTCTCTACGCTACTTACGTAGAGGCAAAGAGGGTCCTCAAGTCGGCAATTGCCGCCGCCGAAGACGCGGCGAGAGCTGATATGCTGGAAGGCCTAGACAGGGTCCCGTATGGGAGACCATATAAGGCGGCACGGAACAAACTGCGCCCCTTTGGTCCCCCCCTGACGGAGACCATCTAGCCGACATTGCTGGATGGGATGGTTCGATCTCTGTTTCCGTCCAGGACCAACTTTGCCCCACCAGTGATGGAACCCCCGCGGGAGACGGCTACGCCAGAGTGTGAGGAAGAGGAGGCACCTCCAGCCACGGCGGCGGAATTTGAAGGGGAGGCTCTCCGCCACCGCACCAAGAGGACATCCCCAGGGCCGGACAGCGTTCCCGCAAGGAAGAAAGAAAGAAGAAGAAAGAAAATAAAGTTTATTTGTGACTACAAAATTAACACAAAAAATAAATATATATAACAAGAAACAAGAATATAGCCACAAATGGGCCCCAACTCAGCATGATGCCGGCGGCTAACCAGCGCTGGTCTTCCGTTGGACCCGTTTGGTATTGTCACGATACCGGCACATACACAGCACAACACTACAGAACAAAGTTAACTTAATGCTATCTACTATTACTATTACTATAATCTATAATTGACGACACTGGTATTTCTATGCTAAGGTAGTTATTATATTATTTAGTACTTATTTTAAGCTTCCATAATATATCTATATATATCTATATCTAACGCTAATCTATATAATACTCGTATCATGTTTATGAGTTTCCTCTTGAATTTGATGTGCAGTAATAATTATCTTTAGTTTAGATCTAAAAGTTGTAACATTCTGCAGGTTCCTCACCGGTGGTGGGATATTGTTCCAGCATTTACTAGCTGCATACCGGAAACTGCCTCTAAAGGCGGCTGAGCTGTGACGTTGTGTGGATAGGACAGGTGCACATAAACGAGTCTCTTGGGATCTACGACTGGATATCCAATTCAGTTTCTCATAGAGATATGAAGGCTGATTATATTTAATTACACCAAACAATAAACATGCTAGGTGTAGTTTACGTCGATGTTTCATTTTGAGAATGGAATGTTTGTTGAGGTATGGGGTCACATGAGCTATTGGCGGAATATCAAAACAAAAACGAGCACAAGCATTTTGGACCCTTTGTATAAGTTTCTGTGTACGCGCTAGTATTCGAGGGCCAAAAACCACGTCCATATAGTTCAATTTGGATAAAACTAGAGACTCCACGAGTTGGATGCGCAAATATTCTTTTATGTAGGGTCTCATCCTATACAAAATTTTTAATTTATAAAAGCAATTTTGTATTGACTTGGCCACATGCTTTTCGTAATGCAAATTGCAATCCATGAGCAAGCCTAAATTACGAGCTTCGTAAACACGTTCTATAGGCTTACCCATAAGCATAACGCTAACTGACGGTTTAATTTGCGCAAGCTGAGGTTTGCTTCCAAATATTATGTACTTAGTTTTAAGGGGATTAAGTAGTAGACAATTTGAATCGGACCAACGGGCTATACTTGCAAGATCTTCATTTAATTTAGCTATGACACTATCGATCTCGGATGGCTTGCATGAAATATATAACTGTGAGTCATCGGCGTAGAAATGAAACTTGCAATGTTTTATACAGTTTCGCATATCAGCTGAATATAAAATAAAAAGGATCGGTCCTGAAATTGATCCTTGAGGTACTCCTCTTGTCAACGCGATTTTAGTAGATGTTAAATTCGTTCCGTCATTTCGCTTAAGTTTCACATACTGGAAACGATTTGTAAGATAGCTGTTGAACCACTGTACTGCTTCATTGTCAAAACCATAATACCGCAACTTTGACATCAGAAGATCTATATTTAAACTATCGAACGCCCTAGAATAGTCCAGCATTACTAGGATTGTGCACATGCCTGCATCTTGGGCACAAAGTATGTTGTCCGTCACATCAAGCAATGCTGTAACTGTTCCGCGTCCTTTCCTGAACCCAGACTGTTCCTTTGGTAAAATATTGTTTGATTCAAGAAACTCCGTGAGTTGCCAGCATACGGCCTTTTCAAGGATCTTCGACAAACATGGCAGTATACTGATTGGTCTAAGGTCTTTCAGTTCAACTGGATTTAAGATCTTAGGAATGGGTCGCACAATGGCAGACTTCCAAGTTTCAGGAAAAGTAGACGTGTTAATAGAGTGATTTATTATCTCCTTTATTAAATCTAATGAATGTGGAAATGTCATTATTAACATATCCAGGCTAATCGCATCACAACCTTCCGCGTTTGATTTAAGGCTTTTAATTACTCTAATGAGTTTATCTAAACTAACAGTATTTATGTGAAATACTGCATTACCATAACGGTGATGTTCAAAATATGTAAGTTGTGAAATACTTACGCTTGTTGGGCCTGGAACGTTTAAAAAATGCTTATTAATAATTTCCGGGTCATCATAAAAACTGGGTAATTCAAAGCTAGTTTGAGGTAATAGAGAATTTTTAAGGTTTCTCCAAAGTAGCTTAGGGTCGTGTAATTTATTATTAATATTATATTTGAAATAAGCACACTTTTCAAAATATATTGCTTGGTTAACAGAAGTTTTTAAAGATTTGTAGTAATTTCTTTTTGAATCATTTCTTTTCTTATGATATACTGAACAAGCTTCATCTCGTAACTTCATCATTGTTTTAATAGTTTCTGTTATCCAGGGATAAGATCTTTCTTTGATAACGACTGTTTTTATGGGTGCATGTAGGTCAAACAAAGATACAATACAGTGATTCAATGCGGTAACCATGACGTTAACGTCATTTGAAGATGATATTAGTTCCCACTTTATATTTGATACATCCATGTCAAAGTTAGCCATGCATATATTTTTAATTGGTCGGTAAGTAATTGTATAAGGTGCAGGTTTTTCGTGTTTGATATTAAAATCGCAAATTAAAAGGCAGTGTCCAAAAAGAGTACCAACGTGCTCCATTGCAATTTTTTTTGAACGTAAATCGGTACATACAACGTCAATAAGAGACTGACTAGTCTCCGTAAAATGCGTTGGCTCGTTGACTAATTGAGATAAATTAAAACATGTCAGAAAGCTGTTAAATTGTAATGTCTTACTATCATCTTTGCATAATAGATTAATATTAAAATCTCCTAAAAGTATTAAATGATCATAGTTGGGAAGGGAGCTTATAGTATCTGACAGTGCATTAAAAAATAAATCAATATTTATCCAGTTTGGGCGATATGCAGTACCTATAGCAACCTTTATTCCATCAAGAGTCATAATGAGCCACATTTGCTCAACATACTTGTGAAGCGGGTCCACCGGGTGAGGCCAGGTGCGAACCCGAACATGCCGCTTCATATAGAAGCCCACTCCACCGCCCCGCGAGCGCTCGCCTCGCGGCCGCGGCGTGTGACGTAAGCGGTACCCGGGCAGCGCAGGGGCACGCCCCTCCTCGCCCGTTCTCAGCCAAGTCTCGTTGATAGCTAATACATCGATTTCATTACGTGTCACCGACGCTATGAAGTTATCATGATTCGTACCGAGGGAACCTGCATTGTACAAACCTATTTTAATACTATTGTTAATCATTATGAAATCCTAAGTAATCGCCGTACAAATATATGACTGCACTTACGACAGTTATTAAATTAAAATGATAATTATATAAATAAAAAAATTGGTCAGATATTAAATTATTACAAACAATGTGATTCTACATGGTAATAGTATATAGCTTATTTTTAGTTTCTTACAGATTATAATTAAAAGCAAATAAAATAAATTAAATCTAAAAGTGCTGTGCATATTGTGTCGTTTATTTAAATCGAGGTTTAATATTTTAATTAACTGTATACAGAAATATGTTAGCAAATTAAGTCTGATGGCGAAACGATATACTAAGTCCTCAAACAGCATCAACTCCAAAAACCCGACTAAAATCGATCTCCGACCGGATAGGGAACACCGGCTTTCCGTCAGCCTGTCGGGTATATAGCCGGCCTCTCTTCGTCCAACAGTAACGCCACTGCCGCTTGCGACATTCCTCCCGGACTCTGTAAAACAGCTGGCGGTTCGACCTTGTTAGCCGTTCATTGACGTATATGCGCCTCGGTGGTCCAAGTAACCCGATATCCGTCGTGGTGAAATTGCGGCGCACACGCGCGGCTTGCAACAACTCGTCGCGTATATGACGGCGCGCAAGCCGCACAACAATGCGACGCGGGCGCGAGCCCTCCCTTCCCGCACCGCCACCACTGGAGCCGCTCGCCTCGATCGCTCCGACGCGCTCGGCAAACACCACGTCTCGATCGTCCAGTGTGACACCTAACTTTACGGCCAATAGAGTAACGACATGCAACACGTTTTCTCCTTTTTCTTCTGGCAATTGACCGATGTCGAGGTCGGAGAGAAGAGCATCCTGATCTCGGTCATTTAGTTCCGATCTGAGTTGGACCACAGTGTTTTGAAGGTCTTTGACCTCGGCACTCGGCACAGATGCTGCCGCCACCTCCATAGTCTCAAGCGCCTCAAGCCTTTTTTCTAGCCCGTTGATTCGGTCCCCCATACTCGCCATGGCTGCTCGTAATTCCTTACGAAATTCCCGCTCTTCCGCCATATACTCGGCAAGCTCAAGTCTCATCGCCTTCACGTCAGGGTCTCCGATGACGACGGGACTTGGTTGCGATTTTGGCTGCAGTGGTGGGCTTGCAACGGAAAGAGGCTCAGATGCCGCCAGCAACGACGGCAGAACGAGAGTGTCGCTGATACCCTTTACGGGAGTGCAACTGTTGTCTCCCTTACGTTGTTTATTCGTACATTCGGGACATTTCCAGGATTTTTTTATTACAGAGTCTTCGGAAATCGCCACACACGCCTTGTGAAACATATTAGGGCAGGTCGAACAGGTGGCGGCCCCTGACGGTGACAAAAATTTTCCGCAAGCCGCACACTTTGCCATTGCTAGTTTGGTGTATATCCGATAAGGTTCGATGTGTAATGCTAACCAATGTTTTTATAGTAGACAAACTAGTACGATCACTACCGTATAGATGGCGCTATCAACAATAGTTTTTATTTTTAGCACAAGTAGTACCCACTTAGCAAAATAATAACGAATGGATAAATCCGATCAAAATAGCTCTGAATCACACTTATCTGCGCGAGTTTCTATATGCAAACACTCACCATAGAAATTTGAGTGCAGAACTTTATATCGCCGAACTTTTCACGTTTTCTTATAGCTTTTAAGTATATTATTTCAATAAATATTATTGATGTGAACTGTATGCGTGCCGATCGTGACACTACCAGTGTCCGTGTCCGTTTAAATGTCAGTGCAAGGGTGGTGGCTCTTGCCGCTTCCCAGATGGAGGATAGGTTTCGGGACCTCTTCAGCGCGTGTTTCACGTCTGGGAGGTTCCAGAAACTTTGGAAGGAGGGGCAGTTATGCCTTCTCCAAAAGGAGGGCCGCCCAGCAGACTCCCCCTCGGCATATTGGCCCATCGTTCTGCTCGATGAGGTCGGTAAAATGTTCGAGGGGATCGTCGCAAAGCGGCTAAATAGCCACTTGCGGAGGGTCGGGCCGGACCTGTCGGACGCCCAGTTCGGTTTTCGAAGTGGGCGAACGACTGTAGACGCGTTGGCCCTACTCAAGGGCCAAGTGAGGGAGGCTATGGAGGCAAGGGACCAATGCGTTCAACTCCGTCCCTCACTCGACAATCCTAGAGGCGCTTCGCTACCACGGAGTGCCTCGCTAACGCTAATAGCTATATAAAAGCTAACGCTAGTGCACTACGTAGGCCTTAAAGGGCCATTGCACTGCGGGTGCACCATTGCACAGAGGTGCTCGCCAAAGTGTACGAGTGGACGGAAAGGCGTCGGGCGCTCCGGGAGTGTCCCACCTTGGAGGAGCGGGTGGCCTTCCGGCGTGATGCAAGGGTCGCAGTCGTCCATTATTGGACGGAGGACCTCGCCACCGCCACTTTTGGCCGCCGTACGTTGGACGCTCTCGGGCCGGTCCTACAAGACTGGCTCGGGCGGTCCCACGGTTTCCTCTCATTCCGTCTGGGGCAGGTGTTATCCGGGCACGGATGCTTTGGATCATACCTGCACCGGATCGGAAGGGAGGAAACACCGACATGCCATGATTATGGGGCGGCGGAGGACACGGCGCAGCACACCCTCAAGGTGTGTCCGTCGTGGTCCGAGCTGCGCCACAGCTTGGTTGCCGTAGTCAGGCCGGACCTCTCGCTCCCCAGCGTTGTCAGTGCCATGCTGGAGGGTGAGGGGAACTGGGAAGCGGTCGCCTCCTTTTGCGAAGACGTGATGTCCCAAAAGGAAGCGGCAGAGCGCGCAAGAGAGGAAGATCCCCTTGCGGTGCCACTGCGTAGACGAAGAAGGGGCGGAAGAAGCCGATTGAATGATAGTCGCCTTCTGCCTCCTGATGCTGAATAGCGAGAGTTAGGCGCGGGGGCGCCTTCTCTCGCATTGCACCTATTCACCACCTCCGTCGGGCGGGAATGGCCGAGCACTCCTGGACCTGGTCAGGTCTTCCCAGTCCTCCTCCACACAAACGAAGCCGGAGTGCCGCTGGGTTAGTTTAGTGGGTATACCGGTCGAACCGGGGAGTCCCACATACCCCCCCCCCCATCCCCAAAGGGAGGGAAATGCGAAATGCATTTTTCCCAGCGTCAACAAAAATAAGGGTGGGGTGGCAGCGGTTTTCTAACGTAACCTCTTCTCGTCACTCCCCAAATCCTCTACAGAGGAGTCACGCCTCTTTTTTAAGGCGCCTCTGCCCGGAGGCGTTCGGTCAGTTTCAACATCCGCCGCACACTCAGGTGCGACGATGCTGAGCTCTAGGTCGGAGGCATCCGATCGGCTCTTTTTGGTTACGACCCTAGTGTTCTTCCTCTTTATCCAATAAGAGAAACCTTGTTCGGCTGAGTAAGCTGTTGATGATTTCGGTGTTTCCGATACGGTTTCGCACCGACTAGAGGACTCAGCCACTAGCGGAGCGAGTCCGGCTTCGTCATCCTCCGACTCTAACTCGCCGGCCTCGTACCAGTCGAGTAGGTGTTCGTGGATGAAGAATATTTCCACCGTGGTGCGGCGCTGAAAAACCACACACCCTGCTGGGATGGTGTCTTCAGGCACAAAATGATCGTATGGTCCACGTCTTCTACTAGGCGGTGGACAGTCTTTGTCTGCCATACAGGACAGCGCTATGCAGTGTTATAATGTTAGAGTGAGTAGGTGTATAAGTACTATACTTTCTTTGAGTGTATTCGAAGTGCTCTTGCAACTAGCGAATACCTCAGGGAGGAGTATTTTTTAAATAAAATTTGCAGCAATCGATACTGAACTGGGATTTACAACAAACCCCTAGCCAGTATCAATCCTTAAACTTGAAACGCGGAAACGTAGGGTCATCGGGTAAGGACTGGGTCACTTTTTTTTCATCGTTCATATTTCAAAATCTGTTTGCCCGATTGACTTAAAATTTGAATTGATGTATTGTATATTTCATCAGCTTTCAGAATATAACTAAATCACTAACCTCCAATCATGTAGAGGAGAGTAAATAACGTTTTTTTTAAATGAGCAAAATTGACCCATTGTGTACACCCGGTGGTGAACAATGAATCACCCCCTGGTTAACAGTGGGTCTAGGGATTTTTATAGGTAGTTATAGAGTGGACCCATTTTTAATGGGCATTAATAATGAAATTTTATATTAAAAGAAACAATAAAAAATCTAATTTGAAAAACATTTATATTTAATTTGTTACAGTATTTTTGCAGTGTTATAGAAATAATCTAGGTATTTTCTTAAGGCGAAGCACAACTAAATAAACGACCCTTTGTCGTATAAAAAACTAAATTGACATAAATTCATAACTTTAAAATGTAAAAAAAATCTTCCTCGCGATTTGACATTTCATTATTATCTTCCATTTTTTGATTTGGTACTGTATTTTCATTATTGACAACGACAAAATCTGAAAAAAGTGCTTTAATTATATGACTAAACAATACAACAAAGTAAAATTAGTTGCAACTTGCATTTACTAATTATAATTTTATTAGTGTGACTGCATACCTGTCGGTTGTACAACAGCAGGTCTGTCAGTGACGCTGCTCGTCATGAAATCCTCATCCGAGAATATATTTCTGTCGAACGGGTAGATATCGGTTTTCCTGAATGGTTTTATTTATACTACGACTAAGCACATTTTGAAGATTGTCAAAAAATTTTTTCGCTGTTTCTTTATTAAATGCTGTTGCCCGTGCCAAGCTGCTGTTTTCAGGAATACGCAATGACATATCAGGGAATCGCTCACGAAATCCTCTGAGCCAATCTATGCCCACCATTTTATTTGTTTCCGAACTGTCTGGAACTGGCACATTATTAATTTTTGCCATCTCATATGCTATTTGGCAATCTTTAGTGGTAAGACCATAAAACATTAAGGCGCATTTTTTAAAGTAATCGCATAAAGCCAGTTCATGTTATGCATCAAAAAAAATTCTGATCGAATAATTTGGTGTCAACCGATCAGGATTTTGTTTACTTATACCTCTGAAGAGTGGAAAAAGTAATTTGGTGCTCTACAGCCGCCAGTCCGGTGCTTTTGCCGGCTTTTACTGCATTTAATGCTCTTTGCATTTGCTCCTCAGTATGAGTGCCTATTTTTCGTTTTTTTTTATTTCTGCCCATTCTATAATAAAATATATAATTTGTAAATAATAAGTTATGATGTATTACGTTTAATCCTAGCAAAATTATGCACATCGCCTTAACAACAAGTACACTAGAAGATTAAGAACAAGATCTACTGACTCGTCTGTGTCAGAAAGTATGAACGCGGGTTTCAAGCGGTCTATTGAGACAGTAACCGGTTTTCCTTTTAAAAGAAGTTTAAAAAATTTGTCTTGTTTCTCTAAGACTTTGTGAGGACCGGTATACGCAGGTTGAAAAGGTGCACGCGAAGCGTCTTCACGCAGGAAGACATGTTCTGCAGTGGCAAGCACTTTATATACAAAAACCTTGTGATTGGTGTGGCGAGATGCTGGGGTGGGTTTAAGTTTTTCGGCAAAGGATCGTAGACGGGCTGTAAAATCTGATACGTCAGATGTACCGGGTGCGCTTGGATCGAAAAACTCGCCAGGGAGTCTCAGGGGCTCACCATAAAGCAATTCAGCTGATGAGGTTTGCAAATCTTGAACGAACCACGAATCCCAAGTAGTACTAAAGGCAAAACCTCAGTCCAGTTTTGATCAGCGTGGCAAGTGATTGAACTTTTAAGCTGGCGGTGAAATCTTTCCACCATACCATTACATGCCGGGTGGTAGCCGGTAGTGCGCTTGTGCTGGAATCCAGTGGTATTTGCCAGATACTGAAACAGCGCGGACTCAAATTGTCGGCCGCGATCTGTAACAATATCTGAAGGGCAACCGAATCTGGATATCCAGCCTGACAAAATGGCCTTGGCCACTGTTTCCGCAGTGATGTCGGGTATAGGTATGACCTCGGGCCACCGAGTAAACTGGTCGATAGCCGTCAGGAAATACCTGTAACCCTGGGAAATGGGAAGAGGACCGATCAAGTCTATATGAACTTTTTTAAACCGTGCACGAGGTAAGTCGAAGGTGCCTAATGGTGCAGACACATGTCGGCTAACTTTCGCACTCTGACATGCTAGACAACTTCGTGACCAGTCACGGCAGTCTTTTCTCATCCCGGGCCAAACAATCTTTCAGCGACCAATTTGGCCGTTGCGGAAGCACCGGGATGGCTGAGCGAATGCATGCTTTTAAATACCTGCTTTCGAAACTCTCTTGTGATGAATGGCCTGGAAGTCGATGTGCTGATATCACAGTACAAAGGTAAGCGACTTCCAGGGTAATCCATCTTTTGTAGACGAAGAGAGGAACCGTCAGCCAGATATTGAGCAAGCTCAAAGTCACCTTCTTGGCTATTCGCGAGTTGGGCGAGACATATAGGAGCTTCCAGTTCTTCCACGCGACTTAAAGTGTCGGCTACGACATTGTCTTTGCCGGAAATATGCTTTAGGTCGGTCGTGAACTGGGAGATAAAGTCTAAATGCCTGAACTGTCTTGGCGAACAGTTATGCTTCCTTTCGTAGAAGGCATAACAAAGGGGTTTGTGGTCTGTATAGACAGTGAAGTGCCTCGCCTCTACCATGTGCCTAAAGTACTTGATACTTTCGTAGATCGCGAGAAGCTCACGATCGTACGGTGAGTACTTTTGTTGGGATGGGCTAAGTTTCCGGGAGAAAAAGGCCAGTGGCTGCCACACACCTTTCTGAAGCTGTTGTAACACAGATCCAATGGCCGCGTCTGACGCATCTGTAACCAACGCCAACTTGGAATGGCAATCTGGGTGTGCTAGAAGAGTGGCTTTGGTGTCCTGGAAAGCTTTCAGAGCGTCGTCTGTGAGGTTGATAGGCGTGGAACCTTTGACTCCTTCTGTAAGCACGGCGTTGAGAGGCGCTTGGATTTGGGCAGCATTTGGCAAAAACCGCCTATAGAAATTGGCCATTTCCAAGAAGCGAACGTCCTCACATCTTTAGGGGCTGGGAAGTCGCGAATGGCTAGTACCTTTTCATCCAATGGTTTTGTTCCACTCTCAGAAATACGATAACCAAGGAAGGTTATCTCTGGAGCACCAAACACACATTTGGAAACATTGATCACCATGCCGTAGTTCCGAAGTCTATCGAAGACTTGCCGTAGGTGGTTCTGGTTGTCACTCTCGTTCTTGCTAAACACCAGAAAATCATCTAGATAGCAATAGACGAAGTCTAGCCCACGCATCATCTCGTCCACGAACCTTTGGAACGTCTGGCCTGCATTGCGCAAGCCAAACGTCATGTACGGGAACTCAAACATTCCAAATGGCGTGGTTATGGAGGTCTTCGGGATATCCGCGTCGCTGACTGGGATCTGGTTGTAGGCCTTCACCAGATCGATGGTACTGAAGACCTTACAGCCAGAAATGTTCTGCGTGAAGTCATGAATATGACGAATTGTATATTGGTCCGGAATGGTTCGGGCATTTAGCTGGCGGTAGTCTCCACAAGGACGCCATCCGTTGTCCTTTTTTGGAGCTAAATGCAGGGGTGAAGACCAGGGACTTTCCGATGGACGAGCGGTACCGTTATCCAACATAAGCTGGAACTCCTCACGCGCGATTTTCAGCTTATCAGGAGCTAACCTACGTGGGGAAGAAGAAACTGGAGGACCAGGTGTAGTGCGAATGTGGTGTTTCGTGTTGTGTTTGATGACGCGTGGCGTGCCAGCTGGTAGCAAAATGTCAGGATACTCATTTAAAATTGCGTGGTATTGGGTATCACCGGTCAAAACATTGACAGACAAAACGTTGCTTACATTATTGTCGATACAAGCAGCAGCTGACAAAGAAGTGGTATTATCTACAATACGGCGGTTACGGATATCGACAGTTAAATTATAAAAATTCAGAAAATCGACGCCAATTATAGCTCTGGTTACATCAGCTACAACAAAATTCCACGGGAAGCTACGCCTGAGGCCGATATTGAGATTAAGCTGTATGTAACCGTAGGTATTAATAGTTCTTCCGTTTGCAGCTGACAGCTGGTAGTCGGTCTTCATCCGGCAATCACGAAGTGCAGTTCGAGGAAAAACGCAGAGGTCGCTTCCGGTGTCTACGAGGAATTGTGTCTTCGAGTTGCGGTCGGTGACAAATAGGCGACCCGTGGAGACAGGGCAATCAAACGTCGCCATTATTGACTGCCCTGAGCGTTTCCCGACGTTCCGAAGTCACAAGGCTTCTGACATTTGGTCGCGTTAGCGCCGAATCGCGAATGGTACCAGCACAGTGGATATTTGCGGTAACTAGAATTTGAGCGGGTGACGATCGACTGCGCCTGTCGCTGGAACGGTTCTGTGATCGAGACTGCCTCCCCAGTTGTAAGGTCAGGTTCTTCACTGTGCGTTTCAGTTCCGCAATCTCGCTGGCTATAGATTCGATGACCGATCCTGTTGCTGTAGATGAAGTAGCAGCAACTTGCCGTACAGGTAGGATGATATCCTGCACGCGATCTGCCAAATCGGCTGAAGCCTCCAACGTGGTGTTAGGTTGGGATGCCAGAAGTGTCTGGATGTTGCTAGGGAGACGACTGCTCCATATGGTGCGAAGAAAATCTTCGGGCACTTGTGATCCAGCTAGACCTTGAAGATGCCGAATTGGGAAGGTTTCCTGTCGCCGAGCTATTCATTAGGAGTTGATGCACCTTCTTCTCTTTAGAAATGGAAAGTCGCTTGACAAGTTCTGACTTTAGCTTATCGTACTTGTTGTTCTCCGGCGGCGAGACGATGATGTCTTTAACTTCCTTGGCGTACTGAGAATCGAGGTGGCCAATGACGTAATTAAATTTTGTCACATCAGATGTTATGCCGGTGATGGCAAATTGACCTTCTACTTGCGCGAACCATATTTCTGGCTCCTCTGGCCAAAAGGGTGGCACTCTAATACCGACCCGACAAATCTCGGATGGTGCAGTGGAAATGCGCTCGGCTGATTTACGGCAGCGGCGGGTGGCGGCTTGTGCGCCATCTTGTGAGACCACCGTATTCGTATCGCTTGAATCACTGTTACTCATTTTAATAATATAAATGTGTATTCTTACGGCGTTTCAGCAGGGGTCACCAGTTGTGGGTGGTTTGGGCGATGGGTGTTGATATAATCAAAGTCCCAGGTGCACAACACAGTCAGAAGTATATTGTTCCAGTCCACACACAGATTTAAATAAATAATAGAAGGCGAGTAAGCGAACACAAATGAAAACAAACAAAGATGACAGCGATAGTATTAGATTTGGCGCGGAGGTAAACAAAGCTAAGCATCGATCGCGCGGGAGGAAATTACGTAAAGCGGGGAGGGCTTCGCGTCGCATGAGCGTCTGTCACGGACTGACTGGCTGGCTGCGGCGAGCTGCGCATGCGGCTGTGCGTACGTCCGTCTCTTTCTGGCGCCGCACCTGTGGCGTTGTGACATTACGTCTACACATACGATGCGCGGCTCCAATGCACTTAATGTTGACACGGCATTCGTCGTCGGTATATTATAATGTGTTAATATAAAATGTACAATGTAATTACTTATTAGACATGTAAATAAATATTTGTGTAGTTATGAATCGATGTTGTAAATATATATGTTATTATGTACTGTGTGTGGTGTAATCTGGACGTGTATGAATGAGGTAGGTAGGTAGGTATTTAGTACTGTACGTGAAGTACTAAAATACCGCTTTCGGAACGCTGGCGTAATGGTGGGAGTAGCGCACATTAGCATAAAGTAAAGATGAGCGATTGTGTGACAAATGTTTTAGACAATGCCGTATTTTTTTCAACAGATTACAATGGTTTCATGTAAAGTAAAAAAAATACGTCAAGTGCGATTCGGACTCATGCAAAAGAGGTTCTATAACATTATCTATAATAATTATTGTAGGTCTGCTCTGCTACGAGTACTTATAAATTTAATTGATATTTTTATACTGCCCTTCGTAAACAGTGACCTTTTTTTTCAGGTGAAATGAGATTACTAAACTTGAAATGAAATTGAAGTACATCAATCCTAAAGCTAATAGCTTAATTGTGTTACATTCCAAAATTATTAACATTACGTAAACAAGTTTGTATGATAATATTGTTGTATCTAAGCACGTATAGCATTGCTCAATAATGTTCAAATGTCATTTTAATTTTTTATAGTCTCCGCAGTGGTTTTGCCGGCTACGATATCCTACGAATCTAAATACTCACTGTGTTTGCATGCTACTAAATAGGTGCAGAATACCTGGTATCGCAATGGTGCACCCCACATAGCATGAGAGAGATGGAATCATGTTATTACCTACATGGTAGAGATTTACTGTAAACGCGGGTGAATATGTTCTTATTACATGATATTACACATGTGTCTGAAAATCTTTAATGTTATGATCTGATTTCATAGATTTTTCAAGAGCTTTAAATTTTTATTCTAGAACGAACTACGATTTTGTTTTATGGCCTAAACGTTTTAAATGTATATTAAATAAATATATAATATAGAATTGTTATCCAATTGATTGTCCTTTTCTTTAATGGTCGTTATTATAATGCAGCAAAATAGAAAATATAATCTTTTATTAACTGTGTTTTGACAGAACTCTCTTATCAGGATTAAAGTATTTTTTAGTGTACATGTCAATGTAAAGTACAATAATACCTTGACCACTAATTCCAGGAAATCGGTTGTTCCATGAGCAGTACATTTCCTGAATCCGAATTCGAAAGGCTAAATTGGATTATTAACAATAACAATATATTCCAGCAAATGTACCATTTTATGTATACTCTCTCAAAACGCAGCCTAGTGTAAGTTGTAAATGTGCCTAGTGTAAATAATAAAGTGTATAATTATATAGTAGCGATAAATTGTACCTACCTACATGTGAACCTAAAATATATAGGTAGAGAAACTGAGCCCACATATGCAACGCATTACGACATAGTCTAGATGTAACAATGCGTTGCAATGTATGCAACGCATTACGACAGAGTCTAGATGTAACAATGCGTTGCAATGTATGCAACGCATTACGACAGAGTCTAGATGTAACAATGCGTTGCATACGTTAGCTCAGTTAGTCTCTATATTATGATATATACCTATATGTATATATACATACATCTACAGCGCCATCTATTCTTGGTGATCTTGGCTTTAAATTTTTATATATCACAAAAATAGCCCCAATAATAAATAAAAAGATACCCAAGTCAGCTACTACTGCGACCCGGGTCTTCCGAGCAGTTCAATGGATTGATTGGGTCATTACGGTAAGACGTGGCAAACAATGAAATCATTAATCATCTTTTATCCTATTTTGTTTATTATGATCTTTATTCATACGCGGTAAATGCGTTTCACCTCAACAAAATAAAATTGAGTTCCATTTAAGTATAAACATAAGCACTTCAACTTTAAGAACCAATTTTATTTGTAATAATTTCGGTCATCCACCTGACTAAATCTATTTTCATTTCATTTAAATCTATATGAGTATAAAAGATGTCCTGACTGACTGACTGACAGACAAAGCACAGCCTAAACCACTGATCGTAGAGACTTGAAATTTGGAGGGTGTATTATCCTTGATGCGTAGAGGTGTACTACGAATGGGTTTTTCGAAATTCTACCCCTAAGGGGGTCAAAAGGGGTGAAAACGTTTCACCCCTTACGTTACGTTTGTATGAAACTCCTTTGTTTTTGAACTTATAGTTGTGAAACCTTTGTATTTGGATAGGTCATTCAAAATAAAAAATGTTGGACTATTTTTTTTGCAACATTTTTGTTTAGGAGCGTGAAATTGAGGGGTGAAAGTTTTTTTAATTTCGAACATACAGTGGCGAAAATAAGCATTTGGACAGTTTAAAGTGATGATTTCAATATTTATTGACAGGGATGACTTAAGGGAGTGAAACGGGGGATAATTATTTTTTCAATAGTTCTTTGTTTTTGGAGCTACAGTGATGAAAATTGATAACTGGATAGGTAATTTAAAATAAATAGTGATGCTTTCAATATTTTTGTCAGGGATGACTTAAGGGGGTTGAATGAGGGATGTAAAAACTACTACATATTATAAACTGTAGAGGTCGAATTTCTGTACAATGGTACAATGAAAATATGCTTCAAGCTGAGTCACGGGATGTAAGGCGTAAATAAGTTCAAATTGGTTGTTTCTCTGTCTGTTTGTAAGGGCTAATCTCCGAAACGACTGGACCGATTTAAATGAAATTTCGTATGGTGGTAGCTTATATCTCTGATCAACATATAGGATACTTTTGATCCCGTGGGATACTTAAACATTTGTAATAACCGTATCACGCGAAGCCGTTGTAGGGTCAGCTAGTTATGATTATGTTATCTCTTTTTTTCCCAATTACAGTAAAAGTAAATGATCCGACCGGGACAGATGCGCCAGCACGGGATGACACGATAGATCTTTTGTGTTAATGCGCTTGTAGCTTCGCAGATCACAGGACCCGGGTCTTTTGATTTGTTCAATCGCGAACGACTCATAGAAAATGAGTGAATGAATGAAAGGTCCAGAGAGCAGGTCAAAAATGATCGAGTCTTTAAGAAACTCACTATCCGATCACTCGTGCACATGTAGTGATCGAATTACTGAGATTCGATCAATCGCGATCGACACGGGTCTAGACCAAACCTCCGCCGTCAACATACACTACATTTGTTTCAATCTTCATCACCTCGCGGGTGAAACGGCGGAGCGCAACTAGTTCATAATAATAGCCGACGTGTGTACGCCTCACTAAATTTACAGTCCCACGTCGGTACCAGCGTTGGGTCCACCGTGTGGAGCTGGCCTAAAAGTCAGAAGTATTATGGTATTGCAGACATTGACGTCTTCTATAAAACTGTAGTACGTCACTTTGCTCCATTATCAATAGCTCCTTGAAGTATTTATTATTCTGAAGTCAATAGTTTCCGCAGCTTTTTTGATAATTATCATCACACCTTGGGTTACAGTCTACGAAGAAATAATAAGTCAGGAACTGTAACAGCGTTACAAATTACCCAATAAAAGTCTTGCTCAACCAATAAAATCGTTCACGCCGCTATGACTTAGCTGTAAAAGCACGTGCGTGCACATATCCTTGCTTTCCTTCTGAATTTAAACCAATCACCGACCATGTCTATTTGTTACAACGGAAGTAATTCGTATTTGGAATCATACGTCGTTTTTGTTTAAAGGGCCTACTTTTTGTGTGGAATTTGTTCTGAATTATGCTTCCTGACATTATTTCTTCGTAAGTTACATTATCTAAGTTTTTATAAATCCCAACATTTGTGAAAATATTTATTTAATTATTTATTCAAAGTACAATTATTACAAACATCTTTACAGGACTGTCCTAATACAATTGTATAAGTAAGATTAATTATTATTAATTAAATTAAATTTTAATCAAAATCAAAATAAATCCAAAATCAAATAAAAAATAAATCTAAATTACATTACAAATCAAGTCAAAGTTAAATAAAGTCAAACTAAGGTTAAAATTAAATTAATGTTAAACGAGAATTTAATTATGAAATTATCAATAAAATACCTAATCAATTTAAGGAATTGCCGTTAACTATGTTAAAAAGAAAATTGGCATTGTGGCTCTCCGAAAACTGGTTTTACAGTTTTAAGTAATTTGTGACTTATAAAGAAAATACATCATATATTTGATTAATGTTGAAACATTTTTGACAGGCCTGTTGGTCTAGTGGTTAGTGACCCTGACTGCTATGCCGGAGGTCGTGGGTTCGATTCCCACCCAGGACAAATGTTTGTGTAATGAGCACGATCATTTGTTCTGTGTCTGGGTGTAATTTATCTATAATATGTATGTATTTAGAAATATATAAGTATGTTTATCAGTTGTCTAGTACCCATAACACAAGCTCTGCTTAGCTTGGGACTAGATGGCGTTGTGTGATAGTTGTGGAATATTTATTTATTTATTATATTTATTTATTTATTTTACTGACATATTATAATTTTTATTCAGGAATATTTTGATATTTATAGTTTATAAACAATTTACTTAATATTTTTTTAACATTCATTAATTAAATTATAAACTAATTTTAATTTCATACATTTCATCATCTACAACAATTTTATATTCAATATGCACTAATTGTAATGTTATATTTACGCACCCACCATTGTTATGGTAGAATGTGACAGGACTTTTATTTGTTGGACATCACTATGTAACTAGTCATGCGACCAGAGCCCCACACAATCACTATCCGTGCCGATTAAGCATTACACGATAGTGCACCGTTGCATTGTGTGAACTCGAATGTAAGACAACGCGGGTGGTCTTCTGTGTCCGGTGACTGTCGAATATAATTTTGTAATTTAGAATTAAATTGCCTCTTGAAGGGATTAGACGTATAAAAAGGATTTTGTCTTTATTTTTAAAAAAGCGTCCTGAGGCCGTTAGTATTTGACTAACTACATTCTTGTAAATAAATCATTTGTATTACATATTAAATTTGATGAAAATTAAATTAGAATTAAACCTATACTAAATTAAATCAAAATCAACTTAATTCGCTTTTTTTCTTTTTAAAAGAAGTACTAAAGCCAACGTAAGCAGTGTTGTCTCAACCGACGCCATTGTACAACTGAAGAAGAGGCAGTGCTGCCAACCCTCAAAGTTAAATTTCCTCCAGGATCAGCGGAAAATACCCTAAAATCAACAATTTTCGCAAAGTTTTCTCCTAAAAATTGGAACAAATTAAATCAGTCAAAACGTTGTCAATTTTATTATTCTATTCTTAAACTATTAAATTTTTGCAAAGTTACAAAGTCACCCTCTTCTACGCTACTTTTTCAAATCGTATAGGTATTGTTTGTGTGCTTTTTTTCATCATATCATCTGACGGTTCAGAATTAACACAAGATTTAGAATTGAGCTTTAGGCATTACCACATCATAATATTTTGCATCTTATCTAAAGCTAAACGATTTGTTAACTATTTAATATATAAGAAAGCCCTAACCTGGTTACCGTACTAAAACGTTTTAGTAACTTATAAGTTATGAGTTGTCTCGTGTAAATAAGGTCAAAAATAATGTGAAATAACTGTTGCATATACACTTCGCTATACACGCCACGTCGTTGTTCAAATTATTTGCCGCGAAATATGTGCACATCGATATTATAATAGTGTCTAATGCAACATTTATTTTACATTATTTTCCACCTTATTTTGCACTAACGAATATATCGAATCGTAAGTGCCTCCCAGAAAAAAAAAGTTTTGTTTCATTCAGATTCAACCAATGATTTCCATTTCCGCAAACGCTCTCTACAACGCCATGTTCGAATTCAGTTATGAATCTTGACATAAGTGAAGATTCGACATGCCATACAAAATTTAGTAATCGAGCCTAGATTCACTTCTGAGCGAACTTCTGGAATACCGCTCTCAGTTTGTATACCAGTAATCAGGTCCATAGTACAGACTCTGCCTAGTTTGCAACACCTTGTAGAGTTATCCCATATTATTATTATTACTTATTTACACTTACTTTACAGTTTCCTTCAATGTGTGTCCGAATATGACTTCGTAAGTCACTTCCTCTTGCAGATTTATAATCACAAATGTTGCATTTGTATGGTTTCTCTCCAGTATGTGTTCTTATATGGATTTGTAAGGTACCTGCTTGTGAACATTCATAATCACACATGTTGCATTTGTATGGTTTCTCTCCAGTATGTGTTCTTATATGTCTCCGTAAGTTACCTGCTCGTGAACATTCATAATCACACATGTCGCATTTGAATGGTTTCTCTCTAGTATGTGTTCTTATATGGATTTGTAAGGTACCTTCCTGTGAACATTCATAATCACACATGTTGCATTTGTATGATTTCTCTCCAGTATGTTTTCTAATATGTGTTCGTAAGTGACCTGCTTGTGAACATTCATAATCACACATGTTGCATTTGTATGGTTTCTCTCCAGTATGTGTTCTTATATGGATTTGTAAGGTACCTGCTTGTGAACATTCATAATCACACATGTTGCATTTGTATGGTTTCTCTCCAGTATGTGTTCTTATATGTCTCCGTAAGTTACCTGCTTGTGTACATTCATAATCACACATGTCGCATTTGAATGGTTTCTCTCTAGTATGTGTTCTTATATGGATTTGTAAGGTACCTTCCTGTGAACATTCATAATCACACATGTTGCATTTGTATGATTTCTCTCCAGTATGTTTTCTAATATGTGTTCGTAAGGTACCTGCTTGTGAACATTCATAATCACACATGTTGCATTTGTATGGTTTCTCTCCAGTATGTGTTCTTATATGGATTTGTAAGGTACCTGCTTGTGAACATTTATAATCACACATGTTGCATTTGTATGGTTTCTCTCTAGTATGTGTTCTTATATGGATTTGTAAGGTACCTGCTAGTGAACATTCATAATCACACATGTTGCATTTGTATGGTTTCTCTCTAGTATGTGTTCTTATATGGATTTTTAAGGTACCTGCTTGTGAACATTCATAATCACACATGTTGCATTTGTATGGTTTCTCTCCAGTATGTGTTCTTATATGTCTTCGTAAGTTATCTGCTGTTGCAGATTCATAATCACACATGTTGCATTTGAATGGTTTCTCTCCAGTGTGCGTTCTAAAATGCCTTCGTAAGAGACTTGCTGTTGCAGATTCATTATCACACATGTTACATTTGTATGGTTTCTCTCGAGTGTGTGTGCTAATATGTAATCGTAAGTGACCTGCTCGTTTACATTCATAATCACACATGCCACATTTGAATGGTTTCTCTCCAGTGTGCGTGCTAATATGTCTTCTTAAGGCACTTGCTGTTGCAGATTTATAATCACACATGTTACATTTGTATGGTTTCTCTCCAGTATGTGTGCGAATATGACATTGTAATTGAAATGCTGTTGCAGATTTATGATCACACATGTTGCATCTGTATGGTTTCTCTCCAGTATGTGTTCTTATATGGATTTGTAAGTTACCTGCTCGTGTACTTTCATAATCACACATGATGCATTTGAATGGTTTCTCTCCAGTGTGTGTGCTAATATGCCTTCGTAAGGCACTTGCTGTTGCAGATTTATAATCACACATGTTGCATTTGAATGGTTTCTCTCCAATGTGCGTTCTAATATGTATTCGTAAGTTACATGCTCGTGTACATTCATAATTACACATGTTGCATTTGAATGGTTTCTCTCCAGTATGTGTTCTAATATGTAATCGTAAGTGACCTGCTTGTGAACATTCATAATCACACATGATGCATTTGAATGGTTTCTCTCCAGTGTGCGTTCTAATATGACATTGTAATTGACCTGCTGTAGCAGATTTATAATCACACATGTTGCATTTAAATCGTTTTTCTCCAGTATGTGTGCGAATATGACATTTTAATACACTTGCTGTTGCAGATTTATAATCACACATTTTGCATTTGAATGGTTTCTCTCCAGTATGAGTTCTAATATGTAATCGTAAGTAACCTGCTTGTGAACATTCATAATCACACATGATGCATTTGAATGGTTTCTCTCCAGTGTGCGTTCTAATATGCATTTGTAAGGTACCTGCTCGTGTACATTCATAATCACATATGTTGCATTTGAATGGTTTCTCTCCAGTATGTGTGCGAATATGACATTGTAATTGATCTGCTCTTGCAGATTCATAATCACACATGTTGCATTTGTATGGTTTCTCTCCAGTATGTGTGCGAATATGACGTTTTAATTGGCTAGCTGTTGCAGATTTATAATCACACATGTTGCATTTAAATCGTTTTTCTCCAGTATGTGTGCGAATATGACATTGTAATTGACTTGCTGTTGCAGATTTATAATCACACATGTTGCATTTGAATGGTTTCCCTCCAGTATGCGTTATAATATGTGCTTTCAACCGTCTGGTGGTAGAACATTTATAATGACACATATCACAGTTATATGGTTTCTTATCACTGTATATCATGATATGTTTTTCCAGTTTTCTTGTCGTCGCAGATTCACGATCAACCATCTTACTTATGAGTACCTGTAGCAAATAATTTACGTATTATACATAAAGGTGTGTAAATTACGTATTCCGCAAAGTAGCAGTAGAATTGCCAAATAGAACTATTCTTACAATAGTAAGCGATCATAAGCTATAATATGACAAAGTGGCAGACGATCGCTATCCTCTAAAAATCACAAAAAATATTATGACACATGAATAGTACATTATGATACAAGGGTGTGATGATCATCATCCCACAAGAGTGTCATACGACTTATTTCATCACACATGCGAGGAAATAGGTATCCTGTCTGTTCGCCGACACTTAACTTGTACGTTTTCGCTTCATAACTAACATTTGCCAAATATATAAATTGTTAAACCATAATTTCACAAAAAAAGGTTTAGCAAATGGTTCATTTAAAAACAAAAATTCTTAAATTTTACGAGACATTTAACAAGCTGTTAAATTTATATATTATTATAGCTAGCGGCTTCGCTCGCGTGGTCTCGGTGTAGTGGTATATATATATATATATATATATATACCACTACATTATATTCTCTGGGATGCCATTATCAGATCCTGGTTTCCATATCATGGTACCACCCATGAGATATATTATTTCCAATAAAAAGAAACATCAATTTCCGTTTATAAACGACGAAGTTATCCGCGAACACACATAATATATATATATATATATATATATATACGGTCGAATTGAGAAACTTTCTCCTTGTTTTTGAAGTCGCTTGTTGTAATTATAAGTTTTCTGACTCAATTTTATTTTTCTTCCAAGTACAGACTTTTTGGCTCTACTCCTTTATTATAAGTATAGATTATTTAATAATTGTTTTTAAAAATAATAACTTAAAAACATTTACATGTTGTTGCATCGTTTGTAAAACTCTTATTTTTATATTTACATTACTTATCGGGATATTTCTGTTTTCTGATCAAGAGAAATTATTTTCCTGTTATCCCTAAGTGGAGGCCATCGGGAATTTCAATTCCTGTTAAAAACATTTGAGTCGATTTCTGTCATAAGTAAAAGATTAAAAAAATCCAGTTATTGTTTTCTTATAAATCGAGGGCATGGCATGCATGGGCTTTTTTACGATTTTTCTCTAACTCTCATGGTTCTGGACATGGCCATGACCGCCCTTCTCAAAAAAATCTCTCTATGCTACACGGTCTCATATAAAACTGGGGCCTTGACTTACTGGTCGGCGCGCTTTAACATCTATGGTACGGCTACTAATCGTAATAATTAAGAATGTAACACGTCTTTTATAGTTTTTTGCAAATATACTCACCCACATAAGGTGTGCAGTAAAGTTCAGAAATTACTAGGAAAAAAATATTTTTGGTGTAATTCTAAAAATAAACTTTAATGAATATAACTTACCACATGCTATTTTTAAACACATATTAACAAATTATCGCAGCGATATATCCAACAAGGAGTAAGCAGCGGTGTTTTGAACACCTGCATTTTGCCGGATAGAATTTTTGTTCCATGTTGTTAATCTGTCCGAATCAGCAAGCCTCATTAGAGGCAAGTTTAATTCATAAATCTATTGTTAGTTTTTGTCCTGATGCGGACAGATTAAGGAAAGATAAATTATCTGTGGTCACTCTTGTCAGTGGCGCTAGTGTGCTATAAAGCAAATTGTACTATCCGGTTAGCTTAGTTCTAAGATGGCGATTTTGTATTTGCTAAGTACCTACTGTGACTGTGCTTCATTATAAGTATTTCTTCTGACTACCATTGCGTTTTCACTCTCAAACCTTTTAAACGTTAATAGGTTATGAGCCCAGACTGCTTGAGTCAAAAGAAATTGATAGTTCTACGCATGTGTGGTTTTACAAAGAACGGCTAGGCAGCGAGCACGTGCCGGCTTGTGAAAATGGATTCCGCAAATTTTGCAATTAAAAGGTTTGATGGGACAAACTATAAGCAGTGGAAATTTCAAGTATCCGCCGCATTGAGAGTGAAGGGTTTGGAAAAACATATATTGCCAACAGCACAACCTGAAAAGACTGACGAAGAATGTCAACAGGCTGATGCCAGCGCCATGTTCATCATAACAACCGCAATGGACTTAACTTAGATAAGTCTTATTCAGAATTGTGGTATCGCGCGAGGATTTATTGAGAAACTCGACGCAGTGTGTGAAAAAAAAGGAGTGAAGCTACGAAAATGTTATTGCATGAACAATTGCACTCGTATAAAATGTCGCCATCTGATAACATCGCAACACACATTTCGAAAGTTAAGAATATGGCACAACAATTACGTGTTGGGGGTGAAGATATGTCAGACCTAGAAATCATCACGAAAATATTGGGATCCTTGCCTGAAAAATATCCCATGGTTCGTCAAGCATGAATCAAAGTCAAAGTCAAAATCATTTATTCCATTTAGGCATCAAACACGCACTTATGAACGTCAACTTTTCATTATAATGTACTTTAAAGACTCTACCGCCGCGTTCCAAAATATATAGAGCCCACCGAGAAGAAGCGGCAAGAAACTCGGGGCCATTCTTTTTATATATATGTTTACCATGTTTCTACTTAGGTACTACAAATATTACATTTTATGGGTGGCAGAGTGACAGCTTGCCAGAAGTGGAGTATTCCAATCATCTTTATCTTCTATATAATGTCGAACTTTATAGTAAGCTTTTTTTTTTAAAACGATTTTTACAGTAACCTTGAATTTGCCCTCTGTGAGCTCAGTTATGTGTTTTGGGATTTTATTGTAAAAACGCACGAAATTTCCTAGGAATGACTTATTAGTCTTCGCAAGTCTAAAACTAGGTACAGCTATCCTGTTTGTATTTCTAGTATTAAAAGTGTGGTGATCACTATTTAACTTATATTTATGTAAGTTTTTACGAACATACATTATATTTTTAAATACATACGAGTATAAGGAAGGCAACGTTAATATATTGATTTCTTTAAATAAATCTCTCAAAGATTCACGGGAACCTATTTCGTATATAGCTCGAATAGCACGTTTCTGTAGGATAAAGATGGTCTCTATATCAGCCGCTGAACCCCATAGCAATATCCCATATGACATTACGCTGTGGAAATATGAATTCAGAAGTAAATTATTAGTTGAGAACCATTTAGAGATAGAGCGTTGTTTACTAGAATTAGTGTGCTATCTTTCCTATCTACTTTGAAAATCAGAGACGTGTCATCCGCAAATAAAATAATATCACAAAGATCCTTGGCCATAAGTGGCAAGTCGTTAATGTAAACTAAGAACCAAAAGGCTCTAAAATGGACCCTTGTAGAACACCCATTTTAATTATAGATCCCGAAGATGTTACACCATTTATGCCAACCTTTTGCATCCTGTCAGATAAATATGACTCGATGACATCAATCGCAGCTCCACGAATACTATAATGGAAAAGCTTTCGAATCAGTATACGGTGTTCCACACAATCAAATGCTTTAGAGAGATCACAAAAAACACCAATAGCATCATGTGAGCTCTCCCAAGCCTTTAAGACATACGTCATTAACTTCACACCGGCATCCGTAGTTGATCTTGTTTTCGTGAAGCCGAACTGATTTTCGTGCAGTATTAATGCTCGTTGAAGTGCGCCAAAAGTTGTTTGAGCATATTTTTTTCAAAGATCTTACTCAAAATTGGTAGTATAGATACTGGTCTATAATTTGAGGGGTCTGTTTTCTCTGCAGCCTTAAAAATTGGACTGATTCTACTATATTTCATTAAATTAGGAAAGGTACCTCTATCTATACAAACATTAAATAAGCGGGCCAAAACCGTGGCTGGCGTGAACACGTTGACATCTCGACTTGCCTGTTTTTTTTTTATTGTCTAAATTCATTCTACGCATTCGATATTTGTATGTGAAAAATTGACAGCTCTTAATGTACACAACTTTTTGCGAAAAAGCCAGTGGTAATAACTTGACATCTTGCATTTGAGCAAATAAAACTTGACAAATCATGATGTCAAATTAACGATGCACTTGTTTTTATGAACGTACTTTTGTATTTCGTTTTATCAACGTAATGCGAACGAGCCAACATTTATTCGTGATTTGATATCTCTACTCATTAATTTATGCACTGCGTGTGAGTACTAGCTATAAATTGACAAATAGAGATTTCAAGCTAAGGCCAGCCTAGGTATTTTTGCTAAAATCGTGATATATAGAGATATCAAGTTATGGCCAGCTGTGGTGGTCTGTTTAAATTATGATAAATAATGACGTCAAGTTAAGGGCTATCGAGTTTTATCGTTTAAATTTAGATAAGTTGATATATTCAGTTATATCCTTTCGTAGTTTTATAAATCAAATCATGAATATCAAGATATCAACTTGTTGGCTATGACTTATTTCGTATTTCGCTGCAATATTATACGAGATGTCAATATGCAACCGCTAAAATAATTAGCATATTTTGTGCGATGATATATCCGCGCAGCGCCGGCGTTCGGGGACAGCGGGAATACACGTGGCATGCCTAGTTCAATCATGTTGGTAAACAAATCGGGTCAAAGGTTAGAAGTCGCCCGTGCGTGAAGGAGTCGACACGCGGTCGCGGCGCGAAAATTTTTTTCGAGTGTTTTATCAAGATTTTTATCGATTTGATCATTACCATAGTGTTTGTATTTTTATTATGAGTATATGTTTGTGATTTACCATGGAGAGCGATCAAAATGTAAGTATCAAACCTGTGTAGGTACTTATTATCTTATCAAAACGAAATAACTTTCTCTAGTGGATGATATCCAGGTTTTTATAATTAATATAATAATTAATATTTTAATTTATATAATTTTTTTTGCAGAATCCGACGATTGCCGAATTATTGGCTAGGAAGCGCAAATTAATACAACTCCGCGATATCCAGTTAAAATCATCACGCAAGCGAATCGACGAAGTAAACGAAAACGGTAATAGAATGAGATTTTACACGAATACCTAATTGTTTTGTCAAATTTTAGATTTATGTATTGAAGAAAGCTGGTAGGCAGTTGATCAATTAGCCAATTAGCTGATAAAGTTCCTAACTTGAATTCACTGTGTCGTAGGTATCTGTCAGTAACTAAGTAGGTACCTACTTACTGACGGTTGCTATTAATACCCGAGAAGCGTAAAGTACCTACTTAATTTAATAATCTTACTAAATGCGAAAGTTTGTAAGAATGTGTGTATGTATGTATGTATGTTTGTTACTCTTTCACGCCAAAACGGCTGGACGGATTTTGACTTAATTTGGTATGGAGATATCTTAGACTTAGTTATACTTTGCGAAAAGAATATCAGCTGCTCCATAGATTTTGTCGTGGGTTATTGAACTTTGTGTATGGAACAACTGATATTGTTATGTGTTTCGCTTGCTACAGCTCTGCAGGCTGAACGGGTTGTCTAAATTAGGTATCGATCAAGTATTTGTTAGAAATTCAGTTATAAAATGAACGATATGTAAGTATCTACTGATTTTAAATTAAGTATTATGTTAATCCTCGATTTTATTGTTTTAGATTATTGTCCTGGTGCGTCATCGTCATCATCGAGTGAGCAACAAATAATATTTCCAAACAGTCCCCTTATGCTTGAAAAAAAACGAAATCTATAGCAAAAACTTAGAAGGTAAGTGAAGACACTGAAGTTTGATAAAAAGGCAGCATATGGCACGCGACTTTCTCGCTCACACAAGTAATCATTACAAATTGCACTCGACCATTTTTTGAGATTTATGTACGAGACATTGGTACTGACTTACACTTTTTTTGTTTCAGATAACCCTAATCTTGCCACACCACAGTCGCATTCTTCATTACTGAGAAATATGATCAATGATTTACCCCCACTTCCGGCCATGTCCCCAGCAACTCAAGAAATTTATGATGTATTAATATCTGATCCAAAACTTCAAATGGATAATTCGCCTAATATTGTCGAAAATAGTTAAGTTGAAGACAGTGACGACAGTGTACTTGATCCCGATTTTAACGTTAAAAATTTAAGAACAATTTCAGAAACCGATTGCGAATCGAGTGACGAAGCAATCGAAAGTAAATCAACATCTACACAGCCTTATCAAAATTTAGACGAAAATAAGATAGATCGTGTAATTTCAAAAAAAACTGAAACACAAAATGTTCCTGAGATGCATAAAGAACAAGACAAAAGAGATACACTATATGAGATTGCATCTCCTTTTATAGATGAGAGAGAAACTCTAACACAGGCCATAGAAAATACAACAGGTATAAATAAGAAAGTAATTTCAAATAATATAGAAGTTGCATCTACCAGTGAAGAAAGCATTAACGACTAGCTTGCCTAAGGAGCCCTGTGGCGCCCTCGTGATTGCTCCCAAGTGTTACGACCTGCGCCCGCGTCAAAAGTTTGCGCCGAGTTGGGAATAAATGGCTCTTGTATCATACCTATAGCGAGTTAAGAGACGAAATTTTTGTCAGAGATAGTTGAATAACCAAGAAATCTGATACATAAACATTAATGTCAAATGTATTAGTAAAATGTTATGTTACACGAGGACAAACTTGACGTAGCCGAAAAAATCAGAATTTATGTAGAAAAAAATTGTAATTTAAAAATTTTACATTAATACCTATAGGTTTTTTGCGGTAATTAAATAGTAAGAACACATATCTATCTAATTACATTCAAATATTTGAATTCGTAGAAGAAATAATATCATAAAAAAAACTTGCAATCTGACCACAAAAATTAAGTTTTATCAATAAATAATGCTTACCAAGACAGGATTTTGATTTGATATTTATAAATATTTTGAATGTCTAGAACAGAAATATTATTTTTACCTAGTAACATATGCTTAGGTTATTAATAATTACATAAAAAATAAGAGCTACTTTGAAATTTCGGCCAATAATGATTTTTTTTTTCAACTTGGGAGCCCATTTTCTAGACTTAGACATGGTGATTTCCAAAAAAAATTTTTTTTATGAAATATAAGTTTTCTTGTTGGTTTTTTAATTTTATTGGAATTCTTATTAGAAATTCTACAAACCAAACTAGGTTTCAAAGAATATTTATATATCAGAAATATTTAAAAAAAATTACAAATTTTGAATTTTTAGTACAAGCGAATTTAACTGTCACGTGACTTTGATTTTTTATCGATCCTGACATGATATGGCGTATTTATCATATTCTGAGTGGGTGTACTTACTTGAAAACATTATTTCTGTAATATTTTACAATGTAAAAGTATAATCTATTTAAAATAAAGCAAATTATAACCAATCATAACAATGAGAAATTAGCTTACCGAGTGTTGTCGATTCGTGACAAATTTACACGTGTAAATTTTGATGTCAGAACTTAAATCACTATTTACAGTATTCCTTACACATTCACGATCATATTCATGTTTAATTTGTATCAAAATCATGAGTTTAACCCGATTAATTCACTAAAAACTATAGCACAAAATATAACCTCACAGCCAAACACAGATGAAAATATAAACATTGATTATATTTTTTTTTAAAGTTCACAGATAGAACATGTCCGTGTGTAGTGTTGCCATAGAAAGAAAATATATTACGCCCAAAGAATTAAACTCTATGGTTAAACGTTGGGATGACTTTAAAAATTAAACAAAAGAAAAACGCGCATGACACTTACTTGCAACAATTGTTGCGCCGACACTTTGGACCTCAAAAATCCTTGCAGTTTTGTGGCGCGGGCAAACTAGTCGCTAATAATAGTACAAAAAAAGGCAGATCAAGAATGGAAAGAAGGTCTAGCAAAACACTAAGAAATACAGGAAAGAGTTACATAACAGAAAAAGGTAAAGTCGTTTCTGAAAGGCAAACAAAAGAATTAGGTTCGTGTAGATTAAAATGTGCTGAAAGAATTACAATGGCGGAACAAACACAGGCTTTCGAAACTTATTGGAAACTAGGAGACAGAGATAGACGAGCAGCATTTGTATCTAAGTCGGTGAAGATATTTCCAAAAAAAACTCAAATTACAGGCAGAACATCAAATCGGGATTGCTATTGTAAGTACGAGCTAGAGATTTGTAATGTACCCAAACCAGTTTGTAAAGAGTGCTTTTGTAAAATACTAGGAGAGACAAAGGGATTTGTTAATGTGATTATAGAAAAAAAAGGCATCTCCTACTGGAATCGTTAATGAAGACCAGAGAGGTCGTCAACCACCTAAGAATAAAAAGACTGACGAAGATATATCGCTGATTAACAATCACATTTTGAGCTTTCCTAGCTATGAGAGCCATTATTGTCGAAAATCGACAGGTAAAAATACTTAGCATCTGATCTTTCTATTGCCAAAATGTACAGAGAATACAAAAATACTTTACCGAATCCGGTCTCGTTAAAATTATATACCAAATGTTTTCACGATCTCAATCTGTCGTTTAAACAACCCTCCAAAGACACATGCAACACATGCGATGTCTTAAATGCAAAAATTAAAGTCGCAGACGGAGACCTACAAATAAGTTTAGAAGCTGAATTGGCTGAACATCAACATCAAGCTGAAACAGCTTATGCTGAAAAACGTGCTGATAAAGAGAATGCCAGAGCAGAATCGTCTGTAAAGGCATTTACATTTGACCTGCAGCAATGCTTGCCAACACCATATTTAAAAACGTCCGTCTCGTTTTATAAAAGACAACTTTGGTCTTTTAACTTGACTATACACGATTTGGCAAGTAATGAAGCAACATGCTACATGTGGGACGAGACTATAGGAGCTCGAGGAGCAAATCAAATTGCGTCATGCTTGTGGCACTTTTGCCATAGTCTACCACCACAAGTGGAAGAAGTCACTTTTTATTCAGATACTTGTGGTGGCCAAAATAAAAACAACGTTGTGGCAATGATGTTTATGTTTTTATTAAACAGTCATCCAACACTAAAAAAAAATAAACCACAAATTTCTCATAAGTGGGCACACTCACATGGAGTGTGACTCTGACCACGCGATTATAGAAAAAGCTAAGAAAAGAACGCAAATGAAAATAAAACACTTAAATGATTGGGTTCAGTTGGTGAGATCATGCAAAATTCAGAAACCTTTTAAAGTCGTGGTGATGACGTTAAAAGATTTTCTGGATTTTGCCGACTTGAAAACCAAAAAAGGACCATTTTCTATCAAAAAGTTGGATGATGCTGGAGAAAAATTTTTGTGGCAACCGATTAAATAGCTGCAATATAGTACAACTAGTGTGGGAAAGTTGTATTACAAGGAAAGTCTGGATCGCGAAACCCCATTTCGATTGGTGAGTTTTAAGAAAAGAGGAAAAAGTTTAATAGATCACTTTAGATTGAACCCAATCTCCAAGGAGTCACTGCCAATCAGCACAGAAAAGAAGAAGGACTTAATGGATCTCATTGAGCTAATTGACGATCCATTTAAGGATTTCTATCTTCAAATAAAAACACTCGGTGGTACTTCTGCGTCCACAGACCCAGACTTGGACGGAGACAACCCTGATTCTGCATCAGATTCAGAGAGCCAGTAAATTGTAGCTCTAAGATCCAGAAAATAATATTTTCTTTCTTTTTATAAGTAATATTTTGTTTTAACAATAATAAATTGTATCTTGTCATTACAGTTGTATCAATTACCTACTACTAATCCCTATATTTTAATATGGTACAATGGAGCTGTTCTGATGATAGAGTCGGAAGGTGGCCACAGGAACTTCTAAACTAAACAAGATACACCCATCGAGTTTGGGCTTATTTATTTTGTCTTGGTGAGTTCTTAGTACATGATATCCAGTCAGGTCAAGCCAGTGTACTCGTTTTATGACGTATTTTCAACCCTCTGGGAAATTATAAATATTGGTCCTACAGTACCAATAGTGGTAGGATTTCTTTGGGAAATTTCCTTCCTTTCCTTTTTTTTTTAAAAGTTTGAAAAATATTAATTAGTTTTTGAGGTATATGCAAAAAACTAAACTCCATTTTTTTAAATTAATTGTACGTACCTTTTGCATTTTTTTCAAAGCGCCATTTTAATTATTTTTTTCAAAAACATCTACATGTTATACCGAGTCGAATGACACCTAGTTCATATGGTTCGGAGGCGGAAAAAAAAAGTTTGACCAAAAAAACATTTGTTGCTTAAACTAATTCATATAGGAAATAATTTGATAACTGTTGTGATTAAGTTGACAACTCGGTGAATAAGTTGATAACTCGTTGGTGAACGAATTGACAAGTCTATTTTTACAAAAACTATAAAGAAAATCGTTAACTTCTTACCATAATTTGAAAGATAGCAATACATAAGTTCTAAAACGACATAGAAATCAATATATAACAAATTTCTCGATTTACCAGAAGAGGTCAAAGTTTAAAATGGCCGCCCTGTAAAATGGACATTTTTGACATGTCAACTTGTTCACGCCATGACCCATTAAATTAATAATTGGCTCTACAATTTTTACTGACATTCCCCATAAGCCTTCAGTATTCTTTATATTTAAGATTTTAAATGTTTTTATAATTTCGACAGTTGAAGTAGTAGTACTTCGTTCGTGAAATTAGCTTTAAGAATAGCTTCTGCTGCATTGGGTCAAGAATTCAGTGACTTGGTGACTTCTAGAGGTAAATTAGAGAAGAAGAAGGTTATGGATATCATGGATACAGGGATGAATCTCGGAAAAGTGGAAAGTCATGTATTGTAGGAATATAACAAAACAAGCATTTTATATCAAAATTTAGAACTTTTGTATAAATACATTTAACTCTATTTTAAAAATATTAACTCTCAAACAGCCGAGAAAGTTAACTATATACATTATTTTCTGAATAATCCACTTTCAAAATCATTTTCCTGCAATGTAATGACTTCATGTTAGCAACTGTTAATATCAAGGAACTTATTTCTAATACATATTTCTATTAGTTTTATTGTAATATCTCATAGTTAAATATCACACATATTTATTATAATTATTGGAACTGCCTTATAACTTAATGGTTTTGTACGGAGGTTTCAACATATTGTGTAACAGACATTGCAGTCATTATCTTGCCTGATTTTAAATTTGAAATAGCCGGGAACTCATTAGCCAAAGAGACGCAAGCATTCGTCTAGGACTAGGGAATGCAATCTCGCTCTCGCGAGACTCGTTTTTCACGAGATCTCGGCCTTTTTTAGCGAGATTGATCTCGGCCGAAAAATGGGCGAGATCTCGCGAGTTTAACGAGATGTACCAGTGATGACTTATTGGTACTGAAATATGGTCCCTTACCATGGACCCCATACGTAAGCTCAAAATCGCACAACAAGCTATGAGAGCTTATTCTTATTCGTTTTGGGGGCGATGAGGCCTGCACTGACGTCCCTCTTGAAGTGTTTTGTGCATTTCCCGCTGCCAGCATTTACTCAAACCAGCCTAACTCCTTTACGTAGCGGAGTATGGCCTTAGGTCGCTGACACAACTGCTTTGCCTCCAGTAATCCTGTTTTCGCTCTAATTTCTTCCGTAGCCCTACAGTGCAGCAACACACACTCCACAGTCTCATCTTCCTGCATACAGCCTCCGTATAGAGGGCTGTCCGTTACTCCAATCTTGTGTGACTGGTAATTTGGATTACAGTAACCAGTGATCATGCCCACCATTAGGCGAAGGTACTGCCTTTGTAATCGTAGTAGTTTGTTCGTAGTATTTAATTTGTTTCTCTATATGATCAAATCAGACATGAGGAGATCCGTAGGAGAAAGAAAGTCACCGACATACCCCAGAAGATTAGCCAGTTAAAGTGGTACTTGGCAGGGCACATAGCACGCAGAACAGATGGCCGATGGGGCTAGAAAGTTCTGAAGTGGAGACTACAGATCGGCAAGCGCAGCGTAGGTCGTCCACCGACAAGGTGGACAGACGACCTGATAAAGGTAACAGGACGGCGTTGGATGCAGGCTGCTTCCAACCGTTCCTTTTGGAAAATTATGGGGAGGCATTTGTTCAGCAGTGGACGTGCTACGGCTGAGATGATGATGATGATAATGATGACTGTTATAATAAGTCATTTACAGCAGATTCGTCCATCTTAATCTTTAAAAGCTTTAATATTAGGTATTACATTATTGTTGAGTGTGTATGAAGATTTTATACAAAAATAATTGTTATGTAGCAGCAGCGTGATATTTTAGTTTGTTTTAATTTAAAAATTGACCAGTGTGGATTTTAACATGTCTACATAGTTCGTAGTAAGTTAAATGTTTGGGTACTGGAAGTCATTATCCTGCCATTAGTCATTATCCTGGAAAGTGTTTATAAGAGATAACCACTTAATTTAAGCATAATGTCTTAAAGAACATGCATATTGCCTATATGTTGTGATAATAACGAATAAAAATTACAATATATTATATTATTTTTGTTATTTTTATTATTTTCTTGCTTACAGTCATTCTCCTGACAGGTGTTGTCACTTTCCTGCTTGATCATAAAACCAAAAGGGGTATAGAATATAGGAAAATTATGTAAGTGTCTGGCCAGGGTATGAAAATGTTGGCAAATATAGAGAACATTCTGTTACTATATAACTTTTTCAGTTAAGCGACATTTATTTTAATATCTTTTTAGTGCCAATTTTGTCCACTTTTCGGAGATTCACTCACATAACCAACTGCACGCTTGTTGGACGAGGAAGCAACTTTTACGAGTAAATCGAGTATTGAAAATCTTAGTCACATCTAAAGAAATAAGAAGAGTTTCAAATGTTTTAACTGTAACAAACGTGGACACTTTGCAAAGGACTGTCGAGCACCGAAGAAACAGTCACAAAATAGACCATCAAATTCTTCTGCGTTTTTGACAGCACAAGCAAGTTTTTGAGTTGATGACCCTGCCTGCTGGATCTTGGACAGCGGAGCGTCAGCACATATGACATTTCGAAGAGACTTCTTGACAAATTTTCGAGCTAGTAACGACAAAAGTGTGCCTTGGTGACAAATCAGAATTGAAAGTTCACGGTGTCGGGACTGTACATATAAAGAAATTAGTGAATGGGCAGTGGTATGAGTCTTCCATTAAAGACTTTCTTTACGTGCCCAAGCTACAAAGAAACATGTTATGTTATCAGAAGGTACGAGGGTGAATCAAAAAGTTCTTAGAAGTGCATATATATGAAACCTTTTTGGATCAAGTTCGATATTCAAATTAAAGAGTGTCTATCACACTATATTTATGCAGACTGTCACTTGTTTTTGTCAGTTCGTTCGCATGTAATAAATTTTTTTGTGCAACGAGTTGCTAAAAAGTCAAAATTATGGATAAAAGTGAGTTACGTGCGGTGATAAAATATCTCAGTTTGAAAAAAAGTCTACGAAGGAAATTTTTTTGGACATTCAGCAGACATTAGGGGGTGATGCTGTACCCTATTCTACGGTATGCGTACTGGGTGGCTGAATTTAAAAGAGGTAGATCAAGCTGTAAAGATGACCCGCGTTCTGGGCGGCCTTCAACCTCCGTTACAGAAGAAAATGTCAAAAAGGTTGAGAATCTGGTTATGGAAGACAGAAGAATGACTATAAAACATATAGCTGAGATCCTAAAGATATCTTTTGGTAGCGTTCAATCCATTTTAATTGATTCACTGGGGTTCAAAAAAGTGTCTGCAAGATGGGTGCCACGAATGTTAACCGACGAAAACAAAAAGCGACGTTTGGAAATTTCCAAGCGTAATCTCGAAATGTTCCAGCGTGATTCGGATAATTTTTGCCGTCGTCTTGTCACCATGGATGAAACGTGGGTCCACCATTTTGATCCTGAAACTAAAAGACAAAACATGTCTTGGAAACGACCATCCTCTCCATCCATTAAGAAATTTCGAGTTGCTCCTACCGCTGGCAAAGTTATGGCCTCTGTCTTCTGGGATAGTGAAGGAAACCTTTTTATTGATTACATGCCAAAAGGCCAGACGATTACTGGACCCTATTATGCAAATTTAATCCCGAAAGTGCGTGAAGCGATTAAAGAAAAACGTCGTGGAAAACTGTCGTTGGGCGTGTTGTTCCTTCAAGATAACGCTCCTGCTCATCGATCGGAAGTTGCGCTCAACGCAATCCGCTGTGCTGGCTTCAATCTCCTTGACCACCCACCATATTCTCCGGACTTAGCCCCAAGTGATTTTCACTTATTTCCAAAATTAAAAGAGGAAATTCGTGGAACAAAATTTCACGATAATGACGCGGTTATAGCTGCCGTAGAGGACTTTTTCGAGAGTCAAGAAAATAATTTTTTTTCACGAGGTATAAGGAAGTTAGAAACGCGTTATTCTAAATGCATTGCATTGGAGGGAGATTATGTAGAAAAATAAAATATTATTATTTAAATCTTTGCATTTTTTAATATTGATTCCAAGAATTTTTTGATTCACCCTCGTACAGTAACTTCAAAAGGTTTCACAGTATGCATAAAACCTCCGCTTTTGCTGAAATCCGTGAGCACCTAAAAGTGGTTGCATTTGCTCATCGTGGCAGTGACAATCTGTACAGACTGTTGTTCAAAGTAGAAGTGAATGAAGCAAATGTGGCATCAACAAGTCTTCTAAAGTGGCACGCTTGACTTGGTCATATCAATATCAGAAGGTCTACTACCAAAAACGAAGTACGAAGTTTCGTTTCGAAACGACGTGTCGATGAACAACGAACTTGTACCTTACTACCAAACTACTTCGGATCCGAAATATTCGGGCGGACTTCATTGTGGATTCATAGACAATTAATAAAGTGATGCGCATTTCAATGCAATGTCTAGGTTCTTTATGTTATACTTTCAAAAACCGGTAATTTAAACGAAAAATTTAAAACATAAATATTATTTTAGTATTACGTTTATTAATTCACGTTTCCAAATCGATGGTTTTTAATACTCTGTTATTTCATGTACAAAATGCATTCATTTGCTTTAATGGCAGCTGTTTAAGAATGGTTTTTACAGTAATGACCGTGACGGGGACACGAAAAACACCTAATTATCTGCATCTGCACTCTATGGTAAGTATTTTATCTATGCCCTTTAGTCCGAGCACTGTTGCCGTTTTGGCATTTTTAATGCTAAATTTGGCATATTTTCACCTAATTTAGCATGTTAATTTGGAACTTAGCATATTGCATTATTTTAGCATTTTTTCAACTTTGCTGGGGCAACACTTTAACCATCGTTCAGAAATACTTAAGGGGAAATCCCATTCATCGTTAAGAGATATCATTTCGTACGTTCGAGGTTCGGTGATGGTTCTGTTTGTTATGGTTCTGGTTTTCCCGATTAGTCGATTGTTTATGTTTTGCTCAAACATTCGTTCGGTCAGTGACAGACACATCACAAGTTATATAGGTAATACGTTACGCTTGCGGAAAACTAAAGTGATTGCGCGCAAAAACCTTTTTAAAATACAAGTTTGGTGAGAACAATGCCCCCCAAATATTCACAACATTATCGTGAAGAATGGGAACAGATGAGGGAGTTTAAGGATTGGCTATCACCGGTCAAAGATGATGCCACTAAAGCCTACTGCAAATATTGTAAGTGTAATATTATTGCAAAACTGTATTGTTTAAAACAACATATTTCTACAAGTAAACATGTGAAGTGTGCTGAGCCCATGAAAAGTCAAACAAAAATTAACTTTTCGAAAATTCAAACCCGCCTTGATACCCAGAAAGCAGAAGGCAATCTTGCACTTTTTATTTGCGAGCATACTGCAATTTTAACGGTGGATCACCTATCGGATTTGTGCAAAAAGACATTTTCTGACAGTAGAAGTACAGAAAACATGAAGTTACATAGAACAAAATGTAGCAATATTATAAATAAAGTCTTGGCACCGCACTTTGTATCTGAATTGATAAAAGATGTGGGATATGCAAAGTTCAGCATATTAATAGATGAATCTACAGACATATCAGTCACAAAAGTTCTCGGTATGTCAATCCGATACTATAGCCAGACCAAAAAACAGATTATAACAACATTCTTAGGATTGGTTGAAATTGAGAACGGGACAGCCATTGCTATAGTCAATGGCATAAAGACCCTATTTACACTATTAAATTTAAATATAAACAATTTAATAGGGATTGGAACCGACAATGCTTCTTCTATGACTGGTGTCAACAACGGCGTGCACAGCCTTCTGAAATCTGAAACTGGCAATAATAATCTAGTATTAGTGCGGTGCCTATGTCATTCTTTACAGTTGGCTATTACTCATGCATCTGAAGAAACTCTACCACGAAACATCGAGTTCCTGATCCGAGAAACCCACAATTGGTTTAGCCATTCTTCTAATAGACAATTGTTCTACAAGGAACTTTATAAAACTATAAACTGTGGCAAAGAACCTCTAAAAATTACTCAAATGTGTAATACCAGGTGGTTGTCCATTGAACCTGCTGTCCGTAGAATAGTAGATCAATGGTTAGAACTGAAAACCCATTTTGAAATTATGAAACAAAAAGAAAACTGTTACATGGCAGAAATGCTTTACTCTATGTATAATGATCCCATCAATCATCTGCATCTACTATATTTGTTACCAATTTTAGATGAAGTACAAAAAGTGAATAAGAATTTCGAAAGCAATGACAGAGACCCGACCAAACTTCTAAATGACTTGGTTGAATTGGTTGAGTCGGTGGCAAGGCGAATTTTGATGCCAACAGCATCAGCCATAGTAAATATTTTGACAGATAACATCACCAGTTACCTGGATCCATCTCCATACATGGGTTTCAGTGTAGAAAGTCGAATTACGGAATACCAACTTTCATCAGAATCAGTTCAGAATCTACGACATCGCTGTAAACAATTTACATTGAAGCTCGTCCAGGAAATGCGATCAAGGTTGCCAGTAAATATTCAAACATTGAGAAAAATGAATATGTTTTCTGTACGGGAAACTTTGAAAGCAATTAAACCAGAAATTGTTGACATTGCTCAAGAGTTTGGTTGTAACGCAGTCGATATAGAGCGTATTGTGGTACAATGGAGAAACATTAGTCACATTAACTGGAAAAACAAAAATTCGACGATAGAGTTCTGGTCAGAGGTATGCGAGTACAAAGACTGTGCCGATAACAATCCATTTCACGAGTTGGCATCTTTAGTGATGTCTATCCTTTGTCTTCCACACTCCAATGCAGAAGTGGAGAGAGTGTTTAGTCAAATGAATGTGGTGAAAACTAAACTGAGGAATCGGATGTCGTTGACGACACTAAACTCAATACTGTATGTCAGATATGGACTCCGAAGATCAGGAAAATGTTGCAATTCTTATAATATTCCTGATGACGTACTAAAACACATTAAGGGTATTAAAGAACATGCAGCGACTGATGATAGTGGCCCGTCAACGTCACAACAAGAAAAAGACGAACAAGTTGATGACCTTCAGATATTTTTCGAAATAGATGACTAAGATTTAGATATTTGACTTATTAATACTTTACCTTCAGGTATTGTTCAAAATAGAAGAGTCAAATATTGTTTTTTGATGAATAAATACTTTAAATCAGATTGGCATTTTATTTAGCACTTTTTAAATTGTATTTAGCATTTTCTAGCATTATTCGGGCGAAAAGTTAGCATTTTTCTAAAATATAAAACGGCAACACTGAGTCCGAGATCTATGCTATAGTCTAATTTATTTATGATCTATGATGTGGTTGTATCATTGTTTCTGAATACTGAAAATATTTACACAATACCAGTTTTCACAAATTACACGCATTCTAGATGAAATGGGTATGTATGTGATCTTATATATTGTTACTTGTATTATTGTATGTCAGCCTATTATATGAATGGGCATACCTTTTGGTGGAATAGTGGATAAATTTGCTTGGTTTTGCTTTTGCTTCACAATCTCACTTGATGGTAAGTGATAATGTGCATTAGGCCAACCCTAAAATATAACTGGCTCGCAATGAATGTTGATGATACACACTATAACGCTTGGCAACCAATTATTTACTGAAAGGTGATAGCTAGCTAAGCAAGTATTCACAAAATGCTCTCTACCATGCAATACATGCATTTTGCACAACTTATTGTAACCATATATGTCTCTAACACATACGCAGGAATATTCCACACCTTAAGAAAAAAACCTTAGACATAGAAGTGGAGGAACTACCATCAATCTACTCTTATATTTCTGGAAGAGCAAATTTATCTAAAATAAATTCTCAGGTATATAATAAAGAACACATAAAAAAAATCTCTACTTGATGAATGTCGATTCATAATGTTGATTTCTTTGCTGATTCTGATCTTATTTGCAGGTGTAAGACGACCTCGTAGACGGCTTAACTTGATGTCCGTAGCAGATTGTAAGCTTTTGAGAACGAAAAAATAAGTTGTTGAGTGGTATTCTGGGAGAGCTTAAAACTTTAAACGAAACTAGTAAAATAATAAATGAAAAATTGAAAATATTGTTTTTTTATTTTACCTCGCATAGACACTAGTTCCTTAATCTGAAACTATAGAAACAATTATCTGAATATGTGTAGGTACGTTTGTTTGTTAACTTTATAATTAATGCTAATTATGTATTATATAATTATCATAATTTACTACTGTCCCGACTCTATTGTTCTCTTTCTTCTCGGAGAGCTTCATCATAAAGAAGAAAGTGTGCCATATTATAAAAAAAACAATACTTTGCAATGAAATTATAATACATTTTATTACAAAACGAAACCTCTATACCTATCGTTTAAAGTGAGGTTTAAATCCCGCTCTAACTTTTGTCAAACAACGAAAAACTACCTGTCGAAATATATATGGGAGTAGGTTCCACGCAAGACAAAATGTCAAATTACGAACTACGGATCGAACTTCGGATTCGAAAGACTTTCGTAGTTTCAATACGTGCGATCCGTCAACCGAAACTTTGTACTTCGTTTTTGGTAGTAGGCCTCCAGGACTGTTTGTAAGTTAGTGAAGCAGGGACGTATCAATGCTTATCTAAATGAAGCAAAAGACTTTTACTGTGAAGTCTGTGTTTTAGGTAAACAACATCATCATCATCATCATCATCATTAGCCTGTAACAGTCCACTGCTGGACATAGGCCTCTCCAATTGCACGCCACTTAGGTCTATCTTGGGCTTCTCGCATCCAGTTTTTGCCAGCCGTCTTGCGCAGATCGTCACTCCACCGTGCCTCAGGACGTCCTACACTACGTTTGCCGAGACGCGGTCTCCACTCTAGACCTCGTTTACCCCAACGGTTGTCGGTTCTACGGCTAATATGGCCAGCCCACTGCCACTTCAGCTTGCTGATCCGGTGGGCTATGTCGATGACCTTGGTCCTCTGACGGATCACTTCATTTCTGATGCGATCCCTCAGAGAAACACCGAGCATAGCCCTTTCCATAGCCCGCTGAGCGACCTTGAGCTTGTGGACCATTCGAGCCGTCAGTGTCCACGTTTCGGCTCCGTATGTCATGACGGGTATGACAAACTGATTGGACTTTCGTCTTCAGGCACTGTGGAATCGGCGAAGTAAGGACTCGACGTAGCTTCCCAAACGCTGCCCAGCCCAGCCGAATTCTTCTATTCACCTCGTTCTCAAAGTTGTTTTTTTCCAACTGCAATGTCTGCCCGAGGTACACATATTTTTGAACAAGTTCGAGAACGGCGCCGTGTATCGCAATCGGTTCCGGTAGAACATGTTCGTTGAACATGACCTTGGTTGGTTTTGTTCAAGTTCATCCGTAGGCCGATGCCAGGTTATCCGTCAGCCAGGTCATTCAGCATCTGTTGCAGGTCCTGCAGCGTCTCTGCCACGATGACGATATCGTCAGCAAATCGCAAGTGAGAGATGTATTCACCGTTGATATTAATGCCACGTCCTTTCCAGTTCAGCGTCTTGAACATATCCTCCATTGTATTTGAAAACAATTTCGGGGAAACAACGTCCCCTTGTCTCACTCCTCGATGCAACGGTATGGGACTTGTTTGCTGATTCTGTACTTGGACGGACATGGTGGCGGTTTAGTAAAGACATCTCATCACTTGGATGTATCGCCATTCTATCTGGCAACGCTGCAGGGACTCCAGAACAGACCAGATTTCAACCGAGTCAAAGGCCTTGTCATAGTCCACGAATGCTAGACACAGGGGCTGATTATACTCTTCGGTCTTCCGTATAATCTGCCGCACTGTGTGAATGTGTTCTATGGTGCCGTATCCGCTCCGAAACCCAGCCTGTTCCGGTGGTTGGAATTCGTCGAGTCTACGCGCAAGACGTTTCGTGATCACTCTTGAAAACAGCTTATAGACGTGGCTTAGAAGGGATATGGGTCGATAGTTCTTCAGCAGGGTCTTATCTCCCTTTTTGAAGAACAGGACGACCACACTCCTACTCCACGCCTCTGGAGTTCTCCCTTCGAACAGGACAGCGTTAAAAAGCTTCTGGAGCTCCCTCAGTACGGGTTTACCTCCTGCTTTTAGTAGTTCTGTTGTAACGCCATCCTCTCCAGGGGCTTTTCCATTTTTAAGCTGTCCAAGAGCGATCTCGATTTCGCCAATACTGACTTCTGGCAAGTCTTCGGTGAAATGGCGTGTTAACGTGGCTCTAGGATAATTTTCGGGATCAGGTCGAGATGCATGCGATGCGTATAATCGGCCATAAAAGTCCTCCACTTCCGAAAGGACTGCCGGCTTCGAAGCAACGACTTCTCCACTAGCTGTGGTCAACTTCGTCAGGTGGCTTCTTCCAAGAGATTGTATGAACACCTTTGACCCCCGATTCTGCTCGATCGCTCTTTCGATCGAAAGAGTATTGAAGCACCGGAGGTCGTGTCGTACGTTCTTGTTGATCTCTCGGTTTAGAGTCCGCTTTTCTGACGAAGTGATGGGTGGGTTTTCACTTCGTTCCTTCATTAGCCCCAAAGTCTCTTCTGAAAGATTGGACTTCTTGCCCTTATGCTGCATGTAACAAAATCTCGTACCTTCTTCCCTGAGGACCCGAGTCACATTTTTAGGTAAAAACAACACCGTGATCCATTTAAGAAATCGAGCTATGTGTCTCAGCATAATGGTGAAAAAGTATATTCAGATCTTTGTGGTCCCCTACCAGTTGCATCGGTAAGTGGTTCTAGATATTTTATCACTTTCACGGATGGCCACTCAAACTAGAGTTGTGTACTTCACACACTAGAACAAGAGAGAAGCTTTGGATGCTTCTATAAAATATGTACAAGTAATTAAGAATAAATTTTACGTTAAAGTCTAAGTTTTACATACTGACAATGGACTTGAATACTGCAATGAGTCATTTCATAACTATGCACCAAGCAAACCAGCTAGAAAATACTTCACCTTGCACACCAGAGCAGAACGGAAAAAGTGAGAGAACACAAAAGATACTGATAGTCAGCGAGGTCCATATTGTATGCTATGAAATTACCACGCTACTTGTGGGCAGAGGCGGTCAACACTGCTGTGTATGTTTACAATCGAACACCACATAATGGGATTTCGCCTTATGAGATCTGGACTGGAAACAAGCCAATCATGACACATATGAGGACCTTTGGTTGCACTGCCTATGTGCATATTCCTAAGGAGAAGAGACATAAGCTGAACCAAAAAAGCAATAACATGATGCTCGTCGGATATGGTGGCTTTTCTAATAACTACAGACTGATAGATATGAAAACAAAAAAGACAACTGTATCCAGAGATGTGATTTTTAATGAGAATGATAATACAGATTCATGAAAAGTTTGAAGATTTCTTTACAGAGACATTGAAACCAAAGTATGCGGAAGTAAAAACAAGCAGTGAAAATCAAAATGATACAGAGACTGCTTGTCAGAACCAAGATATACAGAGACTGTACAAGAAATAGATGACCAGCTTAAGTGGAGTGAACCAACTAAACAGTATAAGCTGCGTGATAGAAAAGTTAAGCATCATGCTAACTATGCAGAATGTATAGAGCCTACATGTTATGAGGAGTCATAGCATGGCATTATGGCAAGTGAAGATAAAGAAAAAGGGGTTCATGCTATACAAGAAGAACATGAATCACATAAACAGTGTGGCACCTGGAATTTAGTCGACCTGCCAGAGGATGTGAAGACAGTGGGAAACAAGTGGGTTTTTAAAGTCAAAGAAAAGCCTGATGAGTCTCTTAGGTTTTAAAGCCAGATTATGTGCTAAAAGTTATTCCCAAGATAAAGGCATTGACTATAAAGAGACATTCTCTCCCCCTGTGAGATATGATACTATTAGGTTATTATTATCTTTTGCTGCTGGTAACATATTATGTATATCTCAATTTGATGTTAAAACTGCTTTTTTGCTGCTATCCCATACCAATAATCAAACCCAGGACCCCACGGTTCTAAAACGGCGCGTCCACCACTACAATTCGCTCGCTGGGTCAATAATATAAAGAGGAAAGATTTATTTGTTAAAATAAATAGGCTCCAACACAACTGGACCAATTTGAAAACATCTTTCACCAGTACAATCCTACATGATCAAATGAACAGGAGTACAAGGGTGTTCAGTCGTAGCCGACATACTACTGAGGTAGAAATTTTGTTGGCATTTCTGAATTAACAGAACCAGTGTTTAGTCAGAATATCTGCTAGAATATCACTGTAAAATTTACCCTTCATAGCCTTTGAAATTTGCCAGTCCTTAGACCAGGCATCATTCATTTGAGACTTAACAGATGCACCTAAGTCATGAAGTTAAATGTAAAAATGATCTTATGCCCCAACTTGGGTTGCCTGCTCGGCACAGGAGTCAGCTGTATTTCTTTATGTCCTGGGATATACTATATATACTACTATGTCCAGTCCTTTTTGTTCACAATTACACAATTCCTCTATACTTTTTAAAATTTTTGGGAACCTCGGTGGATTTAGAATGGCTTAAAGCTAGGATTTAGAGTCAGAAAATACAAGTATTTTATTTAAATGGTGGGATTTAATCTGTCCTGATTCAGATGGGTTAATAAAAGAAATTGCTTCAAGGACAGGTATAGCTTGATATAGATGACATTTAGAATTGAATATAATTCGGGTTGAAGGAAACCAGACAGCAGCAGCTACTGGGTTGTTGGATTCCATTTTAAAAGTGTCTGTAAATATAGGGATCCAACCATCATAAGAAGTACATTTATTCTAAATATTCGATCTGCTTCTGACGGTGTGTTTGCACTGCCTAAACATTCACATGAAAACATGTTGTAAACACTGTTTTATGTCAATGTATAGAGTAGTGTACGCACTATCACAGAACATGGTGATCTAAACATGTTGCGAGATTTAGAAACAACAATAGTGCACTACAGTTTTTTGCAACAGCAATGCAAACCTCAACAACACAAGTTGTAAGTTTAATTATTATGTCAAACAAGTTTCAAAACATTACATGTATGATGATCTTTGGTGCAAACCAAGGGGTAAGGCATCTTCATGTGTTCCAAAGTCTAACAGAACTGGGTGTTGTTATTATATAAGGGGTTCTTAAGGAACCAGGAAAAGAGGGTTTAGAGGCATCAACGCATACCACTTGCATGGCGTTTTATTGCGGAAGACTTTAACCAACCACCACTTCAACCAAGCACCAAGGATAATTTTTAAGCATTTGGACTGAATTTTAGAAAATACTGCTAGGTATGACAATAGTCGTCTTTATTTTGCTTATTCTGACAATATACAACACAAAACGTACTTACACAGGACGGCATGTATACACGTTCTTATACAACACATTCACAGAAAATAATTGTGAAGTATAACCACTTTAATGGTATAGCTTAATTTACACTCACTTACGTTATTGTTAACTGTACACTGAGATGTATCATGTAACTTGCCGTGGTCCGTTTTGCGATAATTTTGCTCACAGTGCTATCGTCTACCAAAGCTGGTCCGAAATAAATATCGCGATTTTGACAGCTCGTGGCACTGTAAGCGTGTTGTTAATTCGGACCAAAAATTGTAGCAATAACGAACCATTTGCGCGCGAAAAACATATATCATAAAAATATCGGGCATAGTGTGAAGGTTAACTATGTAGTGTGTGGATTAAAAAGAAATAATGGAATGGATGGACCGACTTTTACAACTTTTACATCAAAAAGAAGGGACACCAGTAAAGACATTGTAGAAATAAACAAACACCTGTCACTTTTGACAGAACGCTCACGACGATTATGGTGTAGAGCATGGTTCATGTAATCGTCAATATGGCGGCAGTTAAGACGTCATCGATGACGTAGCGTGGGCCATCGTAATCACGCTCACGGTGAAAGGGACCGACTTTTATCGCGCTAATATCGATTATAGCCAATTAGGACCGCAGTGACTGTTTGTTTGTTTGTTTTTGTTATGGCAAACGTTTAGAACATTATTGTCAGTGTCACGTCAAAAAAGTTATTAAAAACAATAAAATAAACGATTTTTGGAATTAGGGCAATATGAAACAAAGGAAAATATCTTTATAAAACTACATACTACTTCTACTTACTTATACATATATCTACAGGGTAGGGTAGGTGCACTAGTTTCCCGGCCTGCATGTATTTTCGGCCTTTTGAGGATCATGTCCCACTAAAACAACGTAAACAGAGCGTGCATTGCTAAAATTCTAACACAACCATTCACTAACCATTCCCTACAAGTTCTCTTACATCCGTTAATACATTTTAGCTTTCCAACATTAGCAAACACATAGCAAATTTTTAAATTTGCCGGCCGCCGCGATGGTCTCGTAACATGCGTAAATTTACGAAAAAAATAGCGGCGCATGTGCTTTTCGAAGGCAGGTTTTTAAACCATTGTCTAAGTAAATTAGATAAATTCTTATGTAAAATGCATTACAAATTACTGAATATTGTTTCACATAGTTATTTTAGCAATAATTGGTAAAAAGTACCATATTATTAGGAGGCCGGAAATCAATACCAGAAAAACTACAGACGTTGAGTTTTCGGCCCCGTGGCCGAAATGTGCCACAATACAGTGTTAAATAGTTTTGTCTCTTTTGTTAGTTTGTTTGCATTAAACTATGTATCTCTTCTTGTACCAATTAAGTGCTTATTGTGATGATTGTAATGTTTGGTTTTCGGCCGCCAATATATGTTCGGGTCGGGTCTTGAATCGAGTCGCCTGAATTTGAGGATTCTGCTACTGTGGAATGGTCAAGGGGCTTTGTCTTGACCCTCCCAATTCGATTTTGGCTGCCGGAGTTACGCGAAAGTATTTTAAATTAATATTTAAAGTTTCTGTAATTTCACACGAAAAACATGCGGATGCGTGAAACGGAACGCAATATCAGGAAATATTGCATAAATTTGAACGTCTGCTATGTTTATGTTCGTGAAACGAAACGTTTTGATCGCTATTTTTGAGGTTTGTGGTGTTTGACGTATGTGACGTTGATTTGACATACACGATTCGCATTATTCCGTTGCTTTCGAGTTAATAGAGAGTATAATAATCCGTGTGATTTTAGTGATGCTATAGTTGAATATTTGTGGAGGCGAGATCTATTCAAGCAGAAAAAAGATCCCTTTGTCGAGTTGATCAATGTAATTAACTATGTTTACAAAATAAAATAAATACTCCTACATAGTTTTGTGAAAATTATTTTCCTCCCTTACCCACCCAGAGACCAACTCAGACCGGTTAGGTTAGGTTGAAAGTAGTAAGAAAACCGACACAGAGCACCCCGACTCCACCTATTCTTGTGGCTACTACCCGTAGAGTGTTTATAAATAATGCGGGAGCCAGAAGCTCAAGGGAGGTCCTGAACGTTGGAGCCCTGGGAGCCCACCCGGAGTCCAAGTCAGACCGGTTAGGTCGAAATTAGTGACAAATCCAACTCTGACCCCCCCCCCCCCCCCTAAATTTAGGTGTAAAAGTGTTAGTAGAGTAGACAAAATTATCTTTGATATTAAATTTAAAAAAAAACTACGCGGTTCCGGCAGGGGGAAATGGTAGGGGGGGGGGGGGTTCCCTGCCCCCAACCCCCCCTCCTACCCACTCCCCCTCCCCCAAAGTTAAGTGTAAAAGTGTTTAAATAGAGTAGAAAAATTGATCTTTGATATTCAATTTAAAAAAAACTACGCGATTCCGGCAGGGAAAAATGATGCGGGGGGGTTCCCCTACTTCCCTCCCCCCCCTAAATTCAGGCGACTCGATTCAAGACCTTACCCATATGTTCCTGTAAATTAATAAAAATATTTACTTAACATAAGTGGCCGAAAACAAGAACACATATATTTACATTCGCTTATCGGCCACTTTGAAGCTAGGTAATATAGCACTTTAGTAATACTTTATAAGAGCTAATCTTCTTGTACACAATTTAGGCCTGGTGTAGACTTTGTGGGAGGGATAGCCTTGCTTTTGAAGGACTAGATTCTTTAACAGCATAAAAATGAAGGCATTTTCAAGAGTTCATATTTCCATCCATGTGAACGCCAGTAGAGGCAAACAACTTTTAGCCCGTTGGAAATTTATGGTTTAGTTATGTACTTTTTAAGGATTTGTTGAAAAATAATAATTGATTCTAGATTTGAACAACTTCGAGAACTGAATTCCCAACCGTTTTCGTTAGAAAACTCGATTGAGGCCGTCGAACATCGTGGTGAGGTCTTCCATCGATTCTGCCATGATTACAATATCGTTGGAAAATCGAAGGTGAGTGATGTATCACTTTTGAGGACTTGCAATTGCAAATAATTGTTTTATTAGCTGAGAACACTACTTCGAAAAGCACGGCCGAAAACTGGTGATGTGGAGGCCGAATAATAAGATTTGCGGCCGAAAACCGGTGTTTTTGCTATATTTGCGATTTTAAATTAATATAAAAAATATCACTGCATTAATAACACTTTTGGTATTTTAAATCAAAACTTGAATATGTAGACTACAATTAAACAACTTTCTGTTCTGATGGCTTGAAGTTGAAAGGATCACTAAAAGGCCGCAAACTAGTGCATTGACCCAACCTATACTAATGTTTTAAGCAATATACAAACTAAAGTTTTATGTTATTTAAATGTATGAAAGATGCTATTATGATAACTGAGGTGGGGTTGATGTCACACAAAAGATTATCTATATGTAAAGGTAGTGGAAATTTATGATCAACAAGAGATGAATATAATGCACAATGGTCAAATTTGGAACAAGAAAAAAATACATGGTTGAGGTTGCCTTCATCCATTCCACATTCACATATTGATGTATCTCTAATTCTCAGTTTTTTAAGATGAACATCAGAACAGCAGTGGCCAAATCTCATTCTAGATATTATTGAACTAGTTCTCCTATCACATTTATATTTAAAAAACCAAGGCTTACTACTTATATCGCGTTGATATTTAGCAAAGTTAGTACCAGTTCTTTTACTAGAAATCAACCACCTTTTTGACCATCTAGATTGTAGGTAGTGATTAGGAATAAGTAATAGATCTTGCGGGTAATTCTGAAAAGGGACTTTATCACCACAAATAATTGATTCCTTCGCAATTTTATCTGCTTTTTCATTACCTAAAATATTACTGTGGCTGGGGATCCATGCTAAATGAACCGTATAACCGAGAGATGAACATTTTAGCAATAATTTTTTAGTTTGAAATATAATCCAGTTTCTTGAACCATGAATAAATGGATTAGCTTGGAAAGAATGAAGAGCACTCAAGGAGTCTGAGAAAATAACAGATTTATTTAATTTAAAAAGAAGTATGTAGTTAACAGCCTCCATGATCCCTCTACATTCACCAGTAAAGACAGATGTTTCAGGCGGACACTTTATTTTCTGAACAATGTTATAATTTTGGTGGAATAGACCAACACCAACACAACCTTCTTGATTTTGTTTAGAAGCATCTGTAAAAATATAGTGCCAACCACGCCAAAGATCATCTTGAATACACAAAAAACGTTTATTAGCAGAAATGTCTCCTTTAGCTAAATCTAGGTTAAGATGTAGAGTGGGTTCAAACAAGACAGTTTCAAAATCAAACTCAAATAAGGGGATTTTAGGGTTTCTAAGAGTTGGGAACCTAAAGTTTATTATTTTTGTGTAGCTCATAAGAAGACAAGGGAACTTTTTTTGTTTCCAATAAGGCAATGATATATAGCTCAACAACAATTGTAATTTTGGAAAAATAGGATGCGTAGAGAACTGAAATAGTCGGAACAAAAACATATCTGAAAGGTACTGTCGTCTTAAATCTAGGGGAGGGTCGACACACTCCACTTGCATGGCGTTTTTAGGTGTAGATTTCATTGCACCTAATATGATGCGTAAGGCTCTTGCTTGAATGACATCTAAAGAATTTAGAGCTTTTTTATTAGCTGGATCTAAGAGGAACGAAGCATAATCTATTACACTACGAATTATAGCATTATATAGGAGCTTTAAGTAAAAAGGGTGAGAACCCCACCAAACGCCAGCTAAGCATCTTAGAATGTTCAGGTTTTTTTCACATTTTATAGAAATATAATTTAAGTGGGACGAAAAGTTCAATTTGCTGTCTATAATTAGACCTAAAAACTTTTTCTCATTTTGTACAGGAATTCTTGTGTTATTAAGCAGAATATTAAGTCTAGGTTTTAAACGTTTTCTGGAAAATATGACAATAGAGCTTTTTGCTGGGGCTATATCTAAACCATTACTATTAAGCCACATGCTTAACGAATAGAGAGCTTGAGATAATTTCTGCGCTGATTTTTCTATGTCACCATGTGACACATATAGACACAAATCATCAGCATACTGCAATATACGACAATAGGGCAGAACAGACTGGCAACCCTTTACCGCATGGATTTTTTGATTTCGCTCAAATTAATTTACATGATTCTTAGGCTTTATATTAGGCCCTAGAAAAAATATCAAATTTTTTTTATTATCGAAAATCGAGTTATTTGATACGAAACACAAAAACTCATATATGATACTTCATGCAGTCGTGGCCACGATTCATATATGATACTACATGCAGTTAATATTTTATTATTAATTTAAAATTAATAATATTTTTGCACGTAATGTCTTTAACCAGCTTCCAATCGCTACGACATAATAATAACTATAACATAATAATCGCGTAACACACACAAAAAATACAGCCGAATTGAGAACTTTTGTTTAGAAGTCGGTTAAAAACAATATGCGAACTTGTTCTAATATTTTATCATCATCATTCAATAAAAAAAAATAGTAACTTTGTACGATATCCATACTGCATGTAGTTTCATATCTGAATGAGCACTGATACAACCCCTACTGCATGAAGTATCATATCTGAAAAACTTTTATATACCTAACTGCATGGAGTATCATATCAGATACAAAGTTCATGTCTAGATTTTGTCAAGAATTATTTGATATTACTTACGTGGTCATAAGTGTAAATATTAAATAGAAGAGGACTTAATACAGAGCCTTGTGGTAGACCTTTGTTTAAAAATCTAGTTGATTTAATTTCACCACCAACTCTGAGTTGGACTGAGCGGTCCGTAAAAAGATTAATAATGAAATTAGTGATCTTTCCCGGAATATTCATGATTTCCATTTTGTATTTAAGGATGGAAAGGACTACATTATCGTAAGCTGAGCAGATATCCAGAAATGCAGCAACAACAGACTCATTTCTTGAAAAAGAAAGCCTGATATCAGTAACTAGCATTGATAAAGATTCTAGAGAACCTTTACCTTTACGAAATCCATATTGTGAGTTAGGTAAAAGATTTCTGTTTTCAATAAACCATTCAAGACGATTCTTAATGAGGTGCTCTGCAATCTTAGTCAATACAGAAGACATGGCTATAGGACGATAATTTATATAACTTTCTGGATCTTTACCAGGTTTTAACACTGGTATGATAGTTTGGGTTTTCAAAGGAGCTGGAACAATACCCATATCTATCATCAAGTTAATCATACCAAGATAATAACTTAAGGTGGAACACCCAGAGTTTACCAAAAAAGAATAAGGGATTCCATCAGGACCAGGGGATGAATCTTTCAAAGAAGACAGAACATATTGTAATTCCTTTAAAGAGAAATAAGAAAATCTTGCATCATGGGTAGAACTTAGAGTAACAGCATTGATAGAATAAGGGACAAATGGAGGCGCTAAACTATCCATAAAATATTCAATCCAGTTTTTATCGCTGGGATATGGCGGACAAGGTTCTCTATAAGAACCACGGAATTTTCGTATAGACTTCCATACAAAAGAAGGATGCACATTAGGAGAAATAGTTGAGCAGAATTTTTTCCAACCATCTGCTTTTTTTGAGTGAAGAATTTCTTTTGTACTGGCCAAGATTGAAGTTAAGTTAACATAATTGTCAGTTGTCATGTCCTCAGAATAAATTTCTTCCGCACTCTTCCTATCTGCAACAGCAACTGAACACTCATGATCCCACCACGGAGGTGATCTATGTTTTAGAACTTGTACCTTAGCAGGAAATGATTGTTTGGCAGCAGAGTGAATACATGATATAAATGAGTTAAGACAATTGTTCAATGAATGGGGAATAATGGGAGGAAGATCAGAACTCATTAGTTCTAACAATGATGCAAATTTGGTCCATTCAACAGACTGAGTATTATTGTTCAATTTATATTGTAAAAGAGGATTAAATGGAACTGGGATTATTTTTGAAAAAGGAAGGTCAAGCAGAATAGAGAAGTGATCACTACCAAAAGAGAAAGGTAAAGTTTTCCACGACATTGATGGAGCTAGACTAGCTGACACCATTGTCAGGTCAACAGCACTAATCTGCTCATAAGGTTTTGTACGCCGGGTAGGGGACCCTGAGTTCAATAGGCACAACCCTATACTATCCATTATATTGAATAAACTATCTGCCAGAGGATCTGAAGCTTCACAACCCCAGACTGGGTGATGGATATTAAAATCGCCCATTATTATATAGGGGCCTTTAATCTTGGAAAGAGTGCAATTAATTTGGTTCAGAATATTTAAAGATGGCCTGGGTGTATATACAGAAATGAATGTTATGTTTTTTAGTCTGACAGCAACTATAGAGAAACTGTCGGACAATGAGGATAATGGAATATTTACAGGAGTACTATTTACACAGGATTTTATAAGAATGGCAGTACCACCCGCAATTGGTTTGTCCTCCCTGAAACAAAGATAGTGCGGAACCTTAAAAAAGGAATCACATCTAAGCCATGTTTCAGAGAGGGCTACCACTACGGGTTGGTACTTATTAATTAAATACAAAAGATCATGTTTTTTATTATTTATGCTTCTGCAGTTCCACTGGAGCCCGAGAGACGCCATGATGAGAAGAACTTAAAACAGGAGATGAGTTAGCATGGGCAACGTTGGACGGTACATTATTAACAGACGAGTTGAGAAGTTGAGTTAATGCTTGGATTAATTCAAGGATGGCATTTGGAGTAGTGTTAGAGTCAGATTTAGGGTATGCAAGACCATTTACGCTAGAAGTAGGAGGGCTGGCGATTATAGATTGATGAGCGGCTCGGTCATAACCAAGCCTTTGAGGCGGAGGGGGACGAGGTTTGAGAAAAACTGTTTTTTTATGAGAAGAAATTATAGATGATGAAGGAAGAGACACATTAGCGATTGATGTTTTTGCTACATCGCTAAAGCTCCTATTTACAGGTGGATGTAGTTTGAGCGCTTCAGCATATGATATGTTTTTATCAGACATTGATATTTTAATTGACTTTTGTCTATTGTATTCAGGGCAGCACTTATTTGTGGCAAAGTGGAGCCCAGAGCACAAAAGACATGATGAAAAACCTTCCTCTGCATTACAAGTATCTCCAGAGTGAGCTTGCCCACACTTAAAACACCGAGGATTAGAGCGGCAATTCACCTTGGTGTGGCCAAAGCGGCAGCAGTTAAAGCATTGAATTGTCGGGTAATAGTAACGCTCAACAACAAGGGAGTTATAACATAAATATATTCTCTCAGGGAGAATTTGTCCGTCAAAAGTTAAAACACATGTTTGTGTTGGTTTATAAATATGTGAACCATCCAAAAACACTTTATAATTTAACCGTCTAACTTTAATGATAGATATATTATCAATAGGAATTTTTGCATACTCTATAACTTCATCTTCAGTCCACTCAAGTGGGATACCCTTAACTAAACCTATACGAGTCGTATTAAATGTAGGTATGAAGGCCTTGTAATTATTTTGAACTAAAATGTCGTTTGTTATAAAATTGTTAGCAGATGTCCTGTCTGAAAAGGACAATGAGATGCGGTTTCGTCCTATTTTAATAATACTCCCATCAACTATATGCATAAAGTTATTTTTATTTAAAAAACGGCCAAAATTTATGGGGTGCAGGTAGGAAGTTGCTGATGACTGTGTGGGATCAACCCTTTGTACATGGATAACAAATGGGCCTTTGTCTGATTCCTTGTATACCTGTCTCCCAGATGGGACATAGGCAGGTATACCTGGAGTTTGGCTTTCAGTACCAGATGGAGAAGCAAACGAGTCCGTAATTTGGGTGATAACAGGTGAATGAATCATATTTAAATTTGAAGAAGAAGAAGATGCTTGGCCAAGAGGAATGATTGAATCTTGTGATTGACACAATTCCTTACTCTTTTTTAAACTTTTCTGTTTTTTGGAGTGTTTTTTCCGTTTGATTGTAACAATAGCACCATTGCTGTTCTTATGTATCTGTTCTACATCCAACGAAGATGAGTCAGATCCTATGGATACAAACTCAGCTGGGGATGGTACAGACCGGAATTCTACATCATTAAGCTCAATATCAGTAGTTGGCTGACTATTTTCGGGGGGCCAGCCACCCCCGCTAGCTTCGTCCATTAAAACAAAAGAAAACTAATCCGTCACAATAAAATGTATGAACAATTCACAAAACTTACCAGACAAACGAAGAATTATATAAAATACACACGTGAACAACTACTCTACATGAGATATGAGGTCTAGAAACTATATATATGAATGAAATTAACAATAAAAGATATTTTCACAAATTAATTAAACGCCAGAGAACCCGGCCTCTATGACGTTCCACGTGACCAAGCCACAAAATGGTTGAACAATATTACTTCAATATTACTTACGGCGTGTTCCTTTTTAAGCCGAAATCGACCCTAATGGTGCATTCCAGTAAACACCGCCAATACATACGACTGTCGTGCCCCTGTTTCGTGTTTCCTTTAGGATGAATACCTATAATGCCCAACCCAAATAGAACACTCACAAAGTCGCAAAAAGCGCGTCATATTTTCTCTCAATTAAATCGAATGAATCATAAACCTATTTGATATTTTGACAGTAACAGCTCACAACGACCGCAAGTCCAAAACCTTCTGTGTGTGAGCTGTGACGTAGTCGATGATGTATAGTGCCACCAACTTATCTGTTCAGGTGGGCAAAATTGGAACTACAGTGTACATACCAACTAACTTTGGCGTTTATAATATTAGTAGGATTCTTTGTAGAATTTGCAAATTAATGAGTGGCTTGAAAGACTGCCCTATGTTTTGTTTCTCTTTTTTCTTGGTGAATTTCTTAGGTTGCAATACCAAAATTCTACACTAGCGACGCTGTCACCTGAACAGATAAGATGGTGGGACTGTACCGAGCTACAGGGGCCCTACTCCCACCTCTTGAAGTAGTCATGTTTCAACCTTACCATTAAATTTGGTACCACAACGTCAATATATCAAGCAATAATAATGGATTAAGATAGACGTTTTGATGACGTAGTATCAAATATTTCACTCAATTCGCGTACTTTGACGTGACTTTTGACACTAAGTTTTATTGTTCCAATGTCAAATTTTTGAAGAACTGCACTTTCACATCTTAAAGTAGTCATATTGCAACATTACTTTTAAATTTGGTTGATCGTTTTGTGACGGTGGGAGTACGATAGTAAGTATGATTATTCTAAGCGTATTACAAAACGCTCCTGATATATGATAGTTTCGTAAATGGTGGGAGTAGGCCCCCAGTTATGATAATTGCGAGTTTGAAAGGTAACGGTTGGGCGGCTATGCGAACGACGCGATCGACTTTGGCTCTCGAAGGAACACGACCAGATGTAAGTGAAGTGAAAGAACGAAAGAACGACAGAATATTCTAATAAGGGTTTGAGATTTTAAAACTCTATGGTGGAGGCACAGAAGCATAAATATAGCTTTCATACTTATTTGTAACAGATATTGCACATTTATTTTTCCTTTATAAATGTAGTCGTACGTGTTGAACATTTGCCATTTCAGAAGTTAATTTAATATGTATACCTATGTAAATATTTATAGTTTCAATGATACATGATTTTTATTGACATAGTCGTGTCACGTACACAAATCTATCATTAAGTCACTGTCCTGCTTAAATTACGTTTTAGTAAAGCAATAGTAGTAGATATGTGTTTAAAATAAAACAATAAAAAATCAAATCTATGAATATTTTACAAATAATACAATTGTTTCTACAGACTAATCTGTTGGTTTCATGTAGAAATATATAAAAATACCTTTTATTCAAATAAAAGCCCTATATTAGCTTATTCAAATTGATTTGTAGAAGGTACTTAAACTTCTATTGTTTTTGTTTAATTTCAGATGAACTTCCTTCAGAAGTCTTCGCCACAGCTACACTTTTCAGCAAATTCGTCCAGCTGTTTGATGCATTAAATGCTGACAGTCCTGACTTCCAGACAGACAAGAAAGAACAAAGTCAGTCCAGAAACTTACGCTCAGGCTGGTGTGGCGTAGTGAAAATGTCGAAACCTTTAAACGATGCAAATATGCCAATCTCGGTGGAGGTTACACATTTGTGCCGTTTGGGGTAGAAACTTTCTCTAAGTGGCGCTTACGAAATTTTCAGGGCTTGGCCAAACGTTTGGTTGAAGCGTCAGGTGAACAGAATGCTGGCTCATATTTTGCAAAGAAAATTTGCATAGCTATTCAACTTAGAAATGCAGCTAGCATTCTGGACACTTTGCCTCCAACAAATAATTTATTACATTTTATATTTTTAAACTTTTGTCCATTATTTAGTTAAACTTTAATAAATTTATGAAATAAATACATAAATGTTCTTAAAAATTGTTTTATTTCTATAATATACGAGGCCTACTTACTCACCTAATAAGGTTCTGCCTACGTCATGAGGCGAAAATTTGATGGGTAAAAATAAATGAAAATAGAAAAGCATGGGGTGGATATTTCAAATTCGCGCTAAAGTTAGTTCCTAAGCATTCCGTGCGGATTCTGTTGCACTAGTAGTATTAGTGTAATTCGCATTATGTCTGTATGGCAGTTACACTTCTTCTCTCGGTAGAGAGTTAAATATTCCTTGACCATGCCGGCAGTCTCTCGCAACTACATAGCTACATAGCTTGAAAACGATGTATGAAACGGGGCAGAACTTTAATGGCGGATATATCTCTCTCACTCACGCAATATATCGCTTTCGAAAATCTTTGTTTACGAGTTGTTTTTAGAATTTTGTGCAAATATATAGTTAAATATATGTATATTGTGAAGTTGTTTTATGTTATTAGGTACTATAGGTAGCTAAAAACTATAAGGAAGTGTAATTAGTGAAGATATGAAGTACAGAAAATATGAAATATGCGGTTTTATATCAGAAAGGAAAGATGGTACGAAACGTTGTTTTATGGCCAGATATACGCTGGAAAAAGTATGGTAAGTACTATATTAGTTCATAATAACGAACCCTATTCATATAATAAGAGCTAATATAGCCATAAATTCATTTTACATATACCGACCATTTTGTTCAAATAAAATAGTGCGGTGCCGTATTTTTTTTGTATATATCGATATCGATGGTTTTCTACCAACTTCCACAAAGGAGGAGGTACTCATTTCGACTGTATTTTTTATGTTTGTTACCTCATAACTTTTCACTAGGTAAACCGATTTTCAAATATACTTTTTTAAAGCTGATGCTTCCCATTTAAATTTCATCGAATTCGGTAGTTTTTGAGTTACACTCCAATAACTGAATTGAACGAAAGTCGATTTAATTTTTTTTATATTGTACTTGTATTATTTAAGGTGTAATAAATGGGTCAAATATACGTACAACGAAGACTTAGTATATTCTGTTCGCATCAGGACAAAAAATAACAATAGATTTATGAATGAAACTTGCCTCGAATGAGGCTTGCTGATTCGGGCAGATTAAACACCGATCGAAAAACTTTCCTCGCCGAAAGTCAACCCTGGGTGCAGCAGCTATGTCTTGATGGAGTATAGAACAGGCTATATTAAAGTTAAACCAATTTACAAAACTTCGTGTCCATGAATTTCGCCGTTGTGGTGTTTCACTATCCACCTCCTGACTCCATTATCAGATCTTGACTTGATAATGGACCACCACGGGAGTACACTCTTCCGAATGAAAAAAGATTTTTTTAAATCGGTCCACAAATTAGTGAAAATATTGATTAACATACTCACAAAAAAAACATACAGACGAACATATAATCTCCTCATTTTGATAATCAGTAAATAAGTGTTATGTACCGTGTGTAATTCACGAGGAACTACTTGTTAAATATAAATCTCTTTCTCATTTGAGGGGGCGGTTCATTGATATATCATTATTTATTATACGCTTTCAGCAAGAAGATAGCATCAGCATAGCTATTTAATCCATGATGATAATTCCTAAATTTCAACACCGCACCTTACGTTATCAACAGGATTATCATCCTTAATATCTCAAGCCACTTTTGAAAATGGCATACTATCTTCAAAGTGGCAGAGTATTCGTTTAAAAGTCACCATATGAAAAAAAATAACGGAAATATACTAAATGTTACCTCAATGTAAATAAATAGTTAGTTTGCTGATAAATATCAAATTTAAGTTCCAAAAATAAACTAAAACTCGCTTACACTATGGCGTTTTTCTTGTTTTGACGAAGTTCTGTTGGCCTCTTACATTCTGCAGCCCTCTCATCTACACTTTTAATTTTTTTTGCATAGCCAATGTTTCTATAAGAAAAATATGAAAAGTGTAAATTGAGCCCTCTCAAATTATACTTCTCATATTTTTCTTATGCGAACATTGCCTATGTAAAAAAAATTGAAAAGTGTAGTTGAGAGGGCTGCAGAATGTAAGATGTCTCATAACTAGTAGTTATGGAATCGATATCGATAAATTTCGAATAAAAGGGGTGCACATCCCTATTTTATCCCTAATGTTGGCAGAACTGTTAAGTTCGTCAGGTTGGCTTAAGTAGGTGGCCCCGTTTTGACGTTTAAACTAGGATCAAGTATCAACGTTTAAATATTCTTTCCACGTTAAAAAGCCACATAAGAAGAAGAAGAAGAAGAAAACGTTTAAATATTACACTTTTTATTGTCTATGAAGTCCCGTCTCTTCTCTATTATATTCTCTTTGCAGGCCGGTTTCTCTGGCGTTTAATTAATTTGTGAAAAATCTTTTGTTGTTAATTTCATTCATATAAATAGTTTCTAGACCTCATATTTCATGTAGAGTAGTTGTTCACGTGTGTATTTTATATAATTCTTTGTTTGACTGGTAAGTTTTGTGAATTGTTCATACATTTTATTGTGACGGATTAGTTGTCTTTTGTTTTATGGACGAAGCCGGCGGGGGTGGTTGGCCCCCCGAAAATAGTCAGCCAACTACTGATATTGATCTAAATGATATGGAATTCCGGTCTGTCCCATCCCCAGCTGAGTTTGTTTCCATAGGATCTGACTCAACCTCGTTGGATGTAGAACAGCAATGGTGCTATCGTTACAATCAAACGCAAAAAACACTCCAAAAAACAGAAATTTTTAAAAAAAGAGTAAGGAATTGTGTCAATCACAAGATTCGGACATTCCTCTTGGCCAAGCATCTTCTTCTTCAAATTTAAATATGATTCATTCACCTGTTTTCTCCCAAATTACGGACTCGTTTGCATCTCCATCTGGTACTGAAAGCCAAACTCCAGGTATACCTGCCTATGTCCCATCTGGGAGACAGGTATACAAGGAGTCAGACAAAGGCCCATTTATTATCCATGCACAAAGGGTTGATCCCACACAGTCATCAGCAACTTCCTACCTTCACCCCATTAATTTTGGCCGTTTTTTAAATAAAAACAACTTTATGCATATAGTTGATGGGAGTATTATTAAAATAAATAAATAAATTTAAATAGGACGAAACTGCATATCATTGTCTTTTTCAGACAGGACATCTGCTAACAACTTTATAACAAATAACATTTTGGTTAAAAATAATAACAAGGCCTTCATTTCAACATTTAATTTGACTCGTCTAGGTTTAGTTAAGGGTATCCCACTTTTTTATTTTTTTTTTATTCTGATTTTATTTTTGGGGACTTTCATATTACTATCAACAGATATCAATTGTCAATGGACAGCTTGTAGATGCCCTGATAGAGCAACCTAGCTGCACCAGATGTTGGCTCAGCTAGGATGCTCTGGAGTAGACCCACATCAAGCTGTACAAGATTCAGTGATGTGAATATATTCAGTCTCAAGTCAGCACTTTGGCTAGGGTATCCCACTTGAGTGGACTGAAGATGAAGTTATAGAATATGCAAAAATTCCTATTGACAATATAACTATCATTAAAGTTAGACGGTTAAATTATAAAGTGTATTTGGATGGTTCACATATTTATAAACCAACACAAACATGTGTTTTAACTTTCGACGGACAAATTCTCCTTGAGAGAATATAATTTATGTTATAACTATCTTGTGGTGGAGCGTTACTATTATCCGGCAATTCAATGCTTTAACTGCTGCCGCTTTGGCCACACCAAGGTGAATTGCCGCCCTAATCCTCGGTGTTTTAAGTGTGGGCAGGCTCACTCTGGAGATACTTGTAATGCACAGGAAGGTTTTTCATCATGTCTTTTGTGCTCTGAGCTCCACTTTGCCATAAATAAGTGCTGCCCTGAATACAATAGGCAAAAGTCAATTAAAATATCAATGTCTGATAAAAACATATCATATGCTGAAGCGCTCAAACTACATCCATCTGTAAATAGGAGCTTTAGTTATGTAGCAAAAACATCTCTAATGTGTCTTTTCCTTCATCATCTATAATTTCTTCACATAAAAAAACAGTTTTTCTCAAACCTCGTCCCCCTCCACCTCAAACGCTTGGTTATGACCGAGCCGCTCATCAATCTATAATCGCCAGCCCTCCTACTTCTAGCGTAAATGGTCTTGCATACCCTAAATCTGACTCTAACACTACTCCAAATGCCATCCTTGAATTAATCCAAGCATTAACTCAACTTCTCAACTCGTCTGTTAATAATGTACCGTCCAACGTTGCCCATGCTAACTCATCTCCTGTTTTAAGTTCTTCTCATCATGGCGTCTCTCGGGCTCCAGTGGAACTGCAGAAGCATAAATAATAAAAAACATGATCTTTTGTATTTAATTAATAAGTACCAACCCGTAGTGGTAGCCCTCTCTGAAACATGGCTTAGATGTGATTCCTTTTTTAAGGTTCCGCACTATCTTTGTTTTAGGGATGACAAACCAATTGCGGGTGGTTGCTGCCATTCTTATAAAATCCTGTGTAAATAGTACTCCTGTAAATATTCCATTATCATCATTGTCTGACAGTTTCTCTATAGTTGCTGTCAGACTAAAAAACATAACATTCATTTCTGTATATACACCCAGGCCATCTTTAAATATTCTGAACCAAATTAATTGCACTCTTTCCAAGATTAAAGGCCCCTATATATAATAGTGGGCGATTTTAATATCCATCACCCAGTCTGGGGTTGTGAAGCTTCAGATCCTCTGGCAGATAGTTTATTTAATATAATGGATAGTATAGGGTTGTGCCTATTGAACTCAGGGTCCCCTACCCGGCGTACAAAACCCTATGAGCAAATTAGTGCTGTTGACCTGACAATGGTGTCAGCTAGTCTCGCTCCATCAATGTCGTGGAAAACTTTACCTTTTTCTTTTGGTAGTGCACTTCCCTATTCTGCTTGACCATCCTTTTTCAAAAATAATCCCAGTCCCATTTAATCCTCTTTTACAATATAAATTGAACAATAATACTCAGTCTGTTGAATGGACCAAATTTGCATCATTGTTAGAACTAATGAGTTCTGATCTTCCTCCCATTATTCCCCATTCATTGAACAATTGTCTTAACTCATTTATATCATGTATTCTCTCTGCTGCCAAACAATCATTTCCTGCTAAGGTACAAGTTCTAAAACATAGATCACCTCCATGGTGGGATCATGAGTGTTCAGTTGCTGTTGCAGATAGGAAGAGTGCGGAAGAAATTTATTCTGAGGCACATGACATGGCAACTGACAATTATGTTAACTTAACTACAATCTTGTCCAGTACAAAAGAAATTCTTCACTCAAAAAAAGCAGATGGTTGGAAAAAAATCTGCTCAACTATTTCTCCTAATGTGCATCCTTCTTTGGTATGGAAGTCTATACGAAAATTCCATGGTTCTTATAGAGAACCTTGTCCGCCATATCCTAGCGATAAAAACTGGATTGAATATTTTATGGATAGTTTAGCGCCTCCATTTGTTCCTTATGTTCTCAATGCTGTTACTCTAAGTTCTACTCATGATGCAAGTTTTTCTTATTTCTCTTTAAAGGAATTACAATATGTTCTGTCTTCTTTGAAAGATTCATCCCCTGGTCCCGATGGAATCCTTTATTCTTTTTTGGTAAACTCTGGGTGTTCCACCTTAAGTTATTATCTTGGCATGATTAACTTGATGATAGATATGGGTATTGTTCCAGCCACTTTGAAAACCCAAACTATCATACCAGTGTTAAAACCTGGTAAAGATCCAGAAAGTTATATAAATTATTGTCCCATAGCCATGTCTTCTGTATTGACTAAGATTGCAGAGCACCTCATTAAAAATCGTCTTGAATGGTTTATTGAAAACAGAAATCTTTTACCTAACTCACAATATGGATTTCGTAAAGGTAAAGGTTCTCTAGAATCTTTATCAATGCTAGTTACTGATATCAGGCTTTCTTTTTCAAGAAATGATTCTGTTGTTGCTGCATTTCTGGATATCTGTTCAGCTTACGATAATGTAGTCCTTTCCATCCTTAAATACAAAATGGAAAACATGAATATTCCGGGAAAGATCATTAAAATTAATTTCATTATTAATCTTTTTATGGACCGCTCAGTCCAACTCAGAGTTGACGGTGAAATTAAATCAACTAGATTTTTAAACAAAGGTCTACCACAAGGCTCTAAATGAAAATAAAATGTGAAAAAAACCTTAACATACTAAGATGCTTAGCTGGCATTTGGTGGGGTTCTCACCCTTTTTACTTAAAGCTCCTATATAATGCTATAATTCGTAGTGTAATAGATTATGCTTCGTTACTCTTAGATCCCGCTAATAAAAAGGCTCTCAATTCTTTAGTTGTCATTCAAGCAAGAGCCTTACGCATCATATTAGGTGCAATGAAATCTACACCTAAAACGCCATGCAAGTGGAGTGTGTCGACCCTCCCCTAGATTTAAGACGACAGTACCTTTCAGATATGTTTTTGTTCCGACTATTTCAGTTCTCTACGCATCCTATTTTTCCAAAATTACAATTGTTGTTCAGTTATATATCCTTGCCTTATTGGAAACAAAAAAAGGTCCCTTGTCTTAATATGAGCTACACAAAAATAATTAACTTTAGGTTCCCAACTCTTAGAAACTCTAAAATCCCTTTATTTGAGTTTGATTTCAAAACTGTCTTGTTTAAACCCACTCAACATCTTAACCTAGATTTAGCTAAAGGAGACATTTCTGCAAATAAACGTTTTTTGTGTATTCAAGATGATCTTTGGCGTGGTTGGCACCATATTTTTACAGATGCTTCTAAACAAATTCAAGAAGGTTGTGTTGGTGTTGGTCTATTCCACCAAAATTATAACATTGTTCAGAAAATTAAGTGCCCGCCTGAAACATCTGTCTTTACTGGTGAATGTAGAGGGATCATGGAGGCTGTTAACTACATACTTCTTTTCAAATTAAGTAAATCTGTTATTTTCTCAGACTCCTTGAGCGCTCTTCATTCTTTCCATGTTAATCCATTTATTCATGGTTCAAGAAACTGGATTATATTTCAAACTAAAAAAATATTGCTAAAATGTTCATAAGTATCTCGGTTATACCGTCCATTTAGCATGGATCCCCAGCCACAGTAATATTTAGGTAATGAAAAAGCAGATACAATTGCGAAGGAATCAATTATTTGTGGTGATAAAGTCCCTTTTCAGAATTACCCGCAAGACCTATTACTTATCCCTAATCACTACCTACAATCTAGATGGTCAAAAAGGTGGTTGATTTCTAGTAAAAGAACTGGTACTAACTTTGCTAAATATCAACGCGATATAAGTAGTAAGCCTTGGTTTTTTAAATATAAATGTGATAGGAGAACTAGTTCAATAATATCTAGAATGAGATTTGGCCACTGCTGTTCTGATGTCCATCTTAAAAAACTGAGAATTAAAGATACATCAAATATATGAATGTGTAATGGATGAAGGCAACCTCAACCATATCTTTTTTTTTGTTCTAAATTTGACCATTGTGCATTATATTCATCTCTTGTTGATTTCCACTACCTTTACATATAGATAATCTTTTGTGTGACATCAACCCCACCTCAGTTATCATAATAGCATCTTTCATACATTTAAATAACATAAAACTTTAGTTTGTATATTGCTTAAAACATTAGTTTCATCCCACTTCAACAAAGCATCCTGTAAGTAATAATAGGTAGGGTCAATGCACTAGTTTGCGGTCTTTTAGTGATCCTTTCAACTTCAAGCCATCAGAACAGAAAGTTGTTTAATTGTAGTCTACATATTCAAGTTTTGATTTAAAATACCTAAACTGTTATTAATGCAGTGATATTTTTTATATTAATTTAAAATCGCAAATATAGCAAAAACACCGGTTTTCGGCCGCAAATCTTATTATTCGGCCTCCACATCACCAGTTTTCGGCCGTGCTTTTCGAAGTAGTGTTCTCAGCTAATAAAACAATTATTTGCTTATTGCAAGTCCTCAAAAGTGATACATCACTCACCTTCGATTTTCCAACGATATTGTAATCATGGCAGAATCGATGGAAGACCTCACCACGATGTTCGACGGCCTCAATCGAGTTTTCTAACGAAAACGGTTGGGAATTCAGTTCTCGAAGTTGTTCAAATCTAGAATCAATTATTATTTTTTAACAAATCCTTAAAAAGTACATAAGTAACTATACCATAAATTTCCAACGGGCTAAAAGTTGTTTGCCTCTACTGGCGTTCACATGGATGGAAATATGAACTCTTGAAAATGCCTTCATTTTTATGCAGTTAAAGAATCTAGTCCTTCAAAAGCAAGGCTATCCCTCCCACAAAGTCTACACCAGGCCTAAATTGTGTACAAGAAGATTAGCTCTTATTAAGTATTACTAAGTGCTATATTAGTCTAACCTAGCTTCAAAGTGGCCGATAAGCTAATGTAAATATATGTTTTCTTGTTTTCGGCCACTTATTATAAGTAAATATTTTTATTAATTTACAGGAACATATATTGGCGGCCGAAAACCAAACATTACAATCATCACAATAAGCACTTAATTGGCACAAGAAGAGATACATAGATTAATGCAAACAAACTAACAAAAGAGACAAAACTATATAACACTGTATTGAGGCACATTTCGGCCATGGGGCCGAAAACTCAACGTCTGTAGTTTTTCTGGTATTGATTTCCGGCCTCCTAATATTATGGTACTTTTTACCAATTATTGCTAAAATAACTATGTGAAACAATATTCAGTAATTTGTAATGCATTTTACATAAGAATTTATCTAATTTACTTAGACAATGGTTTAAAAACCTGCCTTCGAAAAGCACATGCGCCGCTATTTTTTTCGTAAATTTACGCATGTTACGAGACCTTCGCGGCGGCCGGCAAATTTAAAAATTTGCTAAGTGTTTGCTAATGTTGGAAAGCTAAAATGTATTAACGGATGTAAGAGAACTTGTAGGGAATGGTTAGTGCATGGTTGTGTTAGAATTTTAGCAATGCACGCTCTGTTTACGTTGTTTTAGTGGGACATGATCCTCAAAAGGCCGAAAATACATGCAGGCCGGGAAACTAGTGCACCTACCCTACGCTGTAGATATATGTATAAGTAAGTAGAACTAGAATGTAGTTTCATAAAGATATTTTCCTTTGTTTCATATTGCCCTAATTCCAAAAATCGTTTATTTTATTGTTTTTAATAACTTTTTTGACGTGACACTGGCAATAATGTTCTAAACGTTTGCCATAACAAAAATAACTTTTTTGACGTGACACTGTTAATAATGTTCTAAACGTTTGCCATAACAAAAACAAACAAACAAACAGTTACAGTAAGGCCGACGGATCAATGCCGCTCGGAAGGTAGGCACGTAGACTGTTCGCGCATGTACAGTTGTGTGAAAAAATTTGTTCACCGAAGCGAGATATCGAGCACTAATTTTATGTTTTAAGTGACAGGCTTTTTGTAATATATTATTATTCTTCAGTAAAATTGAGAATCAATAATTACTAACTTTACCTGTTCTAAATCCACTGGCAAAAACTGGATGCGAGAAGCCCAAGATAGACCTAAGTGGCGTGCAATTGGAGAGGCCTATGTCCAGCAGTGGACTGCTACAGGCTGATGATGATGATGATGATGATGATGATGAAATCCACTTAAATTTCCCTTAAATTAATGTATATTGCGTAATTTTTTTTAATTATAATTGTTTTAATTTATAGAGCCTAACTTCGTATCTAAGATTATTTTTATTAATTAATTAAGTATTACATTTTATTCAAATATGAGCTCTTTTCAATTAGAATTTGTTGAGTTCTGATTTTCCCTAATGAAAACATAATTATTCTGTTATTGTGGCCAAACGAATACGATCTCCTTGAAAGTTTTTATATTTTTTTTAATTTTTACGTTTCATGAGATGGAATTTTCTTTTCGGTTTTATACAGGTTACGTATGATGCGTTTAACTACATATTTATCAAAGTTGTCTATGCCTGTAACAGGTTTTGAACGGAGTTATATCTTGCCCGGAGTACGAAAGAATGAGAAAAACTTGCACTTTTTATCTTCTCCAAGGATGTAACGAACGGTGCGTATGGATTACATACCATACCTCTCTCTCTCTACCTCTACCCATCAACTCTCACGTTAGTAACTTAATGTGTTTATTTTTTAAGCACGTATTATTTTTCTTGCACGGCGGCGGCGTAAAACTACATTGCACCGTGGCATTCCGCGTACTAAACCACTGTTAACAAATTAACCTAACAAAAAATAAATAATACTTAACAAAAACAACAACCGAAATATAATACGAACTAAACTTTACAAACTTAAATATGAAAACATCAATAACAACACAAAAATATCCACACAATCGACCGAAAAACAAATATTTCTGTTAAAGAGTGTACCACCAGGGAGAAAGAGCAACAATCATGCGCCAAACGTATACGAGTGACTGAGACACATGATCGGCGTTTTCAACATCAGGCCATGCGAATAGTGATGAGGTATAAGTGTTTTCACTACTCGATTTATGAGACACTAGACTCGGATGATTAAATTCGATGTAAAAATGTGGTAAACATTTAGAATCGTGGCGCCTGAATTCGGGGGGAGGGGGGGGGGGTTCGGGTAGTGCCCCCCCGCAAACCCCACCCGCTGGAGACCATTAGTTTTCGAGTTATGTTTGTTTAAGTATTTTGAGGTTAAGTACTGCATTTCGATCTACTACCACCCCCGCGTCGGCTCTGCAATCCGACAAGACTGCTTGAAATCGGGGTGCTATGAGTCGGTTCTGTCACTGACTTCGACCTATTCTAACTAACTATAACTAACCTATAGGTATGTCACAGACAAGTGACTTTGCCAATTCATTAGATAGCTACTGATATACTATTGTGCACAAATTTGGAACAAAAGTAGTTTGATGAAGCGCTCGCCGGCCGCTGCCGCGGCACGCTCGCTACGCTCGCTCGGCTCGCGCCTGGTGGGTCACAGTTCAAACCTAACCTAACCTATAGGTTTGTCACAGACAAGTGACATTGCCAATTCATTAGGTACTAATATACTATTGTGCACACATTCCTACTAGTATGGGTCTGATAATTAAAATTGAAAAACAATTTGTTATTTTTAGAACTTATATTTTATAGACATAATTTATAGCATTTATAGTTTCGATGAATGGGTCTTTTTTTATTTTTAGTCACATTTCTTCTCCATAAATACTCTATGATGGAGTTAGTGAAATTTTCAGTATTATTATAATTGTCTTTTTTAAAATAACGCTTCACTGCTCTGCATTGGGACTCGATGCGTTGAGTATGAGTCCCATCACTACTTACAAAAGGATTGCCCGGGTCAGAGTGATTCACCTTTTTATGGATGTAACCATTTTCTGCCAGACAATCATATGCTCTCCAGCAGTCAGTGTGGATGGTGGTGCCTTCTTCCACATGTTTTTTAATTAAAGGCACCAGCACTTCAGCAGAGCGTACATTGTCTGGGCACACTTCTAGTCGAAGATCCTCTGACCCGTCTTCAATCATTCCGAGGACCCAATGTCCCTCGATGTGGCGTCCTCGGTTAAACTTCCTCTTTCCAAATTTTGATTCATCTATTTGTACAGTTCTTCCAGGTCCTCCAATCTTGCCCACATATTCATTTCTTTCAAGTTGGTAAATAACTACACACTCTCGACAGTAGTTGTACCAATCACTTAATGTTGAAGTACTCAGGCACTGTTGTTTCTCTTTTAGAGGGTCTTCGTTTCTTGCCGAGTCAAAAGTCCATTTGTGGGCAAATGCATATATGAGATAAAATACATGTCTTATGTCGATCTTGCCATTTTCAAAAAATGTCCCAGTGTTTCGGCATATTTTCCCTTTTTGTTTGCACTGGCCTTTGGTGCACACCAAAGCCCCAAACGATTTGTTTGTTTTCGATAAACGCATAGGGGTGCGATGCGTGCGGCACATTTTTTGGCGTTGCACCATGTTGTTTTCTTCAGCGAATTTTAGACACTGGTCAATGGTTCCCAATTCGCGCACAACTTTGGGTAGGCTCCACATTTGTACAACTTCCTCCGTGTACAAATGCCGGTCCGAAACGGGTCCGTCATCTACAAAGTCCGCCCTTGATGAAGGTCCAGGCACAGGAGACGCCATCGCGATGAGCACGTCGAGCTGGTATCAGTTATCAAATCTTCCAAAGGCAATCGCAGTGTCCAGTGAGCAAGCAGGTGTCGTACAGTAAAGCAGCAAAATCGGAGTCCAAAATCGTAGCAAAGTCGTTGAGATATCAAAAGAAAGCGCAGAAAAACAGGAGAAAACATTCACGTACACTCGGAAGTAACGGAATGACGCGAGTATTCCGACAGTGACATTACGCTATCTTCGATGTTTGCGTTCCGTTTCAAGAACTTACATACAACGTACATGTCAAAAAAGGCTAAAAGTTTAAGAAACGTTTCGTTTTACGCATTAATGTCATTTATGTCACCTGTCACTATCAAAATTACGGTGTTTTATTGAAACTTTAAAAAACTATTTAGACTATTTTGGCGTGTCTCCGGCAGCTAAAATGTTGTAAATACGCTTTATACAAACCCCTTCAACCCACCCACAGTTTTTGTTTCACCAAATTCAGGTCACGATTCTAAAGCCAACCCGTTGATACTTATTTATTGTATGATACTAACTAGTGGCTCTGTGAGCAGTCGACTTTGCGATTATGTCTTTGCGCAGCTTAAGCTGAATAAATATTCACCACGGACTTCAAAATTCTTTAAACAATCTCACCTTGCTTCCTCTGCACGTCTTTATAGTATTTTTATGGAGCCATTGATCTAGTTTCATTTTAGGATACTAAAAACCTATGAAATATACCTATGTTGGAAATTTTCCATAAATAAATCTAAAAACATATAACTGCATCAACAATTCAACAAATTATAAAATTATTGAACCACCTCATAAAATTTCACGAGAATCGGTTGAGAAATGCGGACAGACAGACATACGAAAGCAATTTTATCCAAGTTATTGGAGAGACGTTTCGTTCGTGCTTCGCACGCGCTCGGTCAATAGTTCTAATTTAATGCTACACGTAATTAAGTCCGATAGATAGTATAGTTGCGTTTAAGATTTATATTTTTATTTTTATATGAAAGGATATCTAACAGAGAGACAATAACATATATGATTAATTACTTGATCTTTTTAGATTTTACATCATAAATTATTTCTATAACTCGGATGCTTTCTTTGGTATGTTACTTTACATAAAATCATAAATGAGAATGTTTGTTTGTGTGTAGATGTAGTACACATTTGTTACCTGTACACATTTAGATGAGACAATAGTCTCTTATCTATGTTAGATACTAGCTGCGCTCCGCTAAAACCACCAATGGACAAAACCCTTTAAAATAAACAAGAATGAAAATAATTCTTATTTACTGGCAGTTTAATTAAATGGCCCTGGCAAATATGGCAATCCTACATATTAACTTTGCTACATGTTATCATTTGAAAAGTTAAAGTTTTATTAATTGTATAATCTAGTGACTATCGATCAATAAATGTCGATTTAAATCAATAGCGCCTTGCAAAAAGGGGCCACATCACTAGCCCGCCCCGCGCCCCGCAGCTTACCTCGGTTGAGACCCTAAATGCGCTTGTGCGCAGCCATCTACACGCTACTTCAGAACGGCATTGATCCGTCGGCCGTACTGTACATGATACATCTCAGTGTACAGTTAACAATAACGTAAGTGAGTGTAAATTAAGCTATACCATTAAAGTGATTATACTTCACAATTATTTTCTGTGAATGTGTTGTATAAGAACGTGTATACATGCCGTCCTGTGTAAGTACGTTTTGTGTTGTCTATTTTCAGAATAAGCAAAATTAAAGACGACTATTGTCATACCTATCAGTATTTTCTAAAATTCAGTCCAAATGCTTAAAAATTATCCTTGGTGCTTGGTTGAAGTGGTGGTTGGTTAAAGTCATCCGCAATAAAACGCCATGCAAGTGGTATGCGTTGATGCCTCTAAACCCTCTTTTCCTGGTTCCTTAAGAACCCCTTATATAACAACACCCAGTTCTGTTACACTTTGGAACACATGAAGATGCCTTACCCCTTGGTTTGCACCAAAGATCATCATACATGTAATGTTTTGAAACTTGTTTGACATAATAATTAATCTTACAACTTGTTTTGTTGAGGTGTGCATTGCTGTTGCAAAAAAACTGTAGTGCACTATTGTTGTTTCTAAATCTCGCATCATGTTTAGATCATCATGTTCTGTGATAGTGCGTACACTACTCTATACATTGACATAAAACAGTGTTTACAACATGTTTTCATGTGAATGTTTAGGCAGTGCAAACACACTGTCAGAAGCAGATCGAATATTTAGAATAAATGTACTTATGATGGTTGGATCCCTATATATACAGACACTTTTAAAATGGAATCCAACAACCCAGTAGGTGCTGCTGTCTGGTTTCCTTCAACCCGAATTATATTCAATTCTAAATGTCATCTATATCAAGCTATAGCTGTCCCTGAAGCAATTTCTTTTATTAACCCATCTGAATCAGGACAGATTAAATCCCACCATTTAAATAACATACTTATATTTTCTGACTCTAAATCCTGCCTTCAAGCCATTCTAAATCCACCGAGGTTCCCAAAAATTTTAAAAAGTATAGAGGAATTGTGTAATTGTAAACAAAAAGGACTGGACATAGTAGTATATACGAGGGTGAATCAAAAAATTCTTGGAATTAATATTAAAAAATGCAAAGATTTAAATAATAATATTTTATTTTTCTACATAATCTCCCTCCAATGCAATGCATTTAGAATAACGCGTTTCTAACTTCCTTATTCCATGTGAAAAAAAAATATTTTCTTGACTCTCGAAAAAGTCCTCTACGGCAGCTATAACCGCGTCATTATCGTGAAATTTTGTTCCACGAATTTCCTCTTTTAATTTTGGAAATAAGTGAAAATCACTTGGGGCTAAGTCCGGAGAATATGGTGGGTGGTCAAGGAGATTGAAGCCAGCACAGCGGATTGCGTTGAGCGCAACTTCCGATCGATGAGCAGGAGCGTTATCTTGAAGGAACAACACGCCCAACGACAGTTTTCCACGACGTTTTTCTTTAATCGCTTCACGCACTTTCGGGATTAAATTTGCATAATAGGGTCCAGTAATCGTCTGGCCTTTTGGCATGTAATCAATAAAAAGGATTCCTTCACTATCCCAGAACACAGAGGCCATAACTTTGCCAGCGGTAGGAGCAACTCGAAATTTCTTAATGGATGGAGAGGATGGTCGTTTCCAAGACATGCTTTGTCTTTTAGTTTCAGGATCAAAATGGTGGACCCACGTTTCATCCATGGTGACAAGACGACGGCAAAAATTATCCGAATCACGCTGGAACATTTCGAGATTACGCTTGGAAATTTCCAAACGTCGCTTTTTGTTTTCGTCGGTTAACATTCGTGGCACCCATCTTGCAGACACTTTTTTGAACCCCAGTGAATCAATTAAAATGGATTGAACGCTACCAAAAGATATCTTTAGGATCTCAGCTATATGTTTTATAGTCATTCTTCTGTCTTCCAAAACCAGATTCTCAACCTTTTTGACATTTTCTTCTGTAACGGAGGTTGAAGCGCAGCACCGTAGTGTGAAACCAACAGTGACTTCTGTGGATGACAGTGGCGACACCGACGGCGAGTGGCAGGCGGTTATTAAACGCCGTCGCAGCAATAGACACCAACAGCAACCGGTCGTTGTAGGAGTTGGAAAGGGAAACTGCGGAATACAGGCCGTTGAAAAAACATATTACGTACAGGCTTGGCAGTTCAAAGCCGACACTACAACTGACCAAGTCAAATTGTTTTTAAACGGAATTGCTCAAGCGGACTACCATGTAGAGAAGCGGGAAATAAAATCCAACAGACATGCGTCCTTCATAATAGGTATGCCGGAGAGTGTCAAACATGAAGTCACGATGCCAAATGTATGGCCACAAGGGATCAGATTTGCGAATTGGTTTTTTCGAGGCCGCTCGAACCCGCGAGCAGTGGAGAAGTAGAGGTGAGCTCTCCTAATTCTGTGCAAAAGCGTAACTTGAGGCACGATGCACCACCAGCATTCACACCTAGTGCGTCAATCGTGGGTCTAGCGTCAGCGGCGGCGGCGCCGACAGCGTTGATGGACAGCGATAACGGACATGGACACGTAAGAATATGCCACCAAAATATTCGATCGATTAAGAAAAAAACAAGTCGGATAGAGGTTGCACTTCAATGTGATTTAAAATGTGAAATATTATGCTTAACTGAACATTTCTGTAAGGAGCACGAAATTAAGTGCATAAATATAAACAATTTTATATTAACTTCATATTATTGTAGAAAGACTGTAGAACACGGAGGATCTTGTATATTTGTAAAAAATAATATTAAATACAAGAAACTCGAATGTTATAACAAACTTTCTGTAGAGCAGGTTTGTGAGATTTCTGCTATAGACTTACTCGACAAAAATATTGTGGTAGTTTGCTTATACCGATCTAATGTAACAAGAGCATCGCTATTTTTTCCAGTTTTTGAATGTTTACTCAACAAGCTTACTGATTCTGAACGTGAATTTGTGGTTGTGGGAGACGTTAACATTGACTTTAGTAGTTCGCTTAGCAGCGACCTTAAAAAATTAAAAGATTTATTATCAGTCCATAACTTGTGCAACATAGCTGACTTTCCTACGAGGGTAACTGATAACACGAGCACCTGTCTGGACCACTTCTATATTAGCTGTGAGTTGGTGGAGGACACGCGTGCGGCGCCCGTGCACTGCAACTTGTCTGACCATTACGCGGTGCGCGCCGCGTCTTACAGCCAGGGGAACCGAGCTAACTTTATTACAGCTATAGAAAGCGTGGATTGGCCTGAGATTGAGTGGAAGGCTAACTTGACGTCACCAAATGAGTTAGCGCTGGCCATACTGCATATAATTAAGAATAAAACAGAAGCCTGTTTCCCTTTAAAACGGACTCAGATAAGGGCCATAGGTATTTACTGGGCGACCGATGAAATATTTAATTTAAACTTACTTCTACTTGACATGCAAGATTTATCGTTTAAATTCCCTTTAAATTCTCAACTTCAATCTAGAATTAATGAATTCCAATTAAAATATGACAACTTATTGAAATACGAACGTAGCAATTACTACTGCAATTTTATTCAGCAATCCCCAAATGTAATAAAATCGATGTGGGAAATAGTGAGATCTGAAACGGGGAGATGTAAGAAGTCTGTCGATTACACGGAAATATTGACGCGAACCGACGGTTCCAAATTTTCAAGTAAGGCGGAAGTTGTAGACGCCGTTAATGCGCATTTCGTAAACGCGGCGGCATCGTGCGGCGCACCCGCCGCCGATGTCGCTGCGGCAACCCGCGCTCTTACGGCAGCACGCCCATCTGCCGACCGCTCGCTGAGGCTGAAGCCATTCACGGTCACAGAGGTGTTACAAATAATTACTCGTGGGGTAGCAAGGAAAAATTCGAAAGACGCCTATGATATATCTATATCACTTATTCACAGTATCGCCGAACCTATAGCCTATATACTCACTTCTTTATACAACAGATGTATAAGTGAAGGCACGCCATCCAGCCGCCTTGAAATACGTTAAAGTATCCCCCTTGTATAAAGGAAAAGGCCAACAAGATCAGATAAATAGCTACAGACCGGTATCAATAATCCCGGCAATTGCCAAGATATTTGAATATGGTCTTAGCTCGCGGCTCACTGAGTACCTGGGGGAATGTTCATCCTTATCGGAGAGGCAGTACGCCTACCGTTGCGGCCGTTCTACGACCTCTCTCACGCGGGAGCTTCTTCGCAAGATCACAGATGCACGTGGAAGGCGGCAGCAAGTTGCAGTAATCTTCTGCGATCTGTCCAAGGCGTTCGACGTCGCCGATCATGATGTGATCGCCGTGAAATTAGCGCACTACGGAGTGCGAGGTAACGCAATCCATCTGCTATCAGAGTTTATGGCGGGCCGCAGCCAGTTGGTAGTGGGAGAAGGAGGCACGGTAAAATCGCAACCGCTTGCAACCGTATTAGGAGTGGCACAGGGGTCCTCTCTCTCTAATATAATGTTTTCTATTCTCCTTAACGACTTACCTGAGTGTATACATGACGGACACGTTCTCATGTACGCTGACGACGTAGCTGCAATAGTGACCGCACCCGCTGTGGAAGAACTGGAGCGAAAGCTAAACCAGGTGGCGGCCGATCTACATCAGTGGTTCAAAATCAACGGCTTGATCCTAAATATCAATAAAACTCACTTCATGCAGTTTGACCTCTCGGGACATAAACAGGATCCCCTTAACGTGGTAGTTGGAAGTGGTCAAATGGACCGGGTAACGGAGTCGACATTCTTGGGTTTTCAGATCGATAGAGCACTTACGTGGGAAGGTCACGTCGATAGTCTGTGTCTGAAAATCGGGCGCGCTTGTTTTGCTTTATGGCGGCTATCAGCTATTTTGCCGATGGACATGGTTCGGAACTGTTATTATGCGTCTGTGCACTCTCTCTTACAATATGGTGTTGAGTTCTGGGCGCGTTCTGCAGACTGTGAACGCGTCTTCAGAATGCAAAAGAGAGCTGTGAGAGCCATAGCGAGAGTGCCAGAAGATACATCAGCATTACCACTATTCCGGACCATGAGAATACTGACCGTTCCATGCCTGATGATACTACAGGCGGCCCTGTACGCTCGGGACCACCTAGACGAGTACCCCCGCCTAGGCGAGCAGCGCGCGAAGCACGGCTCGCGGCACGCGCACCTGCTGCGCGCGCCGAAATGTCGGCTGGCGAAGGAGTCTAAGCAGGTGCACGTAATGGCGACAGGAGTCTACAACCGGCTCCCCGACCAAATAAAAAACGCCCCGTCCAGGGAGTCTTTTAAAACAAGAATCAAGAAGTGGCTTGTTGAGGCATCATTTTACAGAGTAGATGAGTTTTTACCGGCCCCATTAGCGTAAACTAGATTCTAGAGACTGTAATGTATTTGTGTTTGACAATTTTTATTATTATTTATATAATTTATTTTTAAATTTGGATTTTCTATATTTTAGTATAGAACTTTATTTTATTTTATTTCTTATTTAGACATTGAGTTTATATAAATTTATGGATTTGACAATTACTTAGTACTTGGAATTACCAATATTATGTACCTATACATATAATATGAGAAAGATGTGACTTGTAACTAATGGTTACCAATAAATGAGTATGAGTATGAGTATGAGTATGTTTACGGAAAATAGAAGTATTCAAAGATTGCGATTTAGCACAACGAATACTGCATTCTGTCCGTATACATATTTTTATAACATCTCTAGATGGGAAAGTAAGACCACCCTTATTTTTAGTTTTTATCAAATCAAGATCACTATCGTCGTAGTTATCAGCATATAATTCTTTGAGACAGCTCTCACACTTGATCTTGGAATGTAAATATTTGACCACATACCCAGAAATATATGCTACTATTTGACGGCGGAAATAGTCACCTACAGTTATATTTAATTGTACATCAAATTCCAACAACATATCGTCAGGCATAGGCTCGACATCCGTGCTATCGGAAGATTCGAAACTCATATCATTTAAAATCCGATAACGTTCTGATGTAATATTAATTTTTTGCACAGAAGACACATTTAAAATGGAAATATCTTCGAAAGGTATGCAATTTCCTCTAAAACCTTCTTTTAGTTCTGTATTTATGAGGGTTTTTTTGTAAGCAGCTTTAAATTGATGGGAGGTTGGGTTATTATTAGTTCTTCCATGTGCCCTTATTACTCCAAAAAATAGCTCCAAGTGATCTTGTGAAAATTTGTACATAGTCAGATAATTCAGTGCCTTTTCCTCTTCAATTAGGCGATTGTACAAAAAAAGAGTACTGTTTATGCATGTTAAAAGGCCTATAAAGCCAGTTTTTCGATTTGTAGCGATAACAGGCTTATCTTCATCGGGAGATACTAAATAGGTCAAGAAATATTTAGCAAATTCTAAATACTCTTTTGTTTTAGAAATATTTTTTTCAAATAACGGTTTTTTGTACTCCATCTGACACATGTTTCTCGAATTAAGAATGTCAAAGACATTGTTAATTAAGCGTATAAAACTTATTGTTGCGGCTGCATTTTTGAATGTTTCATCACTTTTCTCACAAAGCTGGAGTGCATCGGCTACGCTATTGCTGAAAAGTTGACTAGCTAATTTTACCTTCATTTTTTGGCGCTGAAAGTCTATATGTTTGTCTTTTAGCTCGTTTCCGAGATGCAGACCATGCGACTTTTGCATGTTATTAAGCTTGATGAGATAGGACCATTCAATGTTATTACCCTGGTAATCAAGAAATCTCTTTTTGTTCTCAAAGGCGTTGCGTACAAGTTTCAGCATATGGCACGCGTCGAGGAAGACTGCTACTTCGTATCCTGCACTTGGATGTGGAAAAGTAGTTTTCGTTTCTTGAGGTTCTAACGAACATCCTAATTTTTTGAGCATTGCAATATTTGCAGCACAGCCATCCAGCGTCAGTGAAACTACTTCAACACCATTTTCTTCGCATTTGTAAAGACACTGTTTCATTATTAAAGCCCGTTGTTCCCCGGTCATAGAATGAATTAAAAAGAACCCCACTGTTAATTTCCACCTCTCAGTTTGAGAAACAAGTAACAGTACTAAAGCCTGAGACGCTTGTTCTGAGTTGTCCTTTTGGACGTCGTTAAGTCCGAGGTCAACATAGCCATGATATTTATTGCCATCCCATTCAACGTGCTTTTTTATAGAAATCTCGTCCATCATCAGACTGCACAGAGCGCGTTTGGCGGAGACATTCTTTTTGTGGTTTAATATTTTAAAAGCTTCAGCTGTAAATCCAGCTTCACCGTCGACAGTCTCATACCATTTAGCAATTGTTCTCGGATGCGGTAAGCAGGTGTCAAATGTTTTTCTCACATACGAGTACGCATTTGGCGAATAATAATGAAGTGATAAGGCGAATGATCGGAGGGCTGGAGAATATTTCTTCTTTAAGGGAAGTTTTTTGATGAAACTTGTCGCCCAACCAAGTCTCTCATCTTAACGTTTATCGTTGATAAAATATCTGCGTCCTCTCCCTGCAGAAGGTGTTTGCTTTCTAATTCTTTAATTATTGCAGTTAATTTTAGAACCTGAAACAAAAGCGAAAACGAAGTTAGGTCATGATTTGGAAAACAATCTTTGGTGGTATGTAAAGTAAAAGTAGTGGGATTAGCTAAGTAATTACCTTCTTTTTCAAGCGCTTAACTTTCATTTGTAGTCTTCTGATTTTTAATCCGGATTTTTTTTCTTTATATCGAAGTTGTTCTATTTCTTGCTTAAGCTTCTTTTTTCTAGGCGAAACATTTAGTATCAGAAATTCATTTAAATCACTTGTGGTAGGGTCTACAGATGATTTTACAGGCTCTGGTAATTTTCTTTTAAGCTGTAATATAAAAATAATATCAAACAAGTCATTTCCAAAATAACTAAAACTCGGTTACGCAAATAACATCCAAACAAACCGATAAATCCAGTTTTAAACTAGGTAAAGTGCCCTTCTTTAATTTTTAAGGCCTTTTTTTGTCACTGTGAAGTCCGCATCATTGAAATGGCAAGAACAAATCTTTGTGTATTTTGTTGGTGTCCAATCTGGTCTATTAAGTTTTGTAATCCATTGCTGTTTTAAATTATTATCGGATGGAAATCTAAAACGAACATATAAAAATAATTAAAATTACTTTTGATTACATTAGTTGGTAAAATAATTTAATTCTGAATCCGGCCCTGGATATTTGTTACGTTTAAAATAGTTATTCTACTTGACGATAGGTGGCGGCCCGTTCATAATGTAATAATAAAAGCTATATAAGTACAGTTTTAGCCACTTAAAGGTATTTAAGACTAAGTGTATAACAGTTTTTAGTATTTACGTATTGTTATTACAATATAATACTGCAAAATTATACGTAAACTTATGTATTTTCTTCCCAAAAGTGTCGCCATCTAGTGTCAAGTAGTAGAATTTTAACACGGAAAGCTGAGAATGTTCTAGTACTTTTATATTTAATTACGTATAAAATTACTTACAAATGAAATGTGATGCCATCCATATTATCAGAACGTCTGTCTGAGTAACTTTGACATAGTAAAACACAACACTTCATCTTTTTCTTGTTAAAAACTCAAAAAAACACACTTATAACGTGAGTCTCGTCACATGTGCACCTGACGAACGCTGATAGCATACTAACTTAGCCTTCGCCCACCATGATGACGTCAGGACCTAGTTGAAAATCACAGTGCACAGTTGCTTAGCCCCGCTCCTCTTTGTATCAGCTCCGTGCCATAATGCCATGCTATGACTCCTCATAACATGTAGGCTCTATACATTCTGCATAGTTAGCATGATGCTTAACTTTTCTATCACGCAGCTTATACTGTTTAGTTGGTTCACTCCACTTAAGCTGGTCATCTATTTCTTGTATAGTCTCTGTATATCTTGGTTCTGACAAGCAGTCTCTGTATCATTTTGATTTTCACTGCTTGTTTTTACTTCCGCATACTTTTGTTTCAATGTCTCTGTAAAGAAATCTTCAAACGTTTCATGAATCTGTATTATCATTCTCATTAAAAATCACATCTCTGGATACAGTTGTCTTTTTTGTTTTCATATCTATCAGTCTGTAGTTATTAGAAAAGCCACCATATCCGACGAGCATCATGTTATTGCTTTTTTGGTTCAGCTTATGTCTCTTCTCCTTAGGAATATGCACATAGGCAGTGCAACCAAAGGTCCTCATATGTGTCACGATTGGCTTGTTTCCAGTCCAGATCTCATGAGGCGAAATCCCATTATGTGGTGTTCGATTGTAAACATACACAGCAGTGTTGACCGCCTCTGCCCACAAGTAGCGTGGTAATTTCATAGCATACAATATGGACCTCGCTGACTATCAGTATCTTTTGTGTTCTCTCACTTTTCCGTTCTGCTCTGGTGTGCAAGGTGAAGTATTTTCTAGCTGGTTTGCTTGGTGCATAGTTATGAAATGACTCATTGCAGTATTCAAGTCCATTGTCAGTATGTAAAACTTAGACTTTAACGTAAAATTTATTCTTAATTACTTGTACATATTTTATAAAAGCATCCAAAGCTTCTCTCTTGTTCTAGTGTGTGAAGTACACAACTCTAGTTTGAGTGGCCATCCGTGAAAGTGATAAAATATCTAGAACCACTTACCGATGCAACTGGTAGGGGACCACAAAGATCTGAATATACTTTTTCACCATTATGCTGAGACACATAGCTCGATTTCTTAAATGGATCACGGTGTTGTTTACCTAAAAATGTGACTCGGGTCCTCAGGGAAGAAGGTACGAGATTTTGTTACATGCAGCGTAAGGGCAAGAAGTCCAATCTTTCAGAAGAGACTTTGGGGCTAATGAAGGAACGACGTGAAAACCCACCCATCACTTCGTCAGAAAAGCGGACTCTAAACCGAGAGATCAACAAGAACGTACGACACGACCTCCGGTGCTTCAATACTCTTTCGATCGAAAGAGCGATCGAGCAGAATCGGGGGTCAAAGGTGTTCGTACAATCTCTTGGAAGAAGCCACCTGACGAAGTTGACCACAGCTAGTGGAGAAGTCGTTGCTTCGAAGCCGGCAGTCCTTTCGGAAGTGGAGGACTTTTATGGCCGATTATACGCATCGCATGCACCTCGACCTGATCCCGAAAATGATCCTAGATCCACGTTAACACGCCATTTCACCGAAGACTTGCCAGAAGTCAGTATTGGCGAAATCGAGATCGCTCTTGGACAGCTTAAAAATGGAAAAGCCCCTGGAGAGGATGGCGTTACAACAGAACTACTAAAAGCAGGAGGTAAACCCGTACTGAGGGAGCTCTAGAAGCTTTTTAACGCTGTCCTGTTCGAAGGGAGAACTCCAGAGGTGTGGAGTAGGAGTGTGGTCGTCCTGTTCTTCAAAAAGGGAGATAAGACCCTGCTAAAGAACTATCGACCCATATCCCTTCTAAGCCACGTCTATAAGCTGTTTTCAAGAGTGATCACGAACCGTCTTGCGCGTAGACTCGACGAATTCCAACCACCGGAACAGGCTGGGTTTCGGAGCGGATACGGCACCATAGACCACATTCACACAGTGCGGCAGATTATACAGAAGACCGAAGAGTATAATCAGCCCCTGTGTCTAGCATTCGTGGACTATGAGAAGGCCTTTGACTCGGTTGAAATCTGGTCTGTTCTGGAGTCCCTGCAGCGTTGCCAGATAGATTGGCGATACATCCAAGTGATGAGATGTCTTTACTAAACCGCCACCATGTCCGTCCAAGTACAGAATCAGCAAACAAGTCCCATACCGTTGCATCGAGGAGTGAGACAAGGGGACGTTATTTCCCCGAAATTGTTTTCAAATGCATTGGAGGATATGTTCAAGACGCTGAACTGGAAAGGACGTGGCATTAATATCAACGGTGAATACATCTCTCACTTGCGATTTGCTGACGATATCGTCATCGTGGCAGAGACGCTGCAGGACCTGCAACAGATGCTGAATGACCTGGCTGACTCTTCTATACGCATCGGCCTACGGATGAACTTGGACAAAACCAAGGTCATGTTCAACGAACATGTTCTACCGGAACCGATTGCGATACACGGCGCCGTTCTCGAAGTTGTTCAAAAATATGTGTACCTCGGGCAGACATTGCAGTTGGGAAAAAACAACTTTGAGAACTAGGTGAATAGAAGAATTCGGCTGGGCTGGGCAGCGTTTGGGAAGCTACGTCGAGTCCTTACTTCGCCGATTCCACAGTGCCTGAAGACGAAAGTCCAATCAGTTAGTCATACCCGTCATGACATACGGAGCCGAAACGTGGACACTGACGGCTCGAATGGTCCACAAGCTCAAGGTCGCTCAGCGGGCTATGGAAAGGGCTATGCTCGGTGTTTCTCTGAGGGATCGCATCAGAAATGAAGTGATCCGTCAGAGAACCAAGGTCATCGACATAGCCCACCGGATCAGCAAGCTGAAGTGGCAGTGGGCTGGCCATATTAGCCGTAGAACCGACAACCGTTGGGGTAAACGAGGTCTAGAGTGGAGACCGCGTCTCGGCAAACGTAGTGTAGGACGTCCTGAGGCACGGTGGAGTGATGATCTGCGCAAGACGGCTGGCAAAAACTGGATGCGAGAAGCCCAAGATAGACCTAAGTGGCGTGCAATTGGAGAGGCCTATGTCCAGCAGTGGACTGTTACAGGCTAATGATGATGATGATGATGATGTTGTTTACCTAAAACACAGACTTCACAGTCTTTTGCTTCATTTAGATTAGCATTGATATGTCCCTGCTTCACTAACTTACAAACAGTCCTGGAGGCCTACTACTAAAAACGAAGTACGAAGTTTCGGTTGACGGATCGCACGTATTGAAACTACGAAAGTCTTTCGAATCCGAAGTTCGATCCGTAGTTCGTAATTTGACATTTTGTCTTGCGTGGAACCTACTCCCATAAATATTTCGACAGGTAGTTTTTCGTTGTTTGACAAAAGTTAGAGCGGGATTTAACCTCACTTTAAACGATAGGTATAGAGGTTTCGTTTTGTAATAAAATGTATTATAATGTCATTGCAAAGTATTGTTTTTTTATAATATGGCACGCTTTCTTCTTTATGATGAAGCTCTCCGAGAAGAAAGAGAACAATAGAGTCGGGACAGTAGTAAATTATGATAATTATATAATACATAATTAGCATTAATTATAAAGTTAACAAACAAACGTACCTACACATATTCAGATAATTGTTTCTATAGTTTCAGATTAAGGAACTAGTGTCTATGCGAGGTAAAATAAAAAACAATATTTTTAATTTTTCATTTATTATTTTACTAGTTTCGTTTAAAGTTTTAAGCTCTCCCAGAATACCACTCAACAACTTATTTTTTCGTTCTCAAAAGCTTACAATCTGCTACGGACATCAAGCCGTCTACGAGGTCGTCTTACACCTGCAAATAAGATCAGAATCAGCAAAGAAATCAACATTATGAATCGACATTCATCAAGTAGAGATTTTTTTGATGTGTTCTTTATTATATACCTGAGAATTTATTTTAGATAAATTTGCTCTCCCAGAAATATAAGAGTAGATTGATGGTAGTTCCTCCACTTCTATGTCTAAGGTTTTTTTCTTAAGGTGTGGAATTCCTGCGTATGTGTTAGAGACATATATGGTTACAATAAGTTGTGCAAAATGCATGTACATATTGCATGGTAGAGAGCATTTTGTGAATACTTGCTTAGCTAGATATCACCTTTCAGTAAATAATTGGTTGCCAAGCGTTATAGTGTGTATCATCAACATTCATTGCGAGCCAGTTATATTTTAGGCTTGGCCTAATGCACATTATCACTTACCATCAAGTGAGATTGTGAAGCAAAAGCAAAAAGCAAAACCAAGCAAATTTATCCACTATTCCACCAAAAGGTGCCCATTCATATAATAGGCTGACATACAATAATACAAGTAACAATATATAAGATCACATACATACCCATTTCATCTAGAATGCGTGTAATTTGTGAAAACTGATATTGTGTAAATATTTTCAGTATTCAGAAACAATGATACAACCACATCATAGATCATAAATAAATTAGACTATAGCATAGATCTCGGACTAAAGGGCATAGATAAAATACTTACCATAGAGTGCAGATGCAGATAATTAGGTGTTTTTCGTGTCCCCGTCACGGTCATTACTGTAAAAACCATTCTTAAACAGCTGCCATTAAAGCAAATGAATGCATTTTGTACATGAAATAACAGAGTATTAAAAACCATCGATTTGGAAACGTGAATTAATAAACGTAATACTAAATTAATATTTATGTTTTAAATTTTTCGTTTAAATTACCGGTTTTTGAAAGTCTAACATAAAGAACCTAGACATTGCATTGAAATGCGCATCACTTTATTAATTGTCTATGAATCCACAATGAAGTCCGCCCGAATATTTCGGATCCGAAGTAGTTTGGTAGTAAGGTACAAGTTCGTTGTTCGTCGACACGTCGTTTCGAAACGAAACTTCGTACTTCGTTTTTGGTAGTAGAACTTCTAATATTGATATGACCAAGTCAAGCGTGCCACTTTAGAAGACTTGTTGCCACATTTGCTTCATTCACTTCTACTTTGAACAACAGTCTGTACAGATTGTCACTGCCACGATGAGCAAATGCAACCACTTTTAGGTTCTCACGGATTTCAGCAAAAGCGGAGGTTTTATGCATACTGTGAAACCTTTTGAAGTTACTGTACCTTCTGATAACATGTTTCTTTGTAGCTTGGGCACGTAAAGAAAGTCTTTAATGGAAGACTCATACCACTGCCCATTCACTAATTTCTTTATATGTACAGTCCCGACACTGTGAACTTTCAATTCTGATTTGTCACCAAGGCACACTTGTCGTTACTAGCTCGAAAATTTGTCAAGAAGTCTCTTCGAAATGTCATATGTGCTGACGCTCCGCTGTCCAAGATCCAGCAGGCAGGGTCATCAACTCAAAAACTTGCTTGTGCTGTCAAAAACGCAGAAGAATTTGATGGTCTATTTTGTGACTGTTTCTTCGGTGCTCGACAGTCCTTTGCAAAGTGTCCACGTTTGTTACAGTTAAAACATTTGAAACTCTTCTTATTTCTTTAGATGTGACTAAGATTTTCAATACTCGATTTACTCGTAAAAGTTGCTTCCTCGTCCAACAAGCGTGCAGTTGGTTATGTGAGTGAATCTCCGAAAAGTGGACAAAATTGGCACTAAAAAGATATTAAAATAAATGTCGCTTAACTGAAAAAGTTATATAGTAACAGAATGTTCTCTATATTTGCCAACATTTTCATACCCTGGCCAGACACTTACATAATTTTCCTATATTCTATACCCCTTTTGGTTTAATGATCAAGCAGGAAAGTGACAACACCTGTCAGGAGAATGACTGTAAGCAAGAAAATAATAAAAATAACAAAAATAATATAATATATTGTAATTTTTATTCGTTATTATCACAACATATAGGCAATATGCATGTTCTTTAAGACATTATGCTTAAATTAAGTGGTTATCTCTTATAAACACTTTCCAGGATAATGACTAATGGCAGGATAATGACTTCCAGTACCCAAACATTTAACTTACTACGAACTATGTAGACATGTTAAAATCCACACTGCTCAATTTTTAAATTAAAACAAACTAAAATATCACGCTGCTACATAACAATTATTTTTGTATAAAATCTTCATACACACTCAACAATAATGTAATACCTAATATTAAAGCTTTTAAAGATTAAGATGGACGAATCTGCTGTAAATTACTTATTATAACAGTCATCATTATCATCATCATCATCTCAGCCGTAGCACGTCCACTGCTGAACAAATGCCTCCCCATAATTTTCCAAAAGGAACGGTTGGAAGCAGCCTGCATCCAACGCCGTCCTGTTACCTTTATCAGGTCGTCTGTCCACCTTGTCGGTGGACGACCTACGCTGCGCTTGCCGGTCTGTAGTCTCCACTCCAGAACTTTCTAGCCCCATCGGCCATCTGTTCTGCGTGCTATGTGCCCTGCCAAGTACCACTTTAACTGGCTAATATTCTGGGGTATGTCGGTGACTTTCTATCTCCTACGTGATATGTTAACAATGTGGGTAGGTGGCGTAGGGTAGCAATGTAAAGAATATACGAGTTAGTCACTGCCAACGTCTCGTGTTTGATTGAGCTCCGAAACCTACATGTAATAGTACCTAGATACATAGCACTACGGATCTCCTCATGTCTGATTTGATCACATAGAGAAACAAATTAAATACTACGAACAAACTACTACGGTTACAAAGGCAGTACCTTCGCCTAATGGTGGGCATTATCACTGGTTACTGTAGTCCAAATTACCAGTCACACAAGATTGGAGTATCGGACAGCCCTCTATACGGAGGCTGTATGCAGGAAGATGAGACTGTGGAGTGTGTGTTGCTGCACTGTAGGGCTACGGAAGAAATTAGAGCGAAAACAGGATTACTGGAGGCAAAGCAGTTGTGTCAGCGACCTAAGGCCATACTCCGCTACGTAAAGGAGTTAGGCTGGTTTGAGTAAATGCTGGCAGCGGGAAATGCACAAAACACTTCAAGAGGGACGTCAGTGCAGGCCTCATCGCCCCCAAAACGAATAAGAATAAGCTCTCATAGCTTGTTGTGCGATTTTGAGCTTACGTATGGGGTCCATGGTAAGGGACCATATTTCAGTACCAATAAGTCATCACTGGTACATCTCGTTAAACTCGCGAGATCTCGCCCATTTTTCGGCCGAGATCAATCTCGCTAAAAAAGGCCGAGATCTCGTGAAAAACGAGTCTCGCGAGAGCGAGATTGCATTCCCTAGTCCTAGACGAATGCTTGCGTCTCTTTGGCTAATGAGTTCCCGGCTATTTCAAATTTAAAATCAGGCAAGATAATGACTGCAATGTCTGTTACACAATATGTTGAAACCTCCGTACAAAACCATTAAGTTATAAGGCAGTTCCAATAATTATAATAAATATGTGTGATATTTAACTATGAGATATTACAATAAAACTAATAGAAATAAGTTCCTTGATATTAACAGTTGCTAACATGAAGTCATTACATTGCAGGAAAATGATTTTGAAAGTGGATTATTCAGAAAATAATGTATATAGTTAACTTTCTCGGCTGTTTGAGAGTTAATATTTTTAAAATAGAGTTAAATGTATTTATACAAAAGTTCTAAATTTTGATATAAAATGCTTGTTTTGTTATATTCCTACAATACATGACTTTCCACTTTTCCGAGATTCATCCATGTATCCATGATATCCATAACCTTCTTCTTCTCTAATTTACCTCTAGAAGTCACCAAGTCACTGAATTCTTGACCCAATGCAGCAGAAGCTATTCTTAAAGCTAATTTCACGAACGAAGTACTACTACTTCAACTGTCGAAATTATAAAAACATTTAAAATCTTAAATATAAAGAATACTGAAGGCTTATGGGGAATGTCAGTAAAAATTGTAGAGCCAATTATTAATTTAATGGGTCCTATTTTGGCCCGCTTATTTAATGTTTGTATAGATAGAGGTACCTTTCCTAATTTAATGAAATATAATAGAATCAGTCCAATTTTTAAGGCTGGAGAGAAAACAGACCCCTCAAATTATAGACCAGTATCTATACTACCAATTTTGAGTAAGATCTTTGAAAAAAATTATGCTCAATCAACTTTTGGCGCACTTCAACGAGCATTCAATACTGCACGAAAATCAGTTCGGCTTCACGAAAACAAGATCAACTACGGATGCCGGTGTGAAGTTAATGACGTATGTCTTAAAGGCTTGGGAGAGCTCACATGATGCTATTGGTGTTTTTTGTGATCTCTCTAAAGCATTTGATTGTGTGGAACACCGTATACTGATTCGAAAGCTTTTCCATTATAGTATTCGTGGAGCTGCGATTGATGTCATCGAGTCATATTTATCTGACAGGATGCAAAAGGTTGGCATAAATGGTGTAACATCTTCGGGATCTATAATTAAAATGGGTGTTCTACAAGGGTCCATTTTAGAGCCTTTTTGTTCTTAGTTTACATTAACGACTTGCCACTTATGGCCAAGGATCTTTGTGATATTATTTTATTTGCGGATGACACGTCTCTGATTTTCAAAGTAGATAGGAAAGATAGCACAGTAATTCTAGTAAACAACGCTCTATCTCTAAATGGTTCTCAACTAATAATTTACTTCTGAATTCATATTTCCACAGCGTAATGTCATATGGGATATTGCTATGGGGTTCAGCGGCTGATATAGAGACCATCTTTATCCTACAGAAACGTGCTATTCGAGCTATATACGAAATAGGTTCCCGTGAATCTTTGAGAGATTTATTTAAAGAAATCAATATATTAACGTTGCCTTCCTTATACTCGTATGTATTTAAAAATATAATGTATGTTCGTAAAAACTTACATAAATATAAGTTAAATAGTGATCACCACACTTTTAATACTAGAAATACAAACAGGATAGCTGTACCTAGTTTTAGATTTGCGAAGACTAATAAGTCATTCCTAGGAAATTTCGTGCGTTTTTACAATAAAATCCCAAAACACATAACTGAGCTCACAGAGGGCAAATTCAAGTGGACTGTAAAAATCGTTTTAATAAAAAAAGCTTACTATGAAGTTCGACATTATATAGAAGATAAAGATGATTGGAATACTCCACTTCTGGCAAGCTGTCACTCTGCCACCCATAAAATTTAATATTTGTAGTACCTAAGTAGAAACATGGTAAACATATATATAAAAAGAATGGCCCCGAGTTTCTTGCGCTTCTTCTCGGTGGGCTCTATATATTTTGGAACGCGGCGGTAGAGTCTTTAAAGTACATTATAATGAAAAGTTGACGTTCATAAGTGCGTGTTTGATGCCTAAATGGAATAAATGATTTTGACTTTAACTTTGAACCATGCTTGAAGAACCGTGGGATATTTTTCAGGCAAGGATCCCAATATTTTCGTGATGATTTCTAGGTCTGACATATCTTCACCCCCAACACGTAATTGTTGTGCCATATTCTTAACTTTCGAAATGTGTGTTGCGATGTTATCACATGGCGACATTTTATACGAGTGCAATTGTTCATGCAATAACATTTTCGTAGCTTCACTCCTTTTTTTTCACACACTGCGTCGAGTTTCTCAATAAATCCTCGCGCGATACCACAATTCTGAATAAGACTTATCTAAGTTAAGTCCATTGCGGTTGTTATGATGAACATGGCGCTGGCATCAGCCTGTTGACATTCTTCGTCAGTCTTTTCAGGTTGTGCTGTTGGCAATATATGTTTTTCCAAACCCTTCACTCTCAATGCGACGGATACTTGAAATTTCCACTGCTTATAGTTTGTCCCGTCAAACCTTTTAATTGCAAAATTTGCGGAATCCATTTTCACAAGCCGGCACGTGCTCGCTGCCTAGCCGTTTTTTTTTTTTTTTTATACCGAACTGGGTAGCACTTGACCACTATCTCACCTGATGCTAAGTGATGATGCGATCGATGATGGAGCGCGCTTACCCAGAAGATACCTATGCACTCGTGTTTTGAAGACCCCCATATAGTACTTAACCGGAAACACCGACTCAGGGAGGGTGTTCCATTCCCTAGCGGTTCGTATGATAAACGAAGAAGTAAATCGCTTCGTCCGGGTAAATGGAATATCCGTTCTTTGTAAAACCACACATGCGTAGAACTATCAATTTCTTTTGACTCAAGCAGTCTGGGCTCATAACCTATTAACGTTTAAAAGGTTTGAGAGTGAAAACGCAATGGTAGTCAGAAGAAATACTGATAATGAAGCACAGTCACAGTAGGTACTTAGCAAATACAAAATCGCCATCTTAGAACTAAGCTAACCGGATAGTACAACTTGCTTTATAGCACACTAGCGCCACTGACAACAGTGACCACAGATAATTTATCTTTCCTTAATCTGTCCGCATCAGGACAAAAACTAACAATAGATTTATGAATTAAACTTGCCTCTAATGAGGCTTGCTGATTCGGACAGATTAACAACATGGAACAAAAATTCTATCCGGCAAAATGCAGGTGTTCAAAACACCGCTGCTTACTCCTTGTTGGATATATCGCTGCGATGATTTGTTAATATGTGTTTAAAAATAGCATGTGGTAAGTTATATTCATTAAAGTTTATTTTTAGAATTACACCAAAAATATTTTTTTCCTAGTAATTTCTGAACTTTACTGCACACCTTATGTGGGTGAGTATATTTGCAAAAAACTATAAAAGACGTGTTACATTCTTAATTATTACGATTAGTAGCCGTACCATAGATGTTAAAGCGCGCCGACCAGTAAGTCAAGGCCCCAGTTTTATATGAGACCGTGTAGCAAAGAGAGATTTTTTTGAGAAGGGTGGTCATGGCCATGTCCAGAACCATGAGAGTTAGAGAAAAATCGTAAAAAAGCCCATGCATGCCATGCCCTCGATGATTTTTTTAATCTTTTACTTATGACAGAAATCGACTCAAATGTTTTTAACAGGAATTGAAATTCCCGATGGCCTCCACTTAGGGATAACAGGAAAATAATTTCTCTTGAACAGAAAACAGAAATATCCCGATAAGTAATGTAAATATAAAAATAAGAGTTTTACAAACGATGCAACAACATGTAAATGTTTTTAAGTTATTATTTTTAAAAACAATTATTAAATAATCTATACTTATAATAAAGGAGTAGAGCCAAAAAGTCTGTACTTGGAAGAAAAATAAAATTGAGTCAGAAGACTTATAATTACAACAAGCGCCTTCAAAAACAAGGAGAAAGTTTCTCAATTCGACCGTATATATATATATTATGTGTGTTCGCGGATAACTTCGTCGTTTATAAACGGAAATTGATGTTTCTTTTTATTGGAAATAATATATCTCATGGGTGGTACCATGATATGGAAACCAGGATCTGATAATGGCATCCCAGAGAATATAATGTAGTGGTATATATATATATATATATACCACTACACCGAGACCACGCGAGCGAAGCCGCTAGCGGGTCAGCTAGTATAATATATAAATTTAACAGCTTGTTAAATGTCTCGTAAAATGTAAGAATTTTTGTTTTTAAATGAACCATTTGCTAAACCTTTTTTTGTGAAATTATGGTTTAACAATTTATATATTTGGCAAATGTTAGTTATGAAGCGAAAACGTACAAGTTAAGTGTCGGCGAACAGACAGGATACCTATTTCCTCGCATGTGTGATGAAATAAGTCGTATGACACTCTTGTGGGATGATGATCATCACACACTTGTATCCTAATGTACTATTCATGTGTCATAATATTTTTAGTGATTTTTAGAGGATAGCGATCGTCTGCCACTTTGTCATATTATAGCTTATGATCGCTTACTATTGTAAGAATAGTTCTATTTGGCAATTCTACCGATACTTTGCGTAATACGTAATGTACTCACCTTTATGTATAATACGTAAATTATTTGCTACAGGTACTCATAAGTAAGATGGTTGATCGTGAATCTGCGACGAAAAGAAAACCGGAAAAACATATCATGATATACAGTGGTAAGAAACCATATAACTGTGATATGTGTCATTATAAATGTTCTACCACCAGACGGTTGAAAACACATACTAGAACGCACACTAGAGAGAAACCATTCAAATGCAACATGTGTGATTATAAATCTGCAACAGCAAGTCAATTACAATGTCATATCAGAACGCACACTGGAGAGAAACCATTCAAATGCAACATGTGTGATTATAAATCAGCAACAGCAAGTAAATTACAATGTCATATTAGAACGCACACTGGAGAGAAACCATTCAAATGCATCATGTGTGATTATGAATGTTCACAAGCAGGTAACTTACGAATGCATATTAGAACACATACTGGAGAGAAACCATTCAAATGCAACATATGTGATTATGAATGTACACGAGCAGGTACCTTACAAATGCATATTAGAACGCACACTGGAGAGAAACCATTCAAATGCATCATGTGTGATTATGAATGTTCACAAGCAGGTAACTTACGATTACATATTAGAACACATACTGGAGAGAAACCATTCAAATGCAAAATGTGTGATTATAAATCTGCAACAGCAAGTGTATTAAAATGTCATATTCGCACACATACTGGAGAAAAACAATTTAAATGCAACATGTGTGATTATAAATCTGCTACAGCAGGTCAATTACAATGTCATATTAGAACGCACACTGGAGAGAAACCATTCAAATGCATCATGTGTGATTATGAATGTTCACAAGCAGGTCACTTACGATTACATATTAGAACACATACTGGAGAGAAACCATTCAAATGCAACATGTGTAATTATGAATGTACACGAGCATGTAACTTACGAATACATATTAGAACGCACATTGGAGAGAAACCATTCAAATGCAACATGTGTGATTATAAATCTGCAACAGCAAGTGCCTTACGAAGGCATATTAGCACACACACTGGAGAGAAACCATTCAAATGCATCATGTGTGATTATGAAAGTACACGAGCAGGTAACTTACAAATCCATATAAGAACACATACTGGAGAGAAACCATACAAATGCAACATGTGTGATCATAAATCTGCAACAGCATTTCAATTACAATGTCATATTCGCACACATACTGGAGAGAAACCATACAAATGTAACATGTGTGATTATAAATCTGCAACAGCAAGTGCCTTAAGAAGACATATTAGCACGCACACTGGAGAGAAACCATTCAAATGTGGCATGTGTGATTATGAATGTAAACGAGCAGGTCACTTACGATTACATATTAGCACACACACTCGAGAGAAACCATACAAATGTAACATGTGTGATAATGAATCTGCAACAGCAAGTCTCTTACGAAGGCATTTTAGAACGCACACTGGAGAGAAACCATTCAAATGCAACATGTGTGATTATGAATCTGCAACAGCAGATAACTTACGAAGACATATAAGAACACATACTGGAGAGAAACCATACAAATGCAACATGTGTGATTATGAATGTTCACAAGCAGGTACCTTACAAATCCATATAAGAACACATACTGGAGAGAAACCATACAAATGCAACATGTGTGATTATGAATGTTCACTAGCAGGTACCTTACAAATCCATATAAGAACACATACTGGAGAGAAACCATACAAATGCAACATGTGTGATTATAAATCAGCAACAGCAAGTAAATTACAATGTCATATTAGAACGCACACTGGAGAGAAACCATTCAAATGCATCATGTGTGATTATGAATGTTCACAAGCAGGTAACTTACGAATGCATATTAGAACACATACTGGAGAGAAACCATTCAAATGCAACATATGTGATTATGAATGTACACGAGCAGGTACCTTACAAATGCATATTAGAACGCACACTGGAGAGAAACCATTCAAATGCATCATGTGTGATTATGAATGTTCACAAGCAGGTAACTTACGATTACATATTAGAACACATACTGGAGAGAAACCATACAAATGCAACATGTGTGATTATAAATGTTCACAAGCAGGTACCTTACAAATCCATATAAGAACACATACTGAAGAAAAACCATACAAATGTAACATGTGTGATTATGAATGTTCACAAGCAGGTAACTTACGATTACATATTAGAACACATACTGGAGAGAAACCATACAAATGCGACATGTGTGATTATAAATGTTCACAAGCAGGTACCTTACAAATCCATATAAGAACACATACTGGAGAAAAACCATACAAATGCAACATGTGTGATTATGAATGTTCACAGGAAGGTACCTTACAAATCCATATAAGAACACATACTAGAGAGAAACCATTCAAATGCGACATGTGTGATTATGAATGTACACAAGCAGGTAACTTACGAAGACATATAAGAACACATACTGGAGAGAAACCATACAAATGCAACATGTGTGATTATGAATGTTCACAAGCAGGTACCTTACAAATCCATATAAGAACACATACTGGAGAGAAACCATACAAATGCAACATTTGTGATTATAAATCTGCAAGAGGAAGTGACTTACGAAGTCATATTCGGACACACATTGAAGGAAACTGTATAGTAAGTGTAAATAAATAATAATAATAATATGGGATAACTCTACAAGGTGTTCCAAACTAGGCAGAGTCTGTACTATGGACCTGATTACTGGTATACAAGCTTAGAGCGGTATTCCAGAAGTTCGCTCAGAAGTGAATCTAGGCTCGATTACTAAATTTTGTATGGCATGTCGAATCTTCACTTAAGTCAAGATTCATAACTGAATTCGAACATGGCGTTGTAGAGAGCGTTTGCGGAAATGGAAATCATTGGTTGAATCTGAATGAAACAAAACTTTTTTTTTCTGGGAGGTACTTACGATTCGATATATTCGTTAGTGCAAAATAAGGTGGAAAATAATGTAAAATAAATGTTGCATTAGACACTATTATAATATCGATGTGCACATATTTCGCGGCAAATAATTTGAACAACGACGTGGCGTGTATAGCGAAGTGTATATGCAACAGTTATTTCACATTATTTTTGACCTTATTTACACGAGACAACTCATAACTTATAAGTTACTAAAACGTTTTAGTACGGTAACTAGATTAGGGCTTTCTTATATATTACCTAAATAGTTAACAAATCGTTTAGCTTTAGATAAGATGCAAAATATTATGATGTGGTACAGCCTAGAGCTCAATTCTAAATCTTGTGTTAATTTTGAACCGTCAGATGATATGATGAAAAAAAGCACACAAACAATACCTATACGATTTGAAAAAGTAGCGTAGAAGAGGGTGACTTTGTAACTGCAAGAATTTAATAGTTTAAGAATAGAATAATAAAATTGACAACGTTTTGACTGATTTAATTTGTTCCAATTTTTAGGAAAAACTTTGCGAAAATTGTTGATTTTAGGGTATTTTCCGCTGATCCTGGAGGAAATTTAACTTTGAGGGTTGGCAGCACTGCCTCTTCTTCAGTTGTACAATGGCGTCGGTTGAGACAAAACTGCTTACGTTGGCTTTAGTACTCTTTTTAAAAAGAAAAAAAATTAAAAAAAGCGAACCTGTTGGATAGTTGACTTAAGTTGATTTTGATTTAATTTAGTATTGGTTTAATTCTAATTTAATTTTCATCTAATTTAATAATACAAATTATTTATTTACAAGAATGTAGTTAGTCAAATACTAACGGCCTCAGGACGCTTTTTTAAAAATAAAGACAAAATACTTTTTATGCGTCTAATCCCTTCAAGGGGCAACTTAATTCTAAATTACAAAATTATATTCGACAGTCACCGGACACAGAAGACCACCCGCGTTGTCTTACATTCGAGTTCACACAATGCAACGGTGCACTATCGTGTAATGCTTAATCGGCACGGATAGTGATTGTGTGGGGCTCTGGTCGCATGACTAGTTACATAGTGATGTCCAACAAATAAAAGTCCTGTCACATTCTACCATAACAATGGTGGGTGCGTAAATATAACATTACAATTAGTGCATATTGCATATAAAATTGTTGTAGATGAAATGTATGAAATTAAAATTAGTTTATGATTTAATGATTGTCAAAAAATATTAAATTGTTTATAAACTATATATGTCAAAATAATCCTAAATAAAAATTAAAATATGTCAGTAAAATGTTTCAACATTAATCAAATATATGATGTATTTTCTTTATAAGTCACAAATTCCTTAAAACTGTAATAACATTTTTCGGAGAGCCACAATGTAAATTTTCTTTTTAACATAGTTAACGGCAATTCCTTAAATTGATTAGGTATTTTATTGATAATTTAATAATTAAATTCTCGTTTAACATTAGTTTAGTTTTAACCTTAGTTTGATTTAGTTTAACTTTATTTAACTTTGACTTGATTTGTAATGTAATTTAGATTTATTTTTATTTGATTTTGAATTAATTTTGTTTTTGATTAAAATTTAACTTAATTAATAATAATTAATCTTACTTATACAATTGTATTAGGACAGTCCTGTAAAGATGTTTGTAATAATTGTACTTTGAATAAATAATTAAATAAATATTTTCACAAATGTTGGGATTGATAAAAACTTAGATAATGTAACCTACGAAGAAATAATGTCAGGAAGCATAATTCAGAACAAATTCCACACAAAAAGTGGGCCCTTCAAACCAAAACGACGTATGATTCCAAATACGAATTACTACCGAGGTTACAAATAGACATGGTCGGTGATTGGTTTAAATTCAGAAGGAAAGCAAGGATTTGTGCACGCGCGTGCTTCTACAGCTGAGTCACAGCGGCGTGAACGATTTTATTGGTTGAGCACGACTTTTATTGGGTAATTTTTAACGCTGTTACAGTTCCTGACTTATTATTTCTTCGTAGACTGTAATCCAAGGTGTGATAATAATTATCAAAAAAGCTGCGGAAACTTTTGACTTCAGAATAATAAATACTTCAAGGAGCTATTGATAATGGAGCAAAGTGACGTACTACAGTTTTATAGAAGACGTCAATGTCTGCAATACCATAATACTTCTGACTTTTAGGCCAGCTCCACACGGTGGACCCAACGCTGGTACCGACGGTGGACTGTAAATTTAGTGAGGCGTACACACGTCGGCTATTATTATGAACTAGTTGCGCTCCGCCGTTTCACCCGCGAGGTGATGCGGATTGAAACAAATGTAGCGTATGTTGACGGCGGAGGTTTGGTCTAGACCTGTGTCGATCGCGATTGATCGAATCTCAGTAATTCGATCACTACATGTGCACGAGTGATCGGATAGCGAGTTTCTTAAAGACTCGATCATTTTTGACCTGCTCTCTGGACCTTTCATTCATTCACTCATTTTCTATGTGTCGTTCGCGATTGAACAAATCAAAAGACCCGGGTCCTGTGATCTGCGAAGCTACAAGCGCATTAACACAAAAGATCTATCGTGTCATCCCGTGCTGGCGCATCTGCCCCGGTCGGATCATTTACTTTTACTGTAATTGGGAAAAAAAGAGATAACATAATCATAACTAGCTGACCCTACAACGGCTTCGCGTGATACGGAAATTACAATTTTTTAATTATCCCACGGGAACTTTTTAGTTTACCGGGTTCAAAAGTATCCTATATGTTGATCAGAGATATAAGCTACCACCATACGAAATTTCATTTAAATCGGTCCAGTCGTTTCGGAGATTAGCCCTTACAAACAGACAGAGAAACAACCAATTTGAACTTATTTACGCCTTACATCTCGTGACTTGGCTTGAAGCATATTTTCATTGTACCATGTACAGAAATTTGACCTCTACAGTTTATAATATGTAGTAGTTTTTACATCCCTCATTTAACCCCCTTAAGTCATCCCTGACAAACGTCAACGTGTCAACGATTTAATAATGAGAGCCCAAGTTGATTTACACAAATTTAACATATGGTGTCAAAGCAACCTTCTAACTATTAATATAAAAAAAACATCTCATATGATATTTTGTGCTAAAAATAAAAAAATTCCGTATTACCCAGCGTTAACAATAAATAATATACCAATCCGCCGTTCTCACCAAGAAAAATATCTCGGCCTTCAACTGGACGACAAGCTAAATTGGCAGGCTCATATAGAACAAACAAGATGTAAAGTTGCTTCGGTGACAGGAGCATTACGCAGAGTAGTCGGATGCATACCTCGTAGAGCCCGCATGACAATATATAACTCTTTAGTAAAGTCACACCTGGAATATCTTGTCGAAATATGGGGCTGTGCAGCACAGACTCATATAAAGCGTCTTCAAATTTCGCAAAACAAGTTAATCAAAACTCTTTTTAATTATGACCGTCTAACCACATCTAGTACGTTGTATAAAGAAACAAAAATATTTAATTTAAAACAATTATACATTTATACTACATGCGTTCTGATCAAAAAAGTACTATTGCAAAAAATTAATACAGAAATTAAATTTACTAATAGAACATTTCAATATAATTTAAGAAATGTGAACAAATTAAAATTACAAGCACACAGAACCATGTATGGTAAACATAATATTCTGTATGAGGGTGCAGCATTTTATAATAAGTTACCTAACGATATTAAAGATTGTAAAATTTCTGTTTTTAAAAGTAAACTTAAAAAATATATTTATAATGAAATAACCTAAGATTGTTAAACAAATATGTTATACTTGACTAATCACTTTAATTAGTTATAAGTTTTAGTGTTAAATCTCATTTTAAGTGAACCTTGTTCTTTATGAGAAATAAATTCTTTAAACCCAATTTTCATCACTGTAGCTCCAAAAACAAAGAACTATTGATAAAATAATTATCCCCCGTTTCACTCCCTTAAGTCATCCCTGTCGATAAATATTGAAATCATCACTTTAAACTATCCAAATGCTAATTTTCGCCACTGTATGTTCGAAAATAAAAAAACTTTCACCCCTCAATTTCACCCTCCCAAACCAAAATGTTGCAAAAAAAATTGTCCGGCATTTTTTATTTTGAATGACCTATCCAAATACAAATTATAAGTTCAAAAACAAAAGAGTTTCATACAAACGTAACGTAAGGGGTGAAATGTTTTCATCCCTTTTGACCCCCTTAGGGGTAGAATTTCGAAAAACCCATTCGTAGTACACCTCTATGCATCAAGAGGATAATACACCCTCCAAATTTCAAGTCTCTCCGATCAGTGGTTTAGGCTGTGTGTTGTCTGTCAGTCAGTCAGGACATCTTTTATACTCGTATATATAGATTTAGTCAGGTGGATGACCGAAATTAAAGACCATAATAAACAAAATAGGAAAAAAGATGATTAATGATTTCATTGATTGCCACGTCTTACCGTAATGACCCAATCAATCCATTGAACTGCTCGGAAGACCCGGGTCGCAGTAGTAGCTGACTTGGGTATCTTTTTGTTTATTATTGGGTACCATTTTTGTGATATATAAACATTTAAAGCCAATATCACCAAGAATAGATGGCGCTGTAGATGTATGTATATATACATATAGGTAGTTATATAACATAATATAGAGACTAATTGAGCTAACGTATGCAACGCATTGTTACATCTAGACTCTGTCGTGTCTGATGTCGCAATACGTTGCATACATTGCAACGCATTGTTACATCTAGACTCTGTCGTAATGCGTTGCATACGTGGGCTCAGTTTCTCTACCTATATATTTTAGGTTCACCTGTAGGTAGGTACATACTATCGCTACTATATAATTATACACTTTATTATTTACACTAGGCACATTTACAACTTACACTAGGCACATTTACAACTTACACTAGGCTGCGTTTTGAGAGAGTATACATAGAATGGTACATTTGCTGGAATACATTGTTATTGTTAATAATCCAATTTAGCCTTTCGAATTCGGATTCAGGAAATGTACTGCTCATGGAACAACCGATTTCCTGGAATTAGTGGTCAAGGTATTATTTTACTTTACATTGACATGTACACTAAAAATTACTTTAATCCTGATAAGAGAGTTCTGTCAAAACACAGTTAATAAAAGATTATATATTTTGCTGCATTATAATAACGACCATTAAAGAAAAGGACTATTAATTGGATAACAACTCTTTATTATATATTTATTTAATATACATTTAAAACGTTTAGGCCATAAAACAAAATCGTAGTTCTTTCTAGAATAAAAATTTAAAGCTCTTGAAAAATCTATGAAATCAGATCATAACATTAACATCAAGATTTTCAGACACATCTGTAATATCATGTAATAAGAACATATTCACCCGCGTTTACAGTAAATCTCTACCATGAAATGAAATAATGAAATGAAATGAAATAATTTTATTTGTTAGAATTTTGGGTACTAAATTATTGCTTAGATGTAACAGCATTGTTAAGCTCCAACAAAATTCTGCCCGATTAGGCGTACAAATACTTGTTATAATTTAGGTTATTAAATTTATATTTTATTTTAGAAACAATGTGCTTGCTACATTGGCATTGTATTTACATAAATTGGAAACTTAAACATTAATTATAATAAAACACTGTTTTAATATTCATTATAATTGTGTATAGTAAAATCATTAATAAAATGTCAAAAGAAAAAATAATTATTTGTCACTTAGGTAGTCCTGTACAGAATAATAAGCTTTGTCCAAAAGGTAGTTAAGTACTTTCTTAAAAAAAAAATTGAACTGTTTATTTCTTAAATATTTTACAAATGAAGTCGAAGAGACTAACCAAAATCTTATAATTAAAGATTGTAATGTAAATTTCTATTATTTAACTTTAGTGCTAAAAAGTAAGAAAATAATCCAGACCTGCAGGAAAAAAAAAAATTAATCAAATTAAAAATAATTAATTATTATTTAATAAATTTTTAATTAAAAATTAATTAAATTAATTACCAACATTAAATTACTTGTATTTTTCGAGTAAGAAAAATCTTTTCAATGTGTTTTTGACTATTTTAGATTTTTAATATTTTATTTTTTCTGTTATTGTTCTTGGTAAGGTATTCTCCCATAATTATTGTTATATTTAGTTATAGTGAACAATGGAGTATTAGGTAAGTAACGTAGATTGTATAGTCTTCTGTACGTTTCCAAATTTCTTATATTCATATAATTTTCAGTTCAAAAGCGAGTTTTAATTTGTCAAATACACTCATTACTTTACAATATTGAAAAAACTTATGATTATCTTTGTATCTTTTTAAATTCATTATCATTAAAGTGTTAATAAATGTCAGGTAACTTATTAAATATTCGTATTGCCATACAGTTGGCATTTTAACTGTTTAATCAAAGTGGAAGATGGAATCATGTTATTACCAAGTAGGTAATAACATGATTCCATCTGCCTCATGCTATGTGGGGAGCACCATTGCGATACCCGGTATTCTCAACACATCGTGCTATCACACATATCTATAATGATACCAAGCATGGTTCTCTCTTTGGTAGTTCTAACGATATACATAACTCTGGTATTCTTACCATCTATAACGTAATATAAGTAATTTAGTACAGGTACATGTATAATGTCTGGTGTAGATACTTCTAGTTCTAGGACATTAATATAAACGTTATTCTGGTGCAGGTAGCAAATATCAATCGAGTCTTATAACATTAAAAAGTAATGCTTGTACTTTTATATGAACTATAAAGGAACTCGGGCGTGTCCCGGTTCGGTTTCGATTAATTTTTTTTTAATACAAACGGAACAAAGTTAACACAGTTAAATTAAGTCGAATTTAACAATATAACACAGGTACTTATTTTACATTTAGAAAACTTGTTACGTGCGGTATACAATAATTATTATTTAATAATAATTATTTAACTAAATGCGCTTTCTTTGTGTAATAAAACGAAAATTACTTCTAAGTAAACGTAACTATAAACAGCTAAATAATTAGGTACTGTTCTTTTCTTTTTCTTTTCTTAGGGGTAGGGGAAGATTGGGACCCTTCGTACAGTTTTCACATTATATTTTTATTCTTTTTACTTAAATGAGTAAGAACTCCATAGAAATCACACCTAATATTAGCACACATATTTGAGTTTAATATAAATGAGTTTCAAACAGTTATCTAAGTGGGTTAATAAGTAAAAGTGTTTTTTCCGAAATTTGGAATATGTACGAATCCGCCCCACATAGGGGGTACATTCGTACAGCAACTGGGGCACTTTCGTACGCCATGGGGTAGGTTCGTACAAGTGATAAAAATAACTCATCAAAGTATTTATTTAATCATTCAAAAAACATAATATAAATATTATAAAAGTAACTTAAATTAGAACGACTTTTTTCTTCTAGTCAACAAAAACGTAAAGTATTCTTAGGAAAAACAGACATTTTTTATTTAACACTAAGGTAATCAACCATAATCAGTCAGAAAGTGATCAATGTTAACTTTGCAATGGTTTGATGTAATTTTTGTGAAGTCACTGCACATTACAATTTAACAAATTCACCGTAAAAGTGAATAGCCTAGAAGTTCTAGGCGTACAGACTGATGGTGGTTTCGGATCAGGTAAAATCATTGCTACATCACTGATATACACAGTATGAACGTCTTCAATATCTGGGAAAACAAATGACTATGACAATCCTGGTTTCTTTCTTAGTTAAAAGTACGCGAGCTAGTAACTTCGTCATCATTCATGTTTTTTAATTTTATGTACCCGACTCTCCAATGTTGATGCTTTCACATTGTATTTGTCCGCAGCTTTTCTATATGATAATCGTCCCTGTATTACATCATCTATTGCTGATTTCATCGCATCTTCATCGACTTCCCTGCTCCTTGTCCCCTTCTTTTTGAATTTTCGAACCTTGATTCTGTATCTAAGGTAAATAAAATGTTAGTTTAAATTGAATATATTCTTATCTAGTATAGTTGGCTAGGCCTGCTGTTTTTATACCACCAAAAATTTTCTACTGTTGTAATACATATACAAGGTTAACTATAATATCTATATTATTGCAACTCCAGCCAAGGAGTTCGGGTTAATTTGTAATAGCCGACCTGGCAACCCCTTCTTTCATTATGGCTTTAATTGTTAAATGTACTACATGTCTCTCAGTCTTATCCATCATACATTTAAATAATAAAAGCCATTACAGTGAGCATCTGCGTGTTATCAATAAAATCCCATAAATACTATACTAACATGGCCTAAAATGCGTGTTAAAATAAAAGTATACATGCGGTGCATTCGTACGCGTACGAATGCACCGCATGTATACTTTTATTACCAATTATACCAATGAAACACTATCTTACAGATATTAACTTGCCATTAACTTAAGCATCTTGTTAAAAATGTTATAACACTAGTCACAACACGACCGTAAACTTTGATATAATTTTAACTCACCGAGCGCGAAAACAAATTGCTGCCTGTCTTTTCATTCGCAGTGACACGGTACTGGCGCGACGATCGGCCAAACATCACGGCGGGCTTTAATGCTACGCACACATGCAAAGATAATATCCGTACACCGATTGGTTCGTGTTTAATAGCTACTGTACGAAGGTGCCCCGTGTACGAATGGTCCCAATCTTCCCCTACGGTGTTCAGCTCTTCGTCCTTTTCCGGGCGTTTTTTATAACGTATGTGTTATCGGGGCGCATGCTTGTGTGCATGCGATGCGGGTGGAAGCGCGTGCGCAGATCGGGCGGTCGATAGGTAGGTATGTATTTGTCCGTTACAAGCATCGCAATTAAAACGTCATATTTGCACACATACTGGAGAGAAACCATTCAAATGCAATATGTGTGATTATGAATGTACACAAGTACACCTTACGAGTGCATATTAGAACGCACAATGAAGAGAAACCTTTCAAATGCAATCTGTGTGATTATGAATGTACACAAGCAGGTACCTTACGAGTGCATATTAGAACGCACAATGAAGAGAAACCTTTCAAATGCAATCTGTGTGCTTATGAATGTACACAAGCAGGTACCTTACGAGTGCATATTAGAACGCACAATGAAGAGAAACCTTTCAAATGCAATCTGTGTGATTATGAATGTACACAAGCAGGTACCTTACGAGTGCATATTAGAACACACAATGAAGAGAAACCTTTCAAATGCAATCTGTGTGATTATGAATGTACACAAGCAGGTACCTTACGAGTGCATATTAGAACACACAATGAAGAGAAACCTTTCAAATGCAATCTGTGTGCTTATGAATGTACACAAGCAGGTACCTTACGAGTGCATATTAGAACGCACAATGAAGAGAAACCTTTCAAATGCAATCTGTGTGATTATGAATGTACACAAGCAGGTACCTTACGAGTGCATATTAGAACACACAATGAAGAGAAACCTTTCAAATGCAATCTGTGTGATTATGAATGTACACAAGCAGGTACCTTACGAGTGCATATTAGAACACACAATGAAGAGAAACCTTTCAAATGCAATCTGTGTGATTATGAATGTACACAAGCAGGTACCTTACGAGTGCATATTAGAACACACAATGAAGAGAAACCTTTCAAATGCAATCTGTGTGATTATGAATGTACACAAGCAGGTACCTTACGAGTGCATATTAGAACACACAATGAAGAGAAACCTTTCAAATGCAATCTGTGTGATTATGAATGTACACAAGCAGGTACCTTACGAGTGCATATTAGAACACACAATGAAGAGAAACCTTTCAAATGCAATCTCTGTGATTATGGATGTACACAAGCAAGTAACTTACGAATCCATATAAGAACACATACTGGAGAGAAACCATATGTAGCTACACATTTAGCATGGCTTGCATTCTGCTGACACGGTGGGATGCAATGCATGACGCAAGTGCGCTGCACCAGTCGCCGCCCGCCCGGCACGGAGAGCTTGGAGACCAGCGGCCGTCGCAGCTTTTGCGGCGCATGAGAGATTTAGCGCATTCCAAGGTACCGGATGAGACGCTCAAAATATTGTGGCAGGGCCACCTTCCATCAGCCGTTCGTGGTATCATAGCTGTTACGGAGACGAGTGAATTAGACGTTCTTGCTCGTATTGCCGACAAGGTCATGGAGACAGCGTCACCTTTGAGTGTGGCAGAAGTGAAGATCGTTTCCCCTACCAGCTCAACCGACCTTATCATCGCTGAAATCAGAAAAATAAATAAACGGATTGATACATTGTAAGGCGCGCAATCTTTTGACTGTCGCCGGCCACGTTCGCGCAGCCGCAATATGAGTGGAAGTGATTCTCAGGCCGGGATATGTACCTCTAAAAAATCGAAGAGGCCTGATTGGCAATGCTTCTACCACTTTAGGTACAAAGAAAAAGCGCATAAATGCATACCGCCCTGCAGTTGGAAATCTACGGCGGAGGGAAATCAAACCGGGTACAGGCAGTGACGGGTTCCTGTACCCTTCCGGTGAACAATAACCGTCTTTGCGTCACTGATATATCAACCGGGATGCGATTTTTAGTGGACACTGGGTCAAATATTTCGGTGCTCCCTGTGCGTAACGTGCGTAAGTCATCTAGTAATAAGTGTGATAACAGTGTTAGTTATAAGCTTTATGCTGCGAACGGTACGGAAATCAGTACTTTTGGAGTAAAGACTATTGTGTTAAATTTAAAAATGCGTAGACCGTACCGTTGGACATTCGTGATAGCGGCAGTGAACCAGCCTATTTTAGGTGCTGACTTTTTAATCCACCACAAACTTTTAGTGGACTTAAGAAATCGTAGACTAGTTGATGAAGTGACTAATATTAATATTGTAGTTTCTATCGTATCGAGTACTCAACCTACTTTAAATACGTTGGACGAGACACATCCGTATTTTTACCTTTTTTCTAGATATCCGGAGATAACGAAACCTGTCTCATTTAAGGATATTCCTAAGCACAACGTACGAGGGTGAATCAAAAAGTTCTTAGAAGTGCATATATATGAAACCTTTTTGGATCAAGTTCGATATTCAAATTACAGAGTGTCTATTACACTATATTTATGCAGACTGTCACTTGTTTTTGTCAGTTCGTTCGCATGTAATAAATTTTTTTGTGCAACGAGTTGCTAAAAAGTCAAAATTATGGATAAAAGTGAGTTACGTGTGGTGATAAAATATATCAGTTTGAAAAAAATGTCTACGAAGGAAATTTTTTTGGACATTCAGCAGACATTAGGGGGTGATGCTGTACCCTATTCTACGGTTGCGTACTGGGTGGCTGAATTTAAAAGAGGTAGATCAAGCTGTAAAGATGACCCGCGTTCTGGGCGGCCTTCAACCTCCGTTACAGAAGAAAATGTCAAAAAGGTTGAGAATCTGGTTTTGGAAGACATAAGAATGACTATAAAACATATAGCTGAGATCCTAAAGATATCTTTTGGTAGCGTTCAATCCATTTTAATTGATTCACTGGGGTTCAAAAATATTGTCTGCAAGATGGGTGCCACGAATGTTAACCGACGAAAACAAAAAGCGACGTTTGGAAATTTCCAAGCGTAATCTCGAAATGTTCCAGCGTGATTCGGATAATTTTTGCCGTCGTCTTGTCACCATGGATGAAACGTGGGTCCACCATTTTGATCATGAAACTAAAAGACAAAGCATGTCTTGGAAACGACCATCCTCTCCATCCATTAAGAAATTTCGAAATGCTCCTACCGCTGGCAAAGTTATGGCCTCTGTGTCCTGGGATAGTGAAGGAATCCTTTTTATTGATTACATGCCAAAAGGCCAGACGATTACTGGACCCTATTATGCAAATTTAATCCCGAAAGTGCGTGAAGCGATTAAAGAAAAACGTCGTGGAAAACTGTCGTTGGGCGTGTTGTTCCTTCAAGATAACGCTCCTGCTCATCGATCGGAAGTTGCGCTCAACGCAATCCGCTGTGCTGGCTTCAATCTCCTTGACCACCCACCATATTCTCCGGACTTAGCCCCAAGTGATTTTCACTTATTTCCAAAATTAAAAGAGGAAATTCGTGGAACAAAATTTCACGATAATGACGCGGTTATAGCTGCCGTAGAGGACTTTTTCGAGAGTCAAGAAAATAATTTTTTTTCACAAGGAATAAGGAAGTTAGAAACGCGTTATTCTAAATGCATTGCATTGGAGGGAGATTATGTAGAAAAATAAAATATTATTATTTAAATCTTTGCATTTTTTAATATTGATTCCAAGAATTTTTTGATTCACCCTCGTATTTCATCATATAGAGACGACTGGGCCGCCCGTGCATGCACGCGCCCGCCCATTGCCTCCTGATAGGTATAAAAAGGTCAGTGAGGAATATCGCATGATGCAGGAAATGGGGATCTGTCGTCCGTCGAAAAGTCCTTGGTCGAACGCATTGCATCTTGTTCCGAAAAAAGATGGAGGAATCCGTCTTTGTGGCGATTACCGGCAACTTAACGCGGTGACTAAGCCGGACAGATACCCAATTCCCCGCTTACATGATTTTACATATATCCTGTCTGGAAAACGTATTTTCAGTAAAATCTACATTTGTAGAGCCTACCACTGTATTCCGGTTGCTCCTGAAGACGTTGAAAAGACTGCAATTATTAGTGGTCAATTTTTAATGGAGTATTTACGTTTACCATTCGGATTACGGAACGCGAGTCAGACTTTTCAGCGCTTCATGAACAACACTGTTTTACAGGATTTAGGTGTCGAACAAGAAGATGGAACTTTTGAACCTAGTTCAGAGTTCATTTTTTGCTACATTGATGATTTGATCGTTGCCAGTGAATGCAAATTTAGACATGAAAAACACCTACAGGTCTTATTCAAACGTCCTAATGATTTTGGCATAACTATAAATCTATCAAAGTGTTCGTTCGGACAGTCACACATCGAGTTCTTAGGACATGAGGCGACGGTCGATGGTTTAAAGCCGTCACTGGACAAGGTCAGGGCAATTGTCGATTTTCCTAGGCCGGAAACAGTGGCGGGGCTTAGACGTTTTATAGGCATGGTGAATTTTTATCGACCACATATACCAATGCTATGGCATTCCAAGCCGAGCTCAATAAATACGTCAAATGTGCGAAGAAAATGACAAGTCGATACTAGTTTGGAACGATACGGCTAATGAAGCATTTTTGAAATGTAAACAGAGTCTTCAGGACGCCGCGACATTGTCTTATCCTGTACCGGACACTCCTCTAGCGTTGATGACTGATGTATCAAATACTTGTGTGGGTTCCGTACTACAGCAGGTAATCGGCGGTCATTGGAAACCACTAGGTTATTTTTCGCGAAAGCTAACTGCTAAATATAGTACATACGATCGTGAACTATTAGCAGTCTATTTATCAATCTGGTTTTGGAAGACATAAGAATGACTATAAAACATATAGCTGAGATCCTAAAGATATCTTTTGGTAGCGTTCAATCCATTTTAATTGATTCACTGGGGTTCAAAAATATTGTCTGCAAGATGGGTGCCACGAATGTTAACCGACGAAAACAAAAAGCGACGTTTGGAAATTTCCAAGCGTAATCTCGAAATGTTCCAGCGTGATTCGGATAATTTTTGCCGTCGTCTTGTCACCATGGATGAAACGTGGGTCCACCATTTTGATCATGAAACTAAAAGACAAAGCATGTCTTGGAAACGACCATCCTCTCCATCCATTAAGAAATTTCGAAATGCTCCTACCGCTGGCAAAGTTATGGCCTCTGTGTCCTGGGATAGTGAAGGAATCCTTTTTATTGATTACATGCCAAAAGGCCAGACGATTACTGGACCCTATTATGCAAATTTAATCCCGAAAGTGCGTGAAGCGATTAAAGAAAAACGTCGTGGAAAACTGTCGTTGGGCGTGTTGTTCCTTCAAGATAACGCTCCTGCTCATCGATCGGAAGTTGCGCTCAACGCAATCCGCTGTGCTGGCTTCAATCTCCTTGACCACCCACCATATTCTCCGGACTTAGCCCCAAGTGATTTTCACTTATTTCCAAAATTAAAAGAGGAAATTCGTGGAACAAAATTTCACGATAATGACGCGGTTATAGCTGCCGTAGAGGACTTTTTCGAGAGTCAAGAAAATAATTTTTTTTCACAAGGAATAAGGAAGTTAGAAACGCGTTATTCTAAATGCATTGCATTGGAGGGAGATTATGTAGAAAAATAAAATATTATTATTTAAATCTTTGCATTTTTTAATATTGATTCCAAGAATTTTTTGATTCACCCTCGTATTTCATCATATAGAGACGACTGGGCCGCCCGTGCATGCACGCGCCCGCCCATTGCCTCCTGATAGGTATAAAAAGGTCAGTGAGGAATATCGCATGATGCAGGAAATGGGGATCTGTCGTCCGTCGAAAAGTCCTTGGTCGAACGCATTGCATCTTGTTCCGAAAAAAGATGGAGGAATCCGTCTTTGTGGCGATTACCGGCAACTTAACGCGGTGACTAAGCCGGACAGATACCCAATTCCCCGCTTACATGATTTTACATATATCCTGTCTGGAAAACGTATTTTCAGTAAAATCTACATTTGTAGAGCCTACCACTGTATTCCGGTTGCTCCTGAAGACGTTGAAAAGACTGCAATTATTAGTGGTCAATTTTTAATGGAGTATTTACGTTTACCATTCGGATTACGGAACGCGAGTCAGACTTTTCAGCGCTTCATGAACAACACTGTTTTACAGGATTTAGGTGTCGAACAAGAAGATGGAACTTTTGAACCTAGTTCAGAGTTCATTTTTTGCTACATTGATGATTTGATCGTTGCCAGTGAATGCAAATTTAGACATGAAAAACACCTACAGGTCTTATTCAAACGTCCTAATGATTTTGGCATAACTATAAATCTATCAAAGTGTTCGTTCGGACAGTCACACATCGAGTTCTTAGGACATGAGGCGACGGTCGATGGTTTAAAGCCGTCACTGGACAAGGTCAGGGCAATTGTCGATTTTCCTAGGCCGGAAACAGTGGCGGGGCTTAGACGTTTTATAGGCATGGTGAATTTTTATCGACCACATATACCAATGCTATGGCATTCCAAGCCGACCTCAATAAATACGTCAAATGTGCGAAGAAAATGACAAGTCGATACTAGTTTGGAACGATACGGCTAATGAAGCATTTTTGAAATGTAAACAGAGTCTTCAGGACGCCGCGACATTGTCTTATCCTGTACCGGACACTCCTCTAGCGTTGATGACTGATGTATCAAATACTTGTGTGGGTTCCGTACTACAGCAGGTAATCGGCGGTCATTGGAAACCACTAGGTTATTTTTCGCGAAAGCTAACTGCTAAATATAGTACATACGATCGTGAACTATTAGCAGTCTATTTATCAATCATCCATTTTAGGAAAATGTTTGAAGGCGGAGCGCTTACCATCTACACAGATCATAAGCCTCTTACTTTTGCTTTTTCCAGGTTGGCTAGTGATAAGGAGACGCCACGTAGAACTAGGCAGTTAATGTACATCAGCGAGTTTACGACCGATATCCGTTACATAGTAGGGAACGATAACTTAGTCGCAGATTCGCTGAGTAGACTGGAAACGATAACGTGTGCAGGCAGCTTAGATTTCACAGAAATTGCTGCCGCCCAGTGCGCCGATGCCTACGTGACCAACTGGAAATACGATGCGAGTAGCAACGTCAACATGAAAAAGATATCTATACCTAATATTGCAACCCATATATTTTGCGATGTGTCAACTGACAGTATTAGACCGTATCTACCTGTACAGTTTCGTAAATTAGCCTTTGACTCTGTACATAATCTATGTCACCCCGGAATTAAGACTACGTGAAAATTAGTAAGCCAACGATTCTTTTGGCCCGGGATGAATAAAGATGTTAATAAATGGGCTAAAACGTGCATACAATGCTAGAGAGCGAAGGTTCAACGTCACACGGTATCATTTTTGGGTCAATTTGCACCATCTAGACGTTTTGAACATATCCACACGGACATTGTAGGTCCATTGCCGACTACATCGGACGGGTATAGATATTTACTTACCGTTATAGATCGTGCCACGCACTGGCCGGAAGCATTTCCGCTCAAAAATACAACTGCTGAAGCTGTAGCCAAAGTTATCTACGACGGATGGATCACCAGATTCGGTATATATTTGACGTCCGATCAAGGTCGCCAATTCGAGAGTGGGCTATTTTCCGAGTTATTGAAATGTATGGGGATTCACAGGATCAGAAGTAGTCCTTATCATCCCCAAAGCAATGGTGCCATAGAAAGTTGGCATAGATGCCTGAAAAATGCTCTCAAGGCTCGGTTAGATACCGCGTCATGGGTAGATGAGTTACCTACGGTTTTATTAGGGCTCAGTACCACATTACGTAGTGATACCAACATTAGCGCCGCGGAATTAACTTACGGATGCACATTGAGACTGCCTGGCGAATTTTTTGTGTCAGCGAAGTCCGAATCTTCGGATCCGCATACCTTAGTACAAGAAGTACGCGATAGGATACGTAGGATGCGAGCGGTGCCAACCAGACAACGGGATTCACGTACTTTATTCATCCAAATTCAAAATTCAAATTCAAAATATTTATTTGTCAGAACATGGTAGGTACACATACATATAAAGTAGCATACATGGTCGTAATAATGGAGACGTATCTCATGTCCTTGCCTGTTACAGCGTACAAATGTTAGTTTTTTATATATATTATTACTAGTTTTGTTATAGTTAAAAAAATAACGAAATTATGTCTAAGTTAGAATATTGTTAGAATTATATTTTGGTTTGGTTGTATTTTATACCTTAATTAGATGTTTATTACTACCTATATAAGCTATTATTATCATTTTATCTTTTCCTAGTACCTAGTCTCGATTTTATGTCAATTATTTAGTCTACATTACATATCAAAACATTTTTATCATTAAGGAATTCTGAAATTTCATAGTAGCTTTTTTGTGCTAATAAAATTTTAAGTTTATTTTTAAACATTCCAATATTTAATTCTCTGATAATTTTAGGAATTTTAGTATATATTAAAGGAGCCATACAGAATACACTTTTTTGCATGAGTGCAGTTTTGGCCGTACGTGGGCAGAGTTTCATCTCGGCCTGTGTGCGAGTTCGAATACCAGCATCAGTCCAACTACCAAAGAGATGTTGATTTGATTTTACAAAAGTTGCTATTTCTAATATGTATAGAGATGGTAATGTCAGAATCCTGTGTTTTAAAAAGTATGGTTTACAGCTATCAGTCTTATGAAGATGAAACATTGCCCTGACGCACCTCTTTTGGGCTTTGAAAGCAATTCTTTTGTCAGTAGAGTTCCCCCAGAATATAATGCCGTATCGTAGAATAGATACTGCCATGCCATAATATGCAGTTATTAGAGCTTCTTGATTAATAACTAATGATAATTTAAACAATGCGTATGCCGTCGAGCCCATTCGTTTAGTTAATGTATCTATGTGTGCTTTCCAATTAAGTTTACTATCGATTGTCAATCCAAGAAATTTAGTTGAGTCCACTTCCTGTATGACTCTACCATTATATTGCAAAACTATATTATCACGTACTGTACGCTGCCGAAAGTGGATGATGTTTGTTTTGTCTAAATTTATTTTTAGGTTATTGTCATCTAGCCATTGAATGATTGATTTTAAACTATTATTTATTTCTGATTCGTAAGTGTTTTTATTTTTACAATTAATAGTAACTGTGCTGTCATCTGCGAAGAGAGTCGTAGGATGGTCTAGTGCTTTAGGTAAGTCATTGATATATCCTATAAATAGAAGAGGGCCCACTACACTGCCCTGCGGGACTCCGAAGTTAGGAGTACGTGCTTTAGACCGATGAATTATTTCTTGTTTTTTATGAATATTTATTTCTGTAATCTCAGTATAATGTTTTCTATTACTCAAGAATGATTTTATAAGGTCTAGAGTATTTCCTCTAATGCCATATGTTTCTAGTTTTTGTAAAAGTATATCGTGGTGAACATAATCAAAAGCTTGGGTCATATCACAGAATATTGCGCAAACTGGAATAGTTGCATCTATGTTGGTCATAACATTATCTAAAAAATCATATATTGCCATATTTATTGTTTTATTTTCCCTAAATCCTTTTTGTTCGTTACAAAGTATACTTTTCTTTTCCATGTAGTTGTAGAGCTGCGCGTAAATATATTTTTCAAGTATCTTTGAAAATATAGGGATAAGTGAGATTGGTCTATAGTTATCTATGCATTCCCTATTTTTCTTTTTGAATATAGGTTTAATAATGGAGACTTTAAGTGCGTCAGGATATGTACCAGCACTAATACATAAATTCATAATGTAGCTTAAGTGTCCACATATGTATACAGCAACTTGTTTAATAATATTTGTAGAGATTCCATCGTACCCTACACTATTTGTATTTTTTAACGTAGTGATTATCTTAAATATGTCTAATGCAGTGCTCGGAAGAAAAAACATTGAATTGGACCTACTTGTAATTAATGAGTTTGTTTTCTGACTATTATTTTTAATAGGTTTAATTTTATCAATGAAATGGTTGTTGAATGCATTGCATATTTTGTATGGGTCAGTGATTATATTGTTATTTACTTTTATTCGCAACACAGACTCATTTTGTATCTTTTGTTTTGAACTATTTATTATCTTCCACGTGCATTTAGACTTATTTGTTGCCATTTTTATAGCGTAGTCGTTTTGAGCTCTTTGGGTGAGCTTAGTGATTTTTTTATACAGCTTTGAATAGTTTACTAATTTATTCTTATTTCTACAATTACGGTGTCGTCTGTATTGCCATAAGAGTTTCCGTTTATTTTTACTACATAGTTTGATGCCACGTGATATCCATTTTGGCTTTTTAACTGATTTAACAATTGTTTGTGTAAAAGGAAAACACAAATCATAAAATAATTTAAACGTTTCAATAAAGTAATTATACGCATCATTAGGGTCGTCAATACTATATAGACCTGAGAAGGAGAGATTTTTAATGTGCGATATAAACTTAGATATATTTTCTTGGCTATAGTCACGCCGTTTTATGTACCAACTATCAATGATGCATTTTTTGTCGACAGGACACATCAGTAGTTGAGCTGTGTGGTCGGATAGCGCGAATTCGACCACTTCAGCTTTACAATTATTTTTAAAATCATGAGCGATATTGTCTATGCATGTTTGACTACTTAATCGGGTTGGTTGTTTAAATGTTAATTTGAGATTAAAACTTGCTAGCAGTTGCTCTAGCTTTCGGGAATTTATATCAGGTTTTAAAATATTAATGTTATAATCGCCAGCAACAACCATATGTTTGTATTGCTTTTTATACAATATCTGAAGAAGATTATCTAGCTCTGTAAAGAATACTTTTAAATGCTTTGATTTTTGTTTTGGTACTCGATAGATACATACAACCAAAATCTTATAGGGAATTAATTCTACGGCACAGCACTCAAATACTCCCGAAATTGATAGAGGCTTAATTTCCGGGAGGTCTCTATACTGAATTCCACTTTTAATTAAGATACAAGCTCCGCCTCTTGAAATATCTGATCTACAAAAACTGGACGCTAATTGGTAGTTAGCTAACACTAAATTGCTTTCAGAGCCCAGCCTAATGTTGTGCTCCGTTACACAAATAACATCAGCGTCAAAATTATTTTCAGAGCGCAGTTCATCTAAGCAAATAGTTAGCTCATCAGCTTTTCGTAATAATCCTGCGATGTTCTGATGCATGATACATATATATTTATTAACGAAAAAACTCTACATTTGGTTGCTCGTTATTTTTATCGTTATCTGAGTCATAGCTTGGATCAATATTATTATTATTATTAGCTTCCCTAATTGCATATGCGACATTGTTTAATATGGTACGCAGACCATAATTTTTTAACATACCCGAACGAAGATGGAATATATTATTGTCGTATGATAGACATGAATTAGAGTCTAAAACAATAGCATACTTATGTGTCAGATTATCTAAATATAGTGATTTATTAAAATTTAAATTTAAATTTAATTAAATTTAAATCAATTTTATAGTTATATGAACTCAGATAATTCATTACTTTAGAATCCGGAGAATATTTATAGGTAGGTAGACATATAATAAAGTTTGTTTGTTGTATATTACACAGAGCCTCTCTAGTGAGACGAATAAGTTTAATGTAGTCACTTTTCTCTTTAAAGTCCTCCTCTCCAATGAGCACCACGCAGTAGTCGTTCATAGTCAAGTCCGCAACTTTTGTCTCTATTCCTTGTAAAAGTTCTTGAATACCTCCGTTAGGTGTAAGGTAGTGTCGTAGTAGAGTACTTCCACTTGATGATTCACTACTCTATTTTGTTTATTTGAGCTAATTAAAATGATATTGCTTGGTTGCTGTGAAGACTCTGTTTTCTGTGTTATGTGTGTTGGTATCTTATTTAGGTAGTTTTCGGGTTCGTCTAAAATTTCTTTATTCTGTGATTTGGATTTATTTTTAGGTTTTTTAATCTTCTTTTTGCATAAGTTTTGTGATTTCTCTTCTTTTTCTATATTATGTTCTGTTTGTACTTCCTTATCATAAAATGTTTTTTCATTTAAAATTAGCGCTGTTTGTTCATATGTTCTTTTTGGTGTGCCTTTCTTTTTGGGTGTACTATTTAGCTTTGCTGGTCTTTGTGTAATCTTTTTGAATAGCTCATTTTTCTTACATATATCTTCATTAGCACGTTTAAGTTCATAATTTTCAGATAAAAGTGTTTCTATCTCCAAGTCTGCACTGGTTAGTTTTATTGTCAAAGTTTCAATTTTATCTCTTAGTTCTTTAACTAATTCACTTTCTTCGTCGTTAGATATGTCTGGTAAGCTATTTACAGTTGCATTTAAAGTCTGTGTTATAACCGTGCTATCATTGGTTAAATTAATGTCTGAAGTTCTTCTTTTACTCCTGAAGGTAATGTTCTCAAAAAAACTCATTTTGAATCCTAGTTATAGTTTTATAAATAATTATGAGATCAAACTTTTGTTTAAATGCTTTCTTGCTGTGATTTCCAGTGGTTCCTTCTGAGATTGTTTATTTACGATTATTATGCAAATATATGTACGTTTATGTTAATTTTTATCAAACCACTGTTAGATGCGAAAAGATACGGAGCTAACTACTTTACGCGATGGCGTGGGTTGCACTTCGCGTAATCGTGTCAGTCTGTCTTTCGCCTTAAAATTGTAGTTATTATCAAATTCACGATAAATAAAAATAATATCCTTTGATGAGACTTGAACCTGCTACCTTACGAACGCAAGGTAAGCACTCTTGCCTTTCGGCCACGGGGTTATTCGTTGCAAGTGCGAAATTAAGGTACTGTATGTGTGACTCGATCTTTAGTCGCATTGAGCGTAGCCGTTATAATGTTATATTTGCATGAGTCACGACACTTCGCACTGCACTATTTTTTAACACCACCGTTTAATGAGGGTGATTTTAAATAAAACTTTTTGAATTATTTTCACAATTAGCATGTCTTTAGTACTAGTTTAAGTCTTTAGTTCAGTTATTAGTGTTTGTTTTTCCAGATTTAGGTACTATTGTTCCACTTATTCCACTATTTTTTGCACTTAATATAAAACATGGTTTTTTCAGATTTATTATTGTTCCACTTATTTTACGCACTAGATAACGCGAATACTAACTATTTACAACTATATTTACACGTGTCACATATTATATTAATAAGAATTTGCGTAATTTTATTTTTAGAAATTTAAAAAGCCGGAGCCGATACTATCGCTGTGACAGCGCGCGGGGGGAGATCCATCCGGATCTAAAGTCGTGTGAATATGTTTTTATCAGAAATGATACGGTTCGCAAACCTTTACAGGCTCCATACGACGGTCCCTACCGTGTGCTTAGGAGATATAACAAAATTTATAAGGTACAACTTTCGAACAGACAGGTAAACGTGTCTATTGACCGTTTGAAACCCGCATATTATTATGTACTTTGTGAAAATACGGATGGTACTTTATCCAACAGTAGCAGTTGTAATCTTCGTTCTGACGTAACGAGCAACCACGCTCCAGCCACATCTAGTGACTCTACGTCATACAAACAGACACGGAGTGGCCGCACGATACGTCCGCCCTTACGATTTAATATTTTACTATTATTATTGTTTATCCTCAGAATTACCTATATTTTTACACCTTTTTATATTTTAACCATCTTATAATTTTATTTTTTATACACATAATGTGATAAGATTTTAGGATGCGTGTTTAGCAACTGAGTAAGAATTTCATGCAGATAATTATGAATTATAATGCAAATTATATCTTGTGTAAGAATTATAGAATGGAGAATTTGGTTAGAAAGCTGATAATTTTGAATGGAATTTAAATAAGTTAATGCTGAATTGATGTTTTCATTTCTGTTCAAAGTTCATTTCTTTCAGCTGATGATCATAAATTTCACAACCAGTATCTGGGTTAAGCTAGTTTGCATCAAGACATATTTTTTGGAGATGCATTATTTAGCGATTGCTTGTGTAGAGGCACGTTCTATGATATTGGTAGAAATGGGAAAGACTCAGTCAAAGGAAGAGCAGATCATTATCGCTCAAAATTCGCACGACACACCGCATGTTACACCCACGTTCGTCTGTAATGAGACTGTACATCCCGCGGAAGTTGGGGGGTCGTGGCTTTTTAAATGCCTAAAACCTCCACAACCGCGAGGTGCGCAGTCTCAGGGATTTTTTCCGCAACACTTAATATGGATTGCATCGCGATGTCGTAGCAGTTGGTAGGGGCTTCAAGCCGCTTTCCTTGGCAAATGAGAACTGGCGCAAACTAGTGGTGCTAAGCACTGATGATCGCAAAGACGTATGGAAAGGCAAGGAGCTGCACGGTTTTATCTGTGCAATTGCTGATGAAGTTATCAAGACGAACAACTACCGGAAATATATTATGAAGGACGGTACGATCGACATTTGTCGGGCATGCCGCCGTCCTGGAGAAACACTCCGTCATATTATTTCCGGATTCCGTCATATTGTTGCCAATGGGCCTGATATCGTGATAGTAGATCGATCTCAGCGCCGAGCAGTGCTCATTGACATCACCATTCCGCATGACGAGAACCTCGTGAAAGCCGAGAAGGACAAACTCAGCAAGTACCTTGACTTGGCTCACGAGATTACCGCCATGTGGGATGTGGACTCAACGATCATAGTTCCGATAGTTGTTTTGGCAAACGGCCTTATAGCAAAGAGTCTCGACCAACATCTCAAGAGGCTCTCACTTGATGGTTCGATCAAGGGTCAGATACAGAAGGCAGTACTCCTTGACACGGCACGCATCGTCAGGAGGTTCCTCACTCTGCAGCCCTGACCACCGCTAGCTTGGGCCCTGCCCCGCTACTGGCGGAAAGCTAGGTTTAGGTTTTTATGATAATTTTATATTGTTTTATTCAAATATTATAAAAATGTAAATTTAAGAGAAGAAAATAAATAAATAAATAATAATACCGCAGGGGCGGCTTTGTGGCGAGCCGTCGGTGAGTGGCGACACCGCGGACCCTGATTCTCCCTGGGGCTAAATGAGACCCCTGACCCACAGCTTGCCTTAATTGGCCGTCTGGGGGTGGAGACGCAAGAGCAAGTAACAAAAAGCTCCAAGGGTGGAAGTGTTAAAGGGCATAATGCCGGTAGTAGCTCTCTAGTGAAACCGCAGCACACCTCTCGACACCCTTCAGCCGTCCACACCAACATTGCCCCTTTTGTCACCATTGATGGTGGCTATTATGGGAGCCCGTTTAGTGGGTGGTAAGTCACCACCTGCCCAAAAATGTATAATGAGACTGAAATTGGCAGGTGCCGTAGTCTCGTCTATAGCCCACTATCTTCTTATTACTAATAAGATCATATCAATAGCCTTGCCATTTTACCCTTTTTTATAGAGAATAATAATAATAATAATATAACTTATAATGTAAATATATGTAATACTAATTTAAATAAATTATGGCTACGTAGTATTTTTAAATATATCTAGAGTCATTTATCTAAGCCACGAAACACACAGCTTATAACTATTACATAGGTACAATTAATAACTCCTCGGTTTCCTCGCAAGTCATGTTGGATAGGGCACTCAAGATGGTTTTTTTACAATTTATGAGATTCATTTCATATATATTTAAACTGCGATTAAGTTTATTGTATAGTTAAGGACATAAAAAACCTAGGTAGTTGCGAAAGCATGCTTATTAGTTGCTCTGTTGGTACAGACAATGTCTTTGCGTCTTTTGTTAGTTACTTCAGTACTATAGGAGTGTGTGTGTCCTGTGTTGTTTTAAGACTGTGTATAGTATAAATAGCTGTCGAACTGTTAAAACTTTACAGGACTTATATAATAGGTTAGTTGGGTAGAGAAAGGGACGGATCGTGGAAACTTTTAGGATCGCTCTTTGCGCTCTTTCTGCGGCTAGTATAAATGTTTTGCAGGCTCCCCAAGATGTTATACAATAAGTGATGATTGACTGACATAAAGCAAGATATATTTGCTTAACTAAATTCGTGTCAGCAATATAGCGCAGCTTCTTGAACACATATAATTAATTTTCGTAGTCTATTACTCATAACTTCAATATGTTGACTAAACGATAGAGTTTCGTCTATTATTACGCCAAGATATTTAATGTGGTTAGTAAATGAGATGTTAGGGCATTGACATACATTATTGAATTTAAGGTAATTGCAAGCGTGTGCATATAAAAGTGGGTTAGTAAAAATGGCTGATCGCTGTTTTCGCATCGTGAATTTTAGGTATTTTGATTTTGCAGTATTTAATGTTAAAAGGTGACCTCGAAGCCAGTTATTTACGATATTAAATCCGTGTTGTGCCCGTTCATACAGCTGTGAATCATTACCCGCTGAGAAAAGTGGAGCAGTGTCGTCAGCATAGGATATTATCTTGACGTTGGCAAGTTGAAGGTTGCATAAGTCATTAATGTAGATCAAAAACAGTGTAGGTCCCAGAATGCTCTCTTGTGGAATTCAGAAAGAAGCATTTTTTAAGTCAGAACTGACCACACTGTCTATTCTCACGTATTGACACTTGATCACTTAGATAGCTGGTAAGGAGTTTAAGCTGGTTATCACGCACACCAATGTTTTCTAACTTTTTAAGTAAGATAGGGGTAGGGACAGTGCCGAATGCTTTTGCAAGGTCAAGAAATATCCCTATTGTTTTATTCCCTTTAACAAGTTCATGTGTGACGAAATCAGTAAGTTCGTGTACAGCGTCCGCAGTAGATAGTTTTGGCCTGAAGCCAAACTGGTTCTTTAATAATAGGGCTTTGTTTTCTAAATCATTAACTAATCTGTTGTTAATAATATTTTCCAAAATTTTAGAAATGGGAGAAAGTAGAGATATGGGCCTGTAGTTAGTTATATTTACCTTGCTTCCTGACTTATGAATTGGGACAACAACAGCTTTTTCCAAACATGTAGGAAAAACACCCTCGTGCAAACATTTTTGGAAAGCAAGGTTTAACGGTCGTGCAAGGATGTGCTTGTCAGTCAGTATTTTGGTAGGAATATTATCCCAGCCAGTAGCACATTCGTCCTTTAACCCCATTATAATTCTTTCCACTTCCGTATAGTCAATATCCAAAAAAACAAAAGATTGTAGCTGAGGCTGAGTGATTTCTATTGTAGGCGCAAACAATTGGTTTTGAATCTGCTCTGCTAGATTATTCCCAATGTTAGTAAAAAATTCGTTACAACTATTAGCAGCTACTTCTGGTGAGGCATGTGATTTTAACAAACTCGAGGACGATTCACGTTGTTTTGCTGTGTATGTAACATTTTTTATGATTTTCCATATTTTTTTGGTGTTTTGGCCAGCACCTTCTAATAAGTTTTTGTCGTACTTTATCTTAATATTTTTGAGTAGGCCGTTACAGAAGTTACGATATCTCTTCTATGTTAGTTGTAAAATAGAGTTATTTGGTCAAGATTTTGGCCTTCATGTGAAGCTTATCGCGATTTCTCATGCAGCGAATGAGTCCCGGAGTGATCCACGGCTTAATATTTAAATTTCTTCTGCTTATTTTCACTTTTACGTGTGTTTTCGTATAATTTGCTGAATTTCGCTTATTAGGTGTGACATACATGATTCCGCGCTTCCTGAGTCATAAGTAGAAGTGAGGTCAATGTTACATAAATCGTCTTCCAAGTTGTTATGATTTAGTTTGCATGTTTCATTTTCTAGTTTAGGCTCCTTAAGGCTAACTATAAGTAAAACGGCTTTGTGGTCAGTCACAGATGAATTTGTTACAAGGGTGATGCAGGCAAGCTAGACTTAAGCATTACGTGGTCCAAGCATGAGCCACTTTGAAAAGTTGGTAGTGTGTGTGCTGGGAGTAAGCCATTGAATGAGCGTCGATTTAGGTACTCCTGTGCTGGCCCATCACAACACCCAGAGAGGATGCTAATATTTATGTCACCTACAAGTGCAATATTTTTAAATGATAGTCTTTGAAGGTGAGAGTGCATTGACTCAAGAAAAGTGTCTATACTAAGATGAGGTCTATATACGGCTAAAATAGCAATAGTAGTTTCCACTTTCACTAATAGGCAGCTGCAATCCCGAACGATTAACTCTTCGACAGATATATTTAGATAACTTCTAGCATAAACTACTACTCCATCGTTTTGATTATGACATGTCTTAGTATAATAAGCTGTGTAACCTTCCATAGAAGGCAGGTTGCAATTGTGGGAAAAAAGCCAGCATTCTGTAAGGATTATTACGTCACAATCAAAATTAAGCCGTTGTAAGAAAGTGCTGAAATTATTAATATTTTTGTGAATACTGCGAATATTTTGTGTTAATATAGTTAATGCGTTAGGATAAGCAGATATGTGTTGTATACAATTTTCAACATCGCAGAACGTAGACTCGGAAACTGAGAAGTTATCAAGATCGCTAACTATTCTATGAGACATAGTTGTTTAATATTAAGGCTAGACTTATAGTGAACGCGGCGCTCTTAGGCGCCTTCATAATCTGTCGAGTTAATGTACCTTTGTTCGGCTATTTTCTTGGCGGGGCAATCTGGGTCAACTGTCTTGTGATCACTTGGCTTTTTGTAGCGCAGACAAGTTGCACATTTCGATGCTTGTTCTTTCTTAGTGCACTCAGTTGATTGATGACCTAGATCGCCGCAGTGTCCGCAGGTGTATACATCCGCTCTGCAAGTCTTTGCTACATGTCCATATTGTTGGCACTTAAAACATCTGGTCACAAAAGTAAAGTCTCTCACGGGACAGGAAGACCCGTGAGAGTCTTCAAGTCATAGTCAAAATCATTTATTCAATTTAGGCATCAAAGACGCACTTATGAACGTCAATTTTTCATCATAATGTACTTTAAAGACTACCGCCGCGTTCCAAATTATATAGAGCCTACCGAGAAGAAGCGGCAAGAAACTCGGGGCCATTCTTTTTATATAGATGTTTTTACAATATTTTTACTTAGGTACTTTGTTTTGTATGAGAATGAAAATAAGAAACGTTTGTGATCGTCCATCTTTTATTGAATGCCTTGTCGTTGGTGTTGCCATGTACATAATGATAATATCACACATCCCCCCTTTCATCATTATATGACAAGCACATAAAGTTATATTTAGCTATCCAGTTAGGTAGTTACATTTTAATCATATATATGTACCTATATAAATATATTTATTTATATATATATACAAGGTTACTGCTAATTAACTGGCGATACGCGACAGGCGTGATGGGTATCGATAACAAAAACTAAAAAAAATGAAAAAAAATTTTTTTTTTCATTTTTTTTAGTTTTTTTTGGAGCAGCGGCGGCGGTGTCGCATGTTGGTGTGCTCCGACGTCCATCCATCTTTTGTTTTAGCTACCTAATCTATCCATGAAATTTCATGTCCATCACTCTCTTGGTAAGCGTTACATCCTATCTGCTCATAACAAGCCAAAGGCAATCCCATGTAGGTATCTACCTAACTTATTCATCATTAAACTTCTGTTGTCCCCAATAAATAATCTAATCACACCTTTTGTCAAACGACCACTTTTACACTAAAAATAAAACAATTTTAAAAGCGTGATATTCAAAATTTGGAATAATAATGTTCATTATTCATTACCTACATTGAGTTACGATTCACAGGTCAATGATTACCTACCATAGGTAAGCAGCTGATTTTAATACCATAGGTAATTAAAATCAGCTGCTTTTTGTGGATAGGTAGAATACTTTGTAGGTACTCACACCAATTTGTTAAGATTAATTTTCAAGATAGGTACCTAAGTAGTAGGTAGGTACCTAATTAATGTCAATTACTACCTAGTAGGTATATCATCACATCTTCACAAGAAAACCACGTAGTCTAAGGTTCATTTACCTATCGGCACGATAGTCAACGATTCGAACTCAATCGAATGAAAAAATTGGTAGGTAAACATGTGAAAACAGTATACCTACTAGACACTGTTTTGTGTGATGTGATTAGATTATTTATTGGGGACAACAGAAGTTTAATGATGAATAAGTTAGGTAGATACCTACATGTCGGGATTGCCTTTGGCTTGTTATGAGCAGATAGGATGTAACGCTTACCAAGAGAGTGATGGACATGAAATTTCATGGATAGATTAGGTAGCTAAAACAAAAGATGGATGGACGTCGGAGCACACTGACATGCGACATCGCCGCCGCTGCTCCGCGGCGCGCTGCACTTCGAACCAGCGATATCAAGCGGCGGCCGCCGTTTCAATCACTAAGCGATCGCAACGGAGCGGGTGGGTGCGCGAGCGTCTTTAATTCAAAACAGCTGATGCTTTTACTTAGTGATTATTCTTTTTTATTGTTTTGTTAGTGATTCTAAGCACCATACAGTATTGTGTATCGCTTATTATCTCATTGATAACTCAAAGACAAGTTGAAAAAAAAACTTAAAAAAAAAATTTTTTTTTCATTTTTTTTAGTTTTTGTTATCGATACCCAACACGCCTGTCGCGTATCGCCAGTTAATTAGCAGTAACCTTGTATATATATATATATAGATAATTTTAACACTTATATTAGGTATATTATCAACTTATATAATCGCGGAGATAACCAGGAGTTCTAACTAACCGTCCTGAGCGAGTAGTAGTGGTGCTCACCCTAGTAACATCATCACTGTTCTTAGCTAGATTGCCATCCACTGTGCGTTTATTAAAGTCATCTTGTGTTCCACCACCACTGCTTTCTGAAGGCACACTACACACAGGCATAGGCTGCACTACTGAAGGATTTCTGGTTTCAGTATCAGACATATCTTCATAGTCCGAATGAGCCTCCGGCTTTACTATGAAATTATTTCTACTATGAATCATATGTCTTTCATTCCTGATCACTATATTTCCTTTTTCATTTTTAACAGAGAATGATCTAGGTCCTTCATTACTTACTATTTTACCTGTATGCCACGTTTTGTTGGGGATATTTTGTATTAACACATTATCTCCCGGTTCAAATGATTTTTTAACTTTACATGTTTTATTATAGTCAGTCCTAGATTTATCTCTGCTAATTAACATTTTTTCCTTTACATCTGTAGGTACATAAGGCTGAAGTATTTTTTTAGTACATGGCAGATTTGTTCTCAACAATCTAGACATTAATAGTTCTGACGGACTGTACTCTAAGCATGCAACTGGAGTTGTTCTATAGTGTAACATAGCCATGCTAAAATCAGTATTACTATCCCTGCACTTACGCATGATATTTTTAACAATACCTACTGCCTTTTCTGCCATTCCATTAGACTGTGCATAGTTTGGACTTGAATTAATTAATTTTATATGCAATGAGTGTGCATACTGTTTAAAAACATAACTGTTAAATGGCATATTATCACTTACTATGTATTTTGGAATACCATGTGTAGCGAATATGAATTTCAACTCTTTTATAACACTGTCTGCAGTCTTATTACACAATTTTTGTACTTCTATCCATTTTGAGTAATAGTCAACCACTACTAAATAGTCTTTTTTCCCAAAATTACATATATCCAATCCTATCTTTACAAAGGGTAATTCAGGAATTTCATGAGACATGAGAGGCTGCTTTGCATTTGATGGTCTGTATTTTTCACATATCTTACACGATAACACTAACCTCTCTATGTGTTGTGACATTCCTGGCCAAAATAGAGTTTTTCTGGCTCGTTTTTTACATTTTACTACTCCTGAATGGCCTGCATGTACAATATTCATCATTTCTTGTCTTATCTTTGTAGGTATTAGTATTCTATTTTTAAAATAAACAATACTATCTTTGACATTCAAATCATTTCTCAACTTAAACAAAGTTTTTAATTCTTTATTATGGATATTTTTATCAGTTTTTGGCCAACTTGTGTTGTACCAATCCATTACTTGTTGTAAGTTATGGTCATTTCTTGTATTTGATTGCAAATGTTGCATCATGCGGTCTGATATTGGCAACTCCATTTCAAAACAATGAACTAGCTCTTGCAGGGTGGGCTCTACCCTTTTGTTATTTGACAAGTGATTTCTAGACAGATAGTCAGCAATATACATTTTAGGCCCTGGCACATATTTTATTTCAAAGTCATATTTTAAAAGTTTTAGAACCATGCGCTGTAGTCTTGCTGAGATTTTGCTTATGTCTTTACTCATAATAGCCACTAAAGGCTTGTGGTCAGTCTCTACTATAATTTTCCGTCCATAAATAAATTGATGATACTTTTCCATAGCTGCACATATGGCAAAAAGCTCTTTCTCAATAGGTGCCCACCTATTCTGACATTCAGTATAGCACCTAGAGTAAAATGAGACAGGTTGTCCATTCTGTAACAAACATGCTCCCATGCCACTTTTAGAGCTGTCTGTTTGTAAAGTTATTGTTCCCTTGTTACTCAGTATTGCTAAAGTAGGAGTGCAACTCAACTTCACCTTTAATTCTTCAAATGCTACAGTTTGAGCTGAATTCCAAAACCACTCTACATCTTTTTTGAGAAGATTTCTCAATGGTTCAGTGGTTTTTGCATAATCCGGTATGAACTTACTTAAATAATTACACATTCCAAGAAACTTTTGTAACTGTTTTATATTATTTGGTTTCTCTACGTCTAATATAGCCTGAACATGTCCTGGATCCACTTTAATTCCTGCTTTAGAGATTTGTAAGCCTACATACTTCACATGGTCTCGCCTGAACTGTAACTTGTTGCTATTAAATTTTACATTGTGTTTTCTTGCTCTTTCTATTACCTGCTTTAATATCCTATCATGATCCTGATTGTCTTTCCCAGATATTATTAAATCATCATAATAAAGTTCTACCCCCTGTATATCACTGAATATTCTCATGTTAAGCTTTTGCATTACCTCTGGGGCCGAAGAAATCACAAATGGCAACCTTTTAAAGCAGTATCTGCCATATGGAGTACCAAATGTGCACAGCTTTTCCTCATCACATAATAAAATTTGAAAAAAACCATCTTTCATATCTAAGACAGTAAATACTTCTTTCCCTGCCAGATTATTGTATATCTCCTCCGGAGATGGAATTTGATAATTTTCCCTGAGAATGTTTTTATTTAATTCTTTTGGGTCTAAGCAAAGTCTTAATGATTTATCTGGTTTTTCCACAATAACCAAGTTATTACACCATGATGTGGGACCTTCGACTTTTTCTATTATACCCCTCCTCTCATAGCTATCTAATGTCTCCTTTAACTTGTCTTTTATAGCCTGTGGTACTCTTCTTATTGGTTTTATTACAGGTTGTGCATCATCCCTTAGCTTTATTTTATATGTCCCTATACTGCCCAGGCCTGTAAACACATCTTTATTTTTTTTTATGAATTCTTCTTGGTCAGAGCTCGACTGTGTTATTTCTTCAACTCGTTTCACAAAGTTTAGCCGAATGCAGTCTGGCAATCCCAGAACTGGTTTTACTGGCAGATTTATTATATTAAATTTGACTTTTTCTTTATTACCACGGATGACACAATCCAACTCAACATTTCCTACAGTTCTTACCTTATCTCCGTTGTACACAACCAAAATAGTCTGAATCTTTTTTAGTACACTGTTTCCTTTTATTTTATTAAACAACTCCAATGGTAATGTGTTGCAGTCAGCTCCGGTGTCCAATTTAAATTCCACCTGCATTCCATTTAGCAATATTTTTTCTTTCCATTGTGTCTTGAAACTGTCTATTGTCATGATGCTGCTACAATCATACTCAAAATCACTGCTGTTACTTTCTTCCTCTACAATGTACATTTTCTTTACTGGTGTATTATAGTTATTTTTATTTCTGCAAACTGCCGCAAAGTGATTTAATTTTTCACATATTTTACATTTTTTTCCATATGCTGGACAGTTTTTAAACGCATGAATTCTTCCACAATTTCCACAGTTATTTTGTTTAGGTCTTGTCCCTGTATTTTTACTTTTTACTGCATCTATTTTCATGCATTCACTTGTTTTCTTTTCTAATGTTTCCGCCTGCTTTTTGCCAGCTTCTGAAGCTCTACAAATTCCTAAAGCTTTTTCCAAACTTGGTTCCTCTTCTCTTAATAATCTCTCCTTAACAGCTTTTTCTCTCACACCAATGATTAACATGGTAGTGACGAGTCTATTTTCCATTGTACTAAACTCACACTTACTAGCCTTTGTTCTTAATCTGGTAGCAAAGTGGTCAATAGGTTCTTCTTCTTCCTGCCTGTATTGTAGAAACTCATAGGTATGTAAGGCTAAATTTTTTCTCGGTTCTGCGTACTCGTCGAAATACTTAAGTACTGTCTCAATAGTAAGCAATTTCTTGGAGTTTACATTGTAAACATCTATGGCTTCCTCACCTGCACAGTTTAGGAACAGAGCTATTTTTCTCTGTTCTGAGGCACTGTCTAAGCCCGCTGCTTCTAGATAGATAGAAAAAAGTTGTTTAAACTTTCTCCAGTTGGCATTCTCTCCTGTCAGCACTAAGTTTCTTGGTGGTTTTATACCATCCATTTTTGCAGTTTTTATCACAATATCGCTTATTCGTGCTTTTTTGTTATAATTTTACACCTGACACCATGTTTTGTATGAGAATGAAAATAAGAAACGTTTGTGATCGTCCATCTTTTATTGAATGCCTTGTCGTTGGTGTTGCCATGTACATAATGATAATATCACACAACAGATATTAGCTCCAGTGTGTTGCCTTACAAAAGAGAACATAATAATGGTATCAGTAGGGCAAGACACGCTACACTTTGACATCTTAGTACACGAGTAGATAGATCCTGGAGTGATCAGTCCCAAGCTGTTTTATCCTCCAAGTAATCCGAAATTTTGTAATAACCTTTTTGACAGAGTTTAGTTTTAATAGTAATTTTAAACTTATTAAAAGGCAAATCTCGGATAACATTGGGAACTTTATTATAGAATCGTATACATTGTCCCATAAAAGAATGACATATTCTGTGGAGACGCGTTACATATACGGATAGCTTGTGCTTATTTCGCGTGTTGATGAAATGAGCATCACTCCTTTTATCAAAACTGCTAATGTTTGTCTTTACATACATTAGATTTTCATAGATAAACTGAAAGATAACAGTTAGAATGTTTATGTCTTTAAACTCCTGTCTAAGGGAAACTCTGGGAGCTAAACTGTAGATCGCTCGTATAGCCCTTTTTTGCAGTATAAAAATGGAATGAATATCTGCAGAACATCCCCAGAGCAGTATGCCATAAGTCATAACGCTATGGAAATAACTAAAATAAACTATTCTAGCTGTGTCTACATCAGTTAATAGTCTAATTTTTTTAACAGCATAAGCCGCTGAACTGAGCCTACTAGACAATTTTTTAATGTGGGGACCCCATTGCAATTTAGCGTCTATAGTAATTCCTAAAAAGACCGTTGACTCCACAAGGTCCAACCCTGTTCCATTCAATTGTATATTGGATTCTACTTGTCTCACATTTGGTGTCGAGAAGTTTATACAATTAGTTTTCTTCTCATTGAGGAGAGGATTATTTGTATTGAACCAATTCACAACTGCCTTTTAATTTTAAATAACAGTGAAGTGTCATCTGCAAACAATACAATCTCGTGATTCTTCTCTACATAATAAGGTAAGTCATTAATATAGATTAAAAACAAGACCGGCCCTAGTATTGAACCTTGTGGAACGCCCATTGAGATTTTAGAGCCGGGCTATTTTTTACCATTTATGTCAACCCTTTGAATTCTATCATTTAAATATGAAGTCAAAAGGTTGAGAGCCATGTTCCTAATACCGTAGTGTTGTAATTTCCTGACAAGTATATCATGTCGGACGCAGTCAAATGCCTTAGATAAGTCACAAAAAACACCTAGCGCCACCTAACGTCACCTAACGCCAAGCGACTTCAAAAACAAGGAGGAGGTTTCTCAATTCGACCGTACGAATAAGAATAAGAATATATAAATTATGTGTGTTCGCGGATAACTTCGTCGTTTATTAACCGAAATTGATGTTTCTTTTTATTGGAAAGAATATATCTCATGGGTGGTACCATGATACTACGGGTACGAAATACTACGGGTGGGAGGCCAATTAGCCAATTAGATCAGTCGGAAATAGCTAGCGACGAGTGTAAAATTAATGAAATGAAACAAAAAGTCGAGACAACCGCAAAACTGCAACAAAAGGTAATACAAAGGGGTCAAAATACTAATTTTACGGAAATTCGGGCCTTGGAGCGAAGAAAACATCTTCATGTTTGGAGACTGACATCAGACACCACAGTAGATAACTTGATATCTCATGTAAAAAGTATATGTGGTTCGGATATTATGGTTAAAGTTGAAAAAATTAAACATAAGATAGAACGAGAGTATTCCTCTTTTGTTATCACGGTTTCGGAGGAACTATATAAAAAATTGTGTCAACCTGAAGCATGGCCCATAAATGCAGCATTTGGAGAATGGATGTGGTTTCGGAGACCGAGAAATAAACTTATCGACAAAGTGTAGCAGTATTTATTTATTCTACCAAAATACGAGGGGACTACGAACAAAGTTGAATTTATTTAATAATAACATAGATTCCTCATGCGCCGATTTGTTTGCAGTAACAGAGACAGGCTGCAATGAATCTATTCATGATGCAGAAATAATTCCACCCGGATATCAAATACTGAGGTGTGATCGAACAGACGGAAGAAAGCAGGGAGGCGCGTTTTTAGTGGCCACACACCGATTCGAACTACAACAAGCGAAGTTACCGAGTCACGTTAACATAGATGCATGTTCATTCGAAATAGTCGGCGCGACGGTATACTTGCACAATAGATTTTTGTTTTTGTGTTGTGTGTTATATATACCTCCGCGAAGTAAGGAAATTGAATACATGATTTTGTTTGAGATAATAGAATATTGGTGTACTAAATACAAAACATTGATAGTAGTAGGAGATTTCAATTTACATTCTTCTAATGATAATGTAATTAATTATTATGAATATTTTTTAGCCTTTTGCGAGTTGAAACAATTGAATGAGATTCCAAATTGTAATAATAGGCAGCTCGATTTGGTGTTATGTTCATCGAGTATAGCGATGGGAGTGGAGGTGAGCGCGGCGGACGAAGCGCTGGTGCCGGTAGACGAGCATCACCCGCCGCTGGCCGTCATGGTGTGCTTCCCCCGCCCCGCGCCCCCTTCCACCCCCGCAGCCCTCTCTCACGAGCCACACAATGCTTCGCACTACTTTAACTTTGCTAAAGCCGATTACAATAGATTTTATGCGTTAATGGCTGAGGTTGACTGGAATCCACTATATACTATGCGAGAGCCCGAAAATGCCGTAAGTTATTTTTATAATATGCTTGACAGTATTATTTATGAATGTGTGCCAAAAAAACAGTTATTCAAAAAACCAGGTAGGTATAGCTATCCAGAGTGGTATACTTTAGACATTATTCGAACCATACGATTAAAGGCCAGACTTCATAAAATGTACAAAACTAATAGAACGTCAGAAAACTACAAGGCTTTTTCTGACTGTAGGTCTAAGGTCAAAGACATGATTAATACTGCACATCGTAGTCATAAAGAGACAGTACAAATTAATTTGGTCCGAGATCCTAAGTCATTTTGGAAATACGTTAGGTCGAAAAAGGGTTCTGAAAATAATAAAAAAATTACTAAAGAAGGAAAAGTACTATCAGATTCGGAATGTGCAAACGAGTTTGCGAAATTCTTTCATTCTGTGTACGGCAGGGAGTGGGCAAAATTAGATGTGGAGGGCGCGGAGGCGAGCGCGGGCGCGGGTGGCGCGAGCGCAGCCTGTGTGCAGCTACCGCACCTGTCACTCGCCGAGGTACGCGCGGCGCTCCAGCGGCTCAAGCCAAAACGCTCAGCAGGGCCGGACGGCATTCCACCTTTTGTCGTTAAAGATTGCCGCACAGTTTTAGCAAGACCACTTTTACACGTATTTAATTTATGTCTAGAAGCATCATATTTTCCCGACTGTTGGAAATTAACACGCGTGGTTCCAATATTCAAAGGTGGTACCGGTTCGGAAGTGAACAGCTTTAGACCTGTAGCTATCCTTTCGACACCGGCGAAAGTCTTTGAGTCAGCTATACAGAGCAGTATTCAACGACAGGTGTCTGCGCAACTCTCGGACCATCAGCATGGTTTTAGACCAGCGCGTAGCACCAACAGCAATCTGCTCGATGCAATGGCTTATGTCATTCCTCACATGGACGCCGGGAGGCAAGTTGATGCCGCCTACTTTGACTTTAAAAAAGCTTTTGACTTGGTCGACAATGATATACTTTTGTCAAAGTTGGCGGCTATCGGTTGCACCAAGAAGTTATTGCTATTTTTTGCGAGTTACATGAGAGGTAGAAAGCAGTATGTGGAATACGCAGATATCAAATCGGAGCCATATTTCACTAAAACTGGGGTGAGTCAAGGCTCGAATCTCGGTCCATTAGAATTTTTAATTCTAATAAACGACCTCCCAGACGTAGTTCGATCAGCTCGATGCTTACTCTTCGCAGATGACCTTAAGTTACTCTTGGCTGTTAAAGACAGTAGTGACTGCAGGCGTTTGCAGGAGGACGTAGATAGAGTGGTCGAGTGGAGTCGAAACAATAAACTACAGTTCAATATTACGAAATGCTCAGTAATATCTTTTAGTAGGTCACCGGTTCCACTCCACTTTGACTATAAAGTCGACAACGAAGCTATGAAGCGTGTTATCGCGATTAAGGACCTTGGAGTAAATATAAATATTGATATGACGTTCAGAGACCACATTGTTCAAGTCTGTAAAAAGGCGTACAGAAATTTAGGCTTTGTGCTGCGTCAAGCAGAAGGCTTCACAAACATAAAGGCCATATCAGCCCTGTACGATGCCCTTATCCGAAGCCAGCTAGAATGCAATGCTGTAGTGTGGGCTCCACATGAAACTAAATACAGAATCATGTTGGAGCGTATACAAAATAAATTTATGAGGTACCTATACCTAAGACGTTACGGAGTGTACCCTTTCTATCCATTGAGGTATCCCACATTGTTCGTTTTGGGCATGGTGGGATACAACAAGTTGGAGACGAGAAGGGATTTGGCACTCGCATATTATATGATTAGAGTGTTTCGGGGCATTGTCTCAAACCCGGACATATTGATAATGATGAGTCTATGTGTGCCGGACAAATACGTAACGCGGCGGCGGCGGCCACTACTGTTTGCTGTGCCCGTCGCACGAACTAACCTGTTAGCCAAGACTCCGTTGATCCGTACGTTGCACATACTAAATCGAGTTGCCAATAAAATTGACCTATTTATATGCTCAGTTGCAGAATTTAAGACATGCACTCTATTTCACTTATGTTATGACACAAATGAATAATTCATATTTCCGCTGATACTTTTTATTATATACCAGATATTTTTAATTTGTATTAATTTGTATTGTCATTTGATTGGTGTAATTGACATTAATACCTACTAATTAGTTTAGATTAATGATTAACATTATTTATTATTAGAAATTAGATTTATCTTATTGACTTTTGTAATTATTGACATGAATTTTTGAGTTTGTAATTATTGACAGGAAATTTAAATTGTAATTATTGACATGGTTTTTAATTTGTAATTACTGACATGGATTTAAACTTGTAATAATGGACGTTGACTTATTTATCATAATGCATAGTAGTTGAATTTGATTTAATTGGTAATATTTTAGATTAGACTGTAATTTTAATTATTGCTTTTCGTTTGTATTGTTTGGTGAAGGTATTTAGTCATTTTTTTAAATCATATTATGTTACATACACGATTGAATTAGGACACTCCTGTAATAATTTGTGTATATGAATTTTGCAATAAATAAAAAAATAAAAAAAAAATGATATGGAAACCAGGATCTGATAATGGCATCCCAGAGAAATCGAGGAGAACCTTCGAAAATCGTAGTGCGGACTATTGCGTTTGTTAACTTTATGTATTCATTAAGTAGTAGCAATACCATTAAATGAAGGTTTGGAGTTGATCTGATGCTGGGCTTAAAGCAATCGAGGGAACTCCTCCACGATTTACAGTAGCTTCCTTGTGTTTGTACTTAATTCTTTTATATTGATGAGAACTTTCCACCCATTTATAAGTCCAACCCGGGTTATAAGTCCAGTATATTTTGAGTTACACTCCAATAACTGGAAAGTGTTTCGACTATTTTATGATATCATCATTGACGGTGAATGACAATCGATCCCGTAATTAGCAAGGATCACTAAAATAGAAGAAAAAATGTGATATTACGTACTTTTGAACTATCACAGTACCGACTTCAACAAGTTATTTCACACTTTTTAGTGTTGAAGTCGTTTCCATTTTTTGGTAATATGTTTGTTTTTGATCTGTCATATAAGTCCAAGATGGGAGCTTGATCTGTCTATTCTACACGGTCTCATATAAAACTAGGGTCTCTATTAACTGAGTGCGCATGAACTTCTATGACACGGCTAAAACCTACGCTATAACAATAAATTAAAACCAGCACACCAGTGCGTGTATTACTAGCGGTAGGGGGTAGAGGTGTATAAATAAGTATAATTAAGAATAACACGTATTTTTGGTTTTGCAATACCTACTACCCCTAAAGTACTTTATAGGTACCTACTATACATAATAAAATACATGTTATTTTCAAAGCCAACATAACAAATCGCCACGCCGACATCCTTGAAGGGGCTGGCAGTGGTGTTAGAAACACCTACGTTTCGCCAGAGGATAATAACTTTTGTCCCATTTAATATGCCATTACTATTAACGGGGCACTGTTCCAGACTCCAGACTGCTATTGAGAATTTCTTTGTGAGACAAAACCAAATAACCGTCCGATCCGGGTATTGAACCCAAGGCCTCGAAATCCCAAAGCGGCGCTTCAACCACTACACTAAGACAACGCGAGCGAAGCCGCTGGCTAGTTAGCTAGTATAATATATAAATTTAACCGCTTGTTAAATGTCTCGTAAAATGTAAGAATTATTGTTTTTAAATGAACCATTTGCTAAACCTTTTTTTTGTGAAAATATGGTTTAACAAAAAAAAAAAAAAAACAGTATTAATTTATTTGCATAAATATGGGTAACAAAGTTAGTATCATATTTTATCGGCTCACCATATTTCACCATTATTGGTATGCAAAATTTTAATAGATAATATTGTTATAATTATTAATTTATACAATACAATTTTAGTCATTTAAATTATTGATCAAATATAGTAAACCACAACAAACTTGACAGTCACTAGCACTAAGCCATAGATGAATATAATACCTAGCGAAATACTAAGCCACCCAAAGACAATAGTCATTTTACATCAAGATATACAAGTAAGATACATCAAACTTACATATTTTATGTCATATTGAAATTAAATGTCAAATTAAAATTAGCTGCTGATTAATATTACCCTAAAATAAACCACAATAATACAACAGATAACAAACTAGTATTCTGTCACTAAAGCTCTAAGGAACAGTCATTTATAAATTCTTTTATTGAATAATAACATTTGTTTCTAAGAAAACTAAACAACTTCTCTTTAAATGTCATCAGACAGTCAGATTCTAGTATGGATTTAGGTAAACGATTGTACAATCTCGGAGCCATGCCAAAGATACCTTTATCAAATAATGCAGTTTTGTGTGGAGGCATGCATACTTTATTTTTGTAGCGTGTACTTCTGGGAACATCATAAAGATTCAGATTGTTTCTCATAAACACAGCAACTTCATAAATATACAAACATGGGAATGTCAAAATACTAAGCATTCCGAAGTGAGTTTTACACGAATCTGTTGATTTGAGATGACAAACAGATCTTATGCACCTTTTTTGCGCTTTAAAAATTGTTTCTCGCTCAGAACAATTTCCCCAAAATATTACTCCGTAGCGGAGGGTAGATATGACGTGTGCATGGTAGGATGTGAGCACTGTTGGTTGACTTGCAACTTTAGATAGCATGTTTAAAGCATACGAGAACCTACTCAGCTTCGAACACACGGATTTCGCATGTGTTTTCCATTTCAGATCAGAGTCTATATGCAGTCCTAAAAACTTTGTTACAGAAATTGATTCAACATGTTTATTTAAATATACTATTTTTGATGTCATATTAATGTTTTTATTGTAATTGCAAAATTTCATTAAATAAGTTTTGTCCAAATTAAGATTTAGATTATTAAATGTCAACCAACTGTTTATCTTATTCAAAGCTATATTAATATCCGGACAAAGTGGTTTATGATTTTCACCAACGAAAATGACTGTACTATCGTCAGCAAAGAGAACCATAGGGTTATCAATAGTTCTAGGCATATCGTTTATATATATTATAAAAAGCAGAGGTCCAAGGACACTTCCCTGTGGTACACCAAATTTAACCAACTTATAACCGGACAAGTATATTTTTTCTGTATTTGATTTTAAACAGAGCTTATTAATTCGAGTCAATTGGTATCAATTGGTACTGGTATTTTTCGAGGTAAGATTTTAGAAGATAACATTGCTTCGTACACCATATGTTTCCAGTTTATTGATAAGCACGCTATGATCAACACAATCAAACGCCTTTGTCAAATCCATATACATGACAGTCACAGGCAGTCTTTGATCACAACTAGTCATAACTATTTTAAGGACATTATGAATAGCCAGGTTAATGCATTTGCTCTTTCGAAACCCAACTTGTTCTTCTACCAGAATATTGAACTTTTCAAAATATGCGTATAAATTATTATGAATAAATTTTTCAAATATTCATAGTTAGTTGTTCATATCATGAACATCTTTCTTTTTAAAAAGTGGCTTTATTACAGTTATTTTCAGCTTATCTGGAAAAAACTCCACATTCTATGCACAAATTAATTATATGACTAAGCACAGGAGATATGATAAAAACCACCCGTTTTATTATTTTAGTACATATTTCATCGTATCCCGTGCTTTCAGTATTTTTTAGACTCTTAATAATGCGTGTAATATCGTCAGGAGTAGATGGTATCATAAGCATCGAGTTTGATCCTTTGTATTTTAATGTATTCCTGGTAACTTTGTTTTGCGTGTTTTGATTCAGATAAAAACTATTTAATGCTTCAACTATGTCAGTTGGCTTTGTCAAAATTTTACCATTTACTTTTATTTTAGAAATGTCAGCATTGCGAGGCTTATTTTTTGATTCATTTATAATACAGCTTTTGATTTATTTGCTGCCATTTTTATTGTAAATCATTTCGTAACTTTCGCCTAAATTTGATAATGTGCCTCAGTCGCTTACCATATGCTTTAAATGTATTGTATTCTTTCCTACTGAGAGTTCTCCTATAATGCCATAACATTTGTCTCTTTCTTTTAGTACAAAGCATAATCCCTTTAGTAACCCATTTAGATTGTTTGTAAATTGTTTTTTAATTCTTATCACAGGAAAACAGAGATCTTACAACAAGTTAAACATATCGTGAAAGTGAGTGAACGCTTCGTTAGGGTGGTAACTATTGAAAACATCAGAAAAACTCAACCTGCTTAAGTTATCTTGAAATGTTTGTATATAACAATCACTATAATCGCGCCTCAACACGTACCAAAATTTGATAGGGTAATATTCCCTTACTGGACATTTGAAGTACTGAGCAGTATGATCAGAGATTGCGAGTTCTATTTTTTCACACGAAAAACTACGAACATTATGTATGAAATTGTCAATACAAGTATTTCTTGCTAGTCGTGTCGGTTCGTGTAGGGCTATTTTTCAATTGTAGCTTTTAATAATGTCCTTGAAAATCTTTGTTTTTGAATTCTCTTTTAATATATCAATATTGAAATCGCCACATAAAATAAACTTTTTATTTTTGTGTGCATGTTTATTTAAAATAGATTCAAAATTTGTGAAAAATGTGCTAAAATATTCATTTGTTGTTTTGGGTGGCCTATAAATGCAAATTACAATTAATCGATGTTCTGTTAATTCAATAGCACTGCACTCAATAGTTTTTACAAAACAGAAATCTGCTATGTCCTTAATTACCCTGAATTTATGAGAATTTCGTACCAGTATGCAAGAGCCACCGTTACGGCTTTTCCTACAGTAGTGTCCCGCAAGCGAATGATTAGGTATGTTTAGCATAGAAGTATCACTACTAGTCATGTTGTGTTCTGTTATACATAGTACATCTACTGTTTTATTTTCATTTTGTGGCTCTTTAAGATTTACTACAAGCAAATCCGATTTACTCATTAATCCATCAATATTTTGATGGAGAATATTGATATGATTAAGAACGAAAAAGCTGCCGTGTCGGTGATCCGTCCTTAATTGTCTTGCAATCGTTTACAACTAAATCATTTACAAGGCTATTCGAAGTTTGTGTACATTTGCTTACCGTTACTATACGTTTTTGACTAACATTAGTTTTTATTCGTTCTTGTATTTATTTGTATTTGTATTTATATATTCTATATATGCTACTTGCAAAATTTCATTAAATACAGACCTACAGATATTTATGCGGAAAATGTTCCTATTTGGAATACTCCTACTATAATTCATGTCAAGGTAAGTTACAACATTATACATAGAGCACAAGAACCATAATTCGTAGTTAAGTGACTTATTATATGGGATTTCACTGACTATTATATTTGTGAATCTAAAAAAAATTAAAAAGCTGTTTAGTACAAATTTGAACTTTGAGGGATTACAGTCATTCATTCCCCCTAAGACAATCACAAAATCTTTCTTGGTTAATCCCATCAGTTCATTTTTGTATGAATTTAAAATATCTGATATCTGAGCACCTGATTTCCAAAATGATGTTACTAAATAGCTTGATCCCACTAGGTATTGCAAAGCCGTGCGAAGTCCCACCCCACGTTGATCTGCTAAAATTATTATTTTATTTTTTTTCCACTTTTTTATCTTCATTTACCATTACACTACTCAATGTATGACGAGTGTAATTTACAGTATCCTTTGTTATAATATACTCATTAGTTGTTTTATCTTCAGTATTTATTTGACCTGTCGATATACTTCGCTGAAGATTTATATGCTGACTTGTTGCTTGATGGTTTTTAGTCAGTGTCTCTATTTCAAGGTCAAATACTGTGTTATTTGTTGACTTCTTCGCGGGTTCGCTTTCCTGGCTGACAGAATTTTGAACTGGAAGTTTTGCAATATATGTTCCCTCAGTCTCAACTGCTGTTAATGGAGTAGATATGGAGTTTCTGATGTGTTTTTTCCTTTTTGTTGATTTTGGTGTGCTTTTACTTGGTGACATAGCTTGACCTTCGATTGTTGCAAGTTTCTTGTACAACTGAATAGTTTTATCTCTTTTTTGTTATTCCGATTTTAAGTGACTGATTTCACTGTTAAGGTTTTCTATTTCAATATTTGCACTTTGTAAGTTTTCTGTCAGTTTGAAGACTTTATCCTTTAGTTCATTTACTATATTATCACTATCGATTATAGATGTGTTAGGTAAACTCAACATAGTCGCCTCAAACATCGATTCATCTTTGGACAGGTCTGACATAGAACTGCATGGGCGTAATGGTCTTCGCTGAGTTATATTATTGTTCTCCATTATTAGAAACCGAGCAACTAACTAACAGGGAAACAAAATGCTTTGTCTCTTAAACTGTGTAATAATTGCCAACTAATTGAAACTTTTATGAATTTACGAATGGCAACATTATTTCGTTATATAGGTAGTTAGTCTATGGTCAGCCAGCAAATGATAGAAGCCAATATTTTCCATTCATTCATCTATCTGAGTAAGTAGTAGTCTGTACAGGATACTGTGATCTATGTTCACCGGCTTGTTTATTTTGTCAAACTTAAACTTATCGATGTAAGGTGTATTTTTATTGGTGTATAACAAGAAATGATGACATGTATGTAGCAGTATTTTCAAAAATGTTTATGCGTGTGCGTGTAACAATTTAACGTTTTATTTATACGCCAACTTTCCGATGCATTTTTAGTCTCAAAAAATACCTTGTGTTATGGTGCAGATGTCCTTACAGCATGTATCCTTGCTTTATCCACGGATTCCTTGGTATTTAGCAATATTTTAAATGCGTTTTATATTATTTTCTTTATTTAAATCGGACCAGCTTTCAACACAATGTCTATTCCATTTTACTCACGCACACATTTATACATTTGGCACAACAATTTATATATTTGGCAAATGTTAGTTATGAAGCGAAAACGTACAAGTTAAGTGTCGGCGAACAGACAGGATACCTATTTCCTCGCATGTGTGATGAAATAAGTCGTATGACACTCTTGTGGGATGATGATCATCACACACTTGTATCATTATGTACTATTCATGTGTCATAATATTTTTAGTGATTTTCAGAGGATAGTCATCGTCTGCCACTTTGTCATATTATAGCTTAAGTCAAAGTCAAAATCATTTATTCAATTTAGGCATCAAAGACGCACTTATGAACGTCAACTTTTCATTATAATGTACTTTAAAGACTCTACCGCCGCGTTCCGCGTTGACAGTCGTCAGGTGGCGCTGTTAAGTAAACACTGTTTCTGTGACGAATTGTGTAAAAAAATACATAAAAATACTTAATGTAAATAGATACTAATTAAAATGTTTGTAATGCGTATATAAGTAAGCAAATATTGTGTGTGCGTGTTATCCAAACCATCCGTTGTGTAAATACTAAGAATTCTGTTTGCATCTGTGAAATCAAAAATCCGTATCATTACGTATTGGAACTTGTTATGGAAACTCATCACAGGACCTTTATAAACACTAATTAACGGACAGCATACGCTGTAAGTAAGAATCAACTATCAAAAGACAGTGTTAACCGGTGAAAGTATTTGTGAACAAAAAAAAGACATTATGTGCTAAAGACTTTGACAGCAGATTTGATTTCAATGCCGACTATTGGTTGCTAACTTCACATCGTTATCAACTGACTTTTGAAATCAGCTTGGGTTTTTTAAATTCAACACTGCTTAACAACGCAATCGTGGCGTGAGGGATAACGCCTCAGCCTCCGGTCCGTCATACCGTGGATCGATTCCGGCTGACCGAAAATCTGACTAATATTGACTTTTTGCAGTGTTGTCATTTTTATTATTGGGACAGTGCTACAACTGCTACTCAAACATGAGCGAAAATAAAAATCACCTCATCATATAAAACGGAAATCGACCAACCTACTTTCAAGATGAGTAATACAAAACGAGACTCCAACACTAAAAAATGTTCTGTTTGTAAGAAATGCATCACGAACCGGGAATTTTTGAATTACTCAGTTTGTGGCCTAAGTATTGACATAGAGTGTGGGAATGTTTCTTTAAAGATATTTCTTAATATGACTCAGGTTCATAAAGCAACCTGGAGATGTACCCCATGCATCCGAAAACAAACTGATGCTAAAACGAGCACCCCTGCAAATAAACTTCCTGGGACACATTTATCACACCATGATCCCACCGAAATAATTAGTACGAAAGATAAGCCTACCGAGAATACAACTTTTCGGCAGAAAACACAACACAAAATAAAGAGTAATAAACAACACATTACAAATTTTAAACCCGCTTTGGCTAGAACAAGGTCTTACTCATTGGAATTTATAGAGAAGGATGTATCTCTGAATACCACTGACTCAGAAATAGCATCAAGGAGCTACGACTTATCAACACACGCCACATCTGGTGAGATTGAAGAGTTAAACACAGCACTATCGGAAGTAAAGCGAGAGTTAGAAAGTACTCGCAATGAATTGGACAATACTATTATAGAAAATATAAACTTAAAAAAGGATTTAATAAACCTTCAAATGCAATTAACTGCATTAAAAACAATCTGTGAAACTCCTTTATCTACAGATAAACACACAATAGCTACGTGTAAGAAACAGAGACAAAGACAACGTAAACAACAACTTCAGTTTAATACTCCGACAACTTCTAAAAGTGAAGACTACACTATAGATGAGTCATCACGACACTCATCACAACACTCATCAAACATCATTGCCAGCTCTGATAACACTCAACAAAATCAGAAAACGACTCTCTCACTTTCGTCAACAAAAAAATTACCACAAAAATCGCAACAAATAAACAAAACAGCCACAGAAGAAACAACAGGGCATAATAATATTTACATTTTAGGAGGTGAGCAATGCAGGGGTCTGAGGCATACATTGGAACAATCACGGAAACATACAAGACATTCAGTCGAATATGATGTAGTGTCCTTCATAAAACCAAACGCGGATTCGGAAGAAATTGCAAAAAAATATTCTTGGCTAAGCGCTGACAAAGAAGATAAGGTCATATTATCCTTGGGAGAACACGATAAAAATCCAGCTAGAGTAATGATAGAGTTAGGTACTATACTGAAAAGCTTACGTAAATTATCAGTCGTTATTGTATTAGGAATAAAAAAGAGTCACTATTTAAATGAAAATAGGTTAAACTGTATGTTAAGAAACATCTGCACAAATTTCACAAATTGTACTTATGTGAGCCTAAGCAGCGAACTCTCAAATCAGACCTCATCGTGTGATAAAATTAACGCTATCATTGATCAGTTTGACTACGATTGCAAGTACTTAAGCTATAATAAACGTGTGCTCAACCAGTTATGCATAAAACCTCAGTTTGAATCGGAGTTTCCGGGAAAAGTACAAGTAAAGTCACCCAAAAAAGGAACAATTCCTTTTTATTATAAAAAAGTTAATAAAAGTCATATAAACTCAGAGGAGGATAATACTGATATACAGTTTTTTCGTCCCTAAAGGAAATGAACAACTATTGAAAATCTTTCACCAAAATATTGCTGGAATCATAAATAAGAGAGATGTTTTTGACGTACAAATCTTGGATCTCTATAATCAAGGGGAAAGTCTGGACATAATTTGTCTTTCGGAAACGTTTATTGGCCAGGGCAATGAAAACAGTCTTAAGATATCCGGATATAGTGTGGCATCAAATTATATCAGGAAAAGTGTACAGCGTAGAGGTGGTGTTTCTATTTTAATTAAGAGAGGCTTACAGAGTAGGGATCTTGACATAGACAAACGATATGCGGAGGACAAGAAATTTGAATGCTGTGGCATTGTCATTCCGGTATATAATGTAATCGTGATTTGCCTTTATCGAATACCAGGTGCAAATAGCTCCACTTTCATTTCTAAATTGGACCTACTCTTATATAATATTGCTAACACCCACGATACAAAGTCGTTTTGGCAGGAGATTTCAATATTAATACACTTAAATCGAGTAACAATACAACTGATTTACAAAACTTGGCTAAAAATTACAATTTGACATTTCATATTACGCAACCAACCAGACATGAATCTTGCATAGACCACATACTCAGTAATATCAGAGGCGCTACCGAGAAACTGTTTGAACTTGGGCTCTTGGACCACAGCTCAAATGCTATATGTTCCGATCAAAAATAAGATTTTACCACCACCTACATACTACACTACCCAGAGAGATTATAGTGACGATAACATATCTAAATTTCACTACTGCCTGGCACAGATGACGTTTTCGGAAGTCTATAATAAGACCGAACTAAACACGGCTATGGAAGAATTCTATAACTTGTTTTCATTATTTTATGAGCTGTGTTTCCCTAATACACAGTCCAGACAGTCAAATAAATATAAAAAACCAAAATGGATCACATCTGGCATCAAGAGATGTTGCAAAAGAAAGAGAGAACTGCGGTACAAGTTCTATAGAGAAAAATCTAAACGCAATAAGATTAAATATCAGTCTTATTCTAAAATTCTTCGTCGCTGCTTACATGGAGCACACAAGATATATAATAATAAATATTTTCTAAAAATAAATGCCGTGCAGCTTGGAAACTTATAAAAGCAGAACGAAATGTAGTAGGTAATCAAGATTATATTAAAATAATTAGACAAAATGACACAATTACCACCAACCCCACTGACATCGCAAATGAATTCAATAATTATCTGATAAACTTGACGAATAACAAAATCAATAATGATATCAAAAACACAAATAAAAAACGTGTGCAAAGTAGTATTTTCTTGACGCCATGCACCATGGAAGAAAATCTGAAGGATTTGATGAAATTTCTACCAAAATAGTGAAATGTTGTAAAAATGTTTTAGCACCAGTGTTTACATTCCTCATAAATTTATCTTTTGAGACGGGGAGTTTTCCTGATAGACTTAAACTTTCAACTGTTAAGCCTTTATTTAAAAAAGGAGAGCGATCGGATGTTTGCAATCATCGTCCTATCGCGTTGTTACCAATCTTTTCAAAGATTTTTGAAAAGGCTTTTCAGAAAAGAGTGGGAGTGTGGGTTTTGCTCAAAAGTTTAGTATTATTAAGAAGGAACAATTCGGTTTTCAGAATAAAAAATCAACAGTACTCGCGGCATATAACTTAGTCCATGAAATAACTATTAATATAGACAAAAAATACCTAGTAGCGTCATCTTCTTCGATAAGACGCGCGCTTTTGATTTTGTTTCACATGATATTTTAATTGATAAACTAGATAATCTTGGAATTCGAGGACCAGCACTAAATTGGTTAGCTTCTTACATACAAAATAGGAATCAATACGTAGAAATAACTGGTTTAAGTAAAAAATCAGTGGTAACAAAGTATAAATCTGATGTTAGAGTAAATGCTTGCGGCGTACCCCAAGGTAGCGTTTTAGGTCCTTTACTTTTTTTACTCTACGTAAACGATCTCCCTGACATTACTAAAAATAAATGCACTCTTTTTGCTGATGACATTTCAATAATATTTAAATTTTGTGACAGTATAAATAATTATGAAAATGAATTTAATAATACAATTAATAATGTGACATCTTGGTTGAGTAATAATAATTTAAATGTAAATTTGACTAAAACAAACTATATACAATTTCGAAACTATGGTAGTAAACCGTTGAATCTTAACGTAAATCACAATAATACCGCAATTGAGGAAGTGCAAGAAGCTAAATTCCTCAGGATTATTATAATACGTAATGTACACACCTTTATGTATAATACGTAAATTATTTGCTACAGGTACTCATAAGTAAGATGGTTGATCGTGAATCTGCGACGAAAAGAAAACTGGAAAAACATATCATGATATACAGTGGTAAGAAACCATATATCTGTGATATATGTCATTATAAATGTTCTACCACCAGACGGTTGAAAACACATATTAGAACGCACACTGAAGAGAAACCATTCAAATGTAACATGTGTGGTTATAAATCAGCAACAGCAAGTAAATTACAATGTCATATTCGCACACATACTCGAGAGAAACCATTCAAATGCAACATGTGTGATTATAAATCTGCAAGAGCAGATCAATTACAATGTCATATTCGCACACATACTGGAGAGAGACCTTTCAAATGCAACATGTGTGATTATAAATCTGCAACAGCAAGTCAATTACAATGTCATATCAGAACGCACACTGGAGAGAAACCATTCAAATGCAACATGTGTGATTATAAATCTGCTACAGCAAGTAAATTACAATGTCATATTCGCACACATACTGGAGAGAAACCATTCAAATGCAACATGTGTGATTATAAATCTGCAAGAGCAGATCAATTACAATGTCATATTCGCACACATACTGGAGAGAAACCATTCAAATGCAACATGTGTGATTATAAATCTGCAAGAGCAGATCAATTACAAGGTCATATTAGAACGCACACTGGAGAGAAACCATTCAAATGCATCATGTGTGATTATAAATCTGCAACAGCAGGTCAATTACAAGGTCATATTAGAACGCACACTGGAGAGAAACCATTCAAATGCATCATGTGTGATTATGAATGTTCACAAGCAGGTAACTTACGAATGCATATTAGAACACATACTGGAGAGAAACCATTCAAATGCAACATGTGTGATTATAAATCAGCAACAGCAAGTAAATTACAATGTCATATTCGCACACATACTAGAGAGAAACCATTCAAATGCAACATGTGTGATTATAAATCTGCAACAGCAGGTCAATTACAATGTCATATTCGCACACATACTGGAGAGAAACCATACAAATGTAACATGTGTGATTATGAATGTACACGAGCAGGTACCTTAAGAAGACATATTAGAAAGCACACTGGAGAGAAACCATTCAAATGCAACATGTGTGATTATAAATCTGCAACAGCATGTCAATTACAACGTCATATTCATACACATACTGGAGAGAAACCACACAAATGTAACATGTGTGATTATGAATGTACACGAGCAGGTACCTTAAGAAGACATATTAGAAAGCACACTGGAGAGAAACCATTCAAATGCAACATGTGTGATTATGAATGTTCACAAGAAGGTTACTTACGAATACATATTAGAACACACACTGGAGAGAAACCATTCAAATGCAACATGTGTGATTATAAATATGCAACAGCAAGTCGCTTACGAAGGCATATTAGCACACACACTGAATAGAAACCATTCAAATGCATCATGTGTGATTATGAATGTACACAAGCAGGTAACTTACAAATCCATATAAGAACACATACTGGAGAGAAACCATACAAATGCAACATGTGTGATTATGAATGTTTACAAGCAGGTAACTTACAAAACCATATAAGAACACATACTAGAGAGAAACCATACAAATGCAACATGTGTGATTATGAATGTTCACAAGCAGGTCACTTACGAAGACATATTAGAACACATACTGGAGAGAAACCATACAAATGCAACATGTGTGATTATGAATGTTCACAAGCAGATAACTTACGAAGACATATTAGAACACATACTGGAGAGAAACCATTCAAATGCAACATGTGTGATTATGAATGTTCACAAGAAGGTCACTTACGAAGACATATTAGAACACATACTGGAGAGAAACCATACAAATGCAACATGTGTGATTATGAATGTTCACAAGCAGATAACTTACGAGGACATATTAGAACACATACTGGAGAGAAACCCTAAGAATGCAACATGTGTGATTATAAATCTGCAAGAGGAAGTGACTTACGAAGTCATATTCGGACACACATTGAAGGAAACTGTATAGTAAGTGTAAATAAATAATAATAATAATATGGGTGTACAGGATCATACATTAACTGTGGCTGGGTTGGAAGAGTACTTGAAGAGAATATTGTCCAATCTTGAGTATAAGCTTCTTTATTCAAAGGTGTCCGACAGGTTACTAAATAAAATTGCGACGACGTTGTTTCTTCAACCCACTAGGGGCTGGTGGAGGCCTCGAGCTTCCGCTCATTACCTCTGCAGTACCTCGGGAGGCCACTACCCCCCGGTAACTCATTTGTCTACGTAGCATGCCTCGCGACAATACTACGCAGGAAAATGTACCGCGCATAAAAGCTGCACTATACAATCTTTGTATGGCGCGTTTTTTATTTATTTTTATTAGGAAGGACATAGAGCTTTTTGCCACTACGGGCATTAAAAGCGAAACAGGACTGTTGGTGAGTGCGCGCAGCACTCAACCGAGGGACAACAAGGGCGCATAAAGCGCTAGACAACGACAAGGGCGAACCCTTGCCTAGTAGGGAATAGAGGTGCCGGTAGCCGCCAGCACTGTCTGAAAGAAAACAAAACACAGGTTAATGAAATAAAACACAGGTTAATATTGATGATACTTATAAACTTTTAATCGAAAATCTATACGTTACCTTTACCTTGATACACATTACCAAAATATAATACAGATTACCTTGTGTCTGATTTAGGATTATTTCGAAGTCGCTTACGACGACCTCGATGTCTAACTGTGAAGACTGGAAATCCAAAATCAGACATATTACTTCTCGTGGCTCGGCGAGTAGACTCTAAAATACCTGAAATGCCAATATTACCAGGAGGCTGACTGATCGACGCCAGAGCTGTCGTGATGGGGTCGTCCGGGTCATCCAGGAGGTGTCGTGGGCGGCGGCGTGGCGGGGTGAAGTATGGATCTGATGTGTGTGTTGAGTAGTTAGCGGTTTGCACCACTAGTGGGTTGGGATGGTGTGGGGCCGCATCGAAGTAGCGGCGAGAACAGTCTTTCATGAACTGTACGATAGAGGGGAGTTCTAGGTCGCAGTGGAGGTCAGCGTTCCGTAAGTACCACGGTGCGCCTACTGCCTTGCGGGTAAAGCGGCGAGTCTCTCCTCCGCCTCAAACTGCGCCTGGCGGATCCGAGCTGTGACGCTGTTCGTGGATCGGTTCGAGTTCACTGATCGCGTCGGTGATATAAGTCGAGTCGAACATTGAGGGTGCCGACCCTCTCCCCCCGTAGGTGCACTTGGTCCGGCGACAGGAGGCGCGTCCTCGGGTGGGTTCGGAGCAGTTACTCGACGCGCAGCATATACCGACGGCGATCGCGGCGATTCGTCAAATCGTAACGCCCGTATTGTTGGCGGCGCGTTCACTTCCACTGCCCGTTCGGCATCGTCCCCGGTTAGTGATCGTGTCACCACCATTGTCACTCGTTCACGTTTAGCACTGTTCTTTGGTCACTCGAAGTTGTTCAAAAATATGTGTACCTCGGTCAGACATTGCAGTTGGGAAAAAACAACTTTGAGAACGAGGTGAATAGAATATTAGTTTAACAATATTAGTTTATACCTCGTATTACTGATTCAGCATCTTCATATGTAGATTTAACAAATGACAGAATTCTTGTGATTCTGAAAACTTTGGCTACTCGTATTTTGATCATTTATTTATTCAGTAAATTAGAGTATGTAACATTACAGTTTGCACCAAAGCGTTACACACAGTCAAGTAGGTACAATATAATATATTAGCAATTGTTTACACAGTTTGTCAGAAAATAACAATATAATAATCTAACTACACAAGGTATGTATATATCATAATATTAATTATAACAAAATTATATATTGTAATATCATCCTTCATATCATTAACATAAAAATTATTCAATAATAATTAAATTCAGGAATGCTAGGCATTCACAGTCGATTCTCTGGCATTCATCTCACACATTCTCTTGCACTCATTCATCAGGGATGCAATCCCATTCGCGAACAGGTCACAATGTGGCGCCGAGGTAAGAACAGAACAGAGCAGCGCGCGCGCACGCTCCGCCGGGCTCTGCCGGTGCTGGACGGTGCGGCCGGCATTGTGCGGCAGGACGCGTTGCTTGCGCGGTCGCAGCCGACTCACTAATGCCACATCGGGTACAGATAGTTTCAAAAACACTTCGATTAGGGCTACGCTGTCTATTTTATTTCTTATAACGCCAAGAGTAAATTTGGCCAATGCAAGAGATCTCCTAACTTCCAATGTTTCGTAACCTAATTGGCCCAGTAAAAAGAGTGTAGGATACATATGGGGGTAAAAATTGTATGTTCTTTTATACAGGTTACGCAAGTACTTTTTTTGGATTTTCTCCAGCATGAGAATGTATTTATCCTCATGAGGGCTCCACACTACAGTATTGGTTTCAAGAATGCTTCTAACTAGAGCAGCGTATAGGGTACGCATTGCCGCGGTAGACAGGGGGGCAGCATTCCGGAGGACGAAACCTAACCGACGATGAGCCGCGCTCGTGACGCGTTGCACGTGTTCGCGGAATGCCAGTTCAGGATCGAACCACACGCCGAGGTCACGCACGCGCTGCACGCGCGACACCAGTGCGTCTCCCACCATATACTGACACTGCCGCGGATTGTGTCCGCGCGTGAACGTCATCACTTCGCATTTGGTCGGGTTGAATTGAAGCCGGTTGACTACACTCCAAGCATATACAGTGTCCATGTCGCGCTGCAGGGCATCGTGGTCGGAAGGAGTTCTGCAGGTCTTAATCAGCTTGACGTCATCGGCGAAGATCAGTACTGTTGATTCACGCACTACTTCGGGAAGGTCATTTATCAAAAGCAAGAAAAGGAAGGGTCCTAAATTTGATCCTTGACTGATTCTCGAGAACTTTCATGGCTTCTTGTTCGCTATTATGGCTGTCTACGTAATCGTCCATGTAGTGGGCTTTCGTAATTGCTCTAACAGCCTCCGGGTATTCCCTCTCGTACTCTAGAGCGTTGCGATCCCTCACGCTGTGTGCTAGGAAGGGTGAGCTCGACGCCCCAAATATCATTGACGTCATCTTGTACTCTTGGGGTTGTTGCTCTCTGTCGTTCCCCCTCCATAGGAACAATTGTGCCGGTTGGTCGCATGCTCTGATCTTTATCTGCAGAAACATTTCTTGTATGTCCGCGGTAATGGCTATGGGTCTCTCTCTAAATCGAAACAAGATCGTTTGTAGCGATTGTAGCAGATCAGGTCCCTCTAGCAAGTGATCGCTGAGGCTTACACCTCGGGACTTAGCGGCAGCGTCAAACACAAGACGTACCTTCCCTGGTTTGTTCGGGTTCATGACCGGAAAGTGTGGCAGGTACCATCTGATCGGGCTATCGCGTTCGCTGCCATCACACAGTTCGGCGTATCTTTGAGTTGGTACAGCTTGTAGATCAAGCCGTTGTGCCAGACTTTATCGAAGGCTTTCGCTACATCGAGGAAGACAGCTACTGTCCCTTGAGGCTTTGGCTTCTTATTGAAGCCCTCGAGTATGTGCTCCGTGATGCGGTGCACCTGTTGGACGCATGAGTGTCTGGCCCTAAAGCCAAACTGCTCGTCAGTAACCAGATTGTTGGATTTGACATGGGACCAGAGTCGACTCACAATGAGTCGCTCGTATATTTTCCCCAAGGAGCTGAGGAGACTAATAGGGCGGTAGCTAGTTGGCAGTGAGGCCAACTTGCCTGATTTACGAATGCCAATTACAATGGCATGTTTCCAGGTGTCTGGAAAAAAGCAGTTGTTCATAGCCGCATTGAAGATGCTGACTAAGAGATGGATTAGTGGGACTGAGAGGTGTTTCAGCATTTTATTACTGACACCATCAGATTCAGGGGATTTGCGGGATTTTAGATCCTTGATCAGGGCGACCACCTCAGAAGATTTGATTAGTGGGAGGGATGGGAGGTCTGAGATGGGCACAGAGCTTTTACGTTCGACTTCAGAGTCCACCGTATTGAGGTGACTCTGATCTACGTGGTCTACATTGAGAGTACACTGATTTTCTAGACTATCAGCTAAACACTCGGCCTTTTCATCGTCAAAGAATGCTAGGGGTAGGGGTGGGGGCCTAAGGAGGGGAACCATAGTCGTCTGTCTATCCGATTTCATAGCTCGTGCTAACCGCCAGTACGCCTGGTGGGTTGGTTCGAGTTCTGATAAGGTGTCGTCCCACCTTTGATCACGCAGCTCACTCATGCGTTTCCTCATAGCACGCTGAAAGTAGCGCATAGTGGCCTTGTTTTCGCGGGTTGGTGTCGAGTCAAATGCCCTAGTGGCTGCGTTCTTGGCTGTCAGCAGCCTCCTCGAATCCTCGGGCAGTTCAAAGCGACGGTCATCCGCCACCTTGATCTGCTTTGAGGATTCACCTAGTGCGGTGCGGAGGTGGTCGCCGAGAGCTTCGATCGCCAAGGAGACGTCATCAACAGTCTGTATATCGTCAGGTATCCTATCCAGAGCGGGTGAACTGATCGCTCGGAGGGACTCCCTCAAAAACTTCCAGTTCACGACCGTTTTAGTGATAGGGATAGAGTCAGTCGGGTCAGGGCCGAGTCGAAAGATGACTGGGCGGTGGTCAGAGTCGAGTTCGTGTAACACCTCTACGGCGCGTATGCGGAGGCTTACATTCCAAAGAAGGGCAATGTCAAGTATGTCAGAAAGTTGTTGTCGTTCCTGGTTGGGATATCTTGTGGGCTCCAGAGGGGAGAGGACATCAAATTCTAGTGCGTCAACTAGTGAGTCTAGGATCTTACCGTTGGGGTTAGTTTGGGAGCAATTCCAAAGAATATGCTTACTAGAGGGGGAGGTACTAAAGGAAGTCTCTACAGTGTAGAGACCTTTTGTAGTAGATAAGTGCTCCTCCTCCATGGGTCATTCTATGGTTACGGACTAACCGGTAATTAGCGAACCTAGGGTCCGCTTTTCCCGGTTTCAGGAAAGTTTCCTGAATGCATAGGACGTCGACCTGATGGGTCTTACAGAATTCGTGAATTTCATCACGTTGACAGAAAAGCCGTTAGCGTTGAAGGTGACTAACGTAACTGCGCGGGGTTTTACTCTTATTGTTGTACAATCCATATTAGTTGTACTAGTGAGTGTTTGGGACTGAGTAGCGCTTAATGGCGCCGATAACTCCCGCGTGCTCGAGCGTAGCTCGTAGGCTGTCGTTTTCAGATTTTTCCGTACGAAGTTTGTGTGCGAACACCCGTACTTCGTCTAAGTCAATAGCCATGGCGTAGTCCATGACTAATGCTAGGTCTGCCGCCAAGTCAGGTTGGCTTGGTTCGCCCCGCTCAGCCATTGCGGCCCTTGGTAAGGCCGGAGTGGGCTTGCGACCAGGGGCAGAGGGGCGGGCAGTCGCTTTAGCGGAAGCGGGGGTTGGGGGATGAGCGGCAGCGGGGGCTGTTACTCGAGCGGGAGAGATTTTCTGGACCATGCTCAGTGGCTTGGCCCAGGCACTGTGTGCGGGGGGAAAGCTAGGCACGTTAGGTGTTGCCGGAGTTGGAGGAGTAAGCGTCAGCTTAAGGCTGACACCTTGTGTGCGCGAAGGGTTCGCTAGGCTAGAAGGTAGCGGAGCCCTTTTTCCCGTTACCTTAGCGGTACGGGTATATTTTGCGATGTGGCCTTGATTGCCACACAGAACGCAGCTTGGGGGATCCGGCGAGTCTCTAGTGCGAGAGCAGCTAGAGGTGCCGTGGTCATCTAGGCATTTAACGCACCGGGGACGGGCGAAACAAAAGCGAGCGGCATGCCCGTACAATTGACAGTTGTGACACTGTCCAGGGGTGCCATTACGATAGGGGGCCTGTACGGTGATACCCGACAGATTGACAATTGTCTTTATATTAAAAATGGCTTTGCCCTTGGGAGAGCGGTCAAGGATGACCAATACTAGGTCATAAGGGGACTTGGTTTTCCCGCTGTACATGCGGTGAACCTCGCGAACTGGGAAGCCTTGGGCTTTTAAGTCGGTGCCGACTAACTCCGTCGACACCTCCTTAGGGACGCCACGTATAACTACTCGTAGGAGTTTTTCCTACTCGAGAGCATACGTATGGAAGCTAATTTTTGCATCTCGAAGAATCTTTGTGAGACCTCTGTGGTCAGAGGAGGTCGGGACTTGGACTCTAATGCCCTGCTGCGTGGAGCGGGCATTGGTGAAATTGAGCTTTCGCTCGGTTAGTAACTGGGATATGCGGTCCCATTTCGCCTTCTCTTGAATAAAGAGAGGTGGCGGAGGCTTTTCGCGTCATGGCGCGGACGACCCCTGCGTAGTCGCGAGTACATCGAGCAGCCATTTTGATGACATGCTGAAACGGATGGAAAATATGATAACGACGCGAATTCAAACCGAAATAACGGCGCAATTAGCTCAACTTGACGTACGTGGACAGCGAGGACGATCTAGGTCTAGATCCAGGAGTAGAGGTTAGAGTCAGAGTAAAACCGCAGGTATGTGTTGGTATCATGATATTTTTAAAGAGAAGGTGCGTAAATGTAGACCGCCGTGCAATTATAATGTGAATAAGCAGGGAAACGCTCACAGCAATCAGTAGAGGCGGCGGATGATTGCTATGCCGTGAATAGTCGCCTATTTTTAACCGACAAAAATACCAAAATCCAATACCTTATCGATACGGGATCTGACCTCTGTGTTTTGCCTCGACGTTTTCTTCAGCAGTTTCGTGAACCTACGGGATATGATTTGACCGCAGCCAATGGAACGGTTATTCATACTTATGGCACGCAGAATATGCATCTGGATTTTGGATTGCGACGGGACTTCACGTGGAACTTCGTGGTAGCTTCGGTAGATAAACCGATTATTGGTGCTGACTTTTTATCTCATTATGGTCTTCTTGTGGATTGCAGAAACCAGCGACTTCTTGACAGCATCACGAACCTTACCGCCCAGGGCTCGCTGAGAAATTGCCGTTGTTCAGCATCAAAGCTGTATCCGGTAACAGTGAGTACCACCAATTATTATCACAGTACCCGAACTTGGTTAAACCATCTGGCGTGTTTCGTGAAGTTAAGCACTCAACGGTACACTACATTCGAACGACACCAGGGCCGCCTGTATTTTGCAAGCCCAGACGTTTAGCCCCCGATCGACTAAAAATAGCAAAGGAAGAGTTTGACCACATGTTGCGTGATGGAACCGCCCGTCCTTCCGACTCACCGTGGGCGTCTGCACTGCACCTGGCGCCTAAAAAGGACGAGGGCTGGAGACCGTGTGGGGACTACCGTGCGCTCAACGCACGCACTATACCCGACAGGTACCCGATTAGGCACTTAGAGGACTACAATCATGAGCTTGCAGGATCGAAGGTATACAGTAAATTAGACCTTATTAAGGCCTTTACACAATTGCCAATTTTTGAAGACGATATTCCTAAAACTTCAATCACTACACCCTTTGGAATGTATGAGTTCCCATTTATGTCTTTCGGGTTACGCAACGCAGCGCAGACATTTCAGCGATTTGTAGACGAGGTACTGCGTGGCCTGCATTTTACGTACGCCTATATTGACGACATCCTCGTTTTTTCAAAGAGTCATACAGAACACCTGGAACACCTGCGTCAAGTTTTCCAGCGGTTGGAAGAGCATGGATTACTTTTGAACGATTCTAAATGCATCTTCGGAGCTTCAGAGGTAAATTTTCTTGGATATACTTTGTCAGAGCACGGGACACGACCCCTAGACACGAAGGTGAAGGCGATCCAGGACTTCCCGCCTCCTTCAACTGTGAATGGCCTGCGAAGATTCCTTGGTATGTTAAATTTTTACAGACGTTTTATTCCTGATGCAGCCACAGACCAAGCTCCGCTGTACACTATGATTTCTGGCCCCAAAGTGAAAGGAACGCATCCACTTACATGGACTCCAGAACTTCGAGAAGCCTTCCAGAAGTGTAAACATAGTATAGCACGCTCTACTCTCTTGGTTCACCCAAAACACGATGTACCGCTTGCCCTCGTGACCGATGCTTCAAGTTCGGCCTTGGGCGCGGTTTTGCAACAGCTGGTCGATGGTGAGTGGCAACCACTCGCTTTCTTTTCGAAGAAGCTGAATAAATCCCAGGTCAAATACAGCGCGTATGACAGAGAACTTTTGGCAATCTATCAAAGCATCAAGCATTTGCGCTACATGGTCGAAGGAAGACACTTCGTAGTATATACAGACCACAAGCCTCTTACATTTGCATTCGATCACAAAGACAGGCAATGCTCCCCACGACAATTCAATCATCTGGACTTCATATCGCAATTTACTACTGACATACGATATATCGAAGGCAAAAATAATGTTTCAGCTGATTTCATGTCACGCCTAGAAGCCATAGCGAAGCCTCCTGACTTTGAGACCCTCGCACGAGCCCAGCAGAACGACCAAGAGCTCCGAGATGTACTCCAGACTACAAACTCGCTAAAACTGGAAAAGGTCCCTGTACCAGGTTTAAATTTGAATTTATATTGCGACACTTCGCTACCAACGCCCCGTCCATTCGTACCATTGGAGATGCGTAGGCAAGTTTTTAACGCACTGCATTCTTTGAGCCACCCTGGAGCAGCAGCTTCTATCAAACTTGTTACGTCCAGGTTTATATGGCCCTCAATTCGCAAGGACTGTCGACTTTGGACCAAAACTTGTGAGGCCTGCCAGAGAAGCAAGGTGCATCGCCACACATCAGCTCCACTGAGTTCTTTCAAACTACCAGGCGCCCGCTTTAGTCACGTGCATATCGACTTAATTGGCCCGCTTCCTCCGTCATCAGACTTCAGGTATTGCTTAACGGCAATTGATAGATTTACACGCTGGCCTGAAGTCACGCCTCTTCGAGATATTACAGCAGACACAGTGGCAAGGGCGTTTTTCGAGTCTTGGATAGTGAGATTCGGCTGTCCTCAAACAGTAACGACGGACCAAGGACGTCAATTTAATTCACATCTTTTTAAATCCTTGACAGACTGGTGTGGTGCTCAGTTGCGGCATACTACGGCATATCATCCCGCTGCAAATGGGATGGTTGAGCGCCTTCACAGGACTTTGAAAGGTGCGATCATGGCTCATGAAGATACAACATGGACGGAAGCCTTACCGTTTGTTCTTCTCGGCATACGCTCAGCATGGAAACCAGATGTACAGAACTCCGCCGCAGAGATGGTTTATGGTGAGCCACTACGGATACCTGGTGAGTTTTTTAACACTCATACTCCCACATTCACCACGGAGACAAATTTTGTTACCCAAATTAGAGAGTTCATGACACGACTAAAGCCTAGCCCTGCCTCGAGGCACGGTACAAAATCTACATTTGTACACGAAGACCTAAAAACGGCGACACAGATATTTCTACGTAAAGATGCCTTAAGAGGCGCGTTAGTACCTCCCTATACAGGCCCACACAAAGTCTTGGCTAAAACTGACAAAACTATGACCATACAATTATCCAGAGGACCTGTCACAGTTTCTATAGACAGAGTTAAGCCAGCTTATATACTGGCCGAAAATACGCAGGAGGCGACGCATACTCGCACTAAAAAAGACGAGCCCTATTGTACACGTTCGGGTCGTCGAGTTAAATTCACCGATTTTTTCCAGATCCCTGGACTTTGATTCTCCGAGGGGGGTGGTGTGGCGCAACCGGCCCCGGGCGACGGAGACGAAGGTGCGACGCGAGGGACGCTGCGCACACGCATCAGCTGACAGTCGCCGCCGAGCCTCGCCAGTGCGCCCGATACGCCGTTCCGCGCCGAACCTATGTCGCTTGGCTTCCCGCGCAACCGCCGTACTCGTGCGCGATCTATTATTTCTATTCTTTGTACTGTTTGTGAGCCTTCCGCCGTTTCGTCTCGCAATAAAATTACGATTTATGTGAAGTCTGCGTGTTGTTCATTTACGCCGATAGCACGTAGGACCCCACAAACACATTTTCAGAAAATGATGTAGCATTTTTATTCATTTTCCATTCCATGAATTCGTGGTAACATTTATTATAGTTGCTCCTAGATTTCGCCGGCAACAGGTTCATGGTCATGTTTGACGCAGCTTCCAGAATGTCTGGTGGTGTACAATCACCACTATCCCCGCTTTCAGACATGTTTTTACACAAAAACCTATGTATTTTACAAAATAAACTAAACTTTGTTTAAATATTGAAAAGATTTTTTAAATGTCAAATGTTGGCGCCAAGGCGCAAACATCGATTGCGCATGCGTGTTGCGTCGTCGCGGACTCGTTCATTGAAACCTTTTTTTTTAAATTAGAGGTTCAACCTCCTTGGTTCAGCTGGAGGTTGTATAGGTGTATCGTTATGATTAAAAAGTTATATTATGTTACAGGTGTCCATACAAGACCTGTATCGTAATTAAACTTTTTATTTTTATTTTTGGCCTGAGAATTTTGTTTTCAGTTTTATAATCTTTGTATTATAGTATCAGAGTAGATAAAAGTTTTATCTGATCTACTGTTAGTTGAAACAATCAATAGAGAACCTATGAGTTCTTTGTAGGGTACATTTATTATCTCTCCTTTTAGATCTGCATTAAAACCTGTTTCCGTCGGTGTAGATACTTCTTTGCATTCTGTCATTTTAAATTTTTCAAGTATTTTTTTCTTGTAAGTATTTTGTTTGATTTGATTAATTTTAATTCCACATTCTGTCTTCTCAATTTCGATACCTACAATAGTATGAATTTCTCCCCGATCTTTAATATTGAATTCCACATGTAATATCTTCTTTATTTTCTTCACTCTTGTTTTCCCATAATAAGGATGTCGTCAACATAAATCAAAAGTTTTAGATCTTCTTTAAAGTATAAGCAGAAATCGTGACCTGACCGTCCAGCTTTTAGCATTATATAATTAAACTGTTTATTCCAGACTTTATCTCGGTTTTAATACTTTGTTCCCATTAATGTCAATTCCTTGTTGTATTCTAATATAAATATCATATTCCAATATTCCATTCAGAAATGCTGTAGGTACGTCAAGTTGATAAACTGGTATTTCTTCTACAGAATGTGCTAAGAATTCTCTCACCTTCTCTCACCGTTAAACCGTTAAACCGTGCTCTCATTAAAAATCACATCTGTTGAATACACAATCTATGAGTCATATTTTTAACTTTATCTCTGTGACATATGGCATATTTTTAACTTTACCTCTGTGACATTGGCGATCGTAGCTGTCACTGTCTCGGACTTTCCCGCGGACCCTTTATTTGTTGATCTCCCTTGATTCACCTGGTCGTCATGCAATAGCATATTATGATGCGGGTGGCGACATCCGTCGTGTCCGCACAACCTCGCTCTACAGTTGGTACGACGGTGTTTACTTGAGATACATTTAAAACTTAAGCTCTCTTTCTTAACAAAATCCCACCGTTCTTTGTTGGAGAGCGCTAGAAACTTGGAACATTTTAAAAGGGTATGGTCTGACCTGCATAGAGCGCACCTTAATGGGCATTCGATCTCGTTCGTCGAATCCGTGGTGGTGTATTCTGCCCTCGTCTTTATTTCCCTATAAGAAGCTGCAGTTCTCGTGTACTCCTTCTTAGCACTCGAAGACGTCGACCCAGCATCGCTCGTGTACCTGTATGTAAGTTCCTGGATAAAATTACTATCTCTGAATCGGTCGCACCTCGATGCTCGTCGGCGTAGTCGCACCACCTCGATCGCAGATGTGGGCTCAGCTTGTCCATCAAATCCCTCGTGATCATGGGATTGTGCAGGCATCGTTGGTTATCTAATGATCGCAAGACACTTATCATATTTTGCACTCTTATTGCAAACGGGTTTAGCTCGCTCGCCGAAGTTCCCGGCCTGGACAGCTTCTTCAGCTCGTCGATGGTGCGGTCGATCAGCACCTCCAGGCGTCCAAAGCATTGTTCCAGCGTTTTCATGACGACCTCTGGATCTTCCACAGTTTAGAGAAGTGCGGACACCACTTCTCGAGCTTCTTCTTTGAGGCAGTTACGTAGGTGGGCCATGTTCTCTGATGTAGTAAATCCGTACATCCGTGTAGTTTCTCTCATTGCAGCCTGAAAAGAGAACCATTCGAAGGCAGCTCCGTTGAAGTTTGGCAGCTCGTACGTTTGTCTTGGTCGGAGTCTACATCGAGGCCGGGGCCGCGGTGTAGACTCCTGCCCGCACCGTGGCTGGGGCTACATAATGAACCAGAATTACCTCGTCCACAGCCATTACCTGGGCTGGAGGATACATCGCGACCGGGGCCGCGGTGTATACTCCGCATCGTGGCTGGGACTACAATCGTGTGTGTGTGTGGATTACCTCGACTGCGCTGGGCTGCGAAGAAGTTCTCGGCTGGAGCCTACAATGCGATCGGGATCACAGCCCTGGTCTGGTCTACAACCATTACCGGGGTTTCCTTGGGACGACGCTAAAGCTGCCGAAGTAACGGCTGCGATGGGGTCGTCCGGGTCACCCAAAATATGCCTTGGACGGCGACGGGGGGAGTGAAGATCGGTTATGTCAGTGGAGTAGTTTGCCGCTTCGACCACGAGGGGATTCGAGTGGTGGGGAGCTTTGTCGAAGTGGCAGCGGGAGCAGTCTTTGATATACTGCGTAATAGAGGGGAGGGTGAAATCGCAGTGCAGTTCGGCGTTCCGTAAGTACCACGGAGCGCCCACTGCCCTGCGCATAAAGTGATTCTGAATCACTTGAAGTTTATGGAGGCCGTGTCTCAGAGCATGGGCGTTTGATACAGATGCGTAAGTCATGACTGGGCAGATGCAAAGTTTGTAAAGAGTCCTCTTATTTCTAAGAGACATTTTACTGTCTTTGCCTATGATGGGACTAAGACGACCCATAATGAAGGCCAACCTATTGCGAACAATCTGGATGTGTTTCGCGAAAGTGAGTTGGCGATCAAGGATGACGCCCAGGTATTTGGCAGATTTAGCCCAAGGGATGGGTTCGCCGAATAGGACTATGGGTGACGGCATGAGAGTCCGCCGGGTCTCAGTGAAGTACACTGCTGCACTTTTGCTAGGATTTACTGCAATCCGCCATTTACGAAACCATGCACCGATTACGGTGATGGCTCGTTGGATGGCGCATCTCTGCCTGACCTTGGACCAGCCAGTAGAGTAGATTGCAGTATCATCCGCAAACTGAGCGATCTGAACATTAGAGTCAGATCGTGGGATGTCGCTGGTGTACAGCGCGAAGAGAATGGGTGAGAGTACAGAGCCCTGAGGGACACCTGCGTGAATGGGATGCGGGGAGGAGAGCGTTCCCTCGGTACGATAGCTAAGCGTTCGATCCCTGAGAAAGTATTGTAAGATGAGTACAAGACGGTCTGGCACACCCAGTTGGTACAGCTTGAATATCAAGCCGTTGTGCCACTTTGTCTACTTTGTTACTACTTTGTTGTGTACTTTGTCGAACGCTTTCGCTACGTCGAGGAAGACAGCTATGGTCCCTAGGGGTTTTGGTTTCTTATTGAAACCGCTTAGGATGTGCTCCGTTACGCGGTGCACTTGTTGGACGCAAGAGTGTTTGGCTCTAAAACCAAATTGCTCATCGGGAAGGAGGTTATTGGACCTAACGTGGGACCAGAGTCAGTTCACAATGAGCCGCTCGTAAATCTTCCCAAGAGAGCTGAGGAGACTTATGGGATGGTAGCTGGAGGGCTCGGCTGCCGGTTTGCCTGGTTTGTGAATACCAATGACAATGGCATGCTTCCAAGTATCTGGGAAGGAGCAGTTGCTCATAGCCGCATTGATGATGCTAACTAAGAGATGGACTAGTGGGACTGAGAAGTGTTTGATCTGATACCATCAGCACCAGGGGATTTACGGGTCTTGAGGCTCTTGATCAGAGACACTACTTCGGATGATTTTACCGGTGGGAGAAGTGGGAGGTCAGAGATGGACATAGTGCTTTTACGTTCGACTTCAGATTCCACCGAATCGAGGTGATTCTGGTCGACGTGATCTACATTTAGAGTACACTGAGCCTCGAGGCTATCAGCTAAACACTCGGCTTTGTCTTCGTCAAGGAACGCTATAGAGAGGGGAGGTGGCCTAATGAGTGGAGGCATTGTCGATTGTCCGTCAGATTTCAGAGCTCGAGCCAACTGCCAGTATGCCTGGTCTAAACAACCGCTGCAGTCTATTGTCGAAGCTACAAAGCTTAACGAAATATGTTGTACCAATTATACTTGCAAAAGTAAACTCAAATGTGGAGTTGACTATAGACTATATGTAGCGTTACAAATTCAGGATTCATACAGTGCAGTGCAGACCCAAGTACAAACACCAAAGATACTGCACTATTAACGGATAAACAATACAAAGCAAGAAATTTGTACACAAAAAGCCACACGTTATTTAATATTTTAATTTAATCTAGTTATGATAATGATAAAATTAAAGATAAGAAATTATATTTTATTGTAACATTTACGTAAATAAACGTTCTATTAAAAACCCTTGTAGGTATTACTTGATACCAATCAGGCCAGATTTAAAAAAAAAAATTGTCAATATAAACACTAGTTCCATGCGTTAAATACATTGCTGATATCTGTTTCACATAACACATGACTAATTATGTACGTTTTGAGATAGAAAACTATCGCGAGTTATGCTCATAATTACGCTTTAAAACCGTAATATTTACCGGAAATATTCAACGACCAGTTTCGAACTTATTTGAAGTATATGTACAATATGTACGTATTTACAGTTATTTAATGCATTTTAATTTAAAGTTAGGAAATAACAAAACGAAAATGTTTTAATAGAAATTGTAATCATGCATGTTTTGAATCGTCATCTCACAAAATATAAGTGCTTTCAATGTAAGGAAAACAATATGTATCATTCTTTATAAGTTATAATCTTTGTTATTTTAGAATGTGGTCTTCCATAAATGGATTAAATTATCTTAATCTTGATTTTTAATTTCATAAACTCTGGTTTACATAACAATATTTTAATAGATTAGATAGGAACGCTTCTTGCTACCTCGATATCAAACAGCACATCCCTATTTATAGATATCTATATCGATACCCGCGCGCTCGTCTTCCACTCACTAATGCGTTTCACGTCACTAATGTCACACGTGGAAGACGAGTGAGGCGCGCGACTATGATCCCTCAAATGGATGGCACTTAAAAAGTTAAACTTTCCGCTAACGTTCCGTTCTTTGCTTTAGTGATATTTATATTTCTTTTTAGATTTCCATCTATCTTTAGATATAGTCTGGTTAATCTATGGCCTGCGCGCGCCACAGAACATGTTTTACTTATTACTTGTTGTACTATTTAATTTCTAGATTATTTACGCACCTACCTACATCAAATCAAACCTTTACAAATTACACAAATCAAAAGGTGATAAGACTTCATTATATCATGACTTTAACATAACATATTTCTCAACTTTATTGTACACCTGTCATTACATTTCATCACCCTTGACTGTATTTGTGCTTTTTAAAATACACAGTAGAACACGTGAGTTCCGTCACACGAAAATTGATAGTTTGCTTTTGGGAGTAGGGTTCCTTGATAGTTTTTGTTAGTTATGTAACCTATAGTATGTCGGAACTTTGATATGCATTGACTTATCATAATAATGGTTTTACCTTACCGTAGTGGGTTCTTGAGGCCTGGCTTAGGAAACCGATATAGCACTACATTTGGGACTTCAGATGGTGAGGACCCGCACTTCAAACATTTGCATTTGTTCTCCTTTATAGTCTTCACAAGAGTCACTGCCTCTTTTCTTTCAAAACAACGAAGTAAAACAAGTATTACTTATCACACATACATATCAGACTTATACCTCGGTGACAACCATTGTACCTCGATAAAATAACCAGGGGGAGTTTTCACGATCACAGGAGTACCAGCTCAACTTTTACATGTAAAAACTGTATTTTCAATTATATTTTCAACGTGATTGGCAATAAATAATTCATAGAATAAACTCAAACACAACCACCAAATTTGAAAAGTGAGACTTTTTGACGACTAGTGTTGCTATCAAGAGCTGAAATAAGACTTTTTTCTTTCTTATAATTTTATTTTATTTTTGGATATGATATCTCCTCCAGGACCAGGGCAAAGAGAATACAATAGGACCAGTGACAGGACTACTAGGTATGTCACATATACGCCGAACAAGGTTGACAGGGTCTGATTATATGTACCATGCTGTACTATTTTAGAACATTTGATGAGGAATGCTCAGCAGCTGCTGCTACTATCTAGGAATAACACAACTCCACTCGAGTGATTACTGAGGAAAAGGCAGTAAGGTCGTCATAGAATGGCCAAAAAGGCCGAAGGGGAATAAAAAAACAACTAGAGGAGTGAATTTAACATAATGTCAATGTCATCATAAGTTACTACCACACACTACATTATTTATCTTTTCCAACGTAGTTTCGTTGTCAAGTCAATATTTACCGATACGTAGTAGGTATCATAATATCGCACCTTTGGTGTAACAAAGTCACAAATAGCTAAAACTGCAAAATTCAGTTACGTATGCCTAATTGGATATGAACCATGCCTTTATTTGAAAAAAAAACACCTACGGAAGTATTACAAAAATCCACTAGATGGCACAAGTCCCTTTGTCCTTATTGGTGTTTTATCCGTGAGTTATGGGCCGAAAAAGTCTGATTGGCCAGTAGTGCTTCCACTCCTACGAGTGTTTCAATTATTTTTTGTAAATTGTAAATATTTTGGAACAACAATGGGATTGGATATAAAAGCAGTTTAGTTGATCCAACATTATTTTAACTTAACTTATTGAAATTACAATGTCTAAAATAGAAGTGTATTTTTAAATCCAACAATATTTATATTCAACTACGCTAATTATAATGACAAAGTCACTAAGTGACGCATGCGAGGCCTCTGGGAATGCTGTAGATCTATCTACAGCATTCATATAGGCTTCACATACGTGTAGAACCGTTGATGTTCAAGTGTAATCTACATCAAGAAGAAACGAGTAAGTAGATTAAAAAAATATATATCGAAGAGTGCAGTAGTTCTGATAGCAAGACCATTGTGACCATACTCGATCGTCAAGCTTTGTCCTCAAGGTCAATACAAAATTAAAGCAAACTGTTGTAGCTTTACAGTCTCCAAAAATCATGCGAATCCAATTAAGTAACCCTTTAAACCTCATTACTTCTTTACGAAATTTGTGGTCCACGAAGTTGGTCTCACATTTATTGTAATCTAGAATTTAAACATTTATATATAATTTACATTGTGAAACTGTTGTTGGTCCTTAAAAAAAAATTAATTAAAAAAAGTATGAGAAGTCATTTGTTTCTTTTGGCACGAGGGGCTGGGTAAGCAAGGAATACGTTCTTATTTGTACAGTTTTGAAAATAATGTTATTCGAATAACACAAATTCAGACATAATTTTTTTCTCAGGTAACTGTTGCAGTCAAGAAAGAAAAATCTAATTAATGTTATGTATGGACGATTATTCTGTTTCCACCTTACCAATTAGATATATAACACACAACTTCTTGATCTGTGAATATACTCAGAATTCGCTCAACAGTCGCAACTGCTCAATTAGGTCGACGATTTCGATTCTCCGTATAAGGTCGCACTGCCCAATTGGGCTGATTAGATCGGTCCGCCGCCACCGGTCCGGTGATTTGGTCGTGTGTTAAGCCCTTAATCTCGTGAATCTATGGTGTTGTACACGGGTAGTAATCTATCAAGTAAAAAAACTAGACACGAGAAACGTCATAGCAAAATGCATAAGAAGAAGAAGAAAATGATATATGGCATTTGCCTTCCACCGCTCACCCCTTTCCCTCTCCTCTGTTTTGTCGTCCTTAGAATGTAAATCCTCTTTGTTTGCAATTGAAATGTGCACTTCTCCATAGGCTTATATTACTTACATAAATACTAGGATTTGATAAGTTACTCACTGTCAGCAAAGGCTGTCAGGCCGGCCATAGTGTTTAATAAATGTTAAAATTTGCTAAATTATCTGCACTGCGTATTTGTTTCAACTATATTTTTTAAATACATTTTCATGATTGCTTTATTCATTATATCGGGAATTGTCAGTGGAATTCCAATAACTTCTCGTGGAACATCTGGTAAGTTAGATGGGGATTGTATTTGTCATTTTAGCTTTGTTGTGTGTAATATAATGATTATGTACAGGTACCTTGTATTATAATTAGGTCTAATTATTATATGTTTATTGTTTTGCAGAGAAAGTGATCCCTCTTGTTGGCTATAAAATTGCCATGAAAATGCATGAAGATAATAATTATTAATAGTTGTCTACATTCTGACATGATTATAGTAACAACTTAGTCAATATCCTCTTGATGCATCCTAGACATCAGCAGGTGCCATTGATACGCTCGGATCCCAAAAAATTATACAATAAAAGGAGACAAGACTCCAAAATGTACAAAACTTTTGACTACAGAGTAAAATTAAAAAGAATAAAATATAAATAAATGATAGATCTATAAAATAATGGTTTTCATTTGTAAAATAGACACACCCATAAAAAGACTTAAATAATAATTAAAAGTAGGTATGTATACAAAGGTCAGGCTACTGTAATGGACCTATCAACCTACTTACAATCAATCTACATAGGTACGTACTTAAGTAGAACACCCTTTGCAAAATAAAAAAAATCAATTGTCGTACTTCATTTTGCTGTAGCCAATCAGAGCGCAGAACTCGTGACTAGCAAAGAATGTACTGCAGATGTCCGTCTTATACGTAGTATCTTATAGTCTGTGGTGTTGTACTCGTCTGTCGATACCTTAAGTTGCTCTATATTAGTACAAAACATAAAATTTAGAATTATTATTCTTCGATATCTTAGAATATAGATATATTCTGATTAATCTATGGATTATTCTCAAGCCACCCTTCGACTGTCGGACATATATAAAACTAACATTTCATATATCTATAAATATTTACATGCTAAAACTATACGACTGTAATGTTTATATGAGTTTAAACTTTCTTCCTATAGTAGATCAATCAGTAAATACTGGGGTCAATTGTCTCATTTAGCCCCAGGGAGAATCAGGGTCCACGGTGTCGCCACTCACCGATGGTTCGCCATAAAGCCTCTGCGTTATTATTATTAAGTATTATATTATTATAATATTAATTTCTGAAATATGATTTAAATTGCGTGGAAAACATTACTTCGGAGGGTTATGGTGGAAAAGGTTAGGAATCTTTCTTGTAGATCATATATAGTAAAGTAAAATAATTTTCCTTGACGTTCACACTGCTAGCTTTGGGGCCTTCTTCCCTAGATATAATCCACGTGGGGCTATGCGAGCTACGCTTAAACGACATTAATGATAGTGAGCTGAGGCAAAATTGGATGTATGCAAAAATAACGTAACCAAAGCATTGATTACATATGATTATGAAAAACTTAGTTCACTACGGTTACAAACGCATATTTTATAATATCTACAGAGTTATTGTTACTATTATTTTTGATATTTCTACTCAAAAACGTGATACTGATGAACTACATTTTAAGTATATTTATTTTTACAGGTCGAGCTAAATGGAGCCACCTTGTAATTTTTTTAAGAAATGGATAATACAAAACCCAATTTTGTATTTGCACCATGCCTGAGAAAGGAACGTTTATCGCATTTATTTCACTTTAGCATTGTTATGAAGAATCAGTATTTTCTTTACTTAGTCTTACATATTTTTAGACTTGTTCATGCCAATCTATTTCTAGCAGACAAGTGATCAAACTGGTTATTCACATATTGTTTACTAGTGCTAGGTTAATTTAAGTAGTGGTCCCCTCCCCCCCGAAGGGTTCTCGCATTGACGTGGCGGGGGGGCTCAGTAGCCGTGGCTTGGATCACCACGGTGAAGCCAAGAGGAACCCAGGGCCGCGTCGGCGTTGGGGTGCGCTGGCCGGTTCAGGCGGGGCCGCTCCTATGGGCTTTGGCCGCCAAGTCCACATAGGAGTGGCGGGGTCCGGGCGCTTTGGCGCAGACTCGAGGAGGTGGGCCCGGGCGCTTTGGCGCAGGCTCGGGGAGGGGGGCCCGGGCACTTTGGTGCAGGCTCGAGGAGGTGGGGTCCGGGCGCTCGGCGCAGACTCGAGGAGGTGGGGTCGCGGGGGGACTATCCCCTGTGGCTGACGTAGCAGGCGGTGGGGCTACGTATCCGACCCACCGCAGGGAGACCACGGGCGTCCAGACACGGGGAAGTCTGGCGCCCATTGTTGGCGGGTTCGGTCTCCGAGGTAGTTGCGGCGCGCCATGTATTCTGGCGTGCCGCGAAGAGAAGGGTCCGGCAACGGACAGCCGCGGCGGGTTCGCGGTCGTGTGCATAATCTGTCCCGCGTTCCCGCCAAAAGCGGCACTGACGGAACACCCCGGGGTTTTGGTGGGTATACGTACTCCCACATTACCACCTACCTCCCCGTGGTGAGTGGTATCCATAAAGTATTTCCCCGGGACAGAAAAAAAAAGTAGTGGTCCCCTGGATCTCCTGACCATACGTACCCTTTCTAAGAATCGTTCGTAACCTTTATCAAACGGGATTTAGTACACTTGTGCGTAGAACTTAAATGAGGTTAGATAATTCTTACACATTTAAATAATTATGCGCACAAGTTTGCTTTGTACGAAATCTCGTTCGTTAAAGAAAAGGAACGATTATTAGTATTATAATATTATATATATAATATAGTATTTTTAGTAGTATTACGAGCATGGTATTTACAGCTCATATAAATACTATAGGGTACTATAGTCTTCAAGAGTTGGCGCTAGATTCTCATTTTGTCCTTCTATGGAGCCAAAATGCTTCTCCTTGAAGTATTTGTTATTCACTAGTATTATATGCTCTTTGGTTATTCCATGCATATAAAGTCCTTCAGGGTTGGGGGCTTTGTATCAGCTCCGTGGTTGGGGGAGTACAAGGGCAAAATATCCGCCTAAACATGACACTGGCAGAGTAACGTCTTCCCACGTTAAAAAGCCACATAAGAAGAAGAAGAAGAAGAATTGTCTTTGGCTATATTGGGGTGAAAAATAAATCTGTTTGTCCAGTTTGTTGTTATAAAAAGCGAAAATGTATCGTGCTCAGTGATAGATAAAGTGTGTAAAATAAAAGAAGGTACTGTAACAAAAATGCTCTTACTAATACGTATAGTAAAGATGCTTGCCCATCTATTTGTAATGTAACTAAAAACTTTAAAATTCATTGTTACTCACATACACATAGGTCGTTAGATTTCGAGAGAATGTAGGTAGGTAACTAGGTAGATAATTAATAGGTAATCTTGCCTGTTTTACTCGAAAACACAAGAATAATGAAAGGGCAGATATGTATGACAGAACTGAACAGGCGCTGATCCAACCGATTTGATATATTTACAAGTTTTATTTTTATGTCAATCAGTAATGAGACGAGAAACTTGCTCGCCAGATAGCTTATAGGTATATGTGCTTCTAAGCGAAGCGCGGTCGAGTTTTGAGCCCACGAGGAAATAGAAGCCTTTCATGGTGAGGTCGGAGGCCAAGCTTTCTCTAACTTTATTTCTAAATGTCAATGATCTTCAATGCCCATGTTAACATAGGTAATGTTAATCATCAACACTACTATTAGTACGAGTACTACTGATATGACATGCTACAAAGAAACATTTGATTTCCTTCGTCGACTTGGGTTTGTTATTATGAACTTGTCCAACAACACGCAGTGACAAGTGCCACTTTTGCCCATACAAGTCAGCTGTCATTAGAATTTTAAACTACAGCACTTCAAAACTGTGTATGGCTATGCACTGTGTAATTTCGCTGGAAACAACTACAAAGGATATCAAATTAAATTAAATGTTAGTACATTTAATCCATTTATTTAGGTGCTTACCTAAATTACAAATTCAAGCATACATTTGTTTCACTGAACTTTTTCATAGAAATGCAGGCTTTTTATATTTTATTAAGGCAGTGGTACAATATGATATCAGCCTATCCGTTGTGAGACTTGTGATGTCAATTCTATTAAGGTTGTGGGCATGCCCATTATGCCCACAATGGTGGGCTCCACCCTTGGATCTGCAGTGGTTCATTTCAACACAAACCTACTAATAATATTTAGGTATATAAGTATAAAATTAGGTACCTCAAGCCAATTACGAGGATGATAGAGAAGGAACACCACGGGAAATTCTTGAGTTTTTTCTAAGGTCCATCTCTTCCTACCTCTATTGGTAAATTGGTGGCTTATGTTGTTTTTCTTCGCTTGGATGGCCTCAGGCTGTTCTATTATTTTAACCCTTAGCCACTTCTCCATACTTAGACATGCGTACAACATGCTGAAAGCTACTTTATTAACATGATTTTCTATAAAGTTGTATGATTATTAACAGGATATTTACCTTGGTAAGGTTGTGGAATGATGTCTTCCCGTGAACATGGTGCATGTAACTGCGCCGAAATATCAGGAGCTCATTCCACAACCTTACCACGGTAAATATCCCGTTAATAATCATATAACTTTAGAAAAAAACCGTGATAGTTTAAAACAATGATTTTCTATGTAGAATTATAATATTAATTATCTTTCAAAATTTATAAAGATTTATTTAAGTAAAAGGATTGATCTAATTAAGATTATTGCTTGGGCTTTGACTCGAAATTGATTCAGATAGATGATAAGGTTGTATGACTGTCGTCAGTTCACACATCCATTGCCAATGATACTGCTTGTCAGTTCACACATCCATTGCCAATGATACTGCTTGTCAGTTCACACATCCATTGCCAATGATACTGCTTGTGTATGGATTTAACATTTTTTAATTTACTCTTCGGGTATTCTTAAATAAAATCTGCCTTTGAAATATTCTCTTTGCAATAATTCTAGTGCTGGCCATTTTAAACCATAAGCACCCTTGCCTCCGACCATTGTTACTTTATATAGTATTCTTGAAATCTGAAATAATAATTCTTAACTTTTTGTTGTCCACATAAACATGTCTTCTTAAGGTTGATACCTCAGTAGCTCCGTTTTCAAGAATCCTTATCTTGTGAGCTAACACTGGGGCAACATGAGCTGACTATTTAAATATGACTATAATTATCATTTAGATTTTTTATAATCTGTATACTTAATTGGTCGGCTATCATTCGACCAGTATCTCTAGATGGCCAGTCAAGGAAACTAGACCTAAAAAAAGCAAAACAATATCACGGTTAAAGCTACACCTAGGAAAGCAAAGTGATATCACAGTCTAAGACACTGGACCTGGAAAATCAAAGTGTTATCATGGTTAAAGACACTAGACCTAGGAAAGCACAGTGATATCACAGTCAAATACACTAGACCTGGAAAAGCAAAGTGATATTGTGGTTAAATACACTAGACCCAGAAAAGTACAGTGATATCACAGTCTTAAGACATTAGACCTAGGAAAGTTAAGTGATAATCACAGTCAAATACACTAGACCTGGAAAAGCAAAGTGATATCGTGGTTAAATACACTAGACCCAGAAAAGTGCAGTGAATCAAAGTCTTAAGACATTAGACCTAGGAAAGTTAAGTGATAATCACAGTCCAAATACACTAGACCTGGAAAAGCAAAGTGATATTGTGGTTAAATACACTAGACACAGAAAAGTACAGTGATGTCACAGTCTTAAGACATTAGACCTAAGAAAGTTAAGTGATAATCATAGTCAAAGACACTAGACCTGGAAAAGCAAAGTGATATTGTGGTCAAATACACTAGACCTATAAAAGCACAGTGATATCGCAGTCAAAGTCACTAAACCTGGAAAAGCAAAGTGATATTGTGGTCAAATACACCAGACTTAGAAAAGCACAGTAATATCACAGTATAAGACACTAGACATGGAAAATCAAAGTGATATTGTGGTCAAAGACACTATACCTAGAAAAGCATAGTTAAAGGCACTAAATCTGAACAAGCAAAATGATATTGTGGCCAAAGACACTACATCCAAACAAGCAAAGTGATATTGTGGTCAAAGACACTAGACTTAGGAAAGCAAAGTTCTATTATGGCCAAAGACTTAACAACTCTTTCTCATGGATTGTATTTACTGCATATGTTCAGTTTGCTTCTAAATATAGATGTTTTGTTATAATCTTCCCACAAAGTGTACTTCTGTAAGGTTGCAGTTGTTAATGCTGGTCTCTTAGAATTCTTCTGCCAGTACTCTGGAGTCCATCTGTTGCTGTTCATAAGCATGTTAGGGTTATGAAGGCTATGTAGTAAATTCACAACAAATGCTTAACAATCCAGGATACTAAACTTTTTGAACTGTAGCAAAACAAATTTAGGTTTTTTAACAAAATATTGTACCTTCATTCACACATTTGGGTGGATAGTGTTTCTGATTGAATTCACAGGTTTTGGGAAAAAATGTACAGTCAGAAAGAAAAATGCTAAAATACAAAAATATTTTTGTTAAGGAATGCCATTCAACCTTGTTTCATATAGAATCAAATTACTTTATGGAACTTGAGGTTTTTAGTACCGGAAATGTTTAAAATCGACAATAACGTTGCCTATACATTTTGGGCTGAAGAATGATTAAATAAATCGAAATATTGTTTGTCGCCAATAAATCTTCTTTCTTAGTCACCTTCAGCACCACCCAGGTACCATATGTCACTGACTTCCTGCATTCCCTAAAAGGGTTCAATTCCCTAGATATATATGTGGGTGACTCACCTCAAATAAATATATATCTTCATGTCATTTCAGGTTTTCAGATAAATATGGAAATAAATACAACAGAGCCTCCCGAAGAAGTGATAATAAAATGTGAAATTATTGAATTGTCCGATGAAGAAGTCCCCCTCGTAGAGGAGAATGTGAGCTGTGATAACTCCACTGTCGCGATCAAACCTCCAAAAAGGAAGTTAGTGCAGTCATATTTTTTAAATATTTACTTACTCAATATTGGGGCCTGCAATATCACTACATTGTATAAAACAAAGTTGCTTCCCGCTGTCTGTCTGTCCCTGTATGCTTAGATCTTGAAACTACTCAACATATTTTGATGCGGTTTTTAAATAATTATAGTGATTCCAGAGCAAGGTTTATATGTATAATACATGACTATATCAATAGTAGAGAAACACTAATAATTTTAGAGGCTAGGAATGTGATGTAAATAAACCTATTTATTTGCGCTTCAATTGCAAATGCTGGCCGAACCCTACGAGATAGAACAAAATAATGTTCTACTTGCACACCTTTGTAAAGACATTCTGTAGTATATTTAGTATCAGCATTGCACCCGTGCAAAGCCGGGAAGGGTTCCTAGTTTGTTTAATCTGTCCGCATCAGGTTTACGCTATAACAAAAGATTTATGAATGGACTGGATGCTTGCTGATTCGGACGGGTTAAACATTGTATATAACGTCTGAGGTATACTTGAGTCACTGCTGTCAGCCAGTGGGCGCACCGAGGGAAATGTTGGTTCAACAGTGAAACGATATCATTAACTGATTTCGAAGCACAATATAATTAACTGATTGTTACAATTTAAATCACTTCACTTAGGTAAGGCACTATTCGGAGCGCGGGATGGTTCCTACAAGTCTCCACTGTCCGACCGACCAACGAAGACTGTCGCTCTATCGAGGCGAGTGTGACGTCGTAGACTGCATCTAACGCCACTAGGTGGCGCTGGCGTTCCGTTGTACGTTCACCGTCGTTGTTGAGTCAAATCAGCAACCGTGTTGACTGTTTACGACATATATTTATTAAGAAAACGATATTATTAGTGAACGGGTTTAATGGTCTGCTGGCAAGAGTTGAAATTGAACTGAACTTTAAATAAGTTGCAAGATATGTTGACTGACTCCTGAGAAACCAGCAGCGGCCACTGTTGTGCCTTTGGTATCTCAGGAGTCGGCCAGAAACTAATGTTGTTAGGAAACGGTACGTGCATGAGGCCCACCTGATGTTAAGTGGTAATCTCTGCCTAGAACAAATGTCAAAGTAAAAGTCAAAATCATTTATGAAATTTAGGCATCAAAGACGCACTTATGAACGTCAATTTTTCATTATAATGTACTTTTAAAGACTACCGCCGCGTTCCAAAATATATAGAGTCTATCGAGAAGAAGCGGCAAAAAACTCTATCTTCTATTATAGGGCTATTCTTTTTATATAGATGTTTACTATGTTTCTACTTGGTAATACAAATATTACATTTTATGGGTGTATATTATGTATATATGTAAAGTATATATGTATTCCAAGCATCTTTATCTTCTACTAGCTGACCCGCCAGCGGCTTCACTCGCTTGGTCTTGGTATAGAGGTAAAAGTGCCGTTTTGGAACCTCGAAGTCCTGGGTGGATCCCCGGGTTGGACAGTTACTGGCTTTTAATAAATTTTTAAGGAGTGCCCCTATAGTTTGCAATAGACTCGCCTCTTAGGTCCAAAAAAGAACCCCCATGCAAAATTTTAAACTTTTAGCACTCGCAGTAACGAAGTTTCATAACTATCAACCCCAAAAAAACCCCTTAGGGGTTGAATTTCATAAAATCCCGTCTTAGTGAGCACTTACGTCCTACAAAGAACCCCCATTCAAAATTTATTCTCCTAGCACTTGTAGTTTCTGAGATTTCGTGATGAGTGAGTGACCTTTCGCTTTTATATATATATATATACTCGTATATATAGAAGCACAGATTTCGCCCTATTTACATAGGTCCAGAAGGATAGTTTTCATACAAATGACATTTAAAAGTGAAGCAATTTTGAGGTTGGCCATCCTGCCAGATCTGACAATATTACAAAACAATACTTATGGTTCTATCTTGCCATAGGAAATCTTTTACCCGAATCATCGGGTAATTAAAATATGAACGGATTGAGTGGTTTTCTCAAAAAAACTATCGAATTTAATGTTAATACATTTGAGTGTTATGTGGCGTTAGTAAACATTAACATTGCATAGCTGTAGCTTCTGTAACATTGCATTGATGCGAAATATTGAATGTGTGTTGATATGTCTGTGTATTTGTTATTCCTTCACTCTGGAGGGATTTGCGCATTTGCAACAATATTTGCCGATACTTTGAAGATATGGGGGTTCGCAGTGGTGAATATGCAGATACCATAGATAAATACTTATGCTCCTATTTTCATCATCAATATAATTTATTTATTTATTTAATTTTATTTATTTTCCAGGCTTAAGTAATCTGACACGGGATTATATACTATTATTATATAATTTATATTAATTCTTTATATAGTGTGTAGTTTTTTTTTTATTACCACTCATTACACAATCGCGGGGTATAATGTACTCTATTAAAACCACTTTATTTAGTACTAGCTGCGCCACGCGGTTACAACCGCATATTGATGCATGATGATGATGATGATGAAAAGTATCTTATGCGCGTATAAATATCCAGCTCCTCATCTACCTCCATATCAAATTTCATGCGGAGTACCACAATCTTAGTCCTGTTTTGTATTTGACTTGATCTTGTCAACGCATTGATAAATGGAGTGCATAAAAGTTGGTTTTACAATCATCTCTAAACAAACTTAGCTTATATTAGTACGACATATATTTGTATTGTGGTGTTACAATAAAGAGTTAATCTATCTATCTATCTATCTAATCCGAAAAATATCTGTTTATTATGTCTATGTGAAAATAAAAAAAAAACTAGTTGTATCAAATAATCATCATCATCATCATCATCTCAGCCGTAGGACGTCCACTGCCGAACATATGCCTCCCCCATGATTTTACAAAAGGACCGGTTGGAAGCGGCCTGCATCCAACGTCGTCCTGCGACCTCAAAATCAAATAATAGATAAGCCAAAATTAAAAAATGAAGACGGCAATCTCTTAATGTACAGTAAATTGTCTCTAAGAGTTACCAATCTATATTATAAATTGCTCTTAAATAAACTTCTTTGCTTTTTTAAATAATGGTATTGAAAAAGTATTTTATAAGTTAAAATATAAATATTGATATGTAACAAAGTGTATCTTTAACTGCATCTTTTGGAAACCTAAATGACACCCAATCGGGTAACTAAACGAGTAGAGTGGTAACACTCATTGAGTTTTGCCTTGTAAAGCACATATAAAGAGGTGTTGGAGACTGCTTATGCGTGAAGGGCGACCGTGGTCTCCTTTATTTTACATATAGGGTGTTTGGTAGAGGGACCGACAAACCAAATGAGCGTGTTCGGGGGACCACTTGGAGAATACAAGTTGGCCAAAAAAAATCCCCGACCCCCCAATATGTTTAACTTTTTTTTGTGATTTTTCCCTTTTTCTCCGAAATTGTACCTATTTACCACCATAACATTTGTAAAATCTGTTTTAGACCGGATGTTTTTAGTTGAATTTGGTCTCTAATACACCTTCAAGCCACGCAAAGCAAAATTGGACACAAAACAGAGCTAACTAACTGGTTGTGTGTCGGGGATTTTTTTTGTCCAACTTGTATTCTCCAAGTGGGCCCCCGAACACGCTCATTTGGTTTGTCGGTCCCTCTACCAAACACCCTGTATACTCTAATTTGTACGCAATCTTATCGCACAAAATGGTATTTTTGATTTTTCATCATACTCAGTATCCACAGCGAGTGACACTAAACTTGTCGACTGATTTTGAATTTGACAAGTGATAACCAAGTATCTCTGCTAGGGTTACATTTTTTGCTTCATGAATTTTGACGTATTAGGCATCTGGAGACTATATATCTATGTATATAAGATATAATGTCGGGCTTTATAATAAGCTTTTTTTTATTAAAACTCTTTTACAGTCAACTTAAAATTTGTCCATCTGTGAGCTCAGTTTAGTGTTTTGGGATTTTATTGTAAAATCGTACACAATTTCCTAGGAATGACTTATTAGTCTTCGCAAGTCTAAAACTAGGTACAGCTATCCTATTTGTATTTCTAGTATTAAAAGTGTGGTGATCACTATTTAACTTACAACCCGGTCAGAATATCTGTGCACCTCGCTGGAATGCGGCGCCTCTCCCGCTTCCCCTGTCACCTCTCCGCGCACTCCCCGGTGCGACAGTACGGTTAGCATCTTCGTTGCCGATACATGTCCCGATAATTTTGATATTTTCGCTTTGTTGTTTTGTTTTTTAATATTTATTTTAATAATAAAAGTTTTTGTAATCAAAATTATTGTTTTTTAATAACAAACCCTTCATCAATAATAAATTGATTTTAAAAGGTTAGTAATTTTTTTTACTTCCACATTTCTCGAAAAAACTTTTTTTCACACCGTACCCAGACCGCCGATATGACGTCACGAGGTCAGGTGCACAGATATTGTGACCGGGTTGTATGTAAATTCTTACGAACTTACATTATTTTTTCAAATACGTATAATGCACTTCCTCACGAGTAAATAATCGTATGGCGCCTGTGAGATTTGTCAAGATAGAGGGCGTTGATCACTACTACATTAGAAGGTTTCATACGAGTAGCACAACACACATGGTAACAAGCAGGTGTGCCATATTATATCCTATGAAAGAGATCGATGATAATAATATGAATTTAACTACCTGTCTAGCTACGTATTCTACTAAGGAATGAAGGAAAACACAGAAGTAACATTAATAGCATTATAATAGAACCATATATTTTACCCGAGAAACACAGTGTTAATTTTAATATTATTATATAACAAGATACAGATGTCTCAGTACTAGGAAAGTATTTTATAGGCACGCTATTTCAGGAAACAAAGCAAATACAGACACATTTAAGAGATACCATACACAGACACAATACATAGATATACAGCAGTATTTATAACAAGAAATATAACACTTAACTTTCCGCAAGCAGGAGGTCTTGATGCAACAGTCACTTGTGAAGTAAAGAGTAAGCTCAGGTCTTCGTCTCGCTCAAGTGCGGTTTGAGCGGGGAAAGGGGGTCAGGGCTATGCCCTCTGCCCCTAGCTCGTCTTCGTTCATAACAATGAACGTGTCGTTGGGTGTTGAGGCTACTCGGTTCTAAGAAGGCTCGGCAATCTCAGATATTGGCTTATATAGCAATGTCTGCCGCCAAGAGACTGTCCCACTACTATTACACCTCCCGCCAAACTTCATAACCAGTCAGAAACAAGATACTACCCGCCAAACCAAAGTAGCCTATCAGAAATCAAGAGGATGCTACGTCACTCGCTACAAATTAAACGAGGTAGTATTTCGGTCAAATTCAAATTCAAATTCATTTATTGCATATGATTGTAGTTGTACAAAGATCTTAAATTTAAAGTTTACCATATACAATCTACCTCATAAAGAGGTGTGCAACATGTTCAAAATAATACTTATGATTTTTCTTAATACTTCTAAATTATATATACGATTTCATTTATTAATTATTATACATTACATTATTTAATTATTATCATTACATTAATTAACTAAACGAAATTAAGGTTATACAATAAGAAAAATCAGTGAGATAGTCAAATTTATGCGATTAATAGTTAGATGTCATAATATAAATATACACAATTCAAATAATACAATGTCAATAATTACATACAACGTCCAGTACATACAACTTCCATTTTTACACCTATTCACAATGTCAATTTCTGTACTAAAATATTCCTCAACGCTGTAGAAACAATTACTTAGCAGCCAGGATTTCAATGTTTGCTTGAACTTGGTCTTATTTAATATTTTTATGTCTTTAGGTAATTTATTATAAATCTTTATTGCCATAATACAAGAGTTATTTTTAAACAATTGTAATCTACATGATGGAAGATAAAGTCTATTTCGATGCCTGGTTTGTTTTTGCAACATGTCAGAATGCTTGTCAAAAAGCTCAAGATCAAAAAGGTGTGGCATTTGCTAAAAATTATACTAATTACAGTTCCGTTAACATTTAGATATAATATTATTAATAATTCAGCTAATTTACACAGTTTACGAATTTTTATAAATATCTGACGTGTACAATTCTAACACGCCCTTAACCCTCACATTAAGTTGTAAAGTCTCTTGTGCCTGTAATTTCGCCGGTACCCACACCCTTCCAACCAGAACGCAGTATTGCGATCATTACTGGTCCACGGTAGACAAAGATATGGAGGCAGTACTGCCCCGGGCGTACTCATTCACAAAGAGTTCTACTGCTCTTAAAAATCATATTAAATTAATCTCAAATGTACTCAAAACCTCGTGTTCTGAACTATTCGATGGGGCAATGTTATTGGAGTTTTAACTGAGCCAGCCCAGCCTTCGTCAGTGTCAGTTGTCGTCGGAAACAGTTGTTGTGCCGTCCAACTCATTGTAGCGGCATTAAAGGACAAACAATCTGGGCCCCTATTCTCTTAGCTATTGAACTGTGATATAGCAACTCAATAGCACGAAATTGTCGTTTTTGATAGTTTTGGTATTCTAATTGGTGTGAATGTTATGCTGTAAGCAATTGTGATGCGATTGCGTTGTTACAGTCTACGAAGAAATAATAGTCAGGAACTGTAACTGCGTTAAAAAAATGACCCAACAAAAGTCGTGTTCAAGTAGGCGGGGCTTAAAAGTCGTGTTCAGTACGTCATCAGTCGGACATTTTACTTGCAAGCGCGCACACTTCAAATCTTCGGGTACATTTTCATTTTTATCATTGTGAACTTCCGTTGTGGATCATCATGCCAGCATTCGTTGTGAAGTGGTGCAGAAACAATACACGATTTAAATGTCCAGGGATCACTTTTACTAGTAAATAATAGCAAAATTATAATTATTCAAAGATGTTCAAATACGTTAACAAATCGAGATGGTCAATACTATGCAAAATAAAGTCAGTCAATTTTTATTTAATTAAGGATGTATTTTTTCTTCAGGACTAAATATTGTATAAATGTATGTAATGTGCAATGGTTTTGCTTGTTATGTTTTATTTTCGCTTGCTTGCCGATTCAATGCGGCAAAATAAGTGCCTAGCTGCACTTAAGCTAGAAAAACAAGAGTATGACTGCCTGTGAAAACCAGCATAGTTATACGATGTTAATTTTGACTGAAAACAATAAAATTATAGATAATAAAAAAAATATGGACCATGTTACACAAAACTGCAGTACCTACCTAGCAGTTGGTACAGTAAGTACCTACTGTTTTTTTAAATTATGTTATATAAAATATCATATTTATCTTTTTATGCTGATGATTTCTCCCGAAGAAACATCAACATCTTTAAGAGCCTTTATTCTGCGCAGCGCTGCGCGAGTTTAGGTATTTTTCATTAGCGAGTTACTTACTAGCGCGCCCTGCGGCAGTGGCCTTACCGCTTGACCAAAATAGCGCGCATTAATATTTGGATCTTTTTTTTATCTACTTTGGTTTTTATGTCACAAATAGACGTAGGTCAAAAAGGTGAAATAAAATATCACGCAGGACACATTTTATTTTTAATGTCGACATTAATTAACATAAAATGATAATTATTAATCAAGTACATGTTATCTTCAAGAGCATAGACTAGAAAAAAGAATGAACTCATGTACCTACCAAAAAAAGATGAGAATAGCAAATAAAACAACGATCAAATAGTTCCTGCTACAAGTTTCTGGATCCAGCATCAAGTCCTGGTCACCTGCTAGAAAAAAGGTATCGCAAAGACGATTCATACGATCCCAAACACGGTGTGTCTACTATTAATCATCACATAGCACACCAGTTTCCGGCTCCAGCATGGATTCCTGGATACCAAGTATAAGCATAAGAAATTTGGTTAATAGCAAAATACTAGCCTCAAGGGTCGATGTCATTATAACAATGAAATTTCTATTGTTGATGCACTAGATGTCATATACAATTATTTGTTAGAATCCCACTTAGAAATGTTACCTCAATAAGAATCAGGAAGTTTTGAGCGCACTAATATTTAGTTGTGTAAGCGCGAGCGTCAGAGCAATACGTCCTCAGACCTCTCTAAGAGGCCTCAGCCGCGTCTGACGATTCGTGACTGGCGCGACCGGTTTCATGATTGATTTTAAAAACGTGTGTGAAACCGCTCGGCAATAACAAACTAATAAACAATTTCTAAATGTAGTCTGTGGAACTTGAACTTGTTAATAAAATAATGTTCTATTACATCAGGCAAGAATAATTGACATAATATACTATATCAATCATTATTATGTGACCTTTCAAATAATCAATACTTCAATACTCAGCAAAAACGCGAATTGGCGCTTCCGCGTTTACGCTCTAAAAAGATACTACATACAATGAACAATAAATGATTGCCTACAGTTGGTATGTAATATAGGTAACTATGTAGCATTAAAAAACAGTTCATTGTTTGGTCAAATTAAAGCACGTTTAATTTTTCAAGCTAATGAAAATTCACCCTCTGCAACTTTTAAAGTGGTTTAGCTGAGTTGCTAATAATTTGTCAGTAATATCAATACAGTGCTTTTCTAAAGTAATTCTATAAATTGATTGAATTTTCTAAATTGATAATGAAGGTATTCTGTGACCACTGAAAAACATCCAGCTGGCAAATAACGACTTATTTTTTTTGGTAAAGTGTATAATCCTAAAATGTTTCATAATCTTTCATTACTACATTGCGAAGAATCTCTTCTAATGTCTTCTAGACAAAAACTTAATAAATTAATCATATTTCGCGAGACATACGAGATTTACGATTGATTTATTATTGAGTTGGTCCAGTTCACTTGTTGCATAACATCGTCCACGCTGCTATGACTCTGCTGTCATTGTAGACGTTGCAGCACGCGCATAAACCAATCCCTGCTTTCCTTCTGAATTTAAACCAATCACCGAACATGTCTATTTGTAACCTCGGAAGTAATTTGTATTTGGAATCATAACGTTGTTTTGATTTGAAGGGCCACTTTTTGTGTGGAATTTGTTCTGAAGAGAACACCATGAGTGTGTACTTGTACACGCATGTGTGTGTGGTGTGCGTGTGACCTCTCCCAGTGATACCAGTCTCGTAAGAGTTTGGGCTCCAGGAGAACACCATGAGTGTGTACTTGTACTCGCATGTGTGTGTGGTGTGCATGTGACCTCTCCCAGTGATACCAGTCTCGTAAGAGTTTGGGCTCCAGGAGAACACCATGAGTGTGTACTTGTACTCGCATGTGTGTGTGGTGTGCATGTGACCTCTCCCAGTGATACCAGTCTCGTAAGAGTTTGGGCTCCAGGAGAACACCATGAGTGTGTACTTGTACTCGCATGTGTGTGTGGTGTGCATGTGACCTCTCCCAGTGATACCAGTCTCGTAAGAGTTTGGGCTCCAGGAGAACACCATGAGTGTGTACTTGTACTCGCATGTGTGTGTGGTGTGCATGTGACCTCTCCCAGTGATACCAGTCTCGTAAGAGTTTGGGCTCCAGGAGAACACCATGAGTGTGTACTTGTACACGCATGTGTGTGTGGTGTGCGTGTGACCTCTCCCAGTGATACCAGTCTCGTAAGAGTTTGGGCTCCAGGAGAACACCATGAGTGTGTACTTGTACTCGCATGTGTGTGTGGTGTGCATGTGACCTCTCCCAGTGATACCAGTCTCGTAAGAGTTTGGGCTCCAGGAGAACACCATGAGTGTGTACTTGTACTCGCATGTGTGTGTGGTGTGCATGTGACCTCTCCCAGTGATACCAGTCTCGTAAGAGTTTGGGCTCCAGGAGAACACCATGAGTGTGTACTTGTACTCGCATGTGTGTGTGGTGTGCATGTGACCTCTCCCAGTGATACCAGTCTCGTAAGAGTTTGGGCTCCAGGAGAACACCATGAGTGTGTACTTGTACTCGCATGTGTGTGTGGTGTGCATGTGACCTCTCCCAGTGATACCAGTCTCGTAAGAGTTTGGGCTCCAGGAGAACACCATGAGTGTGTACTTGTACACGCATGTGTGTGTGGTGTGCGTGTGACCTCTCCCAGTGATACCAGTCTCGTAAGAGTTTGGGCTCCAGGAGAACACCATGAGTGTGTACTTGTACTCGCATGTGTGTGTGGTGTGCATGTGACCTCTCCCAGTGATACCAGTCTCGTAAGAGTTTGGGCTCCAGGAGAACACCATGAGTGTGTACTTGTACACGCATGTGTGTGTGGTGTGCGTGTGACCTCTCCCAGTGATACCAGTCTCGTAAGAGTTTGGGCTCCAGGAGAACACCATGAGTGTGTACTTGTACTCGCATGTGTGTGTGGTGTGCGTGTGACCTCTCCCAGTGATACCAGTCTCGTAAGAGTTTGGGCTCCAGGAGAACACCATGAGTGTGTACTTGTACTCGCATGTGTGTGTGGTGTGCATGTGACCTCTCCCAGTGATACCAGTCTCGTAAGAGTTTGGGCTCCAGGAGAACACCATGAGTGTGTACTTGTACTCGCATGTGTGTGTGGTGTGCGTGTGACCTCTCCCAGTGATACCAGTCTCGTAAGAGTTTGGGCTCCAGGAGAACACCATGAGTGTGTACTTGTACTCGCATGTGTGTGTGGTGTGCATGTGACCTCTCCCAGTGATACCAGTCTCGTAAGAGTTTGGGCTCCAGGAGAACACCATGAGTGTGTACTTGTACTCGCATGTGTGTGTGGTGTGCGTGTGACCTCTCCCAGTGATACCAGTCTCGTAAGAGTTTGGGCTCCAGGAGAACACCATGAGTGTGTACTTGTACTCGCATGTGTGTGTGGTGTGCGTGTGACCTCTCCCAGTGATACCAGTCCCGTAAGAGTTTGGGCTCCAGGAGAACACCATGAGTGTGTACTTGTACACGCATGTGTCGCATGTGTGTGTGGTGTGCGTGTGACCTCTCCCAGTGATACCAGTCTCGTAAGAGTTTGGGCTCCAGGAGAACACCATGAGTGTGTACTTGTACTCGCATGTGTGTGTGGTGTGCGTGTGACCTCTCCCAGTGATACCAGTCTCGTAAGAGTTTGGGCTCCAGGAGAACACCATGAGTGTGTACTTGTACACGCATGTGTGTGTGGTGTGCGTGTGACCTCTCCCAGTGATACCAGTCTCGTAAGAGTTTGGGCTCCAGGAGAACACCATGAGTGTGTACTTGTACTCGCATGTGTGTGTGGTGTGCGTGTGACCTCTCGCAGTGATACCAGTCTCGTAAGAGTTTGGGCTCCAGGAGAACACCATGAGTGTGTACTTGTACACGCATGTGTGTGTGGTGTGCATGTGACCTCTTCCAGTGATACCAGTCCCGTAAGAGTTTGGGCTCCAGGAGAACACCATGAGTGTGTACTTGTACTCGCATGTGTGATATGCATATGAGAGAAAGAGAGAACGAGTGCAAATGCGTGTATGTGTGTATGTGAAAATTAGGGTGTGAAGTTTCTATGTGAACTTGAATTTATGTATAATTTGTGTAATGTAGGTACATGTATGGGTAGTGATATGTGTCCGTGATTAGAAAAGACAAGGTTAGTTATTTTGTATATTAAATATTTTAAGAATTTCATGCTTAAAGATACACCTGGTGCTATGGAAAATATCAACGGAATTAAACATTTTGTTATAAGTTAAAAAAAACGATATTAAAAAATATTTAGTGACACTTCCGCTGAAAAGAAAACAATGATTTTGGCCTATTTGGGGGCGTGCTTTGAATCGGTTTTGGTTTATTTGGGGTTTCTTCCTATGGTGTTTTTTGTTTTGTATTCTTCCTATTAGCATTTTATGCGGGAGGGGGTGGTGCACGCCCCCAAATAGGCCAAAATCATTGTTTTCTTTTCAGCGGAAGTGTCACTAAATATTTTTTAATATCGTTTTTTTTATAATGGATTTCCGCAAAGTAACGCCTGAATCAATACATTGTTATAATTTCTATCCATTCTGCTAACAAGTGAGTTTTGAGTGTAATTAGTTTTTGAATGTGTGACCGGCAACAACCTGGTAGAAGAGCGTGGAGGGTCGACGCACGATGCTCCCTTATTGTTTTCATTTTAACCGTCATGTGCACGATGCAGCAATTGACACAAACTAAGTAAACAAGCAACGTATCCACTTTGAGTGCAGTTAATTTAGTAAAGTTTGTGCCCTGTAAAATTTGTACCCTCTCTCATTTGCTGTTCTTTTTCTTCGCAAATCATAACTATTGCTAGAAACAGTTTTTTACCACACTCACTCATGAGCATTAAAGCATAGACACGCGGAAACAAGCTATTATAAATAAATAAACTAAAGACAATCGAGAATAACCGACATTGCTTGAGAATACCTTAATATTAAGGGTACCAATAATATCTGTAGCGAAATTGTATACTACACTTATATAACGACTAGCTTGCCTGAGGAGCCCTGTGGCGCCCTCGTGATTGCTCCCGAGTGTTACGACCTGCGCCCGCGTCAAAAGTTTGCGCCGAGTTGGGAATAAATGGCTCTTGTGCCATACCTATAGCGAGTTAAGAGACGAAATTTTTGTCAGAGATAGTTGAATAACCAAGAAATCTGATACATAAACATTAATGTCAAATGTATTAGTAAAATGTTAGGTTACACGAGGACAAACTTGACGTAGCTGAAAAAATCAGAATTGATGTGGAAAAAAATTGTAATTTAAAAATTTTACATTAATACCTATAGGTTTTTTGCGGTAATTAAATAGTAAAAACACATATCTATCTAATTACATTCAAATATTTGAATTCGTAGAAGAAATAATATCATAAAAAAACTTGCAATCTGACCACAAAAATTAAGTTTTATCAATAAATAATGCTTACCAAGACAGGATTTTGATTTGATATTTATAAATATTTTGAATGTCTAGAACAGAAATATTATTTTTACCTAGTATCATATGCTTAGGTTATTAATAATTACTTAGCGACTAGCTTGCCTAAGGAGCCCTGTGGCGCCCTCGTGATTGCTCCCGAGTGTTACGACCTGCGCCCGCGTCAAAAGTTTGCGCCGAGTTGGGAATAAATGGCTCTTGTGACATACCTATAGCGAGTTAAGAGACGAAATTTTTGTCAGAGATAGTTGAATAACCAAGGAATCTGATACATAAACATTCATGTCAAATGTATTAGTAAAATGTTATGTTACACGAGGACAAACTTGACGTAGCCGAAAAAATCAGAATTGATGTGGAAAAAAATTGTAATTTAAAAATTTTACATTAATACCTATAGGTTTTTTGCGGTAATTAAATAGTAAAAACACATATCTATCTAATTACATTCAAATATTTGAATTCGTAGAAGAAATAATATCATAAAAAAAACTTGCAATCTGACCACAAAAATTAAGTTTTATCAATAAATAATGCTTCCCAAGACAGGACTTTGATTTGATATTTATAAATATTTTGAATGTCTAGAACAGAAATATTATTTTTACCTAGTAACATATGCTTAGGTTATTAATAATTACATAAAAAATAAGAGCTACTTTGAAATTTCGGCCAATAATGATTTTTTTTTCAACTTGGGGGCCCATTTTCTAGACTTATACATGGTGATTTCCAAAATTTTTTTTTTGTATGAAATATAAATTTTCTTGTTGGTTTTTTTATTTTATTGGAATTCTTATTAGAAATCCTACAAACCAAACTAGGTTTCAAAGAATAATTAAATATCAGAAATATTTTAAAAAAATTACAAATTTTGAATTTTTAGTACAAGCGAATTTAACTGTCACGTGACTTCGATTTTTTATCGATCCTGACATGATATGGCGTATTTATCATATTCTGAGTGGGTGTAATTACTTGACAACATTATTTCTGTGATATTTTACAATGTAAAAGTATAATCTATTCAAAATAAAGCAAATTATAACCAATCATAACAATGAGAAATTAGCTTACCGAGTGTTGTCGGTTCGTGACAAATTTATATCGTAAAATTTTGATGTCAGAACCTAAATCACATATTTACAGTATTCCTTACACATTCACGATCATATTCATGTTTAATTTGTATCAAAATCATGAGTTTAACCCGATTAATTCACTAAAAACTATAGCACAAAACATAACCTCGCCGCCAAAACACAGATGAAAATATAGCCATTGATTATATTTTTTTTTTAAAGTTCACAGATAGAACATGTCCGTGTGTAGTGTTGCCATAGAAAGAAAATATATTACGCTAAAGAATTAAACTCTATGGTTAAACATTGGGATGACTTTAAAAAATAAACAAAAGAAAAACGAGCGTGACACTTACTTGCAACAATTGTTGCGCCGACACTTTGGACCTCAAAAATCCTTGCAGTTTTGTTGCGCGGGCAAACTAGTCGATAAAAAATAAGAGCTACTTTGAAATTTAGGCCAATAATGATTTTTTTTCAACTTGGGGCCCATTTTCTAGACTTAGACATGGTGATTTCCAAAAAATTTTTTTTTTATGAAGTATAAATTCTCTTGTTGGTTTTTTTATTTTATTGGAATTCTTATTAGAAATTCTACAAACCAAACTAGGTTTCAAAGAATAATTATTTATCAGAAATATTTTAAAAAAATTACAAGTTTTGAATTTTTAGTACAAGCGAATTTAACTGTCACGTGACTTTGATTTTTTATCGATCCTGACATGATATGGCGTATTTATCATATTCTGAGTGGGTGTAATTACTTGACAACATTATTTCTGTGATATTTTACAATGTAAAAGTATAATCTATTCAAAATAAAGCAAATTATAACCAATCATAACAATAAGAAATTAGCTTACCGAGGGTTGTCGATTCGTGACAAATTTATATCGTGTAAATTTTGATGTCAGAACTTAAATCACTATTTACAGTATTTCTTACACATTCACGATCATATTCATGTTTAATTTGTATCAAAATCATGAGTTTAACCCGATTAATTCACTAAAAACTATAGCACAAAACATCGCCAAACACAGATGAAAATATAAACATTGATTATATTTTTTTTAAAGTTCACAGATAGAACATGTCCGTCTGTAGTGTTGCCATAGAAAGAAAATATATTACGCTAAAGAATTAAACTCTATGGTTAAACATTGGGATGACTTTAAAAAATAAACAAAAGAAAAACGCGCGTGACACTTACTTGCAACAATTGTTGCGCCGACACTTTGGACCTCAAAAATCCTTGCAGTTTTGTGGCGCGGGCAAACTAGTCGATAAAGGTATGAATGCAATACAAAATAACTCTGTACACAAATAATAAAGATTTGAACACCATACTTAAAAAAATAACTGTACTGCTATTATTGTATAACCAGAAGATAATGGTATGACGTCATACAGAAAAACATTGTACAGATATTCATAGCGGTATACAGTCCCTACCCTAACTAACACCTAAACATTCCACTTCACTTCTTTTAAGAGTGACTTGTGCAGGTTTGCCGCAATTCTGCCAGTTGCCTTATTTAAGAGTGACTTGTGCAGGTTTGACACAATTCTGTCAGTTGCCTTATTTAAGAGTGAGTTGTGCAGGTTTGCCACAATTCTGCCAGTTGCCTTATTTAAGAGTGACTTGTGCAGGTTTGCCACAATTCGGCCAGTTGCCTTATTTAAGAGTGACTTGTGCAGGTTTGCCACAATGCGGCCAGTTGCCTTATTTAAGAGTGGCTTGTGCAGGATTGCCACAATTCTGTCAGTTGCCTATTTAAGAGTGGCTTGTGCAGGTTTGCCACAATTCTGCCAGTGTGCCTTACATAGGGCAGACAACAAAAAAAGAGAATGACCAGTGGCTTCAATATCAGTCCCTCGTTGAATTAAATTTTTCATCTAGGTTAATTCCACCCAAATAACTGCTCTAGAATAAGTACGTTGTTTTTAATGTAGTATGGTTGCAACAAACATCATATGCAAGCAAATTTGAGAACAATTCGTGTATAGAGTTGAATACTGATGCTCGTGTTTGTTTGGTTAGTTACGCCACGTGTTTATGCTACTTGTCATTTTATTTTCTTACTTGAGCCGTTTAAATGAAGAATGAACTTTCAAAACGGGATGCTAGCGCCATGTTCACGAGTAAAACTGTCGTAGTAATGAGTCAGTTTTACTCGAGATCGTGGCGCATGCGACTGTGCCAAAATATCGAGAGCTCAATCATAATCGCCTGCTTTAGCGATCTCAAACATTGAATATTTTAGTAAGAAAAATTCACATCCTCGGACGGGATTCGAACCCGCGGCTTCTGACTCTCCGTGTCAGACGCCATTGACCAACTAGGCCACCGAGTAAGACGGTTAGTCAGATAGAGTGTTCAAATTCGATGCTCGGATGTGAATTTTTCTCTCTATAAATTTCTATAAATCTCTATAAATTTCAATACATGGTAAATATCCCGTTTCTAAAGTTCATTCTTGCATTAGTGACCGCCTCGGTTTAAATTTTTCTATTTACAGCCCCTGTATTAGATCTGCCTGTGATTTTCCAAACTAGTGATATTTATAACTCTCCGTATACCAGTAATCCGAACAGTAGTGAATTCAGCTTTGGTTATAAATTGAGTAAATTTTGTGTGGCATTTCCTGTCAAATCTCTACTCGAGATATTCACAACTTAGCGTCTGATTGGAATACCGCCCTTTATAAGTAAAGCCGCAAACAGCTTCAATTCAGGGAACCTAGATTAGCAACGTTTACAGCGCCGTAAACTGACTATATTGTTTTCGAACCCGCGTCTTCTGACTATCCGTGTCAGACGCCATTGACAGTCTTTGTAGGTACATCCGGACATTCGTACCCTGCTTGCCTATTTGTTTTTATATAGTATTGTATTTAGTATTTAAAGTGTTGTGTTTGTTTTGTTTCAACTAGGCCACCGAGCATCGAATTTTAACTCTCTGTTTGACTAACCGTCTTGCGGGAACGGAGCGACATCTATTGGACAGTTTAACAGTACCATCTAACCGAAAGAAGAATTATTTAGAAATACTTGAAACTTTCGTATTGACATCGCAGCCCTTGTAATTTTTATAGTATTACTGTTTAAAGCAATAACGCCTGCTTAAGCGATCTCAAACATTGAAATTTATAGAGAGAAAAATTCCATCCTCGGACGGGATTCGAACCCGCGTCTTCTGACTTTCTATAAATTTCAATGTTTGAGATCGCTTAAGCAGGCGTTAATGCTTTAAACAGTAATACTATAAAAATGACTATATTGTGTTATAAACGTATTCACAACTTAGCGTCTGATTGGAATACCGCCCTTTATAAGTAAAGCCGCAAACAGCTTCAATTCAGGGAACCTAGATTAGCAACATTTACAGCGCCGTAAACTGACTATATTGTTTTCGAACCTGCGTCTTCTGACTATCCGTGTCAGACGCCATTGACAGTCTTTGTAGGTACATCCGGACATTCGTACCCTGCTTGCCTATTTGTTTTTAAATAGTATTGTATTTAGTATTTAAAGTGTTGTGTTTGCTTACACAACTTAGCGTCTGATGGGAATACCACCCTTTATAAGTAAAGCCGCAAACAGCTTCAATTCAGGGAACCTAGATTAGCAACATTTACAGCGCCGTAAACTCACTATTTTGTGTTATAAACGTCAGCAAATAGCTTTAATACGGCCATTTTGTAGGCGTGAAATTTTTGTGCGAAGAACAAGTTTAATATTTTCATGATTTTTGATTGGTGCGATTATGCCGGTAATCCTTGGTTGAGTAAAACCGTTTTTACTTTGTGTTGTCTCACAGTGTGATGTGGTGCCATTGAGTCACGCGTCTTCTCGCTCGCCGATCTACTACTATAGGAAAACGGAAAATAAAAAGTAAGTACCGACAATCGAATACTATATCAATTGTAAATTGACATCTCATTATTGTAGGAATTGAACTCAGTGTACTTTTTTCAATGGTTTGAGACTTACGCTTTCAAAATAATGTGTACGTGCTAAATATGTCGTTAATTCTTTAATTATAAATGTATTAAGTCTATGATCGGAATAAAAAAATGCTCGTAGATGCATTGCATGTCGGCAGTGGATCCCAAGCAGGCAAACAAATACAGCTGATGTAGGGTTCGGCATGTTTCACAGCTCGTGGTAGAATACTAAATACTATAATGCGTATTTTTTTATTTGTATATTTATTAATATGAACGCAATTGCAATTATACATATTACCAGTCCTTAAATGAAACAAAAAAAAACTAATGAAGTTTAAAAATAAAAATATTTAAATAATGTCAAACTTAAATAATAGTCCTTAATAAAATGTCCAGTTGAAATTTAGGCAGGTCATAATTCGAAATCTAGTGCAAAATGATCATATAAAAAGAAACAAGTACACCATCATCATCAGCCTGTAGCAGTCCACTGCTGGACATAGGCCTCTCCAATTGCACGCCACTTAGGTAGAAACAAGTACAATTTGAAACTGACTTCCATTCTATTCAGTTATTGGAGTGTAGTCCAAATTCGATAAAATTTAAATGGCACCACACGGAAGGCACCAGCTTTCAAACAAAAACATTACAAGAGGACAAGAATATTGAGATTCGGTTCACCCAGTCGTAAGTTATAAGGTAAAACATTTAAAAAATACAGTCGAATTGAGTACCTCCTCCGTTTTGGAAGTCGGTAGATAGAAAAGTTTTATTTCTTCCAATAATTTAATGAAATTTAGTTAAAGTTACTCTTTTGTTCAAAATTAGCTTAGATATTTTACAATGATATAAGGCTCGTCTGGCTGTTCATGGGGGAGTGTTGGTTCCGACACTGATGTATGGTAGTGAAAGTTGGGTGTGGCAGAAAAAGCATGAAAGTAGAATAAATGCTGTGGAGATGAGAGCATTGAGGAGCATGATTGGAGTGAAACGGAGTGACAGGATAAGGAATAGTGTGATAAGGGAACGATGCAGTGTGAATGAGGGTGTAGTGACAAAAATCGAGAAAGGTATGTTAAGATGGTTTGGACATGTGGAGAGAATGAATGAAATGAGAATGACTAAACAGGTATACATGGGACAAGTAAACGGAAGTGTTGGAAGGGGAAGACCTAGGCGAACGTTCCGAAATCAGATTGAAGACGTTCTGAAAAAAGGCCAGGTCAAAAGTACCCTAAACCGACGCTTATGTATGAAAGGATTGATGAGTATAGATGAAGCGAAAGAGATATGTCAGGATCGTAGTAAGTGGAAATCCGTGGTCTCTGCCTACCCCTACGGGAAAGAGGCGTGATTTTATGTATGTATGTATGTATGTATGATATAATGTTCAGTAACCGACCTCGCTTCTTTGCGGCTCAGTGTATATAAATACAAAGTATTATATATATATACAGACTGACTGGTTGAACACTTTACATAAACAAGGACATGATAATTCATGGTCACATGAAACGTTTAAAAAAATAAAATTAAAAAAATACCGTTAAACTACAGAGGAAAGCTTCATTCTATGAATGTGCTATAACTCGAAAATTATGGACACCGTCCGAACGGGGTTAATGACCCAAAGCGCCGCGCCGCGTTCAAAGGAATCAAGCTGCGTCCGAACGGGGTTAATGACCCAAAGGGCCGCGCCGCCCGCTATTACTACACGCGCGCCGCGAGTGACCATGTTTATTGTTTTGAGTAGACAATTAAAGTTAAATTAGGTAAATATTAGGCACCTATTTTTTTTTCTTAATTAGAACGAGAATCGAGTACTGAGCACTATATATCAATATGTAAAGTATTCAACCAGTCACCCTGTATATATGTATCATCGATTGTATGCAATATCAGCGTTGATTGAACTAGACACAATGGCGTTCCTTTCTACATGTTTATCTCAAAAAAAATTGTAACACTAGTGCTATTAACCCGTCCAATGTCTACTTCTTTCGGTTGTTTTCCCGAACTACGCATAAAAGTTCAGATAAGAAATACTACACTTGAATAGTTTAACCAACTAAAAGCAAGTTTATACCGGTGGAGTGCATTTGATCTGATAAAATTAGTTACAAACCAGAGGTATACAAATGTGTATACATTAGGTGTACGCGCGACATGACTTAGCACTGTTTGGTACGTACACGCTCGACACGCGACATGACTTAGCACTGTTTGGTACGTACACGCTCGACACGCGACATGACTTAGCACTGTTTGGTACGTACACGCTCGACACGCGACATGACTTAGCACTGTTTGGTACGTACACGCTCGACACGCGACATGACTTAGCACTGTTTGGTACGTACACGCTCGACACGCGACATGACTTAGCACTGTTTGGTACGTACACGCTCGACACGCGACATGACTTAGCACTGTTTGGTACGTACACGCTCGACACGCGACATGACTTAGCACTGTTTGGTACGTACACGCTCGACACGCGACATGACTTAGCACTGTTTGGTACGTACACGCTCGACACGCGACATGACTTAGCACTGTTTGGTACGTACACGCTCGACACGCGACATGACTTAGCACTGTTTGGTACGTACACGCTCGACACGCGACATGACTTAGCACTGTTTGGTACGTACACGCCCGACACGCGACGTGACTTAGCACTGTTTGGTACGTACACGCCCGACACGCGACATGACTTAGCACTGTTTGGTACGTACACGCCCGACACGCGACGTGACTTAGCACTGTTTGGTACGTACACGCCCGACACGCGACATGACTTAGCACTGTTTGGTACGTACACGCCCGACACGCGACATGACTTAGCACTGTTTGGTACGTACACGCCCGACACGCGACATGACTTAGCACTGTTTGGTACGTACACGCTCGACACGCGACGTGACTTAGCACTGTTTGGTACGTACACGCCCGACACGCGACATGACTTAGCACTGTTTGGTACGTACACGCTCGACACGCGACATGACTTAGCACTGTTTGGTACGTACACGCTCGACACGCGACATGACTTAGCACTGTTTGGTACGTACACGCTCGACACGCGACATGACTTAGCACTGTTTGGTACGTACACGCTCGACACGCGACATGACTTAGCACTGTTTGGTACGTACACGCTCGACACGCGACGTGTTAAACATATAACACCCACTAATTAGGAGATTGAACAACATTAATTTATTAATAAGATGTTTGAAGAAAGAAAGGTATAAATAGTTTATACAGTCAAGTTGTATTTCAGGATGTCATTCAAAATAGTAAATACGATTGACCATGGGACGTTTTGTTCGTGGACTGTCCCGGAGTCGTGGGAGAGTGATGGCGTTTTAAGATGGCCGAAATTTCAAACGGAGACATTAAGACGAGACCCGCTGTCCATGCCGGAGGAGAGCTGGGAAACTACTAATTGTATACTGAAAAGAAGTAATATAAGAAGTTTTGATATGGCCGAAGCATTTATTAAGCTATCGGATGAAAATGAAAAGGAGACGAATCGAACGAGTGGCCCTGCTGAACAGTTTCCATGTTATGTTCGCAGTTTCACTCCGCAATCACAGGTAAACTAGAACGTTTCTATAATATTGTACACGCATACTCTCGAAGTAGGACTGCCTGTGTCCAGGTGGCTTACTCCCACCTTTTACGAAACTATCATAAATCAGGAGTGTTTTGTAATAAGCTTAGAATAATCATACTTACTATCGTACTCCCACCGACACAAAATGGTTAAACAATACTCGTATTAAAAATAATAATAAAACCTTTTTATTCTTCAAAATTTACAACACAAAAATGCACATAAAAAAAGTTTTTTTATTTAAGTGATGAATTAAGTGATATTTCATTTTGACTTATTTTTAATTTTAGTTAAGGGTAAAGGCCTCCTTCTCCTTCAAAACTTCAACGTTGGAACAATGAAACTCAATGTCAAAAGTCACTTCAAAGTACGCGAATTGAGTGAACTATTTGATAATACGTCAACAAAACGTCTATCGGAATCCATTATTATTTTAAGCTTGCTATGCTTATGACGTGGTGGTACCAAATTTAATGGTAAGGTTGAAATATGAACACTTTAAGAGGTGGGGGTAGTAACATCCACAACATACCAGGTGTCGAACCTTGGAGCCCACGCTTTGAAGGCAGACTAGCTACCAACCGAGCTACCGGAGCTGTATACTAAACCTAGTTTTTCACTACTAGCTAGACCTACGTTTGATATTATATTTATTTATTTTATTCGGAATAACGAACAGTGATACATAATTAACAAGTACAACTTGAAAAATTTAATACCGACTTCCATTCTATTCAGTTATTGGAGTGTAACTCAAAAACTACACAACCGAATTTGGTGAAATTTAAATGGGACCACACGGGAAACAACATCACGGGAAGCAAGCAATTCTATATTATATAGAATATAATATAGAATTACTTGTTTAAACGTATTGCATATTCATCTTCGCTAGTCTAAAATTAGTCACTGTTATCCTATTCTTACTCCTACTGATATGATTACTGTTTATAAACTAAACAATATTTTAAATAACATACATTATATTTACAAATAGGTAAAAGTAGAAGTTGATTTATTTATTACTTACTTTAATTAAATAGGTACATCGTAAAGATTCGTGGTAACCTAATTTAAATTTTTAGAGGACGATGTGTTGTGTTTTTATTATTTACTTTTGAACGAGTATCTAGGTCAGGGGTTCCCAAACTTATTTTGTCTACATCCCACTTTGATGATAAATTATTTTTTAGCGCCCCCATGTTTACAACTACTTAAAAACTATAACTTCAATTAAATTACCTATGAGCTATAATGTGAGCTATAATCCCGGAGAGCTAAACATTCATTCTAAACGAGACTTTTTAACCCGCAAGAGTTAACTTGAGATCTGAGCGCAGTATACCCATTGGCCGGTGTGTACTTCCGTACACAATGAGAATGATTATTAAAACACAACTTTATATAGATCAACAAACTTATTACATAGAAAAGATATTTCTGTGTAATAAGTTTGTTGATATCCGGTTCCAATTTACTCAAGAAAACAACACCCCCATTTTTTTTTCTGGGTCTCTTAATGCCCTTTAGGCCTGCAGCGCCCACAAGGGGGCGTTATCGCCCACTTTGGAAAAGGCTCTTTGATCTAAGTACAAAGCAGTTCTCGAAAATGCTCCGGAAATCCTGCCTCTTGCTCCACTGGTCCCGGGCTCGATTATCGAGCAGGTGCAACATTTAAGACGGGGCAGTACAGGCAGGTACCTTAACCGTTCTCACCGGTACATTTAAATAAGTTATAGATGGTCTCCTACAAACGTTTTCCCAACTATAATGGAGGGGCAATTCTACTATTTCACAAAGTCAAAGTCAAAATCATTTATTCAATTTAGGCATCAATGACGCACTTATGAACGTCAATTTTTCATTATAATGTACTTTAAAGACTACCGCCGCGTTCCAAAATATATAGAGCCTACCGAGAAGAAGCGGCAAGAAACTCGGGGCCATTCTTTTTATATAGATGTTTTTACAATGTTTTTACTTAGGTACTACAGATATTAGCTCCAGTGTGTTGCCTTACAAAAGAGAACATAATAATGGTATCAGTAGGGCAAGACACGCTACACCTTGACATCTTAGTACACGAGTAGGTAGATCCTGGAGTGATCAGTCCCAAGCTGTTTTATTCTCCAACTTCCAACAATCGACCCGCTACAACTGCAGTTTGACTCCGGTTGCCGCGCGATAATTATCCAAAAAGCCATTCTACTATTTCTATAGACAAATTGAAACGTAACGTCGCGTAAACGTATCGTAAACGCTACTATATAATTTTTAAATATTCAACACTAATATGAGTTCGCGTAGTGTTCATGATCTATCGAGTTACCGTAATATAAAATGTTATTCAATCGCTGGCGTCAATAGAAACGTAACTGCAGCTGCACTGTTTTTCATTAGCAGAATAAGAATGTGTATAAATCAGCTACAGTTCGATTGCAGTTGGAACAAATTTAGTTAGTGCAATCGGCCCCCTGTTAAGGTACTGCTCTGTTTGAGTTCGTCCGGTCCGCCCAATTGAGTTTGAATGAAATTTACAAACGGGATATTTACCATGTATTGTATTTATTGTGAGCTCTCGATATTTGGGCACGGTACTGTTGTACATGGAGTACTGTTCTCACCTCTGGGCGGAGCCTCCTTCCATTTGACCGCATTCAACGCAGAGCGGCTCGAATCGTCGACGACCAAGCTCTCCGATCGGCTCGACTGTTTGGCACTGCGTAGAGATGTTGGATCACTCTGCATCTTCTACTGCATATATCATGGGGAGTGTTCCGAGTATCTTTTCGGTCTAATACCTGCAGCTGAACTTCGCCATCGGACGTCACGACGGCATAGAGATCATGTTGACGTCTGCGAGTCCACAACCGTGCGATTCCGACGGCACTTTCTGCCTCACACTACCACTATGTGGAACCAGCTGCCACTTGAGGTGTTTCCGAACAGATACGACTTGGGAGAATTCAAGAAAAGTGCATATTCCTTCCTCAAAAGCCGGCGACGCATCCTCGAGACCTCTGGTATTGTGGATGTCCATGGGCGACGGTGATCACTTACCATCACCACCCTCTGCTCTTTTGCCGGCCTATACCATAAAAAACACAGTTGCATGGGCCATGTTCACGAGTACACTGATGTATCTGCGGGTAAGTTATGTTATGAGCAGATGAAACGGTCTACCTTCTTCCTTTTCTCCCTCTTTCGTTTCTTGCGTTCCGTTTCATTACCAATGACACAACAGTCACTTGGAACTCGATCTGGGTCTCGACACACAACTCACGGTACCTGCTCGCGAGCTTGTTCCGGAACTTGTTCGGTTTTTGCAAAGATGAACCACTGGCCTCCAGGTTCTCGACAGTTGAAACGCATCCTCTCTATTAAAATTCCTATATTTGGTAATTTCGATTGCCTCCCTCACCAATTTAGGTATATGTTACATACCAATCATGCGACTGTGCCCATATATTGAGAGCTCACAATAAATACAATACACGGTAAATATCTCGTTTCTCAACGTTAATTCTTGCATTAGTGACCATGTCAGTTTAAACATTATAAAATTGAGTTTAAATTATATGTATATATAAACTGTTAAGCGTTATGTGTGTGAAGTTAGTAATACAATAAAGACCATTTGGAGACCTTTACACTGGCGACCACCGAGGGGCTTCGTGCCTACACCTAAACTACACCGTAAAACCGGCAAAGTGACGGACGTTAACCATAATATCATTGTTTTCAGACAAACGGACCAAAAAAACCTGCACAAGGGACAATAACGAACTCCATTGCCAAGCCATCAGAAGCTTGCACAAGGACACAACAACTAAACCCTATCCCAGAAGCACCTGCACCTAGTACAAATGGTCCAACTCCACAATTGTCCGAGTTACACTCCAAACTTGACACACTAACCACTATAGTGACAGGAATAGCTCAAGACCAGAAAATATTATCACGCAACCAGGAGATCATAATGAATAAGCTAACCGAATTGTCTGAACAATTCGATGAATTTATGAATCGCCCTTGTGTTTCGTATGGGAGAGATTCTAATAGATATTACAGCAGCACCTTCAAACCTGTCTCCGATAAGAGCAGCTTGGACGAGCTCGAGCAGTCGTTGAAAAACGAAGAGTTCGCCGAAGAACTGAGACAGTACTTGTCGGTTTTGTGCGGCGAGGGGAAAGGGCGAGCGGTTAATAATGCGTACGCGTTGGTGGACGCTATGTTCGACAGACATTTTCTAGTGGAATGCTCGTGGGCGGGCGGGTCGCGCAGTGAAATATCTAAAATCTGCTTCAAATCGTATCACAATGTCATCGATTTCTTTTTTTCATTAGTGTACGCGTCCGATAAACAATTCACGAAGTTAGAATGCTATTCTTTCTTCCAAAATATATTGAAAAATGCCGGGAAAAGGTGCGAGTCAAAGATGATGAGGAAATCTTCCCAGAAGCGGAGGAGACGTAAAGCTACGAGTGATAAGGAACGGGACAGGGACATTCCGGTGTTGGACAAGGAAACGGCTGAGAGCTTACTTGAATTAATTCGCGATGGCCGCAGGACTGAAGGCGATCACACGTCTGACGAAGAACTCTCGTGCTAACAATCATAGCTCTAATAAACAGAAACAGTCTTATGCCCAGTTTTTGAGATCTTTCAACTCTAGTTCAGTGATTTTTCAATCTGTGGGTCGCCGGCAGAAGGAAAAGGCAAGATAGACTACAATAAAACACAGTTTTAGTGAAAACGGTGGGCTTGTTTAATTTTCAAAAATTTATCAAATCGTGGAGCTATTACTTATTTGCAAACCTCTCGCGGCTTCTTGCAGAATATTAAGTAAAGGTATCAAAATAGAGAACATCATTATCGTCTTTTAAATTATAAATTCTTTGTCTGTCTGACAAGGGGGTCGTCGGAATTTTCCAACCTGTAAGGGGGTCGCGAAATCAATAAGATTGAAAAACACTGCTCTAGTTTACCTATTGGTTAAAGTTTTTTGACGTGTTATAGGACTGAATGATGTCATGAAATGTCAAATGACTTTAACGCATATTGAGCCTACCACGAATTACTGCGTGCGTGTAACGAAACGTGCCGTTCACGTGCAACAGTACAAACTGTCATGTATCTAGGGCACACGTGACACAGATAACTCATAGTTTGTGCGTCGAAGCGTGACGCGCTATAATATAAGGTCATTGTTAATTAGTGCACAATATCGAACGGTGTGGTTTGGAATCGATAACTGGTCATTATAGTGAACGAAAAAACATGTTTTTTATTATTATGAGCCCATATTCATTGCTCCGCAGCTAATAACCATTGCGCGACTGCACGCACGCCGCTACATCACAGAATAGACAACAGTGACTACGCGAGACATACCTACCCACTTAGAATATGTACAACGACGTATGGACCTACCTACTCGAGAATGTAAACTATAAGTATAACTCATATAAAGTAAAATGATTACTTATAGTAAAATACAAAATGTTGATCTTAACTACTAACTCTTACTATATAACTCGTAGCCACACAACAAAACACACACATGCTCATTAACACACCGCAGATACATTCTTGCGTACACACTGACACTAAACAGACTCACACAGATACAATCACAACACTTTGCTTACGCACATGTTGTTTTATTCTACCCTCAACATCAAATACACTAAAAATTATGATATAGTTTCATACTGGTGTGTGCCAAAGTATATTCTATCCGTGGGAGGAGACCTGGTGACCTGTGACACAGGTTTTTATTTTAAAAACCCTACTTCGGGCACCAGCCCCCTCACATAGTTAGGTTTTATTTTGTCACTCTTCGCTAATTATTTTAAATTGTTTTTACCAACCTTTTGTGAGGAGGAAATAAATATATGTTTATTATTATTTATTATTAATGTTTACGCAGCTGATGTCTATGCCTAAACGACGGCTGGCCCGCGCGGGTCAACGTCCGCACGTTGTACCTATTCTAAGCGGGTAGGTATGTCTCGCGTATTTACTGCTGTCTATTCTGTGATGTAGCGGTGCGTTGGGTCGTGCGTCGCACTGTGACTCACCTGTGAAGCGGCGTATATGGATTCATAATTAAAAAAAATGACTTTTTTTCCTTTACTTTGATGACCAGTTATCGATTTCAAACCACACTGTTCAATATTGTGCACTAATAAACAAATAACTTATATATGATATACATTTTCGCATATCGTTTGTGCTACGGCCTTTTATACACTAACGTTATAGTTTCTCAGAAATTCAGTATTATAAATGTAGCATAAATTTAAATTCCGTCATTTTGGTACGGCGTACTAAAAACTCTTCTGCGTAGGGCGCATGATGCTATTTAAATGTATGCAGCGTTTATAAATAAGGCCGTGAATGTTTTATTTGTAGGTAAAGTGAATAAATTTGTCTATTGCGTAAACTTGAATTGTTAATGTATGTATGTTTACACAATGTTATGCCTGACCAGTTCAAAAAGGTTTACTTTGCACATGTGCATTGCAAGCTAACTCCGCCTTTTATTGTTTTGCCCAATGACAGACATAAAAAGCGATTCCGTTGTAAAATTCTTTTTTTCAGACATCTTTTAGAAATTTTATATTGTCAGGAATATGATTATTGTATTTTATTACAATAAAAATAAAAATAAAATAATAAAAAAATCTCTTATTGGCACTAAAGAAAAAAACATTTCACACTATCAAATTAACTTATAAGTTATGATGAATATATAACCTAAAATTTAACATACTTGTCACCTTCCTACCTACTCAGGGTAGAAGGGAGCATGAGAGAAAGAAGAGAGATGCTGATATAAGTATAATAAATAAAAAGGGTCGTGGATCTCAGACAGGTATGGCAATTTGGCAAGCTTCCTTGTTTAAGGACTTAGCTCCGGTCCGCTAGTATTGGCCGATGCTCAGCAGCAGGTCTGCCGTGCAGGGTCGGCTCCACACCGCCGCGCCGGTAGAAATTCCCAGCAATCGCTGTAGAGAAGGGTGGCCGCGGTCGGTGCTGGAGATCAGAGGACGGCCGGAGTTCAGACGTCGTGTACTGGAAGGATTCAGCCTTGTACTGGAAGGATTCAGCCTCGTACTGGAACGATTCTGCCTTGTACTGGAACGATTCCGCCTCGTACTGGAACCCTGAAAAGCACATGTGCTCCGGTCACAGTGGGTCCAGTAAGGTGTTGAGCTGGCGGGTCCACTGTCCCTCTGCTACTGGGCATATAGTGACTCGCAGAGGGCCTTTAGGGATGTGGCCCGCCAACAAACAAGAGATGCCATAAGGGCCAAGGAAGTTATGCTGCTGGTGAAGAATTCGCATCCGCTAAGGCTTCCGCTACCGAGCATAAAGGGACTAGCTAGGCCCTTCGCGGATGCAAACCACCAGCTGCTCAGAATGCCAGAAGGGCGTAAATAGGTGTGTTGCTGGTAAAAGTGCGCACAATCCACGAGGTCCGTTCACTACCGAGCAATTAGGGACTAGCCTAGGTACCTCGGGAATTGCGAGCTACCCAACAACACCCTTTCAAGTTTGCCAGAAGGGCGTAAAATAGAAACAAGAAGAAAGTTGAGAAGCAACAGCAAACACAGAAAAACACATAAAAATAATACAGTAAATAAGTTGAGAGTACATACCAAAGGTTACAATTGTAGGTTATAGTTTATGGTGGTCAAGTACACTTTCATTTCACAACTCAAACTTACCCAATGTATGGGGGTTCTGAAGATTGATGTTCGAATTAAATAAGACTCTGTAGCACTAGTCGTAGTAATTTATAAGCAGTTGCACAGTCGACAGCCGATGGCAAAGTGAGGTTGGTTGCGCTTGCAGTAAACACAACAAGTTGGGGCGGAAGTCGGAGGCGCATTTCGCTACCTTATATGGTAATGAAAAAGGCCTCAAACCCGTCGTAGTCGTCAGTCCAATCACTACACTGCATTTTGAACTTTTTCAAAATATCAACGTCCGTTCACCGGAACTCACAACTCGTGGCATTATTTTCTCTAAACTCGATTGACATTTGTTTAACTGTCACTGTCCATATTTTTGATTGTTATATGCGACCTCTATCGGTGAATCGCCGAACTACCTCAGCGCGCAGCAAAGGTAGTTATCTCGATTTAAAGGTTGCTTTAATCTTCAAACGGAATTTAGGTAGTCGTTTGTGAGTTTGCCTACAGATGTCGCTTATTTAAACTAGTTTTTAAGAGAACCGATAATCTAGTAATCTAGATCGGTTACATATCTCCCCACCCAAGAAAGAATTTTTTTACTAGGAAAAAAAATTCACTAGCCTTGAGCAGTTCTAAGAAAGAAAAAAATACTTAACCTAAGACCTAACTTTGAGTATCTTATATAAGCTACAGAAACTCCAGTATATGATCTTAAGTTATTAACTATGTCTATGTGCAGACACATACCCAAGTATCTCCTAGAATTCCCCCCCATCGTTTGGATTAGATATCCCAAGAAACGATTATTGACAGCAATATTGAGAGGAATGGAAATTGTAGGCTGCAGAAGTTAACTTCTAAGACAGCTAGCTACATTATAGGTATGAATACACACTAGAACATAGATAAGTTAAGTACTTATTGCAGACATTCATGGATAATTTTAATTTTTTTGAATATAAGTTCCATAATTGCCTAAGTTAAATTAAATTTTAAGACAGAGAATTTAATCAAAAGGAAATAACATAGATAAAGGCTTGTTTAGTGAGTTATCTACCGCTCAGACCAATAAGGCTTGTTTTTAAAGAGTTTGGACACCGCTCTCTATTTGAAGAATTACCATGGCTGGCACGTGAAAGAATGATTTTAGCTATGTTATAACACTATTCCATTGAAAGTGGAGAGTGACAAGGAGTATTTAAGGAAGTTAAATTAATTCAGTAGGTATATAAGTTAAGATGTATAGTTTGTAGTACATTATATGTATTGTAGTTAAGTTATAATATATCTTATGCCATCGTTGTATATAAGATATAAATAATGATCAATATAAGAAAGGATCACAAGTTATTAGAATTCAAGAAGTATATAAGATACTGTTACCTATAAGATTTATTGTATATAAGGATTTATTTTTCCTTTATATATAAGATTATTGTAAGAGATTATTAAAAAGTTGCACCCTATGAGTTTGGTTGCATTAATCAATTATATTTTAGATATTTAAGATACATAGAATATGCGTTTTAGTTGTAAGATTGTATATTTAAAGCTTTATTAATTTAATCATAGCATGAATTTGGTTTTATTTGAGAATATTTATTTATTTTAAGTTGTAAACAAGTTATTCAGGACAAGGATTTGCTAATGTTAAGAAGGTGAATTAATTACTAGGATATGTATTTACATATTTTAAAATCCTTGATATGCCAAGACCCAAGGTTTTTGCCTTGCATATCAGTTAATTCATATACTAGTGGAGATATTTTAGTTTTAATGTAACATTTTAAGTATTTAGGGGCAAGTTTTTTAGAAAACCTATTATCCTTATTACTTTGATAATAAGTCCTTTTCCATACTATGTCGCCAATATTAAATTCGTGGTTCTTGCGACGAAGATTATAAGGTCCACAATTTTTGTTATGAGATTTAATTAGAGATAATTGGACTTGGTCAAAGATTTTCCTCAATTTTCCGACGTTTTCAGCATATGCGTCTCTAGAGACAAATATTAAGTCATCCGTCAGGTCGGAATCGACGTAGTGGGACCCGCAAGTTACTAATTCCCTACCGTATACTAGGAATGACGGTGTGTAACCTGTGACTTCACTGACTGCTGTGTTAAGTGCGAATTGAATCTTTGGCAAGTTCAAATCCCAAGATCTATGATCATTTTCTATGAAAGTAGAGACTGCTATCATAATAGTTTTGTTGTAGCGTTCCACAGTATTTACCTGAGGGGTATATTTAGGAGTGTAGCGGACATTAGGTATTTTATACTGAGAAAATAGGTTTTGCAATTTATTGCTAACAAACTGTTTACCATTGTCCATAAGAATTGTGGTAGGAACGCCATGTACAAGAAATACTTGTTCTTCAACGATTTTAGTAATGGCGTCCGCCGTTGCTCGGCGTATTGGGAACAAAAGACAATATTTAGAGAAACAACAGGTGACAACTAGTAGCATAGTATTTTGTTTATTGGATGTAGGTAAAGGTCCTACTAGATCCATGCTGATCATTTGAAATGGACGGGAGCACTGCTTGGGTCTGCCCATCAGTCCTAAAGTAGTATGATTAGCATGTTTATGAGCTATGCATGTGTCACAGTTACTGACAAAGTTAGTTACATCTTTCATCATACTTGGCCAGAAATAACTGAGAGCTATCCGCCTATAAGTTTTGAAAACTCCCAAATGTGCCGCTGTGGGTTCAGAGTGGCATTTATGCATGATGTCCCTCCTAGATTCGCTAGGAACGACCTCTTTCCACTCAAATTCACGCGCCAAGGGGTTTAGAGTTTTCATATAGCGGTATAACTTATTATCAGTTACCCTGTAATTTAGATAAGACATAGGGGAAGTCTGGCAACCATCTAAAATATTTAAGTACCAAGGGTCAGATGTTACTAGAGGAGTCTGGGTGGTACTAGAAATTGCTGCTACAGGCACAGCTCTCGAAAGGGCATCTGGAACATCATTATCCTTGCCACGCCTATATTTTATGTCGAAGTTAAATGCGGATAGACGCACCCCCCACCTAGCCAATCGACCAGTAGGGTTGTTGAGGTTTAAGAACCATTTGAGAGAGGCGTGGTCGGTATAGACCAGAAATTTGAGACCGTTATCTAGATAACATCTCCAGTGTTCCAGAGCTATAAGCACAGCAAGAGTTTCACGCTCAGTGGCGCTGTAGTTACGCTCTTGTGCTGATAGAGATTTGCTCATATAAGCAATGACTTTTTCATCTCCGTTGATGATTTGAGTCAGTACAGCACCAACGCCGTAGTCACTGGCGTCTGTGTGGACTTGGAAAGGTTGAGTGTAATCCGGACAAGATAGTACCGGTGAAGAGATTAAGCAGTCCTTGAGCTTTAGGAAAGCTGCATTAGCTTCTTCTGTCCAGACAAAAGGAGGAGCATTCTTACCCTGAGAAGTAAGTTTATTGAGTGGTGCTGCTAAAGAGCTGAAGTTTGGTATGAACCTACGGTACCAAGAGGCAGTACCAATAAATCTGCGTACCTCTTTCCTGTTTTTAGGGCAGGGGTAGTCTACTATGGGTGCTACCTTATCAGGATCGGCATGTAGGCCGTTAGAATCCACTACATAACCCAAATACTTTAATTTCTCTCTGAAAAATAGACTTTTAGTGAAGTTTATGGTAAGACCTGCATGTTTTAGTTTCTCATGGATTCTTTTGAGTAGGGTGATGTGTGATTCAAAGGAGGAGGTTGCTAAAATGATATCGTCAACAAAAACAAATGTTTTGTTTTCGAATTCAGGACCGCAGAACAGGGAATCTACCAGTCTCTGCTGTGTAGCAGGGGCTCCGGTCAAACCGAATGCCATAGATTTACATTGAAATGTACCGCGGCCTGGGATATAGAAAGCCGTTTTACAACGATCTTCTGGTCTTATCAAGGTCTGCCAGAAACTCTTGGAAAGGTCGATGCTGGTCAGGTACTTAGCATCCCTGAGGTTATCCAGAATCTCAGATATGTAGGGAAGGTTATAGGCATCCTTTTTGGTGACAGCGTTTAGTTTGCGACTGTCTAGGCAGAAACGAAGCTCACCATTCTTCTTAGGAACCAAAAGTACTGGAGATGACCAAGGACTCTCACAGGGTTCAACCACATCATCAGCAAGCATCTGGTCTAATTGTTCGCACAACAGTCTTTGCTTCTCTGGGGACATTCTGTAATATCTCTGACGAATTGGAGGGGTATCACCTGTGTCTATGGTGTGTGTGATGAGAGATGTTCGACCCAGACCTCGTTCTTCATAAGAGATATCTCGGAATTGAGCTATCATGTTGTCAGCGATTTCCCTTTGAGCGACAGAAAGATATTCGTAAGCATGCAGATGCTTGTCGTCAAGGGAGACGTTAGCCAGTTGGCAGTCATCAGTGTGACTAAGAATGATGTCCTCAAGATGACCCGGGAAGAGTTCGAAGGTTCTCCAAAAGTCCATGCCTAGTATAAGTTCATTTTGAACTTCAGGAACGATGTGTACGTTCATGGCATGACATTTGTTTTGGAAGGTAAAGGGTAAGGTCATATAACCTAGGGCGGTCATGTTTTGACCTCCAGCTGCAAGAAGTTGCAAAGGACTGGAAGAGTGAAGTTGATATCCCGAGTCAAGAAATTTAATATGAGAGTTATTACCAAGAATTGTAATACTGCTACCTGTGTCTAAGAGACCTACTATGGAGTGAGACAGCACATTTATATTTACATAAGGGCGTAAGCTATTAAGTTTTTCATTCCGGATTGACGAGACAGAGTAACAAGAAAAAAATTTAGAAATAGTTTTTAGCCAGTCTTTCCAGTCAGACTGTGTAGAAGTTAAATTACTAGACTTGTCTCGGCAATCCGAATTGCCTAGTTTTTTGGTTTAGATATATTATTATTATTGCGATTGCAAACAGTGCAGTCAGGTCGTCGTACATCCTTTTTGCCACAGCCAAAACATAGTATCGTTTTAGGTTCTTTACAATGTTTTAGCTCATGTGTATTTGACCTACATCTAGGACAAGCGAAGGCGTAATTACCTTGCACTGTGACAGCAGCTACTCTTTTAAAATTGTTGTTATTATTATTATTTTTGTTGTAGGAGTTATTATTATAATTTTTATTATAGGCAGAGTTATAATTATTATTATTACGGTACTGGGGTGTAGTGGAGCTACTGGCTTTAGAATAAGTAAATTCTGGAGCCAATGTTTGTGAAGTGCATTGAGGTGGCTCATGAAATTGTGTCAGACGCGACTGAATACTTTCAAAATTTTTGCATATAGCTTTAAGAGCATCAATAGATTGTATTTCAGGAGAAGCAGCTAAGGTACTAGCATAAGATGGCCTAATATTATGAAGGAGAATTTCAAGTTTTTCTTCTTCTGTTAAGGGTTTGTCGAGTCGAGAGAACATACCGTGCATTATTGCAACATAAATAGTTATATTTTCTCGCTCTCCCTGTGTACGAGACCTTATTTCATTCATCAGCCTGTAATCATAGTCAGTGATGCTGAAGTCTGATTTTAATAAAATAGTTAATTCACTCCATGATTTCACATTGTCTTTTACACAGCGGAACCAATGGAGAGCTTCATCCGTGAACATGTCATATGAGTGGGTTAAAATTTTTTCATAAGAAATGTTTCTAGATTGTACATATTCTTCCACCCTTTGTATGAAAGCACGGACACAATTTTTGCCATTAAATTTAAGTTTACTAATATCAGATAAAATTGAATTTCTTTCACAAGTTACAGATAGCACAGGTTGCTCTAAGGGAGTCTCAGATTGATTACTAGTTGAAGGTTGTGAAGTTGGTAAAATAGTTTTTAAGATTTGTAAGTCCTTGTTAAGAGAATTTAGTTTAGAAGACACCGACTTAAAATCTTCACTATTGGATGCACTTATCCTAATCAACCTGTGGTTCATATGGTTGATTAAAACTTCTGTTCGTAAAAAAAGATTTTTTTCAAATTTAGTTTTGAGGAGAGCAATGTTGCTTTTTGCTTTTGCCATTGACTCCTTGAGTTCACTTATATCGACCTCAGGGTCCAAGTGTGACTCCAATATATCCTCAGAAAGCATGTCTTTGGATAGTTTCACAATCTGTTTCCTTAAATCCTGAACAGATTCAGTATGTGAGCCACCGCGCAGTGCCACTTCATATGCTAATTCAGCCTTTTGCAGAGATAAAAAGTTAAGTTGTAGACTCATGTTTGTAGTTGTGAAAGTATACTTGACCTATATACCCAATGACAACAGTGTCATACAAGGTCAATTAAAAAAAAATATTAAAAAGGGTATAATTTTTTCAGATGAAAATAACACGTAGGTAGAATTACAAATAAGGTGTGTGCTATTTATAAGTTGAACAGAGGTGAATATAGAATATTAGATATTTATTAAGAAAAGTTATTAATTATGCAAGCTGTAAAAAAAAACTAAAATTTAATTTTAGGTAAAAATAAAATTCGTTGAAGACGGTAATGGGTGGATTACTGACCCCCTGGGTGTTACCCGTTGTCTTTCAGTCGCTTCTTACGACATGCAGAGCTGCAGCCGGCCTATTCTCAGACCCCGGGCCTGCACAGGGCCAATCACAACTTATAACTAACACACACGAAAGGAACACAATAAGACACAGTATACAGAATAAGTATGGCAGAGCCACACCCAAGAAAGTTTGCCAAACCAACCTGTCTGATCCTAATTTGTAGGGGCGCCAATGTCACCTTCCTACCTACTCAGGGTAGAAGGGAGCATGAGAGAAAGAAGAGAGATGCTGATATAAGTATAATAAATAAAAAGGGTCGTGGATCTCAGACAGGTATGGCAATTTGGCAAGCTTCCTTGTTTAAGGACTTAGCTCCGGTCCGCTAGTATTGGCCGATGCTCAGCAGCAGGTCTGCCGTGCAGGGTCGGCTCCACACCGCCGCGCCGGTAGAAATTCCCAGCAATCGCTGTAGAGAAGGGTGGCCGCGGTCGGTGCTGGAGATCAGAGGACGGCCGGAGTTCAGACGTCGTGTACTGGAAGGATTCAGCCTTGTACTGGAAGGATTCAGCCTCGTACTGGAACGATTCTGCCTTGTACTGGAACGATTCCGCCTCGTACTGGAACCCTGAAAAGCACATGTGCTCCGGTCACAGTGGGTCCAGTAAGGTGTTGAGCTGGCGGGTCCACTGTCCCTCTGCTACTGGGCATATAGTGACTCGCAGAGGGCCTTTAGGGATGTGGCCCGCCAACAAACAAGAGATGCCATAAGGGCCAAGGAAGTTATGCTGCTGGTGAAGAATTCGCATCCGCTAAGGCTTCCGCTACCGAGCATAAAGGGACTAGCTAGGCCCTTCGCGGATGCAAACCACCAGCTGCTCAGAATGCCAGAAGGGCGTAAATAGGTGTGTTGCTGGTAAAAGTGCGCACAATCCACGAGGTCCGTTCACTACCGAGCAATTAGGGACTAGCCTAGGTACCTCGGGAATTGCGAGCTACCCAACAACACCCTTTCAAGTTTGCCAGAAGGGCGTAAAATAGAAACAAGAAGAAAGTTGAGAAGCAACAGCAAACACAGAAAAACACATAAAAATAATACAGTAAATAAGTTGAGAGTACATACCAAAGGTTACAATTGTAGGTTATAGTTTATGGTGGTCAAGTACACTTTCATTTCACAACTCAAACTTACCCAATGTATGGGGGTTCTGAAGATTGATGTTCGAATTAAATAAGACTCTGTAGCACTAGTCGTAGTAATTTATAAGCAGTTGCACAGTCGACAGCCGATGGCAAAGTGAGGTTGGTTGCGCTTGCAGTAAACACAACAAGTTGGGGCGGAAGTCGGAGGCGCATTTCGCTACCTTATATGGTAATGAAAAAGGCCTCAAACCCGTCGTAGTCGTCAGTCCAATCACTACACTGCATTTTGAACTTTTTCAAAATATCAACGTCCGTTCACCGGAACTCACAACTCGTGGCATTATTTTCTCTAAACTCGATTGACATTTGTTTAACTGTCACTGTCCATATTTTTGATTGTTATATGCGACCTCTATCGGTGAATCGCCGAACTACCTCAGCGCGCAGCAAAGGTAGTTATCTCGATTTAAAGGTTGCTTTAATCTTCAAACGGAATTTAGGTAGTCGTTTGTGAGTTTGCCTACAGATGTCGCTTATTTAAACTAGTTTTTAAGAGAACCGATAATCTAGTAATCTAGATCGGTTACATACTTACTAATATTATTGAAATAATTAATATCTTAGGGCACTGCGATGTGAGCATAACGCTGTTTTTCAGTCTACCCCTGAGCTCGGGCTAAGGTTTTGGCCGAGATACTTAACTAACAAAAAAAACACAGGTGAAACACACAATATTACATCGATTACTTTAAAATAATTACTTGTATTTCTCGTACAAACAGAACAGCCACCGTACTAGCCCCTATTTATACCAAATTAGTGTATTTATTTCTTAAATGACTGAGTTGTGTGGTGTATGAGTGTGTGGGTGTGTAAGAGAGAGAGAGAGGGAGGAGTAGTGGGCAAGAGTGTGTTGTGTGTGGGTGTGTGTAGGTGCGTGTGTGTGAGTGTGTGTTTATGTGCATTCATCAAATATTACACGTGTATTGACTTGGTTTCTTAAATCATTTGTTTAGTTCGCTGGATTTTAAAGATTGCTTCGAGGTTGTGTTTTTGTCAAAGTAATTTATTGATTCAGGCGTTACTTTGCGGAAATCCATTATCAGAAAACGATATAAAAAATATTTAGTGACACTTCCGCTGAAAAAAATATAAAAAATATTTAGTGACACTTCCGCTTCTGCTTTCAGCGGAAGTGTCACTAAATATTTTTTAATATTTTTTTTTGTCAAAGTAGTAAATTTAGCTTGAAATGAATTTTGAAAGTCTGGTTGCAAAGTAAAATAAAATAAAAGTTGCAATTCTTTTAACCCTAGAAAGATAATCTTATTGTAGTGTACGTAAAAGATAATCATGCGTAAAAACGACGCATGATTTTTAAGTGGCTAACATATTTTAACATGCTTACTGTTATTAAAAATATAAATGTATTTTGTTTTTCAGTATATAAATAAATAATAATATATGTATTTATAGTAATTTATTATACAAAAATAAAACAAAAACTTTACACTGCTGAAATAATCGATAAAATATTTCTTAAGTCTCCTGTTATCACAAATTGTTTTTTTTATACCAATAATCAGTCATGGTAACTCATATTCTAAATATCTGATATACTAACAATTATATTAGCACACATTACCGCCTACAAATAATTCAGATGCACTTTAGACACATATCAACATAACAACAAATAACTTTTTTGCATTTATTGCACGTTACTTTGGCTTTACGCCGTTTTTTGAGGTGCAAAAAAAGCAGTATATACCATTTTTGCCATGGGCTCTTCTGAATTGCCTTCTGATGCATCATGAATGTCTTTTTGCAAGATGCTAGAAATATTCTCCCGCAAATATCTCTTCATAGTAGGTGTTTCCAGCCGCTTGCTCATGAATGGTGATGTCAGGGCTAGACTAAGGTTTTTCATGAATTGGTTTCGACTGAGAGCCTTTTTGATTTTTTTGACATTGTGGTTATAAATAATATATGCAATATTTATCATTCCATAGAATAAAGCCATAGACCATCGAGTCGTCTTTCTGTTACATGTTGTTAGAGAGCACATTTGGTTTCCACCGGCAGGCGGGTCTTCATGTATTTCCTCATCTACGAAGGCTTCTTCGACGTCGCTCAGTACGTCATCATCAATATCGTGGTGTTCAATTTCGATATGTGAGCCATTACAGGTATGTTCGTCATGACTCTGTAAAAGAGCAGTGAGTGTATGCTCTTCGTCTATATTTCGACTTCCCATCATACCATTGTTGGATCAAAATATCTAGAATAACATAAAAATATACATTAACTACTTAAAAACTAGATAACAACCACTTAGAAATCAAAAACAACACGATTTCTCGTCTACGTTATAATCGTAAAAGTCACGTAAAAGATAATCATGCGTATTTTTTACTCCGCTGACGTTATATTTCAAAATTGGTGGTACTTACCTCAGCGCCAGGTCCACCATACGCAAGCTCAGAGTGACGTGAGAGATAACCGAACCGCTGGGCGCCCAATACCCGCAAATAAGAAAAAGAGAGCGATATTTCAATCGCGTATGCGTATTTTTTACGCAGATTATCTTTCTAGGGTTAAACGCGTTGATAGTACCATAGACTAACATATACTTGTATATGTTAGTCTATGATAGTACGTAGATTTTTTTCTTGTATACCTTATAGGTTTATCTCCTTAGTTTTTCTTTTATAGTTTTAAATCAGTTTATTGTATTTTATTAAACTTTATATACATCTTAGTTTTTTTCAATACAACGTTAAACCTGCTTATTGTATTTTAATATACTAAAATAAAAAGTAGTACCTAGTTCTTGCATGTTGGTTACTTCTGTTCCAAGGATTACCGCGTACAAACTATTTGAACAGGACTTGTTCTTACAACGCGGTCACATTAACTAGACGCTTGACCATGTGACGTCATTTTGGCGCTCAAGTACGGTGTGCAAAAACCCGGCCAAGTGGCCTTTATTAAGATCGAGTAAAATTGATTAAAATTAAGTTTGTTAAATGAATAAAAAATATTTATTTATTTCGAAAGGTAATATACAACTACATATTCTGTGAAAATGTAAGGTGTCTACCTATTACCGTTATTAATATTCATTCAGGTCTCTTAGCAGCCGCCAAGATTTTCTTTAGGGTGACTTCTTTTATCACAGTTTTCTTTGATGGTTTGCGCTTTTTACCTGGTGTGGACAATTTTACTTCCCTGCTAGTATTTGGAGTACTGCTAGTATCGTTACTCATACTGCTCGAACTAGCTCTTGGACTAGTGTCGGGAGAAGTACGCGGCGATGATACACATGCCATTTTAGCCTCTTTTTTTATCCGAGTAAGAGTACTTTTTGATATTCCAGTTGCGGCACAGGTACGCTTTTCAACTTGATCCACCGGTATGGAAAAACGTTTATTTTTCTTCTCATTCTCGAAGATTTTTTTTCTTAGAACTTTCCCTAAAAATTGAGATAAAAAGTCTCACGTGCTGACTTTATAAAATTTTATAATGATTTAGTCAAACCCTCCCTAATCACAGGTACACATACACACACACACATACTCACACACTCAACATACACTCACGCATATAAATACATCATCCACATAATTATTGATTTCCGTGTGCCATACGTACATAGTTTTTGAATAAGTACGTAAAATTATAATCATTTAAGTTTTCAAATGTGTAATCACTTTTGGCCTTATTTTTATTTATATAGTTAAGAAATGTAATTAGTTAATATATTACGCTGTTGATTGCAATAAATAAATAAATAAAATAAAAATAGAACTATAGCTCTTTTAACACGAGATTTCTCCCTTCACTGTGTATAACTTTCCCCATGTTATTCTGGTTTGAACACAGTTCAACAGTTAATATTCAACAATCAACAGTAACAAAAAACTTAACAAATCAATAATCAAAAGAAAAAGTAAATAAGAAAAACAGAAAACAAGCCAAATTTAGCAAGAAATTAGCCAAATTATCGACGCGTGTATCGGTAACAAATATGCTGACCGTACTGACACTTGCCGGGCGAGAAAGGGAATGCGGGGGGAAGCGGGCGGGGCATTCCAGCGTGGCGTCGTGTTAATGTGACCGCGTTGTACAATAAGCTTTTATTACACACCAATAAGCAGAGAATAGGCGGGGTTAGCGAATGCTTCACGCAAAATTCACCCTTAAGATGGTCAGGCATAAACTTGACCGATGGTACATGGTCTGAGTTCACCCATAATCCAGTTCAATAAAATGCAGTTATGAGTAAACGAGATCAAGTTCCCACGGCAACCGACTCGGAACAATAACAGGGCACGGAATCCGGGCTAATACAGAACCGAGTACTCTATAGTTTATTCATTTATGTCGAATAGCATGTTCTAAGGTGTGAGTGAAACAAAACATGGCTGTTTGTGTTAATTATTTTTGAACGTGTCACAAGCAATGAGCAATGTCAAATGGGTACCTTGGGTCATCTTATAATGCTTAAATACAAAAATTATATCGAATACGTCAAAATACTTTAAGTCTGCTATCAACTTAATTTTGTAGTTTTATGTTAATCCCATAGTTCGAGAAAAGAAAATGAGGATGGCTCGTCACTATCCAAAAATTAACTTGTAACAACCTGCATGATAACGAAACAAAATGGTATTACATGTCTCTTTCCTACGCACTATTAACATCGTAAGTAAAAAAAGATAGGCATGTTTCATTTCTGATTTTCCGGCTGGCCCGGCTTCCATGTCCTGTTATTGTTCCGAGGCAACCGAGTGTTGTGATTGGTTCAATATCAAGGACCTCGTCATGTCATTGGTTAGTTCTATGCCGACCTCGAATGATTGTTTTAACTGCGTTTTGCCATGATCGCGTTTAGTTGCAATGGTGAAATCCAACCTAATAGACTACCGTCTGCTTCGCGAAAAAATATACTCCAAGTGTCAAATTATAGTAAAAAAAAACGATATTAAAAAATATTTAGTGACACTTCCGCTGGTATAGGAGGTACAGCTGTTATGAAAAATAAGTTAGAATTCTGCTTTTTGTGATAATATTGCCTTTTTTTTAATATAAATGCGTGGTTGCATGTATTTTGTCTGAATATCCTACAATATTTTATTGTATTATTTTGTTACTTTATGGGACGGATAGATAATTAAAATAGATTAGATTCTTAGTTAATGGCGTCTGCGACTAGAACTTTGCTAGTATCTGTTACATTATAGTTTCATAAACTGCAGGAAAAATAAAAAATAAGCTTATAGAATATGGTCGGTGATTAGAGGAGAGTTTTCAGGAAAAGTTACTGTAGTTTTTAAGAATAATAGAATGTAATTGAAGAGTTTGCAGGAAAAATTAAAGTAAACTTTTAGAATATGGTCGGTGATAGAGGAGAGTTTGCAGGGGAAATTAAAGTAAATTTAAGAATATGGTCGGTGATAAAGGAGAGTTTGCAGGAAATGTTACTGTAAACTTTAAGAATATGGTCGGTGATAAAGGAGAGTTTGCAGGGGAAATTAAAGTAAAGTTAAGAATATGGTCGGTGATAAAGGAGAGTTTGCAGGGAAAATTAAAGTATGTTTAAGAATATGGTCGGTGATAAAGGAGAGTTTGCAGGGGAAATTAAAGTATATTTAAGAATATGGTCGGTGATAAAGGAGAGTTTGCAGGGGAAATTAAAGTATATTTAAGAATATGGTCGGTGATAAAGGAGAGTTTGCAGGGGAAATTAAAGTATATTTAAGAATATGGTCGGTGATAAAGGAGAGTTTGCAGGGGAAATTAAAGTAAATTTAAGAATATGGTCGGTGAATAGAGGAGAGTGAGTTATCCATCGTAGTCCGAAGTTTATCATGTAAAGTTGATTATAGCGTTTCATACTTAAAAATAATATCAAAATCGATGTACGTATTGGTTTTCAAATAAGTAGATATGTTTAAAATATTAGACTTTGGTAAGTTGTACAATTTAGTTCTAGTTTTATTTCTGGGCCTTTGTTACCAAGAATCCTTTTCTATTATGCGACTGATTAAGAGCAACGCGTTACTCTAGCGATGCTTGTCAAGCAGGTAATCTAAGTTTTAAATAAGTTCCTTTTTATATTTAATTAATTTTTAGTTCACGTTTATTATATGAATATAGTAGTTTTAGGAAGTGATTTACATATGTAACACAATGGAATAAAATTATAAAAATTTGATTGATGTAGGTACTGTGTGTTGTTTTTTTACCCATTCGTATACATGGCAAAAGAACACGTCTGCTGCCCTTACTTAAACTACTAACCCGTTGCTGCAGGTGGTAGCAGTCCCGCCTTCTGAGCCGCTGGTCCCGGGTTCGATCCCCGGACTGGTTGCACATTAGCATGAACATGTCTGTTTGAGTTGTGTCTGTGTGCAAATGTATATAAGTATGTGTATCAGTCAGCAGGTTACCATAGTACAGGCTCTGTCTAGTTTGGGACCTCGGACCTGAAGGGCAATTACGTATTTTAGGGTGATATCAGATAGAGAGCGGTCACGCGTTCACGCGGTCAGTTTTGCGTTTGTTGTGATGTATTACGTTACATAGATATACTCAAACAGGATGCGATCTGTAGCTCTACCATGAGTTGGCGACATAAAGGTCATCTATAGTCGATACTCGATCTCGCCTACCTATTAAGCTTGTGATTGGCGTACTCGCTGTCAATTTTAGTTCTACAATTGACCGCAAGGTGGCACTGTTCTTTTTTTCATACATTACTACATTACTTTCGCGGCAGTCGATATCGAGCAGCGATTGGTGTCAATGTTAGAGCTACTGATCGCGTCGATCCACTGGGTAGACTGTAGTGTAGGTAACGTAATACAACACAACGAACGCTAAACTGACCGCTCTCTGTCTGATAGCAGTCGCAGTTACAATCTAATATTGATTGAAATCATTAAGAATGGCAGCTCTATGTCAGTTTTGACAACTCCAGTGAGCACAAATGTTAGTACTTAAGTTGATCACTTGAGCTGACTAAAGTGACATGGAGCCGCCACCTTTTTGGTCAACTTCAATGAACATGTGATTGTAACTGAGATACATCGCCAGCAGAAAATGTTAACAACCAAACTTGGCCCAACCGTGGGCCAATTGGTTTTGTCGAAGAGCCTATTCGGGTCTTCGGGAGGCGGGGCCCATAAGCGCCTCCAGCGAACATCGGCTACGATACGTAGCGCTAATTAATTAAAAGTAACAAACAATACAGTACATAGACAATTAAATTAAGGGTAAAACTCACAATGCCTGGAACATCTAGGCGGCTCTTCGGTCCGTCAAGGCGGGGAAGCAGTGTTTGCTCCAGCGACCTTCCCGATCCATCCGTGGGTCGTGTCGTAATTACAAATACCTAGCTGATCTAGCTAACCGTAGAGTTATCCTACCCCAGACGGCCGTCCTTAACCTAAACACAGAAATACGTAGCCCTTTGATATTGTGTCCGTCCGCGATAACCAAATTCACTTAGTTTCACAATAATAACACAAATATATCGGCGCACATTTATAATAAAGCACTCGACCGCGACGTACTCGTATTCACCATGAAAATACTTACAATTAAAACGTTTTTACATTAACCATCTTGCAATCGACCGCGATGTACCCTGCCCTGCAGAACACCTTGAGTGTATGTTGTGCCATTATATTATTAATATTATAACTTGAATATGGTTTCTAGTCAATGTTGAAGACATATAAGGTTTTTAATAATGGAGTGTTCACGCTTAGCATTGTGTACGGGCCGACTGAGCGAAACTTATCCGTGAGTCTTCAATTTTAAAATAATTTATTCTGTTTATAGATCTAGTAGCTGGCAGCTTTGCTTGCTTAGTCTATGGACTCTATGGGGTACGAATGTATAGAAATGAAGTTATCTCACCCTCTTAGGGAGAACATTTCCTGACCTCCTCCTTCATAGCGAGCCGTTTAACAACCTCAACCGTATACCAGCTGTATTAACAGCTTGTGGTGCTAATACAGCAAGTTAAAACGTAAAAATTGTATATAATGTAAATGTGCCCTACGTCAACTTTATAGTGTTACTTTTTAAAGCACTAACACCTGCGTTAGCGATCTCAATGGCGTCTGACACGTAGAGTCAGAAGACGCGGGTTCGAATCCCGTCCGAGGATGTGCATTTTTCTTTCTATACATTTAAATGTTTGAGATCGCTAAAGCAGGCGTTAGTGCTTTAAAAAGTGATACTATAAAAATTACAAAGGCTGCGACGTCAATACGAAAGTTTAAGTATTTCTAAATAATGCTTCTTTCGGTTGGCTGGTACTGTCAAAACTGTTCAATGGATGTCGCTCCCTCCCCGTAAGACGGTTAGTCAGATAGAGAGTTAAAATTAGATGATCGGACCCGAACCTCGGTGGCCTAGTTGGTCAATGGCGATAACACGGAGAGTCAGAAGACGCGGATTCGAATCCCGTCCGAGGATGTGCATTTTTCTCTCTATACATTTCAATATATTTATATTTGCATCAAATAAATAAATAATAATTATATTCAAGTAGTCAGAGTACAGTCACACAAATAAGTTACTCATTAAGTCACTGTCCTGTCTAAGTAACGTTCTATGGATGTGGATAGCACTTTACGTGGCGATAGAAAAAACGCATAACAACACTGTCAACACTCATGCACCGTTACAAACACATCATCTCAGTAGTAGGACGTCCACTGCTGAACATAAGCCTCCCCCATAATTTTCCAAAAGGACCGGTTGGTAGCGGCCTGCATCCAACGTCGTCCTGCTGCCTTTATCAGGTCGTCGATCCACCGTGTCGGTGGACGACCTACGCTGCGCTTGCCGGTCCGTGGTCTTGCGGTTAAAAACCGTTAATACACGCCCAAACTAGAAGAAACACAAGCCTGGGAAAATTAAACAGAATCAACAATAGCCATTAAATTGTTGAGCGTTTTCCCCGCATATCAACTATCAATAAAATTCCAGATTGTTTGAAAAAGGAACCAAAATATAACGTTTTCTACAAACAACTTAAACAGTACCTCATAAAAAAATGTTATTATTCCATAGATGAGTTTATGACTGACAGGCACTTATAAGCGACATCATTCAATAATTGAACTAACATTTTGATAAGTTATAAATAATTAGGATTAATAGGATTATCGACGTTATAAATAAGTGTAATATTGACATATTGACATTTAATATTGACATTAGGAATTGAAATAATGTAAGGCTTTATGTTCAATTTAACAATAGTATGTATAAATGTTAATAACCTAGATTATGTTAAGCTGAATTACTCAGACTGTGGACTGTTGCACAGTACCTACCTATATAATGCAAACGCCCTTACAGGGTACATGTACTACCTATTAACTTGTCCACGTCCTTCCTATGTGACATAACAATTATATGATGGATGTACATGAATGCAAATGTAAATAAATAAATCTTCTATAGGTAAAGAAAAGTCTTCTAAGAAAATATACTTAAATGAAATAGTTAAATGCATGTTATTCTTAAATACAACATAACAAATCGCCACACCTATATATCCTCGAAGGGGTAAGCAGCGGTGTTTCAAACACAACGAGCCTATTTCCATTTACGGGGCGCTGTTCTAGACTCCGGACTGCTATTGAGATTTTTTTTTGTCAGGAAAACCGAGTAGAGTTGACCCGGGTATCGAACACAACAACCGTCGGTCGGGAATGGCCCCTGCTGGTGGGAGGGGCGTGCAGGCCCCGCTGTAAAAGTGGGCGGTCGTCGGTGGGGGACTGGGCGTAAAGGCTCAACCAACTCCAGTCCTCCTCCACACAGACGAAGCCGGAGTGCCGCTGGGTTAGTTTAGTGGGTATACCGGTCGTACCGGGGAGTCAAACATACCCCCCTTTCCCCCAGTGGGGGGGGGGATGCGTAATGCATTTTAGGTAAGGTAAGGGTATCGAACCCTCGCTGCTTCTACTGCTGTCTGCTCGTAAACATTCATCCACCCGCAATTCCTCGAAATATCGGAAATTCATAGAAAATATACATGATAACCATCCCGTTGATAATTTGAATATTTATAACACTCTTATTCCACAATTATGATTAAATAGTAATAAATATCTGCAAGTTTGTAGCTATAGTTGACTAAACTCGCTCGCTTCACCCTCTTAGGAGTGAAATTTCCAAAATCATTTCCGTAGTGGATGCTTACAACATAAAATGTATCAACGTCGTCAATCAGACGGCCACGGGTTCGATCTCCACCTCGAATTTGAGCTTTCGGTGAAGGCAACATCCTGCAGTGCGGTCCCAACTAAGCCATAATCGATATTATCGCGATAACAGTCGGTCCCTTTCACCGTGAGCGTGATTACGATGGCCCACGCTACGTCATCGATGACGTCTTAACTGCCGCCATATTGACGATTACATGAACCATGCTCCACACCATAATCGTCGTGAGCGTTCTGTCAAAAGTGACAGGTGTTTGTTTATTTCTACAATGTCTTTACTGGTGTCCCTTGTTTTTGATGTAAAAGTTGTAAAAGTCGGTCCATCCATTCCATTATTTCTTTTTAATCCACACACCACATAGTTAACCTTCACACTATGCACGTTATTTTTATGAATTTGTTTTTCGCGCGCAAATGGTTCGTTATTGCTACAACTCTGGTCCGATTTATGAACACGCTTATAGTGCCACCAACTTATCTGTTCAGGTGGGCAAAATTGGAACTACAGTGTACATACCAACTAACTTTGGCGTTTATAATATTAGTAGGATTCTTTGTAGAATTTGCAAATTAATGAGTGGCTTGAAAGACTGCCCTATGTTTTGATTCTCCTTTTTCTTGGTGAATTTCTTAGGCTGCAATATCAAATTATCCACTAGCGACGCTGTCACCTGAACAGATAAGATGGTGGGACTGTACCTACCTATTGAAAGATAGAAACATATTACATACTAGGAGGTATATATATTAAGCGCGAAGTCAGAACGGACCAATCAGCGAGCGTTTCTTGCTTCCAAATGTTGCCACGAGGGGTGCTGCGATCTGTGGTGGGCGCGTAAGTTGTCAAGATGGCGGATCGTCACCTTTAAGTGCCACGAGCTGTCAAAATCGCGATATTTGTCTCGTACCGGCTTTGGTAGACGATAGCACTGTGAGAAAAAATATCGCGATACGGACCGCAGTCGTGCTGCATGGACACTTCGGGAGTCCATCTGCCTAGCCTACCACCCTCAAGTTTGTACATCTGTCGCTTCACACCTACAGTGTGTTTCGGCAGCTTTCGCTATTCTAGTGAGTCCTGACATCGCCTATCAGGCCCTTTATTCTGATTCACTCGGAAACAATTCGGAGACGGAAACGGTATATCCGTCTCTGTCATCTACATTCAGGATGACAGAGACGGATATACCGTTTAAATTAGAATTTATTAGAATAACGGGCCAGGTGTATTTTCTTATGTTACTCCTTGAACATTTCAGACGAATCAAAAAGAAGATCCCCCTCGACAAGTACGTGCAGTGCGAGCATTGTTCGAAACGGTTCGCGACCAACTCGCAACTGAAGAAGCACATCCTCACGCACACAGGCGAGCGGCCGTATGTGTGCGCCGAGTGCGGCAAGTCCTACAGGCAGCTGCACACACTGCGCGCGCACGAGTTCACACACACCGGTAAGTTAATTGCACTTTATTTACATACTAGATATGAATTGATGGCCTTATAATGGTTGCATAATGAACTGGCTCGTTATATACATACCAGATTACGAATGTTATAAAACTTATGGTCATATAATGGTTGCATAATGAACTGGCACGTTATATACATACCAGATTACGAATGTTATAAAACTTATGGTCATATAATGGTTGCATAATGAAATAACACGTTATATACATACCAGATTACGAATGTTATAAAACTTATGGTCATATAATGGTTGCATAATGAACTGGCTCGTTATATACATACCAGATTACGAATGTTATAAAACTTATGGTCATATAATGGTTGCATAATGAACTGGCACGTTATATACATACCAGATTACGAATGTTATAGAACTTATGGTCATATAATGGTTGCATAATGAACTGGCACGTTATATACATACCAGATTACGAATGTTATAGAACTTATGGTCATATAATGGTTGCATAATGAACTGGCTCGTTATATACATACCAGATTACGAATGTTATAAAACTTATGGTCATATAATGGTTGCATAATGAACTGGCTCGTTATATACATACCAGATTACGAATGTTATAAAACTTATGGTCATATAATGGTTGCATAATGAACTGGCTCGTTATATACATACCAGATTACGAATGTTATAAAACTTATGGTCATATAATGGTTGCATAATGAACTGGCACGTTATATACATATCAGATTACGAATGTTATAGAACTTATGGTCATATAATGGTTGCATAATGAACTGGCTCGTTATATACATACCAGATTACGAATGTTATAAAACTTATGGTCATATAATGGTTGCATAATGAACTGGCTCGTTATATACATACCAGATTACGAATGTTATAAAACTTATGGTCATATAATGGTTGCATAATGAACTGGCTCGTTATATACATACCAGATTACGAATGTTATAGAACTTATGGTCATATAATGGGTGCATAATGAATTGACACGTTATATACATACCAGATTACGAAGGTTATAAAACTTATGGTCATATAATGGTTGCATAATGAAATAACACGTTTATACTAGAACGAACGAACTACGAATTGCTAGATATTCTATCGCGAAGCAATCGTGTTTATCTACTGACTTCCAAAAAGGAGGAGGTACTCAATTCGACTGTATTTTTTATGTTTCTTACCTCATAACTTTCGACTGGGTAAACCGATTCTCAAAATTATTTTTTTGTTTGAAAGCTGTTGCTTCCCGTGTGGTCCCAATTAAATTTCATCAAATTTGATCAAGTAGTTTTTGACTTATACTAATATGGGATGGAAGTCGATGCTGCTGGGACTCGAGCCTTCCTCTCAGAGAGAGGAGTTGGGCCATAATCCACCCACACACGCCCACCTAGCTTGGTGGATAGGCTAGTGGCCAACCCATGTCGAAGTTTTCAGGCCGCCTGAACGCCATCGGAACAGCCTAACGACTGTTGTCTTAAGATAAACAACCGACACCGGCGGCTTAACGTGCCCTCCGAAGCACGGAAGCGCTCAGCTGAATAATGCCACTAGCACACACCCATCCAACTCCTGACCGCAGCAAGCGTTGCTTAACTTGTTGATCGGTTTCAGATCACCAAGTCGAGCTCCGCTGCGAGCGTTTTGGTACTGGCGCTGGTACACATAATTAACTTTAATATTATTACAGTAATGTACCGATGTTGTGTGTCTGTGTGTTTCCAGAGACAGGCGCACCGAAGAACTTCGCGTGCCACGAGTGCGGTGCGACGTTCGGCCGCAAGACGTCGCTACGTGTGCACGAGCGGATACACACGGGGGAGAAACCCTTCACCTGCACCATCTGCCAGAAGGCGTTCACGCAGAAAATCAACCTGGTCTCGCACATCAAGGTAATCACTGCACTAATTCTATAAAATATACCTTATAGCTCTACGAACAGTAGTCCTCGCGAACACAGTCTTATCAGCGGCAATCTTTCGCCAACTGAGCATATGCAGTTGGCGGTGGAATATCAGTCCAATAGATACAAAATGTGGGTACCAAATGTTCCTACCTATTACCTCAGCAACCACTAAACCGATTATGTTCATATTTGAAATTTCTCTTTTAAGTCCGGTACCTAATGTATGTGCTAACAATTTTTATTAAAATCGGTCGGTAAAGAGTGCCTTTTAACTTTTCACCTTTTTAGGAAAGTATCCCCACGCTCAAAAAATACCGACGGTAAAACAATTATATTAAAGTCGAAGTCAAAATCATTTATTCAAGTTAGGCATCAAAGACGCACTTATGAAAGTCAACTTTTCATTATAATGTACTTAAAAGACTACCACCGCGTTCCAAAATATATAGAACCCACCGAGAAGAAGCGGCAAGAAACTCGGGGCCATTCTTTTTATATAGATGTTTACAATGTTTCTACTTAGGTACTACAAATATTACATTTTATGGGTGGCAGAGTGACAGCTTGCTAGAAGTGGAGTATTCCAAGCATCTTTATCTTCTATATAATGTCGAACTTTATAGTAAGCTTTTTTATTAATACGTTTTTTTACAGTCGACTTGCATTTTCCCTCTGTGTGGTCAGTTATATGTTTTGGGATTTTATTAAACTTTATATTATCATTTATAGGATTTTATTAAAGTTAGATCCTAATTGTAAATAAATACCGAGTTCGTCAAGATTGGTTGAATACTGCGACCTGTACAGGAGGACCAACATACAACCTAACAAACATACGGACAGATGAAAGTCAATTTGACCAGTTAAAGCAGAGGCGCTTCGCTCGTTTTACTCGTCACGAAAAGAAATGTCGAATTTTTCATGCTGTAGATTTCATCACGATGTCACAGACCCGTCACAGCCGTCAAAGGCTCGAGTTGGGGTTCGATCCCCGGCCTTCTAATCGACGGCAGTCGATGCCTTTTATGTTGTAAACATCCACTAAGGAAATAACTTTAGAAATTTCACTACTAAGAGGGTGAAGCGAGTGCTGCTGCTAGCGGGTCATTTAGTCAACTATAGATACAAACTTGCAGATAATGGTGTCGATTCTGCAAGCATTCTCTTAACTAAACCTCTCTAAATTATGGCAGTACTTATTTTCATCATCATCATCATCTCAGCCGTAGGACGTCCACTGCTGAACATAGGCCTCCCCCATGATTTTCCAAAAGGACCGGTTGGAAGCGGCCTGCATCCAACGTCGTCCTGCGACCTTCATCAGGTCGTCTGTCCACCGTGTCGGTGGACGACCTACGCTGCGCTTTCCGGTCCGTGGTCTCCACTCTAGAACCTTTCGGCCCCATCGGCCATCTGTTCTGCGTGCTATGTGCCCTGCCCACTGCCACTTCAACTGGCTAATCTTCTGAGCTATGTCGGTGACTTTCGTTCTTCTACGGATCTCCTTATTTCTGATTCGATCACGTAGAGAAACCCCGAGCATAGCCCTCTCCATAGCTCGTTGTGCGGCTTTGAGCTTATCTATGAGGCCCATAGTTAGAGACCACGTTTCAGTGCCATAAGTCATCACTGGTAACACACATTGGTCGAAGACTCTTGTCTTGTACTTATTTTATTTTGGCTAAAATCCAAATTAGTATAGCACTTCCGAATAACATCACTAAAATTAGACATTTCTCTCAATTGTGGGCATATTTTAGACAGTTTAGTCGTCACGTAACTTGGTGCTCGCTAATGTAACCTAAAATAACCCGAAATTGAATAGAATAATCCTATGTTTAGAAACGTCATTCTAAGTGTTAAATGATTTTGGATTTTATTGTTAACAGAATAAGGACCACCATATTAAATTATTAGTTCGGTAATTTAGCTTAGATTTTTTGAACAAGTGAATCGCTACCAATTATTACTATTAATACTAATTGTGGCAAAAAGTTTTAAGTTCTATAATAGTGTTATAACAGCATTTGACATCGCTTCATATGAACAAGCTCTAATACATTTAACACCATAACCCGCGAAAAAAAAAACCCCAAGATTACTCAATATTGTTTAAAAATCTTCATCAATTCACTTGAATGACAGCTTCGTCGATAGCTAGTAAACAAAAGTTTATTTTCAAGAGTACGGTAGCTAAATGCTAGAACTCATCTAAATTTAGTATAGGCATGGATATCTGAGGCTTCGACTAGTTTGATAATGATTTTTATTTTTATTATATGATTTTTATAGCACTAAAGCCTGCTTAACGATACCAAATATTGCGATTATAGAAACACAATTATAGATTCAGATTTATTTATTGTTAGACTGTGTTACATATAGTTCTTAAATATTATAAATAGTACCAACAGCTAAGTCCATTCGGACATACAATAATAATGTGCTTATATCTAATACATATTTATAGTTATTAAATTATTAGGGCATGAATAATGATATATAGTAGGCATCAATAAAACAATATAAATCTAAATAAAATTACATGTCATCAAATTTAGAATCTATCTATAAGAAAGTCAGTCACTTTGTAATATAGTTTTTGTGAAAGAAAATTTAACAAACTTCTTTTAAGAGCAGTGACACTCTCCGATTTTAATATTGTTTCTGGCAAATGATTGTATATCTTAGGACCCATACCGCTGTGTGCGGCCTTTTCTAAAACATGCTGTTCTGTGTGCAGGAACTTTCAACTTGTTTCTGCTTTGTGTACCTTTCCCGAACTCATAAAGGTAAACATTAGTTCGAACAAATAGCGACATCTCGTAAATATATAGACATGGAAAAGTCAGGATCTTAAATTTGGAGAAGTATGGCTGGCAGGAATTCTTGGTTAGATTCTCTCCAAATAGTCATAGAGTAAAAATTCATAGGGCCCACTTTCAACAGTACACTTATGTACCGGGACGATTCTCTCCGACTCCCCTCTCTCCTGGCGACGGCCCAAGCCGAGGTCCGTACCTTAGTGGTGCCCTTGAGCAAGTCGCCTACTCCTCTCCTTGCGGCGAAGCGTCTTCAACGCTCGCCTTAGGCGGTGCGCCCTCTGCGTCCGCATCTGGCTGAGTGCCATCTGCGCTCGCCAACCGTCCGGTGACGCTGTACATGCCGGTAGAGGCAAACAGCATTAGTCAGTTCTAAAAAAATAAAAAATAAATTGGCAGGTATCTGTCGGCTTTAAATGACAGACAGACCTTGAGCATTTCTTTTGGGCCTTGAATATTGTATACATTGTTAGATGGGATGTGAACTCGCGTCTTCCGCAATCCGTGTCAACATTATAACCAACTAGAGATTTACCAATTCGATGCTCAGTAGCTCTAGCATGAGTTGGCAACATACATGTCATCTATAGTCGATACTCGATCTCGCCTTCCATGCTAAAAGAGAAAACTCTTTTCTACCTCTTAACGTTGTCCGATTTCAGTGGTTTTTTTTTCAGCTTGTGATTGGCGTACTCGCTGTCAATTTTAGTTCTACAATTGACCGCGAGGTGGCACTGTTTATTTTTTCATACATATTTTCGCGGCAGTCGATATCAAGCATCGATTGGTTTCAATGTTATAAACTCATGGTAGAGGTACAGGTGGGTGCCGGGGTGGTGGTGGTCTAGCGGTCACGGCGTCTGACACGGAATTTCGGAAGACGCGGGTTCGAATCTCGTCCGATGATGCGTCATTTTTTTCTCTTTATAATTACAATTTTAATAATGTTTATTTAAGCCGTGATATTATTAAATACCGAAAATGTTTGCTGAAGCGCTATTTACGGACTGATTTTGATAAAATTTGAGGAATTGACTATAATGAGCTTAATTGATCACATTGTTTCCGAGATAATAGGTTGTGAAGTACTGTTTGAAATCTGTTGTGAATCTCCTCATTTCTGACTCGATCACGTAGAGAAACCCCGAGCATAGCCCTCTCCAAAGCTCGTTGTGTGACTTTGAGCCTGCTTATGAGGCCCATAGTGAGAGACCATGTTTCAGTGCCATAAGTCATCACTGGTAACACACATTGGTCGAAGACTCTTGTTTTGAGGCACTAAGGTATTTTTGACGAGAAGACTTGGCGTAGTTTCCGGAACGCTGCCCAGCCGAGTTGGATTCGACGATTGACCTCTTTCTCGAAGTTGGACCTGCCTAGTTTGACTGTCTGTCCCAGGTAGATGTACTCGTCAACAACTTCGAGAACTGAGTTCCCAACTGATATTGGGGTAGGTACAACATGGGCATTAGACATAATTTTCGTCTTGTCCATGTTCATCTTAAGACCTACCCGTTGGGAAACTCGATGGAGGCCTTCGAGCATTGTACTGAGGTCTTCCATTTATTTATTTATAAAAGAGAAAACATATCGATGGTTAATATTACCTTAAAACCAATGCTAGGTTTAGCTAGACAAACATCAGTTCTTAAAAATTAATATTCGTCAGCTAAACTACCAGAACATGTTGTGTCAGCCACATCAATAAACAATTTTAAAAATAATCTGGACAAATGGCTATCTACAGAAAAGAAATCTCTTCTGAAACTATAAATCCAACACTGCAATAATATGGACATATCAGCATATTGCTGCTCGTCCATTAATAATAAATAAATAAATATATAAATTACAAAAATTACTTATCGTTATATATACACCTAATTTGTATAATTACCAAAAAAAAACAGCACTATATGCTGCTGGTACTTAATACATACATGGGAAGAATATTTAAAACTACTTTAAAAAAAAAAAACCCACATAATCATCAATATTTGGTCAAACGTCTAGATTGATTCACACCTACAAATTTTATTCTAGGCATTTCCACTATTCATTAAGATATACTACATGCGCGCGGTTTATGCATGAAACTTAACACCCCTACATAGAAATGTATCATTCATAATCATAACATTCGGCAAACTCGCGTCCTAGCTCGTTAGACCTGGCCACCGGACCAACCCCGCACCCTCCGCCCTGCCACCGCGCGGCCTTTGTTTCTTCCGAAAACGAACGAACGAAAGCCGAAACTCGACAATCTCTTTCACACCGAACGCTCGGGTGAGGGGTGTAAGAAAGAGTAAGAGACATATTTTTTCACTGACGCGAATCACGTGTTTTCATTAATAAGTTGTACATAGGCATTTAGTATTTTTGTTAAGATGGTGTTCATACTTTTAGATGGAATTTTCTAAAACTTTAACAATTAATAATTATTTCACTGTCAAGTAATAAAAAAATTTGACTACATATCTACAATGTATTAACACTTTTGTACCGCCCATTTTTTTTTGTTAATTATACAAATAGGGTGTATACTATAAAATGGTCTAAATATACTTACTATAGTCTACATGAAAACATCTTTTATAAAGTCCTAACATAAAATACATACTAACCATTCAAGTAAACAATAGTACCTCGGTATCTCAATGTTTACTCGCAGGGCGCAGCGCACACATGATGTTCAGCGGCTGATATAGAGACCATATTTATCCTACAGAAACGTGCTATTAGAGCTATATACGAAATGGGGTCCCCGTGAATCTTTGAGAGATTTATTTAAAGAAATCAATATATTAACGTTGCCTTCCTTATATGTATTTGGAAATATAATGTATGTTCGTAAAAACTTACATAAATATAAGTTAAATAGTGATCACCACACTTTTAATACCAGAAATACAAATAGGATAGCTGTACCTAGTTTTAGACTTGCGAAGACTAATAAGTCATTCCTAGGAAATTGTGTGCGTTTTTACAATAAAATCCCAAGACACATAACTGAGCTCACAGAGGGCAAATTCAAGTTGACTGTAAAAAACGTTTTAATAAAATAAAGCTTACTATAAAATTCGACATTATATAGATAAAAGATATAAAGATGCTTGGAATACTCCACTTCTGGCAAGCTGTCTCTCTGCCACCCATAAAATGTAATATTTGTAGTACCTGAATAGAAACATTGTAAACATCTATATAAAAAGAATGGCCCCGAGTTTCTTGCCGCTTCTTCTCGGTGGGCTCTATATATTTTGGAACGCGGCGGTAGAGTCTTTAAAGTACATTATAATGAAAAGTTGACGATCATAAGTGCGTCTTAGATGCCTAAATTGAATAAATGATTTTGACTTTGACTTTGAAAGATAAAAACCGGTCAGGTGAGCTGGCTGAGTAATACTCATAGCACAGCTACAGCTGACAACGGTACACACACATGCACAATAGCATTCACTTACACAGAGGGAAGTATGGTATAAGTGTGCGCGTGCGCTTTACAAAGATGCTCCATATTGGATGGATTCTTCCATGACTACAATATCGTAAAAATACTTTAGGTCCAGGAGTAACACATGGAAAACTTTCATCACCATTAATCTGAAAATCTAAATTTTGACATTATCTAATTGTATTTTATTTTATTTTATAAATTGTTGCTTCTATTAAATTCAATTTAATTTAGAATATTTCGAAATCAAATATATATTTTTAAGCATCAATATTATTTTATGTTTTTCTGTCTATCTCGTCTATGTCTTATGTGTAATATGGGTCATAATGCCCGAAATAAATCATTTTTAATTTTTAATTTAATTTCAATTTAATTAATCATCCATTAAGTTAATAAATCATTCTCTTACAGGTGCACCAAGACGACAGAAAGTTCGAGTGTGACGAGTGCGACAAGAAGTTTATAACTCGCACCAAACTGAACCAGCATCGGAAGAAGCACGTCAACAAGAGAGTGCGAGAGAAGAGGAAGCTGGAGGCTGGACAGTTCGTCGTCATACAAAGGAATATCAGCAAGAGTTCGCTGGTGAACGCCATGAGGAATGTCACCAGAGACGTGCCCAAGAACTTGACGAAGAGAGTCGAGAAGAGTTTAGAAGACTTCAGCGCGAGTGATGATGAGACCTTGTTGACTGCCAGTCCTCTTTGGAGTCAGGAGGGAGATCACGATTCCGTGTCATGACTTGATGCTTAGGGATCAGATTATTCACCTGGGAATTTTGTCCGTGGGCTTCAAAAACTGGCCAAATGCGAGTCGGCCTCGCGCATGAAGGGTTCTGTACTATTTTCAATCCCACTGATATTATAAACGCGAAAGTTTGTGAGTATGGATGTTTGTTGCTCTTTCAAGCTCAAAAGGCTGGGTCAATATTAATATAATTTGGTATTGTAGTTGAGGCGCTGGATTAACACATAGGATATTTTTCAACATCATCATCGATGGATGACCAAGCGGGTGAAACCGTGGAGCGCAACCAGTAATAAACATTTCAAGTTTCTACGTGATATCGTTTTAAGAGCGAGAAAAAAAATTTTAAAAATCGCGTTCGTTGTATGGGAGCCCCCTTAAATATTTGTTTTTAATATAATAAATAATAATTAATTTTTAAAGTGATCAATATAATTATATTATTCTTTGAATATTTAAAGCATGTGCCTGTTTCCGTTATGAATAATGGGCAAAAAAATCTGATTTGTTGTATGGGAGACTCCTTAAATATTTATTTTATTTTGTTTTAGTATGTGTCTTTATAGCGGCAACAGAAATACATCATCTGTGAACATTTCAACTGTCTAACTGTCACGGTTCATGAGATACAACCGGGTGACAGACGGACAGCGGAGTCTTAGTAATAGGGTCCCGTTTTACCCATTGGATACGGAACCCTAAAAAGGAGATTGTCAATTCGACTGCTTTTTTGTAGTAGTTTTTCTAATACTGCGGTCCTAATTGGCTATAATCGATATTAGCGCGATAAAAGTCGGTCCCTTTCACCGTGAGCGTGATTACGATGACCCACGCTACGTCATCGATGACGTCTTAACTGCCGCCATATTGACGATTACATGAACCATGCTCTACACCATAATCGTCGTGAGCGTTCTGTCAAAAGTGACAGGTGTTTGTTTATTTCTACAATGTCTTTACTGGTGTCCCTTCTTTTTGATGTAAAAGTTATAAAGTCGGTCCATCCATTCCATTATTTCTTTTTAATCCACACACCACATAGTTAACCTTCACACTATGCACGATATTTTTATGAATTTGTTTTTCGCGCGCAAATGGTTCGTTATTGCTACAACTCTGGTCCGAATTAACAACACGCTTACAGTGCCACGAGCTGTCAAAATCGCGATATTTATCTCGGACCAGCTTTGGTAGACGATAGCACTGTGAGCAAAATTATCGCAATACGGACCACGGCATAACTGAACTAATTTGAAGATATTTTTTTTATTTGAAATGTGGTGCTTCTGATGTGGTAACATTCAAATTAAGATTGAAAAAAAAGTTGCCTTCAGCATTATTTATCACTAGCTGCTCTCCGCGGTTTCCCCCGCGCGGTTATGGATGATGATGATGAATCTTATATAGCATATGTTACTCAGGGTGAATGTAGCTTTCCAATGGTGAAAGAATTTTTGAAATCGGTCCAGTACTTTTTGAGCCAATTCGTTACAAACATACTTACATACAAATCTTTCCTCTTTATAATATTAGTATAGAAGATGTGAAAAAAGCGTTATGATTATTTTTATATTTATTGTTATTTCATTTTCTGGTCGAATTACTTTCAACTTTAGATTTTCGACTCTTACGTTTTTTTTTTATTTTCGATTGGGCTAAGGGACATTGTTTTGAGTTCGGCGTCATGTGAAGCCATGACTGCATTTTTTACATTAACATTTAATGAAATATAGAATGAAAAAATTGCCAGGATTAACACAAAGGTTACTTATCACCACAGCGCGGGTAAAACTGCGGGGCGCAGCTAGTACTTCAACCCGCGATTGTGTGATGAGTGATGATGATGATGATGATGACGATTATGTTGATAAAAATTAGCTTTATCCAGGGAATCGGCTAGTTTCGTTTAAAATGTCATCGAAATCCTTTCAGAGTGAAGGAGTAACAAACACACAGACATACCAACACACAAACAAAATGTCGCATTTATAAATGAATGTGATGATGCACTACCTACAGCTGCAGCATTCACTAGAACTACACAACACACAGTTTTGTTAACATTATGAATGAAATGATGTTATGAAAATATATAAAATATGATATTAATATATAATAAAATATGAAATGAAAATATAATTTAGTTAAACGTCGATGTCTTTATAACAATGAAATTTCTATTGTGTATGGGTCGTTCGACTTTTGATGGATTATGACGGCAGCATATTTATATGTATTATATTACATTAAATACGATAATTTAGTTGTGAAAACCTAAAATTGTTTTCTCGAGAATTCAATTTTTTATTACCCGACCATTCGGGTAAAAGATTTTCTATGGCACGATTGACTTATAAGATTTTTTCTCTGTAATATTGTTAGATCTGACAGGCTAATCCAAGAAAATAATAAATATCTCTCGGAAGAATAACAGGGCATGGAATCCGGGCTAAAACAGAACCGAGTACTCTATAGTTTATTCATTTATGCCGAATAGCATGTCCTAAGGTGTGAGTGAAACAAAACATGACTGTTTGTTTCTTAAATTATTTTTGAACGTTTCACAAGCAATGAGCAATGTCAAATGGACCTTTGGTCATCTTATAATGCTAACAAATACAAAAGTTCTATCGAATACGTCAAAATACTTTAAGTCTGCTATCAACTTAATTTTGTAGTTTTATGTTAATCCCATAGTTCGAGAAAAGAAAATGAGGATGGCTTGTCACTATCCAAAAATTAGCTTGTAACAACCTGCATGATAACGAAACAAAACGGTATTATATGTCTCTTTCCTACACACTATTAACATCGTAAGTAAAAAAGATACGCATATGCATTTCATTTCTGATTTTAGCCCGGCTTCCGTGCCCTGTTATTGTTCGGAGAAATATCTTTATTTTTAAATGTCAAATGTAATTCTGTACTAGGTATGTGTATTCTGGACCGATGTAAATAGGGCGAACTCTGTGCCCGATACCTGCTAACTTAAGTTGATTTTTGTCACGTTTTCTCACCTTATACACATATAAGATAATTGTTATTAATAATTATGTTAAAGTAAGATTATTATTAAAAAATAAAAATTTAAATGTGTATTTACTTTGTATGAAGTTGAATTAGTGCATGTATTATTTCACTTTATAAATTGTCAGTGCGAAATACACTCCGTGTTGTCAATGCGTGGTGATGGATGATGATGATTTTTTAAATTCTCAACCACCCCTATATCAGCCCCTTATATACCGCTTTACAACTAAATTAATAACGCTAGACCAATAAAAAAATAATAATAACGCTTGATGGTACATACTACGTCTATATATATATAAACGAACCCCTTTTTCTCCTGGTCACGATAAAGTCAAAGTCAAAATCATTTATTCAATTTAGGCATCAAAGACGCACGTATGAACGCCAATTTTTCATTATAATGTACTTTAAAGACTACCGCCGCGTTCCAAAACATATAGAGCCAAGATATAACTTGAGAACGGCTTTACTGATTTCATTCATCTTTTTTAAAACCTTTCCAACACTTCATAGACGGTTTTTACATTAAAAACCAATATGAAAAGGTTAAGGTTATGGTGAGGCCGAAGGCCGAGGCTACGCGAAGTCGCGGCAGTCGTTAGTATCGTATTGTAATATTTACTTAACTTTTGAATTGCAAATGTACAAACATACGAGTCTAATTTAATTAGGAAAAAAAGACCACAGTTGGAATTTACCTATTTCATTAGCAGGAATAAAACGCAATACAAGTATTGCCAGACGTAAACTTGAATGTAACTTTAGTAGAATAAATAGTTAAAACTTTTTTATGATCGGTGGTTGAACTAAAGCTCTACATATAAGTTTTTAAACTATCATGTTCACAAGCATTAGAAATATTCAAGTTATCAACGGGATAATTACCATGTATATTTTCTATGAGTTTCCGATATAAAAGGTATATTTCAAACACAATTATATACTTGTGTTTTGGATAGGAGATATCCCCTGAATTAGTTGTTATTGCTTCTCGGTGATGGTTCAACCGCTATGTATTCTAAAATGGTTCTCATCTTGAATAAAAAAATTTGATTAGAATCTCTGTGAAATTACTTGAATACGTGAACTATGCTACAATACGAGGGCAATCCACAAAACCTAATAATAACAAAATCATAGGATACAGTTTGGCGTTGTAGTTTCGAATCTATTCTATAAATTCAAAATTAAGTTATACCAATGGATGGCTAAAAGATCAAAGAATTCATTACGATAAACGAGAACAGTGATGAATTGTGCGGGTGGAGGGGTTAGCGCCGCCATTATGAGGTTATTTTACTGCGTATCGAGGTTTCATTAGTATAACTTTTGACACCGGAGAAACGTATTCACGTACAACACACGGCCGTGTCCATAACACAGCTACATCCCATTATTGTAGTTTTTTTACGTTTTATCGAGCCAAAGTTCACATTTGAAAGTTACGTGACGGAAAGATAATAGCTGGATTTTACTGCCATTGACTGTTATGCAATTTTAGGGTCTTATTTTGCACAGGCTCTATAGTGTATAACAACATAGTACCCTAGTAGCATTTTTTGTTAGCTGTTTGTTGGGCCTCCGTCCACTTTTAGTTGGCCAACGGTGGGAAGATAAGACCTAAAATCGCATAATTATGCTGTCAAATACATATTTGTCGGATGACGATCCCAAACAACCATGCTCCGGACGTTGGTCAAAAATTACACTTTTTGGTGGCAAAAATAACCCTTTTTTAGCTTTCCAAACGCTGAACAAAAATAATCATAAGCAACATTTTCACCCACATATTCCCAATTCGAACGCCCGTGAGCGCTTATAGCGTTATTTTCGCCAACAGGGGTCTATTCGAACGCACTGCTAACGTTCAATTAAGATGGCCTAAAAGACTAGAATCCATAGCCGAAATAAACAAAAGACATTCAAACTAATGTCACTGCTATGCTATGTCACCGAATGTCACGTCATGTCAATGTCAGTTCAAAGATTGTTTTTTACATCATTTTTAAAAACTTTTATTGCCGGCTTTTTTACTCTTGCCCATTTTTGCGTTTCCTATCCCATTTCAATGCATTTTAAATTGATTATGATTTTAATATCTAATTACTACCTATTGTTTACTGGATCGAAACGAATATTTTTTACGATTTTCCACATTTTTCTTAAATAGTCACAGAATTCGTTCTAATTTAATTTATTTGGGATTTTTAATATGTACATTACATTAACCTTGTATAGTATACAATAATGAGTGTAAAGTGATGAGTGGGCCTAGTTTATGTGCTTCCGAAACAGCTGTTTGTTGTGCTATAGTTGTTTGAATTTTATTTCAAAATACTTTGTTTCGAGCTGCATAGCGTAACTGAAAGTTGAAAGGTTTGAACTATATATACTTGCGTATCCTAATTCTATGCTAAACTAGATCATTAGATGACGGGAAGATAAATCTTTCATATTTTCCTACAGCAACCTTGTCCTCCAGATAGTGTAACTGTTAAGGTTTCCGACTAGATAAGGCTATAAATCCTAAGGTAATGACCACAGTACGAATAGAGCTTTATTTTTAATAACTTTGATATTTCTCATTCTCTCCAATGTAGGTAATTGTCTAGATACCTGGTCAGGGTGTAGCCTTGGGGGCGCTGAGGAAAAAAAATTTTTTTTTTTTTCTTGGAGTCAATGACCTCAGGGGAGCGGTCAGTGACCTTGCCCGAGGTCACTGACCTTGAGGTCAAGGTCAAAAAAAAATGTAAAATTTCTACCAAAAAAAAAATATTTTCCCTGGGTTACTGACCTCGCAGGAGAGGTCAATAACCTTGACCGAGGTCATTGACCTTGACCTCGAGGTCAACTTTTTTCTACCAATTTTTTTTAAAATGTCTTTCACCCTGCGTGAAGTGTCAGTGACCTAGCCCGAGGTCACTGACCTTGAGGTCAAGGTCAAAAAAAAATACTATTTTTCTACCAAAAAAAAAAATTTTTCTCCTGGGTTTCTGGCCTCGCAGGAGAGGTCAATAACCTTGACCGAGGTCATTGACCTTGACCTCGAGGTCAACTTTTTTCTACCAATTTTTTTTTTAAATGTCTTTCACCCTGCGTGAAGTGTCAGTGACCTAGCCCGAGGTCACTGACCCCGAGGGTCAATGACCTCGGGGTCAATGACCTCGGGGTCAGTGACCCTGAGGTCAAGGTTTTTTTTAAATGTGTCCATGATAATGCGGAACAGGTCAGTGACTTTGTCAGAGACCTCGGGGTCAATGACCTCGGGGTCAGTAAAGTCACCTTGTCTGAGGTAATTGACCTTAATTTAAATTTTTTGCGTTTGTTCGCAGTCGGACGAAGGTGGTGTTCATACAAAAGTTGGTGGCCCGAGGGTCCCCAACAGGATGCCATCAAAAAATATGGGGGTTAATAGGGGATGAAATTTTTCATCGAAATATTTCTAAGTCTCAGCTCACGTTTCTGTAGCAGGTGTAGAGAAGGGGGCGCAATTTTTTCCGCCAATTAACCTACCCTTTTCTTGATGCCATCTCGAAGAGTGTCTACTGGAGACCACCTTTAGTTCCGGCGGTCGACATCTAGGTCGGCTCTTCGACCACGGGTCGTCGAAACAATATCGAGTTTCTTTGTAACACCAAAAGTTGTCGTCGGACGAAGGTGGTGTTCATACAAAAGTTGATGGCCCGAGGGTCCCCAACAGGATGCCATCAAAAAATATGGGGGTTAATAGGGGATGAAATTTTTCATCGAAATATTTCTAAGTCTCAGCTCACGTTTCTGTAGCAGGTGTAGAGAAGGGGGCGCATTTTTTTTCGCCAATTAACCTACCCTTTTTTTGATGCCATCTTGAAGAGTGTCTACTGGAGACCACCTTTAGTTCCGGCGGTCGACATCTAGGTCGGCTCTTCGACCACGGGTCGTCGAAACAATATCGAGTTTCTTTGTAACACCAAAAGTTGTCGTCGGACGAAGGTGGTGTTCATACAAAAGTTGATGGCCCGAGGGTCCCCAACAGGATGCCATCAAAAAATATGGGGGTTAATAGGGGATGAAATTTTTCATCGAAATATTTCTAAGTCTCAGCTCACGTTTCTGTAGCAGGTGTAGAGAAGGGGGCGCAATTTTTTCCGCCAATTAACCTACCCTTTTCTTGATGCCATCTCGAAGAGTGTCTACTGGAGACCACCTTTAGTTCCGGCGGTCGACATCTAGGTCGGCTCTTCGACCACGGGTCGTCGAAACAATATCGAGTTTCTTTGTAACACCAAAAGTTGTCGTCGGACGAAGGTGGTGTTCATACAAAAGTTGATGGCCCGAGAGTCCCCAACAGGATGCCATCAAAAAATATGGGGGTTAATAGGGGATGAAATTTTTCATCGAAATTTTTCTAAGTCTCAGCTCACGTTTCTATAGCAGGTGTACGGTTGGGTGCGCAAATTTTTTCGCCAATTAACCCACCCTTTTTTTGATGCCATCTCGAAGAGTGTCTACTGGAGACCACCTTTAGTTCCGGCGGTCGACATCTAGGTCGGCTCTTCGACCACGGGTCGTCGAAACAATATCGAGTTTCTTTGTAACACCAAAAGTTGTCGTCGGACGAAGGTGGTGTTCATACAAAAGTTGATGGCCCGAGAGTCCCCAACAGGATGCCATCAAAAAATATGGGGGTTAATAGGGGATGAAATTTTTCATCGAAATTTTTCTAAGTCTCAGCTCACGTTTCTGTAGCAGGTGTAGAGAAGGGGGCGCAATTTTTTCCGCCAATTAACCTACCCTTTTCTTGATGCCATCTCGAAGAGTGTCTACTGGAGACCACCTTTAGTTCCGGCGGTCGACATCTAGGTCGGCTCTTCGACCACGGGTCGTCGAAACAATATCGAGTTTCTTTGTAACACCAAAAGTTGTCGTCGGACGAAGGTGGTGTTCATACAAAAGTTGATGGCCCGAGGGTCCCCAACAGGATGCCATCAAAAAATATGGGGGTTAATAGGGGATGAAATTTTTCATCGAAATATTTCTAAGTCTCAGCTCACGTTTCTGTAGCAGGTGTAGAGAAGGGGGCGCATTTTTTTTCGCCAATTAACCTACCCTTTTTTTGATGCCATCTTGAAGAGTGTCTACTGGAGACCACCTTTAGTTCCGGCGGTCGACATCTAGGTCGGCTCTTCGACCACGGGTCGTCGAAACAATATCGAGTTTCTTTGTAACACCAAAAGTTGTCGTCGGACGAAGGTGGTGTTCATACAAAAGTTGATGGCCCGAGGGTCCCCAACAGGATGCCATCAAAAAATATGGGGGTTAATAGGGGATGAAATTTTTCATCGAAATATTTCTAAGTCTCAGCTCACGTTTCTGTAGCAGGTGTAGAGAAGGGGGCGCAATTTTTTCCGCCAATTAACCTACCCTTTTCTTGATGCCATCTCGAAGAGTGTCTACTGGAGACCACCTTTAGTTCCGGCGGTCGACATCTAGGTCGGCTCTTCGACCACGGGTCGTCGAAACAATATCGAGTTTCTTTGTAACACCAAAAGTTGTCGTCGGACGAAGGTGGTGTTCATACAAAAGTTGGTGGCCCGAGGGTCCCCAACAGGATGCCATCAAAAAATATGGGGGTTAATAGGGGATGAAATTTTTCATCGAAATATTTCTAAGTCTCAGCTCACGTTTCTGTAGCAGGTGTAGAGAAGGGGGCGCAATTTTTTCCGCCAATTAACCTACCCTTTTCTTGATGCCATCTCGAAGAGTGTCTACTGGAGACCACCTTTAGTTCCGGCGGTCGACATCTAGGTCGGCTCTTCGACCACGGGTCGTCGAAACAATATCGAGTTTCTTTGTAACACCAAAAGTTGTCGTCGGACGAAGGTGGTGTTCATACAAAAGTTGATGGCCCGAGGGTCCCCAACAGGATGCCATCAAAAAATATGGGGGTTAATAGGGGATGAAATTTTTCATCGAAATATTTCTAAGTCTCAGCTCACGTTTCTGTAGCAGGTGTAGAGAAGGGGGCGCATTTTTTTTCGCCAATTAACCTACCCTTTTTTTGATGCCATCTTGAAGAGTGTCTACTGGAGACCACCTTTAGTTCCGGCGGTCGACATCTAGGTCGGCTCTTCGACCACGGGTCGTCGAAACAATATCGAGTTTCTTTGTAACACCAAAAGTTGTCGTCGGACGAAGGTGGTGTTCATACAAAAGTTGATGGCCCGAGGGTCCCCAACAGGATGCCATCAAAAAATATGGGGGTTAATAGGGGATGAAATTTTTCATCGAAATATTTCTAAGTCTCAGCTCACGTTTCTGTAGCAGGTGTAGAGAAGGGGGCGCAATTTTTTCCGCCAATTAACCTACCCTTTTCTTGATGCCATCTCGAAGAGTGTCTACTGGAGACCACCTTTAGTTCCGGCGGTCGACATCTAGGTCGGCTCTTCGACCACGGGTCGTCGAAACAATATCGAGTTTCTTTGTAACACCAAAAGTTGTCGTCGGACGAAGGTGGTGTTCATACAAAAGTTGATGGCCCGAGAGTCCCCAACAGGATGCCATCAAAAAATATGGGGGTTAATAGGGGATGAAATTTTTCATCGAAATTTTTCTAAGTCTCAGCTCACGTTTCTATAGCAGGTGTACGGTTGGGTGCGCAAATTTTTTCGCCAATTAACCCACCCTTTTTTTGATGCCATCTCGAAGAGTGTCTACTGGAGACCACCTTTAGTTCCGGCGGTCGACATCTAGGTCGGCTCTTCGACCACGGGTCGTCGAAACAATATCGAGTTTCTTTGTAACACCAAAAGTTGTCGTCGGACGAAGGTGGTGTTCATACAAAAGTTGATGGCCCGAGAGTCCCCAACAGGATGCCATCAAAAAATATGGGGGTTAATAGGGGATGAAATTTTTCATCGAAATTTTTCTAAGTCTCAGCTCACGTTTCTGTAGCAGGTGTAGATAAGGGGGCGCATTTTTTTTCGCCAATTAACCTACCCTTTTTTTGATGCCATCTTGAAGAGTGTCTACTGGAGACCACCTTTAGTTCCGGCGGTCGACATCTAGGTCGGCTCTTCGACCACGGGTCGTCGAAACAATATCGAGTTTCTTTGTAACACCAAAAGTTGTCGTCGGACGAAGGTGGTGTTCATACAAAAGTTGATGGCCCGAGGGTCCCCAACAGGATGCCATCAAAAAATATGGGGGTTAATAGGGGATGAAATTTTTCATCGAAATATTTCTAAGTCTCAGCTCACGTTTCTGTAGCAGGTGTAGAGAAGGGGGCGCAAATTTTTTCGCCAATTAACCCACCCTTTTTTTGATGCCATCTCGAAGAGTGTCTACTGGAGACCACCTTTAGTTCCGGCGGTCGACATCTAGGTCGGCTCTTCGACCACGGGTCGTCGAAACAATATCGAGTTTCTTTGTAACACCAAAAGTTGTCGTCGGACGAAGGTGGTGTTCATACAAAAGTTGATGGCCCGAGGGTCCCCAACAGGATGCCATCAAAAAATATGGGGGTTAATAGGGGATGAAATTTTTCATCGAAATATTTCTAAGTCTCAGCTCACGTTTCTGTAGCAGGTGTAGAGAAGGGGGCGCAATTTTTTCCGCCAATTAACCTACCCTTTTCTTGATGCCATCTCGAAGAGTGTCTACTGGAGACCACCTTTAGTTCCAAGACAAAACTGTATTAGTTAGTCATAGTCATCATTCCGGAGATTTTTGTAGATACTTGTATTGATGTCTACTACAAAACGGAAGTACACCACTATGCTCTATTTTCAATAGTTCCCCCAGCGTACGCTTTATATGGATTTATTTGTTTTTTTCACACCTTTGGTTACATTATCGAAGTTTTCACAAGGATCCTACACTTTTATTTAATATTCTAGCGCCTTTGTTCATCAGAGATAACGTAGGGTTCTTAAGGTGAAAGATTTTTCATATCGGTGGAGAAGTTTCGGAGCGTATTCAATTCAAACAAACAAACATATATTTCTTCTTTACTCAAACGTGAAAAAGTAAACTAGATGGAGGACATTGCGTATCTCTGTGATTTTAACATCCTTACCAAGCAAAGAAAGTCAGTTAAAATAATTTTGAAAAAGATGTCATCACTTAACGAGAACTCTGCCCTTGGAAACCGATCGACCGGAGTTCACAGACTGTCGTCTGTGAATATTCTCATTATGCAATGCAGAATATCACTTGAAGACGACCAAGCTGGTCTGTTTAACTGACATAAGAATGTATTTAAAAAATTTGAAATTATTTTGGAAGATGTCAACTAAAGTAAAGTAAACTAATATATTGGCATGACTAAGGTAGACAGTAAGTATCAAAAATTTTCACGCTGCCGTAAAAACAGCAGTGCATTGAAGGTATCTGTGCGTTTTTGGATTTCTACAAGGATGGTTTACTAAATCTAATTATTACTGTAAATAAACTTGGGTTTATTACTTGAAACCTGAATCCATGTAAGGGCCGGTTCGCGTTACCATAAGTTCTTATTCAATACATCCATGTAGAAAACCATACGTGAAACAGCATTTTTATTAAGCAGTACTTCTTTTAATTAATCTAAAATAATTAATATAATTTAAATTTTAATATAATGGTTCATCTAATTAAATGATAATTCTAAAATTTTCTTTAATTTACAATATCCAATAACTTCAGAAATATCACATTTAATAATGTATTGTTTGCTACGAATAAATAATAGTCTTTCTTCGTAGATTGTTTGACATACTATTCTTTGTAACCGACTTCAAAAAAGGAGGAGGTTATATGTTCCATTGCACGTTTTTTTTGGTATGTTAACCGTTTCTCCCCCATTTATGCACCGATTCATAAAGTTATTTTTTTTTTGGTTTGGTAGAGTATACTTCCGTGGGTATATATGTGAGTAATTTAAATGGGACTACCCATTTAAATTTCATGAAATTGTGTGAAACAGTTTTTGAGTTACATTCCAATTACTGGAAAGTGCTATATTATCGATCGCCTTTCTTAACGATGTCATCATTGACGGTCAAAAACAATATATCACGTAAGTAGCAAGGCTCACTAACAAACATTAACCGACTTCAACACCAAAAAGTGAGAATAACATGTTAAAGTCGGTACCATGCGCAAACTATTCTGATAATAACTACTTTTGAACTATAATGGTACTGACTATCAACAAGTTATGTCACACTTTTAGGTGTTGAAGTCAGTTCCATTTTTAGGTATTTCCTTTTATAATTACATTAGTTATCAAATGTTTGAAAACAGCTTTTTACTCACTTTAAATAAATTAATTTTTAATCACAAACAAGTAGTTAATACTTATTATATTTATGAATGATTGTGGCTGCAACCTTAGGTTAGGTTAAATTTAAACTGCGAAAAAGTACGTGCAAGCCGAGCGAGCGAAGTGAGCGTGCCGAACAGACATCACTGATTATAATAAGCAAGCTGCGTGCCCTGAAAATTTTACTACAGTTTTTTCAGTTGTAAAAGTACAAGCGTTGTAAAAGACTACTTCTGTTCAAATATTTACATGAATCAGTTCAGTTGCTTTTTCGTGTAGGAGTAGCAAACTTCCATTTATAAATCCATTTGAAGTCTCGAGTACTTTTACAATTTAATATTAGTTGATGATAGTGTATATATGTTTTATGTAGAGCATGGTAGGTAGGGTGGTAATCGCTTGCTATTTTATGAAAAGTTTTATAAAATACCTTACAACTAAGACTATGTTCACCTATGACAGTGACCATGTTCAGTGTCATAAATAAACACTGATCACACTGAACAAAGATAGGAGAGCCGAAGGCTTCTGGTACGAGTACTTGAGGCGGAAGGCAGCGCATGAAGGTTGGGGAAAATGAAGATAACTTTGTTTTAACATTTTGCGAGGCTGATTCTATAAGTCACGCAAAAATTTAGGAGATTTTTCTTTTGGTGCACCATTGTTTTGTTATTTTTTTTTGTGCAGTATGTAAATATTATAAAAGCAAACTATATATTTGATTTATTTTGAGATAATAAATGTAATGACATTTGCGTGGCTAAGGCGAATCTAATGGTAGGTATGTTATTTTTCATAATGCATCAAATCAAATGACTATAGGCTTAAGGGTAATTTAAAAAAATAGAAAATATATTAGGGTTTATTTTTGATGTGGTTGTTCTTATTCCTTTTGTATATCATGAGGTATTTAATAGTTAGAGCGTTCCGTAACATAGAGATAAGAAAACCGATTGAATATTGTAGATGCAAGGCATAGCATGAGAGTCGTGGAGTCGCTCATGGTCGAAAGTAAGCTTGCAGACAGTCGATAAAATGGATTCAAACGTTTTGGAGGCGTTCTTATTTATCAAATAGTTATTTTGTATAGACAAGGTATGACAGTAAATAGTTTGTTTAGAAAATACCCACATTTTTTGAAAGTATCCAACAAGATTTAATAAAAATTAGTAGTGCCTATACCAAAATTAAAAATGTTATGTCAATAAATACTTACTTTATCAAATACCTTATGACTTAAAAGCTATAAAGAGAGGCATTATATTTTTACAAAGCAATTAAACAACTTACTACTAAAAAAATGCTAACGTAACTTGGAAGAAGTCATGAACGATTCATGCATTTATTTTAAATGTTGATAAATAATTATTTTGATAAATGTTAAATTATTTAGAGTAACATGAATGAGTCGGCCCGTTCTTAGTATTATACCTCTAATATTGCTACACACGAATAGTGCCTTTATTACTACCATAACCTTAAGATCTATAAAAATATACATACGACTGCAATAAATAATTGAGTATGAGTCTGAAAAGAGAGCCACAGTGTTACCTTAGTTTGAAGAGGTAAAAACATTCGGAGATGTTGAAAAATTAACTGAAATAATTCATTATTTTGCTGCGGTGTTTGTATGAGTGCCTGCGCTATAACAAATGGTTTTCTAACATGCAGGACTCATAAGTTATTAGAATATGGCATACGAAAGGTATCCCTGCATTTCACCGACACTTAATTTATTATCCAACCCTAGGTTAGGTTCGGTTTGAACTGTAACAAAACTACGCGCAAGCCGAGCGAGCAAAGCGAGCGTGCCGCGGCAGCGGCCGGCGAAGCGTTTGAAACTAAGTAATGAATAATTGTGGCTTGTGGTTTATGACTAAAGATAGAGTAGTGCATAAATAATATTACCTACAGACACACTACTTGACGTACTTTTTATTATTTGGTAATAAATTGTTGTGAGAGTGACATTTTTACAAATGTGAATAATAAAAGAAACAGTGTGTGAAATAAAAGATGAACAAAACATAAATTTTTATGCGAACATTTTTTCAAAATTTACGTTTGGGAGCTGAACTTATTTATGTAATATATTTAGATATGAGGCTTGAACCGACATACATCCACGTAGAATGTCGATATATACATACAAGAAACAATCAAATTTTATACCAGGATCTCACTACTATCAATTCAGCCGTAAGATGTCCACTGCTAAAGATGAGCATCTCCCATAGATTTATGAAAGGACGAGATGGAAGCGGCTCGTATCCAACGTCTTCTTGAGACGTTTATGAGATCGTTTGATCTCCAATTTATCGGTGGACGACCCACGCTGCGCTTGCTGGTCTGTAATCTCCACTGCAAAAGCGAAGCGTTCAGTGCCATGCAGGGTTCCAGAACCATCTGGCTCTATCAGCCATCAGTTTGGCGTGTTATGTGCCCTGCTCACATTCACATTGCAATATGGATGCCCAAGTTCCTAACGATTAAATATATTCAGATATATTATGTTTTAAATAAGGTATCATTGGAATGGCCCGAATTGCTTCCTCAAAGGCTGGCAACTCAACCTCGAGACTTCTCGTATTGCGGATAGTCCTGGGCAACAGTGATCACTTAGCCGCCCGTCCGTTTGCCAATAAAAACAAATTGCAAGTTATTATGAATAATGTTCACACAGTCATACCCCCGTACTAAGATTACTAACAAGTATATAGGTTAGGGTTTTTTCTTTGTGTTTTTAGGAGTCCGCATATGCACGATGCCCACCTGGTATTAAGTGGCAACCTTTGCGGCTGGTACTGCGCCTGTAATTCTGAGACACAGAAAAGTTAAGTCACCCATACCTTTCATTCCAAACCACAGTATTGCGAATATTACTGCTTACATTACTACTGGTACGGTAAGTAGGTAGAAATGAATAAAAAAAAGGTATGTTTAAGGTCGATTTAATAAAAGAGTTGTTACTGATTACATATTGTATATTATAAGTGAGCAGATGTCATGAATACACCACGTAACTTGAGTATACAGATGTATAAACTAGCTCGCCAGCCAGCGGCCTTGCTCGTTTGGTCTAGAATTGATGGAAGCGCTGTTTTGGAATCTCGGGGTCGTGGGATTTTCTGGCAAAGTAATTCTCAATAGCAGTCCGGAGTCTGGAACAGTGTCTCGTAGGTGGCAATAGGCTCGCCTCCTATTGCATGGGATCAAAAAAATATCCTTCAAAACACAGGTGTTTCAAACACTGTTGCTCACCTCTTCGCGGATAGCAACGCAAGATAACAAATCGTCAAATATACAGGTATTTGACGATTTGTTATCTGTTGTTTAAAAATAACGAGTATACATTTTTTTGGTATAGTTTATTTTTACCAAGTTTTGAGTGATACTTTTTTACTACCACTTTAATTATAACGTAAATTTGCAAAATATATTATATATTATATAAATATAGGGTATATATAAAAAAGGAGCCGTGTTACATTCTTAATTAATACTGTTTTTACGGTACCACACACTTTCACGAGAAAAAATACAGCGTGCTTAGGTGGATGTGAATACTGTGTATAAAGTGCGTCTTATTTTGTTTTTTTTTTGCGTTTGGACGGACAGACGGGCAGACGGACACATGGAGAAAAAACGCGAAGTACCTATCCGGTCAGAGCAAAGTCATAATATAGTATAGTTTAGATGGATCCAAGACAAAACAGCATTAACTGACGGATGGATAGATACGGACATGAAAGATGGATACTTAACTAATTGAATTTATGAGCTATACATAAATTTATTTGGGTGAGAATAATTATTTATATTTAGCAGTAGGACTTTGCCAGTGTCAGCATGGAAAAGTTCCTTTGGCAGTTATTCAACGGTGAAGCAGTAGTGTGCAAATATTACTGTGTTTTGGTGAATGTTTCCAGCAAAATTACAGGGCAAGAGAGTTAACATTTGCATAAATCAGGATGCCGAGCGCAGTGCTTTGCCGTGCAGGGTTTTTAACTGTTGCAGTTTAAAATTATGTATTGCAATGGATATGTATTGTATGTGCAAGCGTGATGCATGACGTCAGGCGAGCGACTTGTTCTACGACAGGTCCTACGGCTCATCTCATTTCTGATTCAATCACGTACTGTGACTCAGAGCACAGACTTGTACGATTGTTGTAACGAATTGTACGATTTTAAGCTTACATATTATGAGGACCATAGTTAGATAACAGGGCCATAAGTCATTACTCGTAACATACACTGATGTAAGATATGGCCAGCATGGTTCAAATATCATAGAGTTTGCGGCTCCGTCTGCGTGGATATTTAATATACCGAAGCACATTGTTTTGCGGTCTATTTCTGTGTGAACTTTCATCAACACCAGTTTAGCAGCTTAAGCATAAAAGAAGAACGAACAAACAATAAACTACGAAGCGACAAATACGCTTTCGCTTTATAAATATTTTAATAAGCATAATGCGTGCACCGCCTTGCTTTGAAAATATTATCCGACATCAGATTAGTTTTCTATTAGAAGTACTACTTTACGGACATTACTACTTGTGTTAAAATTTTAAAATACATCGGTTCAAGAGAATTGTCACGTAGGAGTTCAATCCAAACACAGGTATTTTCACATTGTTATTGTTTATTGAAAATATATAGGTACTTAAATTTTATGTAATTGCTTACAATAATATGATTCAATATAATAACATGGTTTTACGAGTATGATTCACCTATAAAATATCTTCCAGACAAATTAATTAAAATTAGCTGTTGGTATGAATGGCTTAATATAATTGAATACTATTACTCAACAATAAAAAACTTAAAATTAAGTGTTACAATGGGCGGTCTTATCGGTCAGAGCGATCTCTTCCAAACAATCATGTTATTGTAAAGGAAGTTTGAATAAAAAAGATCTCGAAGGAAGTTTCCTTGGACACCTGTGGAGACTCTTGTGACACATTTACCACCGACCACACTTAGAAGTAGGGCCCCTAAAAAAAATTGAAAAGAATTCTGGTATGTACTACTATTTACAATCTAACGACTATACCACACTTTTTTGTCTTTTTAACTCCAGCTGACCGCTCTATCCTTGAGCCTCAATTGCTCTAAGAGAAATGCTCGCTTTGTAACTTGTATGGGAGTTATGATTTTTTACATAACTGAATGCAGATCATTTTTCCACCTCTCAAGCTGGTCTCCAAGGCAACTGCTCACGTTAACCACTGCACTAAGGGGTTGAATCCCTTAACAAGCATACACAAGGACCAGTTTTTTTTAAATATAAATTCCGAATGGCTTCTATGTCCCGACTTCAACTGTATTTAGAGGCAAAATTGAACTTGTATGAAAAATTTTACTTTTCTGTTCAAATGGTTAAAAGTTTGATGACCAAAAACTAATGCACAAGGACAAACGCGGGCCACTCGTGGCCCGCGCACCGCCCAACACCTAGTTATATATATACAATCTTAATTTAAATAACAATAACAATAATAGATATACAATTTTAAAGTTTACAATTAATTAATTTTTATACAAACACTTTCTTCTTAAGAGCGTACATTTGTATTTTCAATGCACTTTTGAGCCCTTTCTGTGAATTTCGCCAAGCTACATGCAAAAATATCAACATCCCTCGAGATCGTATTAATAATACGTATGGCTCGTGACAGGGGGGAATACTTCAGAAGATTAGTCCGAGCTAGTTGCACGGAGAGCGTGGCGAGCGGACGGCGGCGCGCACCTGCGCCTCCAGCCGGCACGCACAGTTGCAGCGCCGCCAGTACCTCCGGGTGGTGCACCTCCCCTCGCAGTACTTGCCACACGTATTTAGCAGTATTTAGAAGAAGATTTAAAGAAAGCATTAAGTGACATTCGTGAGAAGAAAAAATCGATAAGACAAATATGCAAAGAATATGTTATTCCCAAGACCACATTATTGGACAAAATCAGTGGACGCAGACCAGATGGAGAAGATAAGATACCGATAAGAAACCGGGACCAGAACCAGCGCTAGGAGTGGATGGTGAAAAAAAGGTAGTTGAATAGTAAAGGTAGTAATAGAATAAAAGTATTACGAAGATAAAGAGTAGATCAAGAACGAAAAACAGAAAGCAATACGAAAAAGAAAGTTAGAACGAATAGAGAAAAAAGCACAGGAGAGAACTCGAAAGGTTCAAAAAACTGCTCCGAAACGAAAAAAGAAGATAAAAGTCACACAGTAAACGATAGAGCCCATAGATGTGGAATCTGAAAAAGAAAATGTACCAGCCGTGGAGCTAATGTGACGATGTATTAATTTCTGATGTAGAAGATAACGATGAGAAAAACATTGGCTGTGACAAGTGTATTAGATGTCATCTGAAATGCACGCGGTTTCTAGGATTAAGTTATTCAGAAGCCAAAGATAATTCTTTTGAATGTGACTTGTGTGATTAATTAAACTTCGAAGGCAATAGTAATCATACATTGTCTCATAATCATAATAAGTATTATGATTCAACATTTCTTTTAGTAGTAGGATTAGACGAAACTATTGTGTTGTTTTGTTGCTATAATATAGCCAACAACTTATCAATCAAAGCTGATCTTCAGTGATATTGTAATATCGTGATTTTAGGGTAAAATTAACAGAACTGAATGTTGTTGACCTGCAACCTTTAAAAGGTTAAATATTATTAATTACCTGCTTCAGAATAATGTTTCGTTTTTTTAAGTGGTTTTGTTTTAAGTTCTACCAATGTTGAGAAAATATAAATAGGTATTCTTATTTTCTTTATAGTGATTTATTAATGATAATAATGTTGATTTTCAAATAACTATATTCTTGAATAAAGAATCTGTTAAAATACAATTTTTCTTTACATTATCTTTAAAATATCACCCCTACATTCCTTTTCTTAGCTGGTGGACGCAATATGGTCTATGGGTGGACGCAATTGAGATTTTTTGGACGCAAAGTGGGTAAAACGCGTATTTTTGAAGTTTGTCTATTTATAATAAAAACACAAGTAGTTTCTAACAAAACTGAAAGCGAACCCAATAGTAGACTATATAATGAACACATTACATAACTTTTTTATTGATACTAGTGCTGGAACATTTTTATCTTGTCCTTCAAACTTGTCAACTGCACTAAATGGACGCGAACTGGCGAAATGACCCTATTATGTTACTTTGTCAGAGCTCCCTGCACCTTACCTTCTCTCTAGCTGCGCTCCGTGGTGTCACCAGCGCTGTGATGGACGATGATGATGGTAAATCAAACACCTATGTCATTCAGGAATAATGTAGCTTTCTACTGGTGAAAGAGTTATCAAAATCAGCTTAGTAGTTTTTGAGTTTATCCATTACAATCAATCAAATCTTTCCTCTTTATCAATCAATGATCAATAAGATAAGAATCTTAGTCCTACCTGGTGACTGACTGCCTATTTTTTGATAGGGATGACTTAAAAGGGGTGAAATGGGGGATGATTCTTTGTATGGAAAATGTTTATTTTTTGAACAAATTTTTATTGACATATTTCATGTTATTGAAGCCAATATATTAACTGAGGAGAAACAGTCTTCGTGCCACGTGTACAATTGATCCGAAATGACCTTCCGTTTGCTTTAAAGATGGTCCAATTAAGAAAGTCCCAGTTAAGGTTTGTTTCGCGATGACTAGCGCTTTGCAGACGATGGAAGCAGATCATACGACACCATCCACATCTACCGATGACCACGATCCTGTCATGAGGAAACAACCACAGAGAGAGATAAAATATATAATATATAACAAATAGTAACACATTTACCTACCGGCTAAATCATACTCGTAATGAAACAAAAAACTATAATGACAAACAAAACAAGCCGCCCGCCACAGCATAACAATAGGCCAACGCCTTTGATGTCACGCGAGATGCCGCTTTTGTGTAGATATGCGGCACTACACTACAATATTTCTTTTTGTATATATATACTGGGTCAATATTTGTGTATGTGTACGTAGTATGTGTATGTAGATACAAGGAATATAAAATGAAAAAATATAGGACAATATATACCTACGATGAGTTTTATTATAATCAAATGTGATGCTAGCTAGCTAATCATATAGCTGGGTTAGTAAATCTAATAGTAGATGATTGATTCTTACTGTTCGTACTGATTCACGTTCGTACGCGTATACACGTATGAAACGAATGTTGAATTCCATCAGCTGTCAAAATGATTTTTTACTAAGCTATCAGAAACTGACACATCATTGCGATCTTGACGTTGACGGAGATATGTGGATCGAATGGAATATTGTTGAAAATAAAATAAAACAAATTCGTACAATACATTTGCATTTAATTGATCCTTAACAAATTTAAAATTAACAATACATAATATTGCACAGAAGCTCTACATAAAATATATTCAATTTATTTAAAATAAAACATATTTTTTTAATTAATATATTTTCAATAGCAATCCGGAGTCTGGAACTGTCTAAAATCTGGAGTCGTTACCCACGCGAGCGAAACCGTGGGTGGGTCAGTTAGTAATATTATAGCAGCGGTATTTTGCGAAATTGAGTACCATCCATATATACCTATTAGGAGCTGACCCGCCCGCGGCTACGCACGCTTGCCATCAGGCACACAACTTGCCCTACGCATCACTTGGTTCTCAACAATATAATATTACAATATAAGAGTAGGTACTGTGGCATGCTTTCTAATATAATAAGCATCACCTACTGTACAAGCCGCAAATATACCTACTTTCTTCATTATATTCAACGCGATCCATAACTCCGAAAACAACAACGTGTTGTGTGTCGTTAAGGTTCATTTTACAATAATACTGATATAGGAACATTGTTTAGGTACTATTTACACAGAGATCTGAAAACACATTCTTTTCCACGCCACCAAAGAGGTAGAATGTAAGGCGCGTTTTTTTGCGCGCCCCCTTCTCTACACCTGCTACAGAAACGTGAGCTGAGACTTAGAAATATTTCGATGAAAAATTTCATCCCCTATTAACCCCCATATTTTTTGATGGCATCCTGTTGGGGACCCTCGGGCCATCAACTTTTGTATGAACACCACCTTCGTCCGACGACAACTTTTGGTGTTACAAAGAAACTCGATATTGTTTCGACGACCCGTGGTCGAAGAGCCGACCTAGATGTCGACCGCCGGAACTAAAGGTGGTCTCCAGTAGACACTCTTCAAGATGGCATCAAAAAAAGGGTAGGTTAATTGGCGAAAAAAAATGCGCCCCCTTCTCTACACCTGCTACAGAAACGTGAGCTGAGACTTAGAAAAATTTCGATGAAAAATTTCATCCCCTATTAACCCCCATATTTTTTGATGGCATCCTGTTGGGGACTCTCGGGCCATCAACTTTTGTATGAACACCACCTTCGTCCGACGACAACTTTTGGTGTTACAAAGAAACTCGATATTGTTTCGACGACCCGTGGTCGAAGAGCCGACCTAGATGTCGACCGCCGGAACTAAAGGTGGTCTCCAGTAGACACTCTTCGAGATGGCATCAAAAAAAGGGTGGGTTAATTGGCGAAAAAATTTGCGCACCCAACCGTACACCTGCTATAGAAACGTGAGCTGAGACTTAGAAAAATTTCGATGAAAAATTTCATCCCCTATTAACCCCCATATTTTTTGATGGCATCCTGTTGGGGACTCTCGGGCCATCAACTTTTGTATGAACACCACCTTCGTCCGACGACAACTTTTGGTGTTACAAAGAAACTCGATATTGTTTCGACGACCCGTGGTCGAAGAGCCGACCTAGATGTCGACCGCCGGAACTAAAGGTGGTCTCCAGTAGACACTCTTCGAGATGGCATCAAAAAAAGGGTGGGTTAATTGGCGAAAAAATTTGCGCACCCAACCGTACACCTGCTATAGAAACGTGAGCTGAGACTTAGAAAAATTTCGATGAAAAATTTCATCCCCTATTAACCCCCATATTTTTTGATGGCATCCTGTTGGGGACTCTCGGGCCATCAACTTTTGTATGAACACCACCTTCGTCCGACGACAACTTTTGGTGTTACAAAGAAACTCGATATTGTTTCGACGACCCGTGGTCGAAGAGCCGACCTAGATGTCGACCGCCGGAACTAAAGGTGGTCTCCAGTAGACACTCTTCGAGATGGCATCAAAAAAAGGGTGGGTTAATTGGCGAAAAAATTTGCGCACCCAACCGTACACCTGCTATAGAAACGTGAGCTGAGACTTAGAAAAATTTCGATGAAAAATTTCATCCCCTATTAACCCCCATATTTTTTGATGGCATCCTGTTGGGGACCCTCGGGCCATCAACTTTTGTATGAACACCACCTTCGTCCGACGACAACTTTTGGTGTTACAAAGAAACTCGATATTGTTTCGACGACCCGTGGTCGAAGAGCCGACCTAGATGTCGACCGCCGGAACTAAAGGTGGTCTCCAGTAGACACTCTTCGAGATGGCATCAAGAAAAGGGTAGGTTAATTGGCGGAAAAAATTGCGCCCCCTTCTCTACACCTGCTACAGAAACGTGAGCTGAGACTTAGAAATATTTCGATGAAAAATTTCATCCCCTATTAACCCCCATATTTTTTGATGGCATCCTGTTGGGGACCCTCGGGCCACCAACTTTTGTATGAACACCACCTTCGTCCGACGACAACTTTTGGTGTTACAAAGAAACTCGATATTGTTTCGACGACCCGTGGTCGAAGAGCCGACCTAGATGTCGACCGCCGGAACTAAAGGTGGTCTCCAGTAGACACTCTTCGAGATGGCATCAAGAAAAGGGTAGGTTAATTGGCGGAAAAAATTGCGCCCCCTTCTCTACACCTGCTACAGAAACGTGAGCTGAGACTTAGAAATATTTCGATGAAAAATTTCATCCCCTATTAACCCCCATATTTTTTGATGGCATCCTGTTGGGGACCCTCGGGCCATCAACTTTTGTATGAACACCACCTTCGTCCGACGACAACTTTTGGTGTTACAAAGAAACTCGATATTGTTTCGACGACCCGTGGTCGAAGAGCCGACCTAGATGTCGACCGCCGGAACTAAAGGTGGTCTCCAGTAGACACTCTTCAAGATGGCATCAAAAAAAGGGTAGGTTAATTGGCGAAAAAAAATGCGCCCCCTTCTCTACACCTGCTACAGAAACGTGAGCTGAGACTTAGAAATATTTCGATGAAAAATTTCATCCCCTATTAACCCCCATATTTTTTGATGGCATCCTGTTGGGGACCCTCGGGCCATCAACTTTTGTATGAACACCACCTTCGTCCGACGACAACTTTTGGTGTTACAAAGAAACTCGATATTGTTTCGACGACCCGTGGTCGAAGAGCCGACCTAGATGTCGACCGCCGGAACTAAAGGTGGTCTCCAGTAGACACTCTTCGAGATGGCATCAAGAAAAGGGTAGGTTAATTGGCGGAAAAAATTGCGCCCCCTTCTCTACACCTGCTACAGAAACGTGAGCTGAGACTTAGAAAAATTTCGATGAAAAATTTCATCCCCTATTAACCCCCATATTTTTTGATGGCATCCTGTTGGGGACTCTCGGGCCATCAACTTTTGTATGAACACCACCTTCGTCCGACGACAACTTTTGGTGTTACAAAGAAACTCGATATTGTTTCGACGACCCGTGGTCGAAGAGCCGACCTAGATGTCGACCGCCGGAACTAAAGGTGGTCTCCAGTAGACACTCTTCGAGATGGCATCAAAAAAAGGGTGGGTTAATTGGCGAAAAAATTTGCGCACCCAACCGTACACCTGCTATAGAAACGTGAGCTGAGACTTAGAAAAATTTCGATGAAAAATTTCATCCCCTATTAACCCCCATATTTTTTGATGGCATCCTGTTGGGGACTCTCGGGCCATCAACTTTTGTATGAACACCACCTTCGTCCGACGACAACTTTTGGTGTTACAAAGAAACTCGATATTGTTTCGACGACCCGTGGTCGAAGAGCCGACCTAGATGTCGACCGCCGGAACTAAAGGTGGTCTCCAGTAGACACTCTTCGAGATGGCATCAAGAAAAGGGTAGGTTAATTGGCGGAAAAAATTGCGCCCCCTTCTCTACACCTGCTACAGAAACGTGAGCTGAGACTTAGAAATATTTCGATGAAAAATTTCATCCCCTATTAACCCCCATATTTTTTGATGGCATCCTGTTGGGGACCCTCGGGCCATCAACTTTTGTATGAACACCACCTTCGTCCGACGACAACTTTTGGTGTTACAAAGAAACTCGATATTGTTTCGACGACCCGTGGTCGAAGAGCCGACCTAGATGTCGACCGCCGGAACTAAAGGTGGTCTCCAGTAGACACTCTTCAAGATGGCATCAAAAAAAGGGTAGGTTAATTGGCGAAAAAAAATGCGCCCCCTTCTCTACACCTGCTACAGAAACGTGAGCTGAGACTTAGAAATATTTCGATGAAAAATTTCATCCCCTATTAACCCCCATATTTTTTGATGGCATCCTGTTGGGGACCCTCGGGCCATCAACTTTTGTATGAACACCACCTTCGTCCGACGACAACTTTTGGTGTTACAAAGAAACTCGATATTGTTTCGACGACCCGTGGTCGAAGAGCCGACCTAGATGTCGACCGCCGGAACTAAAGGTGGTCTCCAGTAGACACTCTTCGAGATGGCATCAAGAAAAGGGTAGGTTAATTGGCGGAAAAAATTGCGCCCCCTTCTCTACACCTGCTACAGAAACGTGAGCTGAGACTTAGAAATATTTCGATGAAAAATTTCATCCCCTATTAACCCCCATATTTTTTGATGGCATCCTGTTGGGGACCCTCGGGCCACCAACTTTTGTATGAACACCACCTTCGTCCGACGACAACTTTTGGTGTTACAAAGAAACTCGATATTGTTTCGACGACCCGTGGTCGAAGAGCCGACCTAGATGTCGACCGCCGGAACTAAAGGTGGTCTCCAGTAGACACTCTTCGAGATGGCATCAAGAAAAGGGTAGGTTAATTGGCGGAAAAAATTGCGCCCCCTTCTCTACACCTGCTACAGAAACGTGAGCTGAGACTTAGAAATATTTCGATGAAAAATTTCATCCCCTATTAACCCCCATATTTTTTGATGGCATCCTGTTGGGGACCCTCGGGCCATCAACTTTTGTATGAACACCACCTTCGTCCGACGACAACTTTTGGTGTTACAAAGAAACTCGATATTGTTTCGACGACCCGTGGTCGAAGAGCCGACCTAGATGTCGACCGCCGGAACTAAAGGTGGTCTCCAGTAGACACTCTTCAAGATGGCATCAAAAAAAGGGTAGGTTAATTGGCGAAAAAAAATGCGCCCCCTTCTCTACACCTGCTACAGAAACGTGAGCTGAGACTTAGAAATATTTCGATGAAAAATTTCATCCCCTATTAACCCCCATATTTTTTGATGGCATCCTGTTGGGGACTCTCGGGCCATCAACTTTTGTATGAACACCACCTTCGTCCGACGACAACTTTTGGTGTTACAAAGAAACTCGATATTGTTTCGACGACCCGTGGTCGAAGAGCCGACCTAGATGTCGACCGCCGGAACTAAAGGTGGTCTCCAGTAGACACTCTTCGAGATGGCATCAAGAAAAGGGTAGGTTAATTGGCGGAAAAAATTGCGCCCCCTTCTCTACACCTGCTACAGAAACGTGAGCTGAGACTTAGAAAAATTTCGATGAAAAATTTCATCCCCTATTAACCCCCATATTTTTTGATGGCATCCTGTTGGGGACTCTCGGGCCATCAACTTTTGTATGAACACCACCTTCGTCCGACGACAACTTTTGGTGTTACAAAGAAACTCGATATTGTTTCGACGACCCGTGGTCGAAGAGCCGACCTAGATGTCGACCGCCGGAACTAAAGGTGGTCTCCAGTAGACACTCTTCGAGATGGCATCAAAAAAAGGGTGGGTTAATTGGCGAAAAAATTTGCGCACCCAACCGTACACCTGCTATAGAAACGTGAGCTGAGACTTAGAAAAATTTCGATGAAAAATTTCATCCCCTATTAACCCCCATATTTTTTGATGGCATCCTGTTGGGGACTCTCGGGCCATCAACTTTTGTATGAACACCACCTTCGTCCGACGACAACTTTTGGTGTTACAAAGAAACTCGATATTGTTTCGACGACCCGTGGTCGAAGAGCCGACCTAGATGTCGACCGCCGGAACTAAAGGTGGTCTCCAGTAGACACTCTTCGAGATGGCATCAAGAAAAGGGTAGGTTAATTGGCGGAAAAAATTGCGCCCCCTTCTCTACACCTGCTACAGAAACGTGAGCTGAGACTTAGAAATATTTCGATGAAAAATTTCATCCCCTATTAACCCCCATATTTTTTGATGGCATCCTGTTGGGGACCCTCGGGCCATCAACTTTTGTATGAACACCACCTTCGTCCGACGACAACTTTTGGTGTTACAAAGAAACTCGATATTGTTTCGACGACCCGTGGTCGAAGAGCCGACCTAGATGTCGACCGCCGGAACTAAAGGTGGTCTCCAGTAGACACTCTTCAAGATGGCATCAAAAAAAGGGTAGGTTAATTGGCGAAAAAAAATGCGCCCCCTTCTCTACACCTGCTACAGAAACGTGAGCTGAGACTTAGAAATATTTCGATGAAAAATTTCATCCCCTATTAACCCCCATATTTTTTGATGGCATCCTGTTGGGGACCCTCGGGCCATCAACTTTTGTATGAACACCACCTTCGTCCGACGACAACTTTTGGTGTTACAAAGAAACTCGATATTGTTTCGACGACCCGTGGTCGAAGAGCCGACCTAGATGTCGACCGCCGGAACTAAAGGTGGTCTCCAGTAGACACTCTTCGAGATGGCATCAAGAAAAGGGTAGGTTAATTGGCGGAAAAAATTGCGCCCCCTTCTCTACACCTGCTACAGAAACGTGAGCTGAGACTTAGAAATATTTCGATGAAAAATTTCATCCCCTATTAACCCCCATATTTTTTGATGGCATCCTGTTGGGGACCCTCGGGCCACCAACTTTTGTATGAACACCACCTTCGTCCGACTGCGAACAAACGCAAAAAATTTAAATTAAGGTCAATTACCTCAGACAAGGTGACTTTACTGACCCCGAGGTCATTGACCCCGAGGTCTCTGACAAAGTCACTGACCTGTTCCGCATTATCATGGACACATTTAAAAAAAACCTTGACCTCAGGGTCAATGACCCCGAGGTCATTGACCCCGAGGTCAATGACCTCGGGGTCAGTGACCTCGGGCTAGGTCACTGACACTTCACGCAGGGTGAAAGACATTTAAAAAAAAAATTGGTAGAAAAAAGTTGACCTCGAGGTCAAGGTCAATGACCTCGGTCAAGGTTATTGACCTCTCCTGCGAGGCCAGAAACCCAGGAGAAAAATTTTTTTTTTTGGTAGAAAAATAGTATTTTTTTTTGACCTTGACCTCAAGGTCAGTGACCTCGGGCTAGGTCACTGACACTTCACGCAGGGTGAAAGACATTTTAAAAAAAATTGGTAGAAAAAAGTTGACCTCGAGGTCAAGGTCAATGACCTCGGTCAAGGTTATTGACCTCTCCTGCGAGGTCAGTAACCCAGGGAAAATATTTTTTTTTTGGTAGAAATTTTACATTTTTTTTTGACCTTGACCTCAAGGTCAGTGACCTCGGGCAAGGTCACTGACCGCTCCCCTGAGGTCATTGACTCCAAGAAAAAAAAAAAAATTTTTTTTCCTCAGCGCCCCCAAGGCTACACCCTGACCCTATGTAACGCGATGTCTGATATACATACTTATATACATATGGGACAACATCCGCATGCAGTGCTCAGGTCTCAAACTAGACAGAGCCTGTACTATGTAACCCGATGTCTGATATACATACTTATATACATATGGGGCAACATCCGCATGCAGTGCTCAGGTCTCAAACTAGACAGAGCCTGTACTATGTAACCTGATGTCTGATATACATATGGGATAACATCCACACGCGGTGTTCAGGTCCCAAACTAGGCAGAGCCTGTACTATGTAACCTGATGTCTGATATACATACTTATATACATATGGGACAACATCCACACGGGGTGTTCAGGTCCCAATGTAGACAGAGCCTGTACTATGTAACCTGATGTCTGATAAACATACTTATATACATATGGGACAACATCCACACGCGGTGTTCAGGCCCCAAACTAGACAGAGCCTGTACTATGTAACCTGATGTCTGATATACATATGGGACAACATCCGCATGCAGTGCTCAGGTCTCAAACTAGACAGAGCCTGTACTATGTAACCCGATGTCTGATAAACATACTTATATACATATGGGACAACATCCACACGCGGTGTTCAGGCCCCAAACTAGACAGAGCCTGTACTATGTAACCTGATGTCTGATATACATATGGGACAACATCCACACGCGGTGTTCAGGTCCCAAACTAGACAGAGCCTGTACTATGTAACCTGATGTCTGATATACATACTTATATACATATGGAATAACATCCGCATGCAGTGCTCAGGTTTCAAACTAGACAGAGCCTGTACTATGTAATCTGATGCCTGATATATATACATATACACACCAAGACACAGCTCAAACAGACATGTTCATGCACACATGTGCAACCTATCTGGGGATTGAACCCGGACCAGCAGCTCAGTACCCCGGGCTGCTACCAGCTGCATCAACCAGCCTGTTCGATCAGGTTTAAGTTTATGTTACATTGTAACAAGTAACATCTAAATTTGAAATGGAAATAGTAGAAGTAATGAGGGTATGCTATGCAGTCAAGCTGATGGCTGCTGAATTAGTCTATCTCGGCCTTGAGTTTGCGGTTCCAAGTATGCAGTTCCCCAAGATATAATTATTCGTCTTCCCCAGTCTAGGCATTGCTATTTTATCCTTCTTCATAGTGCATGCTCACTGTTTGACTTAGATATTATATTCATTTTTACAAATTAATATGGGCACATCAGCATAGTGCTGCTCGCCCATAACCCACATAAATAAAATATGAAAACAGTGTGATATGGGCACATCAGCATAGTGCTGCTCGCCCATAACCCACATAAATAAAATATGAAAACAGTGTGATATGGGCACATCAGCATAGTGCTGCTCGCCCATAACCCACATAAATAAAATATGAAAACAGTGTGATATGGCCACATCAGCATAGTGCTGCTCGCCCATAACCCACATAAATAAAATATGAAAACAGTGTGATATGGCCACATCAGCATAGTGCTGCTCGCCCATAACCCACATAAATAAAATATGAAAACAGTGTGATATGGGCACATCAGCATAGTGCTGCTCGCCCATAACCCACATAAATAAAATATGAAAACAGTGTGATATGGGCACATCAGCATAGTGCTGCTCGCCCATAACCCACATAAATAAAATATGAAAACAGTGTGATATGGCCACATCAGCATAGTGCTGCTCGCCCATAACCCACATAAACAAAATATGAAAACAGTGTGATATGGGCACATCAGCATAGTGCTGCTCGCCCATAACCCACATAAATAAAATATGAAAACAGTGTGATATGGGCACATCAGCATAGTGCTGCTCGCTTATAACCCAAGTAAATAAATATTTTTCCTTGTCAAGGATGATATACGAGTTTGTATTTTGTGTTTTCAGATGAGTGTGGAGATGCAGACTTTGAGACATCTGAATGTGGAGGTCAAGTGTGAAATTATTGAAATATCTGATGAAGAGGTGAATTTGGAAGAAACCGTGGTCAGCAAGTAAGTGCATCACCCTCCTCTACACAACACATTTATTTTATGTACACATAATATTTATTTATATGTATACCAAATTTCATCAATATTATTTTATTTATTTATTGGGTACCGACATGTTATACATTAAGACAATTATAATAAATACAATTCACAACAGACGCTTACTAAATGCTAACACAATTATAGGTACCGACTACACGCACTAATATAAACGAGCGGTTCACAAATTCAAGTAGATATGTACAATTACAAATGAAAATAAATCACATTTTTGACCAGTTTCTAAGACATCATAATAAGTTCAATTTATTGCAATAAATATAAACAACAAATATAAGCATAATCCGAAGCAATCCAGAAAAACAATTTACAAAATTTTTGTCAATATATTAAATGGATTATTACGAGTAAAAAAGAAAATTATAACAAATAACAATAATAATAATAATAGTAATAAATCCGAGGAAATAAAGAGTATAATAATAATCATTCACTGGTTAGTCCTGCGTGTATTATGTTCAATGGTCCAAGTCAATACTGCGGATAGCTTGCTTAAACCTACGAACACTGTTAGTAAAAAGATCCATGGAATAAGTTGAACTCAATCTATTAAGTTCGGTGATAAGTCTATTGAGAGGTGCATTTTTTCCAAGATTGGTATAGTAATTGAGGTTATTGAAAACATTGAGCCTTGAAGCTCTGGTGAACAGAGAAGCACAAAAGAGACAGCAGTTAAGGAACATCCAGTGTTCCGTTAACAAGTTTGTAATGAAAGAGCATGTCAAGCAAGCGTCTCCGTTTCGAAAGGGAAGTTATTAGTTTAAAACTAGGATGAGTATGCGCGTGTACAAACATCCGGACCGAGGAAAGCGTGGAGTTGTTACACAGATTTCACTAGCCTTGCTCACTTGGTTGATTATATATCTTTCTTCCTCTGATCTTCTGGCGCTTCGCTCGTCGTCGCTTCTATCGTAACTTGGCTTCCTTGGCTCTGACTAGATACTCCGCTACGTTCTATGGGAATCATTCTTGTCAAATATATGTTCTGTCGAAGCAATGACTTGTCGAACTATGAGTTTGAAGTGAACGACTCAAATTAAATCATTTATTCTGTATAGGCCTACGGAGGCACTTACAAATTGTCATATAACATTTATTTTTTCTTAAATCTACAACCGGATCAGAACGACTGAGAAGATACGACAAGAAAATCAGTGGGCTTGTCAGTGTGTTGCTTTACAAAAGAGACCATAATAATGGTATCAGTAGGGCAAGACACGCTACACTTTGACATCTTAGTACACGAGTAGATAGATCCTTTTTTTTTTTGTCCCGGGGAAATCCTTTATGGATACCACCCACCACGGGGAGGGAGGTGGTTATGTGGGAGTCCGTATACCCACCAAAACCCCGGGGTGTTCCGTCACTGCCGCCCTCGGCGGGAACGCGGGACAGATTTTCCACACGACCGCGAACCCGCCGTGGCTGTCCGTTGCCGGACCCTTCTCTTCGCGGCACGCCAGAACACATGGCGCGCCGCAACTGCCTCGGAGACCAAACTCGCCGACAATGGGCGCCAGACTTCCCCGTGTCTGGTCGCCCGTGGTCTCCCTGCGGTGGGTCGGATACGTAGCCCCACCGCCTGCTACGTCAGCCACAAGGGATAGCCCCCCCGCGACCCCACCTCCTCGAGTCTGCGCCGAGCGCCCGGACCCCACATCCTCGAGCCTGCACCAAAGTACCCGGGCCCCCCTCCTCGAGCCTGCGCCAAAGCGCCCGGGCCCCACCTCCTCGAGCCTGCGCCAAAGCGCCCGGGCCCCACCTCCTCGAGCCTGCGCCAAAGCGCCCGGGCCCCACCTCCTCGAGTCTGCGCCAAAGCGCCCGGACCCCGCCACTCCTATGTGGACTTGGCGGCCAAAGCCCATAGGAGCGGCCCGCCTGAGCCGGCCAGCGCACCCCAACGCCGGCGCGGCCCCTGGGTTCCTCTTGGCTTCACCGTGGTGTACCTAGCCACGGTTACTGAGCCCCCCCGCCACGTCAATGCGAGAACCCTTCGGGGGGGACGAGTAGATAGATCCTGGAGTGATCAGTCCCAAGCTGTTTTATCCTCCAAGTAATCCGAAATTTTGTAATAACCTTTTTGACAGAGTTTGCAGTAAAGAGTAATGGTAATTTTAAACTTATTAATAGGCAAATCTCGGATAACATTGGGAACTTTATTATAGAATCGTATACATTGTCCCATAAAAGAATGACTTATTCTGTGGAGACGCGTTACATGTACGGATAGCTTGTTGACAAAAAAAATTACAAAAAAAAATTTAGTTTCTGTGATTCTCTCTTACACCTCATAACTCTACATCGCATCCACTTCATTCATCTACGTGTAGCCATGCATGTAGTTAACAGCGCGTCGTAGCGTCGCACAGCTACGACGACCTTGACTTGCCGCGTCTCAACACCTTTCTTACGCTGCCGCCGCCACCCGCACGCCGCCAGCCGGGGCTTGTCGACATTGCGAGCGTGCTTTTTACACAGTGTTAATTATGTTTAGACCGGTTTTAATTGATTTTCTAAGTTTTGTATGGAAGAAAAAATATACGAATTTTTGAAAGTCATAGAACAAAAGGTATTTGTTTTTATGTACAGAATATTGTGATCACATTGCAGACGTAGAAGAAAAAAACCGAACCCCTCGGAGCGCGTGCAGTGCTCGCAGTGCGCCAAGACGTTCGTGAACAAGTACCAGATGCACAAGCACCTGCGCACGCACTCCGGCGAGCGGCCCTATATGTGCGTGGAGTGCGGCAAGACGTACACGCAGCTCGGACATCTCACCATACACGAAATGAAACACAATGGTGAGTTACAACTGATTATTAGTCTAAAAACTTACACAGCTAGCCTAAACTGACTTCTGAATAATTTAATACCGACTTCCATTCTATTAAGTTATTGGAGTGTAACTCAAAAACTACTGGACCGACTTTGATGAAATTTAAATGGGACCACACGGGAAGCACCAGCTTTAAAATTAAAAAGAATTTTGAGAATCGGTTCACCCAGTCGAAAGTTATGAGTTAAAACACATAAAAAAACTTCAGTCGAATTGAGTACCTCCTCCTTTTTGGAAGTCTGTAGAAAAGTTAATAAAAGGCATGGACCCTGCACTCTGCAGCACGTAGTTGTATATAAGGTCTTTGTTAATTCGTGCACAATATTGCACTGAATCGATATTTTTCTATCGATGTTTGTTATCGATAACTGTCATTGTAGTGAAAGAAAAAAATACACCACACACACATGCGAGTACAAGTACACACTCATGGTGTTCTCCTGGAGCCCAAACTCGTACGAGACTGCTATCACTGGGAGAGGTCACACGCACACCACACACACATGCGAGTACAAGTACACACTCATGGTGTTCTCCTGGTACCCAAACTCTTACGAGACTGGTATCACTGGGAGAGGTCACATGCACACCACACACACATGCGAGTACAAGTACACACTCATGGTGTTCTCCTGGAGCCCAAACTCTTACGAGACTGGTATCACTGGGAGAGGTCACACGCACACCACACACACATGCGAGTACAAGTACACACTCATGGTGTTCTCCTGGAGCCCAAACTCTTACGAGACTGGTATCACTGGGAGAGGTCACATGCACACCACACACACATGCGAGTACAAGTACACACTCATGGTGTTCTCCTGGAGCCCAAACTCTTACGAGACTGGTATCACTGGGAGAGGTCACATGCACACCACACACACATGCGAGTACAAGTACACACTCATGGTGTTCTCCTGGAGCCCAAACTCTTACGAGACTGGTATCACTGGGAGAGGTCACACGCACACCACACACACATGCGAGTACAAGTACACACTCACGGTTTTTTCCTGGAGCCCAAACTCGTACGAGACTGGTATCACTGGGAGAGGTCACACGCACACCACACGCACATGCGAGTACAAGTACACACTCATGGTGTTCTCCTGGAGCCCAAACTCTTACGAGACTGGTATCACTGGGAGAGGTCACACGCACACCACACGCACATGCGAGTACAAGTACACACTCATGGTGTTCTCCTGGAGCCCAAACTCGTACGAGACTGGTATCACTGGGAGAGGTCACACGCACACCACACGCACATGCGAGTACAAGTACACACTCATGGTGTTCTCCTGGAGCCCAAACTCTTACGAGACTGGTATCACTGGGAGAGGTCACACGCACACCACACACACATGCGAGTACAAGTACACACTCATGGTGTTCTCCTGGAGCCCAAACTCTTACGAGACTGGTATCACTGGGAGAGGTCACACGCACACCACACGCACATGCGAGTACAAGTACACACTCATGGTGTTCTCCTGGAGCCCAAACTCTTACGAGACTGGTATCACTGGGAGAGGTCACACGCACACCACACACACATGCGAGTACAAGTACACACTCATGGTGTTCTCCTGGAGCCCAAACTCTTACGAGACTGGTATCACTGGGAGAGGTCACACGCACACCACACGCACATGCGAGTACAAGTACACACTCATGGTGTTCTCCTGGAGCCCAAACTCTTACGAGACTGGTATCACTGGGAGAGGTCACACGCACACCACACACACATGCGAGTACAAGTACACACTCATGGTGTTCTCCTGGAGCCCAAACTCGTACGAGACTGGTATCACTGGGAGAGGTCACACGCACACCACACGCACATGCGAGTACAAGTACACACTCATGGTGTTCTCCTGGAGCCCAAACTCTTACGAGACTGGTATCACTGGGAGAGGTCACACGCACACCACACACACATGCGAGTACAAGTACACACTCATGGTGTTCTCCTGGAGCCCAAACTCTTACGAGACTGGTATCACTGGGAGAGGTCACACGCACACCACACGCACATGCGAGTACAAGTACACACTCATGGTGTTCTCCTTGAGCCCAAACTCTTACGAGACTGGTATCACTGGGAGAGGTCACATGCACACCACACACACATGCGAGTACAAGTACACACTCATGGTGTTCTCCTGGAGCCCAAACTCTTACGAGACTGGTATCACTGGGAGAGGTCACACGCACACCACACGCACATGCGAGTACAAGTACACACTCATGGTGTTCTCCTGGAGCCCAAACTCTTACGAGACTGGTATCACTGGGAGAGGTCACACGCACACCACACACACATGCGAGTACAAGTACACACTCATGGTGTTCTCCTGGAGCCCAAACTCTTACGAGACTGGTATCACTGGGAGAGGTCACATGCACACCACACACACATGCGAGTACAAGTACACACTCACGGTGTTCTCCTGGAGCCCAAACTCTTACGAGACTGGTATCACTGGGAGAGGTCACACGCACACCACACGCACATGCGAGTACAAGTACACACTCATGGTGTTCTCCTGGAGCCCAAACTCTTACGAGACTGGTATCACTGGGAGAGGTCACACGCACACCACACGCACATGCGAGTACAAGTACACACTCATGGTGTTCTCCTGGAGCCCAAACTCTTACGAGACTGGTATCACTGGGAGAGGTCACATGCACACCACACACACATGCGAGTACAAGTACACACTCATGGTGTTCTCCTGGAGCCCAAACTCTTACGGGACTGGTATCACTGGGAGAGGTCACATGCACACCACACACACATGCGAGTACAAGTACACACTCATGGTGTTCTCCTGGAGCCCAAACTCTTACGAGACTGGTATCACTGGGAGAGGTCACACGCACACCACACGCACATGCGAGTACAAGTACACACTCATGGTGTTCTCCTGGAGCCCAAACTCTTACGAGACTGGTATCACTGGGAGAGGTCACACGCACACCACACACACATGCGAGTACAAGTACACACTCATGGTGTTCTCCTGGAGCCCAAACTCTTACGAGACTGGTATCACTGGGAGAGGTCACACGCACACCACACGCACATGCGAGTACAAGTACACACTCATGGTGTTCTCCTGGAGCCCAAACTCTTACGAGACTGGTATCACTGGGAGAGGTCACACGCACACCACACACACATGCGAGTACAAGTACACACTCATGGTGTTCTCCTGGAGCCCAAACTCTTACGAGACTGGTATCACTGGGAGAGGTCACATGCACACCACACACACATGCGAGTACAAGTACACACTCATGGTGTTCTCCTGGAGCCCAAACTCTTACGAGACTGGTATCACTGGGAGAGGTCACACGCACACCACACGCACATGCGAGTACAAGTACACACTCATGGTGTTCTCCTGGAGCCCAAACTCTTACGAGACTGGTATCACTGGGAGAGGTCACACGCACACCACACACACATGCGAGTACAAGTACACACTCATGGTGTTCTCCTGGAGCCCAAACTCTTACGAGACTGGTATCACTGGGAGAGGTCACATGCACACCACACACACATGCGAGTACAAGTACACACTCATGGTGTTCTCCTGGAGCCCAAACTCTTACGAGACTGGTATCACTGGGAGAGGTCACATGCACACTACACACACATGCGAGTACAAGTACACACGCATCTTGTTCTCCTGGAGCCCAAACTCTTACGAGACTGGTATCACTGGGAGAGGTCACACGCACACTACACACACATGCGAGTACAAGTACACACGCATCTTGTTCTCCTGGAGCCCAAACTCGTACGAGACTGGTATCACTGGGAGAGGTCACACGCACACCACACACACATGCGAGTACAAGTACACACGCATCTTGTTCTCCTGGAGCCCAAACTCTTACGAGACTGGTATCACTGGGAGAGGTCACACACACATGCGAGTACAAGTACACACTCATGGTGTTCTCCTGGAGCCCAAACTCTTACGAGACTGGTATCACTGGGAGAGGTCACACGCACACCACACACACATGCGAGTACAAGTACACACGCATCTTGTTCTCCTGGAGCCCAAACTCTTACGAGACTGGTATCACTGGGAGAGGTCACACACACATGCGAGTACAAGTACACACTCATGGTGTTCTCCTTGAGCCCAAACTCTTACGAGACTGGTATCACTGGGAGAGGTCACACGCACACCACACACACATGCGAGACAAGTACACACTCATGGTGTTCTCCTGGAGCCCAAACTCTTACGAGACTGGTATCACTGGGAGAGGTCACACGCACACCACACACACATGCGAGTACAAGTACACACGCATCTTGTTCTCCTGGAGCCCAAACTCTTACGAGACTGGTATCACTGGGAGAGGTCACACACACATGCGAGTACAAGTACACACTCATGGTGTTCTCCTTGAGCCCAAACTCTTACGAGACTGGTATCACTGGGAGAGGTCACACGCACACCACACACACATGCGAGTACAAGTACACACGCATCTTGTTCTCCTGGAGCCCAAACTCTTACGAGACTGGTATCACTGGGAGAGGTCACACGCACACCACACACACATGCGAGTACAAGTACACACGCATCTTGTTCTCCTGGAGCCCAAACTCTTACGAGACTGGTATCACTGGGAGAGGTCACATGCACACCACACACACATGCGAGTACAAGTACACACTCATGGTGTTCTCCTGGAGCCCAAACTCTTACGAGACTGGTATCACTGGGAGAGGTCACACGCACACCACACACACATGCGAGTACAAGTACACACGCATCTTGTTCTCCTGGAGCCCAAACTCTTACGAGACTGGTATCACTGGGAGAGGTCACACGCACACCACACACACATGCGAGTACAAGTACACACTCATCGTGTTCTCCTGGAGCCCAAACTCTTACGAGACTGTTATCACTGGGAGAGGTCACACGCACACCACACACACATGCGAGTACAAGTACACACTCATGGTGTTCTCCTGGAGCCCAAACTCTTACGAGACTGGTATCACTGGGAGAGGTCACACGCACACCACACACACATGCGAGTACAAGTACACACGCATCTTGTTCTCCTGGAGCCCAAACTCTTACGAGACTGGTATCACTGGGAGAGGTCACACGCACACCACACACACATGCGAGTACAAGTACACACTCATGGTGTTCTCCTGGAGCCCAAACTCGTACGAGACTGGTATCACTGGGAGAGGTCACACGCACACCACACGCACATGCGAGTACAAGTACACACTCATGGTGTTCTCCTGGAGCCCAAACTCGTACGTGACTGGTATCACTGGGAGAGGTCACACGCACACTACACACACATGCGAGTACAAGTACACACTCACGGTGTTCTCCTGGAGCCCAAACTCTTACGAGACTGGTATCACTGGGAGAGGTCACACACACATGCGAGTACAAGTACACACTCATGGTGTTCTCCTGGAGCCCAAACTCTTACGAGACTGGTATCACTGGGAGAGGTCACACGCACACCACACACACATGCGAGACAAGTACACACTCATGGTGTTCTCCTGGAGCCCAAACTCTTACGAGACTGGTATCACTGGGAGAGGTCACACGCACACCACACACACATGCGAGACAAGTACACACTCATGGTGTTCTCCTGGAGCCCAAACTCTTACGAGACTGGTATCACTGGGAGAGGTCACACGCACACCACACACACATGCGAGACAAGTACACACTCATGGTGTTCTCCTGGAGCCCAAACTCTTACGAGACTGGTATCACTGGGAGAGGTCACATGCACACCACACACACATGCGAGTACAAGTACACACTCATGGTGTTCTCCTTGAGCCCAAACTCTTACGAGACTGGTATCACTGGGAGAGGTCACACGCACACTACACACACATGCGAGTACAAGTACACACTCACGGTGTTCTCCTGGAGCCCAAACTCTTACGAGACTGGTATCACTGGGAGAGGTCACACGCACACCACACACACATGCGATTACAAGTACACACTCATGGTGTTCTCCTGGAGCCCAAACTCTTACGAGACTGGTATCACTGGGAGAGGTCACACGCACACTACACACACATGCGAGTACAAGTACACACTCATGGTGTTCTCCTTGAGCCCAAACACTTACGAGACTGGTATCACTGGGAGAGGTCACACGCACACCACACACACATGCGAGTACAAGTACACACTCATGGTGTTCTCCTGGAGCCCAAACTCGTACGAGACTGGTATCACTGGGAGAGGTCACACGCACACTACACACACATGCGAGTACAAGTACACACTCACGGTGTTCTCCTGGAGCCCAAACTCTTACGAGACTGGTATCACTGGGAGAGGTCACACGCACACCACACACACATGCGAGTACAAGTACACACTCACGGTGTTCTCCTGGAGCCCAAACTCTTACGAGACTGGTATCACTGGGAGAGGTCACACGCACACCACACACACATGCGAGTACAAGTACACACTCATGGTGTTCTCCTGGAGCCCAAACTCGTACGAGACTGGTATCACTGGGAGAGGTCACACGCACACTACACACACATGCGAGTACAAGTACACACTCACGGTGTTCTCCTGGAGCCCAAACTCTTACGAGACTGGTATCACTGGGAGAGGTCACACGCACACCACACACACATGCGATTACAAGTACACACTCATGGTGTTCTCCTGGAGCCCAAACTCTTACGAGACTGGTATCACTGAGAGAGGTCACACGCACACCACACACACATGCGAGTACAAGTACACACTCATGGTGTTCTCCTGCAACCCAAACTCGTACGAGACTGGTATCACTTGGAGAGGTCAGTACGCACACTACACACACATGCGAGTACAAGTACACACTCACGGTGTTCTCCTGGAGCCCAAACTCTTACGAGACTGGTATCACTGGGAGAGGTCACACGCACACCACACACACATGCGAGTACAAGTACACACGCATCTTGTTCTCCTGGAGCCCAAACTCTTACGAGACTGTTATCACTGGGAGAGGTCACACGCACACCACACACACATGCGAGTACAAGTACACACTCATCGTGTTCTCCTGGAGCCCAAACTCTTACGAGACTGTTATCACTGGGAGAGGTCACACGCACACCACACACACATGCGAGTACAAGTACACACTCATGGTGTTCTCCTGGAGCCCAAACTCGTACGAGACTGGTATCACTGGGAGTGGTCACACGCACACCACACGCACATGCGAGTACAAGTACACACTCATGGTGTTCTCCTGGAGCCCAAACTCGTACGTGACTGGTATCACTGGGAGAGGTCACACGCACACCACACACACATGCGAGTACAAGTACACACTCACGGTGTTCTCCTGGAGCCCAAACTCTTACGAGACTGGTATCACTGGGAGAGGTCACACACACATGCGAGTACAAGTACACACTCATGGTGTTCTCCTGGAGCCCAAACTCTTACGAGACTGGTATCACTGGGAGAGGTCACACGCACACCACACGCACATGCGAGTACAAGTACACACTCATGGTGTTCTCCTGGAGCCCAAACTCGTACGTGACTGGTATCACTGGGAGAGGTCACACGCACACCACACACACATGCGAGTACAAGTACACACTCACGGTGTTCTCCTGGAGCCCAAACTCTTACGAGACTGGTATCACTGGGAGAGGTCACACACACATGCGAGTACAAGTACACACTCATGGTGTTCTCCTTGAGCCCAAACTCTTACGAGACTGGTATCACTGGGAGAGGTCACACGCACACCACACACACATGCGAGTACAAGTACACACTCATCGTGTTCTCCTGGAGCCCAAACTCTTACGAGACTGTTATCACTGGGAGAGGTCACACGCACACCACACACACATGCGAGTACAAGTACACACTCATCGTGTTCTCCTGGAGCCCAAACTCTTACGAGACTGTTATCACTGGGAGAGGTCACACGCACACCACACACACATGCGAGTACAAGTACACACTCATCGTGTTCTCCTGGAGCCCAAACTCTTACGAGACTGTTATCACTGGGAGAGGTCACACGCACACCACACACACATGCGAGTACAAGTACACACTCATGGTGTTCTCCTGGAGCCCAAACTCGTACGTGACTGGTATCACTGGGAGAGGTCACACGCACACCACACACACATGCGAGTACAAGTACACACTCACGGTGTTCTCCTGGAGCCCAAACTCTTACGAGACTGGTATCACTGGGAGAGGTCACACACACATGCGAGTACAAGTACACACTCATGGTGTTCTCCTGGAGCCCAAACTCTTACGAGACTGGTATCACTGGGAGAGGTCACACGCACACCACACACACATGCGAGACAAGTACACACTCATGGTGTTCTCCTGGAGCCCAAACTCTTACGAGACTGGTATCACTGGGAGAGGTCACACGCACACCACACACACATGCGAGACAAGTACACACTCATGGTGTTCTCCTGGAGCCCAAACTCTTACGAGACTGGTATCACTGGGAGAGGTCACACGCACACCACACACACATGCGAGACAAGTACACACTCATGGTGTTCTCCTGGAGCCCAAACTCTTACGAGACTGGTATCACTGGGAGAGGTCACACGCACACTACACACACATGCGAGTACAAGTACACACTCACGGTGTTCTCCTGGAGCCCAAACTCTTACGAGACTGGTATCACTGGGAGAGGTCACACGCACACCACACACACATGCGAGACAAGTACACACTCATGGTGTTCTCCTGGAGCCCAAACTCTTACGAGACTGGTATCACTGGGAGAGGTCACACGCACACCACACGCACATGCGATTACAAGTACACACTCATGGTGTTCTCCTGGAGCCCAAACTCTTACGAGACTGGTATCACTGGGAGAGGTCACACGCACACTACACACACATGCGAGTACAAGTACACACTCATGGTGTTCTCCTGGAGCCCAAACTCGTACGAGACTGGTATCACTGGGAGAGGTCACACGCACACTACACACACATGCGAGTACAAGTACACACTCACGGTGTTCTCCTGGAGCCCAAACTCTTACGAGACTGGTATCACTGGGAGAGGTCACACGCACACCACACACACATGCGAGTACAAGTACACACTCATGGTGTTCTCCTGGAGCCCAAACTCTTACGAGACTGGTATCACTGGGAGAGGTCACACGCACACCACACACACATGCGAGTACAAGTACACACTCATGGTGTTCTCCTGGAGCCCAAACTCTTACGAGACTGGTATCACTGGGAGAGGTCACACGCACACTACACACACATGCGAGTACAAGTACACACTCATGGTGTTCTCCTGGAGCCCAAACTCTTACGAGACTGGTATCACTGGGAGAGGTCACACGCACACCACACACACATGCGAGTACAAGTACACACTCATGGTGTTCTCCTGGAGCCCAAACTCTTACGAGACTGGTATCACTGGGAGAGGTCACATGCACACCACACACACATGCGAGTACAAGTACACACTCATGGTGTTCTCCTGGAGCCCAAACTCTTACGAGACTGGTATCACTGGGAGAGGTCACACGCACACTACACACACATGCGAGTACAAGTACACACTCATGGTGTTCTCCTGGAGCCCAAACTCTTACGAGACTGGTATCACTGGGAGAGGTCACACGCACACCACACACATGCGAGTACAAGTACACACTCACGGTGTTCTCCTGGAGCCCAAACTCTTACGAGACTGGTATCACTGGGAGAGGTCACACGCACACCACACACACATGCGAGTACAAGTACACACTCATGGTGTTCTCCTGGAGCCCAAACTCGTACGAGACTGGTATCACTGGGAGAGGTCACACGCACACCACACACACATGCGAGTACAAGTACACACTCATGGTGTTCTCCTGGAGCCCAAACTCTTACGAGACTGGTATCACTGGGAGAGGTCACACGCACACCACACACACATGCGAGTACAAGTACACACTCATGGTGTTCTCCTGGAGCCCAAACTCTTACGAGACTGGTATCACTGGGAGAGGTCACACGCACACCACACACACATGCGAGTACAAGTACACACTCATTGTGTTCTCCTGGAGCTCAAACTCTTACGAGACTGGTATCACTGGGAGAGGTCACACGCACACCACACACACATGCGAGACAAGTACACACTCATGGTGTTCTCCTGGAGCCCAAACTCTTACGAGACTGGTATCACTGGGAGAGGTCACATGCACACCACACACACATGCGAGTACAAGTACACACTCACGGTTTTTTCCTGGAGCCCAAACTCTTACGAGACTGGTATCACTGGGAGAGGTCACACGCACACCACACACACATGCGAGTACAAGTACACACTCATGGTGTTCTCCTGGAGCCCAAACTCTTACGACACTGGTATCACTGGGAGAGGTCACACGCACACCACACACACATGCGAGTACAAGTACACACTCATGGTGTTCTCCTGGAGCCCAAACTCTTACGAGACTGGTATCACTGGGAGAGGTCACATGCACACCACACACACATGCGAGTACAAGTACACACTCACGGTTTTTTCCTGGAGCCCAAACTCTTACGAGACTCGTATCACTGGGAGAGGTCACACGCACACCACACACACATGCGAGTACAAGTACACACTCATGGTGTTCTCCTGGAGCCCAAACTCTTACGAGACTGGTATCACTGGGAGAGGTCACATGCACACCACACACACATGCAAGTACAAGTACACACTCACGGTTTTTTCCTGGAGCCCAAACTCTTACGAGACTGGTATCACTGGGAGAGGTCACATGCACACCACACACACATGCGAGTACAAGTACACACTCATGGTGTTCTCCTGGAGCCCAAACTCTTACGAGACTGGTATCACTGGGAGAGGTCACATGCACACCACACACACATGCGAGTACAAGTACACACTCACGGTTTTTTCCTGGAGCCCAAACTCTTACGAGACTCGTATCACTGGGAGAGGTCACACGCACACCACACACACATGCGAGTACAAGTACACACTCATGGTGTTCTCCTGGAGCCCAAACTCTTACGAGACTGGTATCACTGGGAGAGGTCACACGCACACCACACACACATGCGAGACAAGTACACACTCATGGTGTTCTCCTGGAGCCCAAACTCTTACGAGACTGGTATCACTGGGAGAGGTCACATGCACACCACACACACATGCGAGTACAAGTACACACTCATGGTGTTCTCCTTGAGCCCAAACTCTTACGAGACTGGTATCACTGGGAGAGGTCACACGCACACTACACACACATGCGAGTACAAGTACACACTCACGGTGTTCTCCTGGAGCCCAAACTCTTACGAGACTGGTATCACTGGGAGAGGTCACACGCACACCACACACACATGCGATTACAAGTACACACTCATGGTGTTCTCCTGGAGCCCAAACTCTTACGAGACTGGTATCACTGGGAGAGGTCACACGCACACCACACACACATGCGAGTACAAGTACACACTCATGGTGTTCTCCTGGAGCTCAAACTCTTACGAGACTGGTATCACTGGGAGAGGTCACACGCACACCACACACACATGCGAGACAAGTACACACTCATGGTGTTCTCCTGGAGCCCAAACTCTTACGAGACTGGTATCACTGGGAGAGGTCACATGCACACCACACACACATGCGAGTACAAGTACACACTCACGGTTTTTTCCTGGAGCCCAAACTCTTACGAGACTGGTATCACTGGGAGAGGTCACACGCACACCACACACACATGCGAGTACAAGTACACACTCATGGTGTTCTCCTGGAGCCCAAACTCTTACGACACTGGTATCACTGGGAGAGGTCACACGCACACCACACACACATGCGAGACAAGTACACACTCATGGTGTTCTCCTGGAGCCCAAACTCTTACGAGACTGGTATCACTGGGAGAGGTCACATGCACACCACACACACATGCGAGTACAAGTACACACTCACGGTTTTTTCCTGGAGCCCAAACTCTTACGAGACTCGTATCACTGGGAGAGGTCACACGCACACCACACACACATGCGAGTACAAGTACACACTCATGGTGTTCTCCTGGAGCCCAAACTCTTACGAGACTGGTATCACTGGGAGAGGTCACACGCACACCACACACACATGCGAGACAAGTACACACTCATGGTGTTCTCCTGGAGCCCAAACTCTTGCGAGACTGGTATCACTGGGAGAGATCACACGCACACCACACACACATGCGAGACAAGTACACACTCATGGTGTTCTCCTGGAGCCCAAACTCTTACGAGACTGGTATCACTGGGAGAGGTCACACGCACACCACACACACATGCGAGACAAGTACACACTCATGGTGTTCTCCTGGAGCCCAAACTCTTACGAGACTGGTATCACTGGGAGAGGTCACATGCACACCACACACACATGCGAGTACAAGTACACACTCATGGTGTTCTCCTGGAGCCCAAACTCTTACGAGACTGGTATCACTGGGAGAGGTCACATGCACACCACACACACATGCGAGTACAAGTACACACTCATGGTGTTCTCCTGGTACCCAAACTCTTACGAGACTGGTATCACTGGGAGAGGTCACATGCACACCACACACACATGCGAGTACAAGTACACACTCATGGTGTTCTCCTGGAGCTCAAACTCTTACGAGACTGGTATCACTGGGAGAGGTCACACGCACACCACACACACATGCGAGACAAGTACTCACTCATGGTGTTCTCCTGGAGCCCAAACTCTTACGAGACTGGTATCACTGGGAGAGGTCACATGCACACCACACACACATGCGAGTACAAGTACACACTCACGGTTTTTTCCTGGAGCCCAAACTCTTACGAGACTGGTATCACTGGGAGAGGTCACATGCACACCACACACACATGCGAGTACAAGTACACACTCATGGTGTTCTCCTGGTACCCAAACTCTTACGAGACTGGTATCACTGGGAGAGGTCACATGCACACCACACACACATGCGAGTACAAGTACACACTCACGGTTTTTTCCTGGAGCCCAAACTCTTACGAGACTGGTATCACTGGGAGAGGTCACATGCACACCACACACACATGCGAGTACAAGTACACACTCACGGTTTTTTCCTGGAGCCCAAACTCTTACGAGACTGGTATCACTGGGAGAGGTCACATGCACACCACACACACATGCGAGTACAAGTACACACTCATGGTGTTCTCCTGGAGCCCAAACTCTTACGAGACTGGTATCACTGGGAGAGGTCACATGCACACCACACACACATGCGAGTACAAGTACACACTCATGGTGTTCTCCTGGAGCCCAAACTCTTACGAGACTGGTATCACTGGGAGAGGTCACATGCACACCACACACACATGCGAGTACAAGTACACACTCACGGTTTTTTCCTGGAGCCCAAACTCTTACGAGACTGGTATCACTGGGAGAGGTCACATGCACACCACACACACATGCGAGTACAAGTACACACTCACGGTTTTTTCCTGGAGCCCAAACTCTTACGAGACTGGTATCACTGGGAGAGGTCACACGCACACTACACACACATGCGAGTACAAGTACACACTCATGGTGTTCTCCTGGAGCCCAAACTCTTACGAGACTGGTATCACTGGGAGAGGTCACACGCACACTACACACACATGCGAGTACAAGTACACACTCATGGTGTTCTCCTGGAGCCCAAACTCTTACGAGACTGGTATCACTGGGAGAGGTCACACGCACACCACACACACATGCGAGACAAGTACACACTCATGGTGTTCTCCTGGAGCCCAAACTCTTACGAGACTGGTATCACTGGGAGAGGTCACATGCACACCACACACACATGCGAGTACAAGTACACACTCATGGTGTTCTCCTGGAGCCCAAACTCTTACGAGACTGGTATCACTGGGAGAGGTCACACGCACACCACACACACATGCGAGTACAAGTACACACTCATGGTGTTCTCCTGGAGCCCAAACTCTTACGAGACTGGTATCACTGGGAGAGGTCACATGCACACCACACACACATGCGAGTACAAGTACACACTCATGGTGTTCTCCTGGAGCCCAAACTCTTACGAGACTGGTATCACTGGGAGAGGTCACACGCACACCACACACACATGCGAGTACAAGTACACACTCATGGTGTTCTCCTGGAGCCCAAACTCTTACGAGACTGGTATCACTGGGAGAGGTCACACGCACACCACACACACATGCGAGTACAAGTACACACTCATGGTGTTCTCCTTGAGCCCAAACTCTTACGAGACTGGTATCACTGGGAGAGGTCACATGCACACCACACACACATGCGAGTACAAGTACACACTCATGGTGTTCTCCTGGAGCCCAAACTCTTACGAGACTGGTATCACTGGGAGAGGTCACATGCACACCACACACACATGCGAGTACAAGTACACACTCATGGTGTTCTCCTGGAGCCCAAACTCTTACGAGACTGGTATCACTGGGAGAGGTCACATGCATACCACACACACATGCGAGTACAAGTACACACTCATGGTGTTCTCCTGGTACCCAAACTCTTACGAGACTGGTATCACTGGGAGAGGTCACATGCACACCACACACACATGCGAGTACAAGTACACACTCACGGTTTTTTCCTGGAGCCCAAACTCTTACGAGACTGGTATCACTGGGAGAGGTCACATGCACACCACACACACATGCGAGTACAAGTACACACTCACGGTTTTTTCCTGGAGCCCAAACTCTTACGAGACTGGTATCACTGGGAGAGGTCACATGCACACCACACACACATGCGAGTACAAGTACACACTCATGGTGTTCTCCTGGAGCCCAAACTCTTACGAGACTGGTATCACTGGGAGAGGTCACATGCACACCACACACACATGCGAGTACAAGTACACACTCATGGTGTTCTCCTGGAGCCCAAACTCTTACGAGACTGGTATCACTGGGAGAGGTCACATGCACACCACACACACATGCGAGTACAAGTACACACTCACGGTTTTTTCCTGGAGCCCAAACTCTTACGAGACTGGTATCACTGGGAGAGGTCACATGCACACCACACACACATGCGAGTACAAGTACACACTCACGGTTTTTTCCTGGAGCCCAAACTCTTACGAGACTGGTATCACTGGGAGAGGTCACACGCACACTACACACACATGCGAGTACAAGTACACACTCATGGTGTTCTCCTGGAGCCCAAACTCTTACGAGACTGGTATCACTGGGAGAGGTCACACGCACACTACACACACATGCGAGTACAAGTACACACTCATGGTGTTCTCCTGGAGCCCAAACTCTTACGAGACTGGTATCACTGGGAGAGGTCACATGCACACCACACACACATGCGAGTACAAGTACACACTCATGGTGTTCTCCTGGAGCCCAAACTCTTACGAGACTGGTATCACTGGGAGAGGTCACACGCACACCACACACACATGCGAGTACAAGTAAACACTCATGGTGTTCTCCTGGAGCCCAAACTCTTACGAGACTGGTATCACTGGGAGAGGTCACATGCACACCACACACACATGCGAGTACAAATACACACTCATGGTGTTCTCCTGGAGCCCAAACTCTTACGAGACTGGTATCACTGGGAGAGGTCACACGCACACCACACACACATGCGAGTACAAATACACACTCATGGTGTTCTCCTGGAGCCCAAACTCTTACGAGACTGGTATCACTGGGAGAGGTCACACGCACACCACACACACATGCGAGTACAAGTACACACTCATGGTGTTCTCCTGGAGCCCAAACTCTTACGAGACTGGTATCACTGGGAGAGGTCACACGCACACCACACACACATGCGAGTACAAATACACACTCATGGTGTTCTCCTGGAGCCCAAACTCTTACGAGACTGGTATCACTGGGAGAGGTCACACGCACACCACACATACATGCGAGTACAAGTACACACTCATGGTGTTCTCCTGGAGCCCAAACTCTTACGAGACTGGTATCACTGGGAGAGGTCACACGCACACCACACACACATGCGAGTACAAGTACACACTCATGGTGTTCTCCTGGAGCCCAAACTCTTACGAGACTGGTATCACTGGGAGAGGTCACACGCACACCACACACACATGCGAGTACAAGTACACACTCATGGTGTTCTCCTGGAGCCCAAACTCTTACGAGACTGGTATCACTGGGAGAGGTCACATGCACACCACACACACATGCGAGTACAAATACACACTCATGGTGTTCTCCTGGAGCCCAAACTCTTACGAGACTGGTATCACTGGGAGAGGTCACACGCACACCACACACACATGCGAGTACAAGTACACACTCATGGTGTATTATTATTTTTAATAAGTTATCTAAATATATTATTATGTTGAAATTATTCTTTGTTCAGGCCAAAATCCAGCTTAGCGAATCACTTGTATAATTGTGCAGTTTCCTTCTCTTCGACCTATGTTTTGTCCCGCTCCCACCTATTATTTTTTCCTACCCCCTCTCTGTGCGCGTACGTCAAACTGACAACGGTGTGCTCGCGACGTGAAATCTCTTCCGCGGTCTCAACCTGTGTTCCTATAATATATATGTGCCTACGGCTCAGTGCACGACATTGGATAATCTTCCTATAACTGTTGTGTTGTGAAAATCCCGAGTGATCTATTCCCGGCCCAAATCTGTGGAGGAATGCCCGACCGCCTCACCTGCGAGTGGATAACTCTGGTACGTCCTACTTTTAATTCCTTACCCAATAACTCGCGTATACATTCATAGTACTACATCCTGCTTTATGACTGTCGTCGATTAATAATATAGGATCGTATAATGTAAATCTGTTATTGGCTTAAGTTTAAAATTTAAGAAATATTGTTTGCTTACAAGATATGTATATATATATATATATATATACATATGAGACAACATCCACACAAAGGTCTTCAGGTCCCAAACTAGGCAGAGCTTGTACTATGGTAACCTGATGACTGATATTACATACTTATACTGCGGTCCTAATTGGCTATAATCGATATTAGCGCGATAAAAGTCGGTCCCTTTCACCGTGAGCGTGATTACGATGACCCACGCTACGTCATCGATGACGTCTTAACTGCCGCCATATTGACGATTACATGAACCATGCTCTACACCATAATCGTCGTGAGCGTTCTGTCAAAAGTGACAGGTGTTTGTTTATTTCTACAATGTATTTACTGGTATCCCTTCTTTTTGATGTAAAAGTTATAAAGTCGGTCCATACATTCCATTATTTCTTTTTAATCCACACACTACATAGTTAACCTTCACACTATGCACGATATTTTTATGAATTTGTTTTTCGCGCGCAAATGGTTCGTTATTGCTACAACTCTGGTCCGAATTAACAACACGCTTACAGTGCCACGAGCTGTCAAAATCGCGATATTTATCTCGGACCAGCTTTGGTAGACGATAGCACTGTGAGCAAAATTATCGCAATACGGACCACGGCATTATATACATATACACACCCAGACCACACACAGTTCAAACAGACATGTTCATGCACTTCAATAAATAAAACAAAAACATTTTTTTTTTAAATTATTATGAATGCATATTCACTGCTCCTGGAACTGGAAGGTTAGGCGGAGCGGTGTATATGGGTTAGTATTCATATTGATTAAAACAGTGCCTATTTTTTTCTTTCATTTTCGGTTTTCGGTTATCGATTCCAAACCACCCGTTCAATCATTATCATCTCAGCCGTAGGACGTTCACTGCTGAACATATGCCTCCCCTAGAATCCAAAAGGACCGGTTGGAAGCAACCTGCATCCAACGCCGTCCTGCTTTGTCAGCTCGTCTGTCCACCGTGTCGGTGGACGACCTACGCTGCGCTTGCCGGTCCGTGGTCTGCACTCCAGAACTTTCCGGCCCCATCGGCCATCTGTTCTGCGTGCTATTTGCCCTGCCCACTGCCACTTCAACTGGCTAATCTTCTGGGCTATGTCGCTGACTTTAATTCGTCTACGGATCTCCTCATTTCTGTTTCGATCACGTAGAGAAACCCCGAGCATAGCTCTCTCCATAGTTCGTTGTGCGACTTTGAGCTTATCTATGAGGCCCATAGTAAGAGACCACGTTTCAGTGCCATAAGTCATCACTGGTAACACACATTGGTCGAAGACTCTTGTCTTGAGGCATTGAGGTATATTTTCCAGTTCAATATGTTACGCTTATTAACAAAGACATTACTTACATAATAGACAATAATATATGTTTGTGTTGCAGGAGTGAAGAACTTCAACTGCGGAGAGTGCGAGGCTGCGTTCTACCGGAAGGCGGACCTGGACCGGCACGAGCGGATCCACACCGGGGAGAAGCCCTACTCGTGCGAGATATGCGCCAAGCGGTTCGTGCAGAAGAACAACCTGGTCATGCACGTCAAGATGCACATAGGGGACAGGTAAACATTCAAATTAACCCTCTCTATCTCTCTCTTTCTCTCACTATCTCTTTTTCTCTCTAGGTACGCACAAAACACAAATAACAATATTATTATTTATTTTAAATTATTATTATGAGATATTTATATATTATATTATGATTTTATATAATTTTTTTACAATTATCTCCCTTACTATCTCTCAGGTCTATCTACCATGGGCCTCATAAGTATTTTACGAAATATTTAGATTTCAATTATTATTTTTATTTGTTTTGTTATGTACATTTTGCGTTTATCCATTACAAACATACTATCTAATATTTCCTCTTTACAATATAAGTGTAGATCAATTCAATTATTTTAAACGGGAAAGACGGACAAACAAACAAACACAATTTCGTCTATATAAAGATAGATAGATAACGCTTTATTGAGACACCATATTTATGACTTAATATTAGAACATAAAATAAAAAACAATGCTTAAAACTAGATGCAACAATGGGCGGTCTTATCGCTGAGAGCGATCTCTTCCAGACAGCCCATAATAATATATCAACTTGTCTATGATTGTAGCATGTGACCCGGCGGCCGCCACTGTCGTTGCCCGCGGCCGGGTTATGCACACTCACTATTCTATACTAAGTCTATAGAACAAATCAATTTCAAACACTGCAATTTTACAGAGACAAAAAATCACATTCTCGGACGGGATTCGAACCCGCGTCTTCTGACAATCCGTGTCAGACGCTGTGACCAACTAGGCCACCAAGGCTTATCACCCGAGCCGAAAGACGGATTTTTCAAATACTAAACTTTCATAATTAATAACATTCATTATATAACATTTCAACGCATCATAACTTTTATAATTTGATTTTGAATACAAAAATGAATAATTTTTGAAGGTGACTTGTGTTGCGGGGGTACTGCTCTTGCACAAGATGACCATCTAATACTTAAAACGGGTTTCCTAGCCTGTTACGATTCACATACTGACAATGGAGGAAATATACAGTATCTCCGCGCCCTCACGGAAATATAGATGTATGAAATACATAATATATCATCATCATCATCTCAGCCGTAGGACGTCCACTGCTGAACATACGCCTCCCCCATGATTTTCCAAACGGAACGGTTGGAAGCGGCCTGCATCCCACGTCGTCCTGCGACCTTTATCAGGTCGTCTGTCCACCGTGTCGGTGGATAACCTACGCTGTGCTTGCCGGTCCGTGGTCTGCACTCCAGAACCTTCCGGCCCCATCGGCCATCTGTTCTGCGTGCTGCCCACTGCCACTTCAACTGGCTAATCTTCTGGGCTATGTCGGTGACTTTCGTTCTTCTACGGATCTCCTCATTTCTGATTCGATCACGTAGAGAATACGTACATTATATATATATATATACATGATAGAAAAAAAATTATTAACTTAAAAATGTATTCTTACAATATGATTTTTTTAAAGCACTAACGTCTGCTTAGCGCGACCAAACATTGAAATTTTAAAGAGAAAAATACAAAAAAGTCCTACTAATATTGTAAACGCGAAAGTTTGTGAGTATGGATGTATGGATGTTTGTTACTCCTTCACGCTCAAACGGCGGAAGCAATTTTGATGAAATTTGGTATGCAGGTAGATGAGGCGCTGGATTAACACATAGGATCCTTTTCATCATCATCATCATCCATCATCACACAGGTAAAAAAGCGTAATATTGGGCACAGCATAGACAAAATAATAAGATCTCCGCCTGCGTCAAGATCGTAATGATGACAGTTCTTTCAAAGTTTGTGTCAGTTTCTGATAGCTTAGTCAAAAGCCAAGTCAATTTGACAGCTCGATACACTAGACGTGCTCGGCGAACGTCAAAGCTGATTGATTTACTAAGGTTACGTTCCGGGAAGGACCGAAATCACTCGCGGCGTTCGCACACCCATTCCCTTAAAAGCCCACGGTCATCGTGAGCGAACTCGATACGTCATCGATGATGATCGATGACGTCACCGAAAACGCTCACAACGCTCGCAGATCGTAGGTGGGTTTTTGCGGTCGTTTACGAGCTGTCACTGTCAAGCATCAAATGTATAGGATTCTATCGATTTTTGACAGAAATGTTGCCGCGCTTTTCGTGACCGCGTAACCGTTCTGCTTGGGTTGAACATTGCATGCATTCATTCCAACCGGAACGCTAAACCGGGGCGCGACAGTTGTGAGCGTTGACGGCGCTTCCTGGAACGTAGCCTAAGTATTTAAATTTACTCATATAATACTATTATAGCAATTGCGTTTGTCCACGTACGTATTCTATGACATTTTGGTAGACACGGCCTGGGAGAAGATAATAAGCTACTTAAAATACTAATCCTGCGCAGACGTAGTCGCGGGCACCAGCTAGTCGTATTATATTTTTTTTTCATAAACGTATTTATATTTTTTAATATATTTTTTCTTGCAGGAGGTTTGAGTGCGAAGTTTGCAATAAGAAGTTCATGACGCGAAGCAAACTGGTTCTCCATTACAGAAGGCACACTAAAGACAAGAAGAAAAAGGATTTTCCCGACACCGACGAAGAAGTGCTCCCCTAGCGTTAGCTCTTCATTTTTTATAATAATTAGTATATACATTTATGCAATTAAGGTTCCACCACACAGCCGCGGTATAGTCGACTTTAATCATATTTTTAGTTCTATTTTTTATTTGTTGTTAATGTGTGTATCTTTTATGTTATTTGCTACAAATAAAATATTGTCTATATAGGTAGGTTCTTTACATAAAACACTTTACACTATACAGTTATTAGTTAGGTCACCTATTCCCGTTAAGGGCGTGTAGTTGACATCGTTTATGACTGATTTGACTATGCAACAAATGAAAATGAAATCGTTTATTCTGTATAGGCCTACGGAGGCACTTACAAATTGTCATTTTACATTTGTTATTTCTTAAATCTACAACCGGATCGGACCGCGACCACGACTGAGAAGATCCGGCAAGAAACTCAGCGGGCTTGTCTTTTTAAATATTTTGTATCGCAAATGTCTTAATGTATATAACAAATGTTCGTTTATTTTTAGCTACAGTGTGTTGCCTTACAAAAGAGAACATAATAATGGTATCAGTAGGGCAAGACACGCTACACTGACATGGTAATACACGTGTAGGTAGATTCTGGAGTGATCAGTCCCAAGCTGTTTTATCCTCCAAGTAATCCGAAATTTTGTAATAACCTTTTTGACAGAGTTTAGTTTTAATAGTAATTTTAAACTTATTAATAGGCAAATCTCGGATAACATTGGGAACTTTATTATAGAATCGTATACATTTTCCCATAAAAGAATGACTTATTCTGTGGAGACGCGTTACATGTACGGATAGCTTGTGCTTATTTCGCGTGTTGATGGAATGAGCATCACTCCTTTTATCAAAACTGCTAATGTTTTTCTTTACATACATTAGATTTTCATAGATAAACTGAGAGACAACAAAATCTTCTGTCTATGAGAATATCTGAGTGCTAAACACCCTATCCTAAATCTTACCGTTTTCGAGATATTTGTATTTAGATAGATAGATAACGCTTTATTGTACATAAAACAAACGTGGATACATTTAATATACAATTATCAATACTGTTGTACAATGGGCGGTCTTATCGCTTATAAGCGATCTCTTCCAGACAACCTTTGGATGGAGAGAAATTATGATACACGAATAGACGGCAATGTATTTGGAAAACAACGTCAAAAGTAAACCTAAATAATATTAAAATTACATAAACTACACAAACATAACTTAATTATAATAAATAAATATTTATAACAAATAAATAAATAAATATATAAATACATATATAAATACATACACATCATATACACATTCCAAAACATGTTTATAAGAAACGTATTCATATCATCATCATCATCATCTCAGCCGTAGGACGTCCACTGCTGAACATAGGCCTCCCCCATGATTTTCCAAAAGGACCGGTTGGAAGCGGCCTGCATCCAACGTCGTCCTGCGACCTTTCTCAGGTCGTCTGTCCACCGTGTCGGTGGACGACCTACGCTGCGCTTGCCGGTACGTGGTCTCCACTCCAGAACCTTTCGGCCCCATCGGCCATCTGTACTGCGTGCTATGTGCCCTGCCCACTGCCACTTCAACTGGCTAATCTTCTGAGCTATGTCGGTGACTTTCGTTCTTCTACGGATCTCCTCATTTCTGATTCGATCACGTAGAGAAGCCCTCTCCATAGCTCGTTGTGCGACTTTGAGCTTATCTATGAGGCCCATAGTAAGAGACCACGTTTCAGTGCCATAAGTCATCACTGGTAACACACATTGGTCGAAGACTCTTGTCTTGAGGCACTGAGGTATTTTTGACGAGAAGACTTCGCGAAGTTTCCGGAACGCTGCCCAGCCGAGTTGGATTCGACGATTGACCTCTTTCTCGAAGTTGGACCTGCCTAGTTTGACTGTCTGTCCCAGGTAGATATACTCGTCAACAACTTCGAGAACTGAGTTCCCAACTGATATTGGGGTAGGTACAACATGGGCATTAGACATAATTTTCGTCTTGTCCATGTTCATCTTAAGACCTACCCGTTGGGAAACTCGATGGAGGCCTTCGAGCATTGTACTGAGGTCTTCCATGGATTCTGCCATGACTACAATATCGTCGGCAAATCGAAGGTGAGTGATGTATTCGCCGTTAATATTGATGCCAAGTCCTTGCCATTCCAGAAGCTTGAAGGCGTCTTCCAATGTAGCGGTGAACAGTTTCGGAGATATAACGTCTCCCTGTCTCACGCCTCTTTGCAATGGAATTGCCTTCGAACTCTGCTCCAGTACTCGGACTGACATGTAGGCGTTTTAGTACAAACACTTCAGCACTTCAATATACCGATAGTCAATACGGCACCGCTGGAGAGACTCAAGCACTGCCCACGTCTCGATCGAATCAAAGGCTTTCTCATAGTCCACAAACGCTAGACAAAGAGGCAAGTTATACTCTTCGGTCTTCTGTATAACTTGCCGTAGCGTGTGGATGTGGTCTATGGTACTATAGCCTTTTCGGAAACCGGCTTGTTCCGGAGGCTGGAATTCATCAAACCTGCGACTGAGACGGTTCGTTATGACCTTCGAAAACAGCTTATAAACATGGCTCAAAAGCGAGATGGGTCTGTAATTTTTAAGTAAAGTGTTGTCACCTTTCTTGAAGAACAGCACCACCACGCTTTTGTTCCATGCTTCTGGCGTTGAACCTTCGAGTAAGACGGTATTAAAGAGCTTCTGAAGGACTTTAAGTACCGGTGTTCCACCCGCTTTCAGAAGCTCAGATGTGATACCGTCGTCACCAGGCGCCTTGTTGTTCTTAAGCTGTTTCAAGGCCATTCTAATCTCGTACAGGCTGATGTCCGGGATATCTTCGGTATAATGTCGGGTCAGCTTGGCTCTTGGGTCTTTGGCCGAGCTGCTAACAGGTTTAGCGACCGAGGTGTATAACTGTCCGTAGAAACTCTCGACCTCTCCTAACACTTCCGCTTTGGTCGACGCTACACTGCCGTCTCCTCTCTTCAGCTTCGTCAACTGGCTTTGCCCAATAGACATGTCTCTTGCAAACACTTTGGAGCCTTTTTTCCGCTCTATCGTCTCTTTAATACGGTTTGTATTAAAGATCCGAATGTCGTGTCGCAAGGACTTCCATATTCGTCGATTGAGCAGCCTATATGCTTCAGCATCATCCGAAGACTGCAGTTTCAATGAGCGTCGATCAGCCATGAGGTTGAGGGTATCGTTGGAGAGTTTCTGTGGCCTATCTGTACGGTGGGGTTTAAAGTACTTGGAACCCACTGTATGGACAGTTTCTACCAACCTGTTATTGATCTCGTCCACTGAAGCGATGTTCTCAAGGCAATCGAAGCGATTGGATAGCTCAAGTTGAAAGCTCTCGGGGTCTTGAATGTGGGCACGAGTGGGTCGGAGCGTAGACTTCATCAGACGAGACCTCTCCAGTTTGACATTAATATTCACCGTGCCTCTTACCATTCGGTGATCACTACCGGTTTTAACCCTGTTGATCACGGAGACATCAGTGAATATTTGCCTTTTGGTGGTCATAATGAAGTCAATCTCATTTCTCGTGGAACCATCGGGACTCAGCCAGGTCCATTTCCTGTGAGGTGGCTTCTGAAAGAAAGAGTTCATCATAAAGAGTCCCTCTTTCTCCAGGAAGTCGGCCAACCTCTGTCCCCTACGGTTCCGTTGTCCATAGCCAAATTGCCCCACTTTCGACTCATCCTCGCTTCTCTTACCCAACTTCGCGTTGAAGTCCCCCATAACAACTAGAAAGTGCGTTTCAGAGGTATGTATGGCCCGACTAATGTCCTCATACATATCCTCCACCTCATCATCCGGGTGCGACTTCGTCGGTGCGTATACCTGAATGACCTTCAGCGAATATCGTTTGGATACTCTGAGTATTAGGTATACGACCCTATTGGAAACGCTATCGATCTTAACTATGTTGTTAGTAAGGGACTTGTGGACGAGAAACCCGACACCACCTTGGGACTGTTGGTCGCCCTCCCGGTGGTAGAGTAGGTTACCTGATTTTAGGGTTATCGTGTCCTCATCCGCTCTACGGACTTCAGATAACCCCACAATGTCCCAGCGTAGCTTACTCATTTCTTCTTCCAGCTCATATATCTTCTCGTCTGTCCTCATCGTGCGTATGTTGTGTGTATTCATATAATATTATATAATTTTTTAAAATTTAATTGATTTTTAAAAGAAATTCCCGATTTGCGGCTATTATAACTATTAATTCAATTTTAAATTACTAATTGTTTATTAGTTTTTATTAGTTTTAATCGTCTAAAACGGTTTGTTTACTCATTTTACGTACAATATTGGTTACTGAGGTCCTAAAGGATCTTATTTCACAATACAAATAATAGTAATAAAAAGACTTACACATATCAAAATATCTAAACTGATAGCCGAAAATCGGGCATATTTTTATAAAACTATTGAATCGAAATATCTGGAAAACTTATATATCTGGATTTAGGATTGGGTGTTTCATTGTCAAATCAGTCAAAACTACACGCGCTCAACGGGGATAGGTCGACTTAACCAATAATGCCGTATACTTATAGCGGAGAAACGGCAAACCGCAACTGTGTGGGGAAGCCTTTAGTCATAAGGAAAGAAGAGATATATTGCATTTTTTTGTTACATTCTGGGACTGGGGGTATAACCCGCACCTTCTGGCTAACCGTGTCCGATGCCATGACCGCTAGACCACCGAGGCACACGCTCCATTTAATTAATCTCTCTAGTGGATTCTGACCTGTTTTCTAATTGTTATATTTTTCTCTTTAAATTTGCAAACTTTGTTTCTTCAAGCTAAGTTTTTTTTTTCTTCTACCGACTTCCAAAAAAGGAGGAGGTACTCAATTCGACTGTATTTAAGCTATTGCATAGCTTCTATCGCGGGCGTGGAGCCCGAATCCAGAAATTTCGTAACGAAAATAACCTAACACCCCCCCACTCCGACTCCATCTATCGATGAATAGCAGAACTTTTAATGACTTTTTGAAATATCACGCTCGTCTCTTTAGTTCAGCAACTCGCCTCTAGATGGCATTGGTTAAATAATTATAATTGCATAAGTTGATAAAAACAGCTATGCAATAGCTTTACCGCGGCAGTCTCCGAGTGCCATATGTTTGTTACCTCATAACTTTCGATTGGGTGGACGGATTCTCAAAATTATTTTTTTGTTTGAAAACTGGCGCCTCCCAGAATTCCGAATTTCAAATTTGGTCCAGTAGTTTTTGAGTTAAAACAAGTAGTTTTTGTTTTTTACCTCATAACTTTCGATAGGGTGAACCGATTCTCCAAACTCTCTTTTTGTTTGAAAGCTGCTTCCCGTGGTCCCATTTGTATGTGAATAGAATATGAATAGAATGGAAGTCGGTATTAAATTTTTCAAATTGTACTTAGTTTTTTTAATTTTATTTCTGTTCATGAATCAATAAAAAGCATCAATAATCATATAAAAAGTGCGAGTCGGCCTCGCGCACGCACGGTTCCGTACCATTATCTATAAAAACTAGCAAAACTGAATTTTTTTGTTGTATCTTACATTATTAATTTTAATTTAATTGTTTACTTTTAAATTGAATAATACTACTCAATATTCTTAGCGCGTTCGAATAGGTTACTTGTGATCGTTTTGAGAGAAAATAACGCTAAAAACGCCCACAAGGGGCGTTCGAATTGGGAATCTGTGGGTGAAAATGTCGTTCATGTCTCTTTTTGTTCAGCGTTCGGAAAGCTAAAAAAGAGATATTTTTGCCACCTAAAAGTGCAATTTTTGACCCACGTCCGGAGCATGGTTGTTTGTGATCGTTATTTGACAGCATAATCATGCGATTTTAGGTCTTATGCTCAGTTGAGTGTTCGAATAGGTTGTGGGCAAAAGTGGCAAAAATAACGTTTTTGAGCTTTCCGAACGCTTTAACAAAAAAGCCATCAATTACAACGGCACCAATGCCCTCAGCTAATCGAACGCACCTTCTGTAAACATTTCAACCTTTTGCCGTTATCAATATCGAGCAAAAAATGAACAAAAAAGGTCTCGTTTGTTGTATGGGAGCCCCCTTCAATATTTATGTTCTACGTCGCGAAGGGAGCTATTCGCGAACGATGAACTATATTGTTTTGTATAATATGTCATAGATATTGTGATGGTTTTTACAATATATATATATATTGTAAACTTCTTAACATTGTCCGATTTCAGTGATAGTAATTTTTAAACTTTCGCGATTTGAATACATGTTTTAAATGTTTATCGGGACTTATCACGTGTTATTAAAATAGGTAAAAATATGTACCTTGCGCTCGACGTTTCGACCATGTTACAATGGCTGTGGTCACGAGCTGACTGAAAACTGCGGGTGAGTCCGGCGAGAAGAGCGGGTGTTTTGTTCTCCTACCCTCACTTGATCTTGAAAAATCGCAGGGTTGTCACTACGACTTAAAACAAAAACGATTTCAGTGATTTTTTTTCATGGATTGGGCATAGTAAACAATGTGATGAACATTGTTTACTATGCCCGTACGTTATGATTTTTTCAGCATTTCAAAGTACTATAAATTTCCTTTTTTAGAACTTAAAAAAACTGAAACAATCAAAGCGTACGGGCATAGTAAACAATGTGATTATCCATGAAAAAAACTCACTGAAATCGGACAATGTTAAGAGGTAGAAAAGAGGTCTCTTTTAGCATGGAACGTACTAGCTATGCAATCCTCTTAATGGTGTCAATATAGGTAGTATGGTTGTAAATATACTTATTAATTATAAAGTTAATGAATTAAGCTCTGTTATTATGGAATAAACAATTTTGGTTGTTTTTAATATGTTTTTTATTTTCTTACGGACTCATACGTTTGATTAGGTACTTATTGAAAATTCAAAATTCAAAAATTATTTATTCAGTTTAGGCATCATAGATACTCTTATGAACGTCAAAATTTTTAAATGATTCTACCGCTGTCTTCGGAAAAGAACCACCGCCGAGAAGAAGCAGCAAGAAACTCGTGGGCCATTATTTTTTCAAGTCTTTGTACATTGAGGTTACATATGAGTAGTATTAAAATAACAAATTTATTCAATAGTTGGCTACTAGGCAGAAGTGGAAAGCTTCCAGGCATCTTTGTCTTCTAAGTAGTGACTCAATTTATAATAGGCTGTTTTCATTAGTATATTTTTGACACGTAACTTGAATTTCCCTTCAGTGAGCTCAGTAATGTCTCTCGGGATTTTATTATAGAAACGTACACAATTGCCTAAGAAGGACTTATTTTTAGTTTTCGTGAGTTATATTACTTAGAGTCGATATACACGGACTGCTCTTGCAGTCATAGTCAACATGAAGCTGCCATTGATAACTGCTCGAGCAGTTGGTATTAACTGCTCAACAAGTCACAATGTCAATTCGGGGGCGGGAAGCGCGCGTGACGTGGAATGAAGAGCGCGGGCGGGGTAAAATGTTTAGGGTTTTTTTAGGGGTATAGAATATTATGTTGAGAAGTATATTATGACTATATTACTGTGCTTTCAACCTGGGTATTATTATGAACACACACTGCAAGATGAAATGGTACCGTTTTTTTTTATTTTTGATTGAAACTGTACAGTTCTGTTTTTTTGTTCTGTTTTGTTTACAACGTTTAGTGGGGCCTGGCTATCAAGTGTCGTCATTTTGGAAAGCTGATGCAACTGTAGAAAATATCTTAGACTCGTACAAGTCTGAACTAATGAATCTAACTAAAAGAGACTATATTATTGTTTTAGCAGGGATGAATGACAGAAATCCTCACAATTTTAAGTTTGTTCTAAGTAGTTTTATGAGTTATTTTAATTTTACAAACATAATAATTAGCGAAATCCCATACAATAAATATCTTAACGAAAATAAGCTTTATTATGAGATGAAATTCATGTGCTCAAAACACAATCATGTAGCATAATATTGATATAAATTCAGTAAATATGTCCCAAACAGATACATTATAAAAAATAATATTTGCAGGGCGATACTAAAAGATATTTTACAAATAGAGTATCAACAGAAGCTAAGACTACATATTAGAATGAGAAAAAACAAGTTAATAACCGTTAATAATAGTACGCAAATTGATTCCAGCTTTATACATAGCCTAGAAGTAAATGACTCCGAGGTGAGTAATAGATCAGAAGCGAAAAGTGTTTTTCATCAAAATATTGACGGGTTGATAAGTAAATCTGATTTGCTATCAGTATATCTTCAGGAACTTCATCAAAAAAATAAAATTGTGGATGTAGTATGTATAACAGAGCACAATATGACTAAAACCGACAATCCCATTTTAAATATTCGCAATATGCCACTTGCAGATTCTTACAATAGAAATAAAAGAGCAGGTGGATCTTGTATATTGGTACGTAATACACATAAATTTAATGTACTTAAGGATATCAAAGACTGTTGTACTGAGAATGTAATAGAATGCAGTGCAATCGAATTAATAGAGCATAACATTATTATTATTTGCGTATATCGGCCTCCAAAAAATGTGGAGCGTAAAATGTATTATGAAATATTTTTTACAAATTTTAATAAAATCTTGCATCGTTACTGTTTGAATAAGAAAAAAGTTATTATATGTGGAGATTTCAATATTGACATTTTGAAATCCAATAAATATTCAGATGAATTTAAAACTATTATTCAAGATTATAATATGAAAATAGCTCTTCACGAACCAACGCGGCTAGCTAGAGGTACATGTATTGACAATTTTTTGTACAATACGCGTGTCTCTTCCGGTGAAATAATTGAACTAGCTCTATCTGACCACACAGCTCAATATTTAAGTGTCCGGTAAAAGCTTTTTTTCCAATAAATTATTGGTACACATTTAGACGCGATTACTGTAAAAATAATATGGAAAAATTAAAAAAAAATCTAATGCGGCTAACTTTTAGTGATGTGACGAACAGCTCCAATTCTAATGAGGCGTATGATAACTTTTTTGATATATTTAAATTGCTGTATGATCTTTGCTTCCCTGTGATTCGGATAAAAAATTTTGTACATAAAAAACTAAATGGTTAAGTAGAGGAATTAAACTGTGCGCTAAACGTAAAAGATATATGCTGTGGAAATGTAGAAAACGTCCAAACATTAATGATTATAACTCTTTTAAATTATACTCAAAAAGACTGAAAAATATTATAAAATTAACCCAAAAATCAAAAACCAATAACACAATAAAAATGGCGACTAATAAATCGAAAGCGACATGGAATATAATTAATAATTTCAAAACTAAGACCCCTAAAATTGACATCAATCGAATAAAAATTAATGATAATATATTGAATGATCCTAATGACATTGCCCAAGCATTTAACAATTTCTTTGTTAATCAATCAAATACAGCTGAATGTGGCACAACCAAGAGAATTTAATGTAACATGCCTAGATCTTTATTTATGAGTCCGTCAACTCCATCAGACATATTTAATATTATAAGAGGTCTCAAAAATACTAACAGCACCGGATATGACGATATAAGCACAAAAGTTATAAAATATGTAGCCATTATTATATCGCCAGTAATTAGCAATATTATTAATATGGCAATAGATTGTGGGGTATTTCCTGAGAAGGTAAAGTTAACTATAATAAAACCGTTATTTAAAAAACATGACAGAGATAACATGATAACTATAGACCAGTAGCTTTAGTTCCAGTATTCTCAAAGATTTTTGAAAGGTGCCAGTCTTTACTCATACTGTGAAAAATATGAAATATTAGTAAATGAACAAATAGGTTTTCGAAAAAACAAGATTCAAGATTCATTTATTTGTCAGCACATGGTAGGTATACACACACAAAGCAGTATGCAAGATCTTACACATTTAAACATATGGAGCGCATGTCCTTGCCTGGTATGGCGTACAAATATAATTTTAAAATTTAAATAATTGATAAAATCATATAATATAGTAGTATAACATAGTCTGAATTCATTTATTATTTCCTATATGTCAGATATTAAGTACAATTCATGTCAAACCTATCATTTAGAAAGTCAGTAATCTCATAATAACACTTTTCAGATAGTAGTTTCTTTAGTCTATTTTTAAAGGCTTCATATCTTAATTCCCTAATGGCTTTTGGAATTTTGTTGTATATGATCTGAGCCATGCAGAAAACACTATTACGCATTAGAGCAGTCTTAGCCAGAGGTGGGCACTGTCTAGTTATATCTCGTCTGCTACGAGTATTAGTACTTACGTCAGACCAACGACAGAATAAATTAGGATTCGCTTTAACAAATGTTGCAATTTCGAGAATATACAAACATGGTAATGTCAATAGTTTATGGTTATGAAAATAAGGTTTAGAGGTGTCAGTCTTCTGTAGGCGAAACATTGCCCTAATGCATCTTTTTTGGGCTTTGAATGCAATCCTTTTGCCAGTAGTTTCCCCAAAAAATAATGCCATACCGTAGAACCGACACAACTAAGCCATATTATGCCGTAATTAGAGCATCTCTGTTTATTATCGAAGACAATTTGAATAGCGCATATGCTGAAGAGTTAATTTTTTTTGATAATGTTTCTGTATGTGCTTTCCAGTCAAGTTTGCAATCAATAGTCAAACCTAGATATTTAGCATAGTCTACTTCCTCAACGAGCTTGCCATTATATTGTACAATAACTTTGTTTTGTACTGCACGCTGCCTAAAATGAATTATGTTAGTTTTGTCCAAATTTATTTTAAGGTTATTATTATAAAGCGATTGAGTTATTGTTTTGAGGCTATTATTTATTTCTAATTCATATGTGGTTTTATCTTTACATTTTATTGTTATTGTGCTATCATCAGCAAAGAGGGTCGTCGGATGATTAAGTGCTTTAGGTAGGTCATTAATGTAGAGTATAAATAAAAGAGGACCCAGCATGCTGCCTTGCGGAACTCCGTAAATGGGAGAGCGCTCGTGAGACTTGTAAATTTCTTTCCGTTTTGTAATTATGTTTATTTTACTAATTTCTGTATATTGTTTTCTACTCGTGAGATATGATTTAATCAGTTCTAGAATGTTACCTCTGATGCCATATGCCTCCAGCTTTTATAGCAATATATTAATCTCTACATAATCAAAGGCCTGCGTCATGTCACATAATATCGCACATACTGGATTAGTCTTATCTACATTAGTAATTACATTACCTAAGAATTCATATATTGCCATATTAATTGTTCTCTTTTCTCTAAATCCTTTTTGTTCGTTGCATAATTTTTGTAGAAATTCCGTCGTAACCACACGTATTTTTTAATGAATTAATTATTTTTAATATGTCATAAGCAGTGCTAGGAGAAAAAACATTGAATTGAGTCTAGTTGAAATTAATGATGTCATTTTTTGACTGCTATTTCTTACATTCTTAATTTTGTCAACAAAATGGTCATTGAATGCGTTGCATATATGAACGGGGTCAGTTATAATCTCATTTTTTATTTTTAATTGACTTACTGACTCAGTTGGCGCACGAAATTTAGAGTTATTTATTAAATTCCACGTACATTTTGATTTATTGTTTGCTGTTTTTATAGCATGATCGTTTTGTGCTCGTTGGGTAAGTTTTGTAATTTTTTTAAACAGTTTTGTGTAATTTATTAGTTTATTTTTATTTGCAGTATTGGGGGTTCGTCTGTATTGCCATAGTAGAACACGCTTGTTTTTACTACATAGTTTGATTCCGCGTGATATCCATTTAGGATTTTTAGTACATTTTATTGTCTTTTGTAAGCACGGAAAACACAAATCATAAAATAATTTAAAAATGTCAATATAGTAAATATATGCTTCATTAGGATCGTCAATATTGTATAATTCTGAGAAAGTAAGGCTTTTTATACATGATATAAATGTTAAAATATTGTGTTCACTATAGTCACGTCTCTTAATACGCCAGCTATCAATGATACATTTTGTATCCACAGGACACATTATCAGCTGAGCTGTGTGGTCAGAGAGTGCTAACTCAATTACTTCAACTTTACATGTACTTTTGAAATTGTGAGCAATGTTGTCTATGCACGTTTGACTACTTAATCGAGTTGGTTGGTATAAGGCTAGTTTGAGGTTAAAGTTTGTTAGAAGACGCTCTAGCTTACGAGTATTATTGTCTGGTTTCAAAGTATTAATATTGTAATCACCGGCCACAACTATATGTGTGTATTGCATTGTACATAGTTTCTGAAGAAGGTTATCCAGTCTGGTATAGAATATTTTCAAATATTTCGATTTCTGCTTGTTTTGAGGCACCCTATATATACATACAACTACGGTCTTAAAAGGAATCAGTTCCACGGCACAACATTCAAAGACCTTAGTAAGGGATAGAGCCCGTATTTCTGAAAGATCTTTATATTGTAGTCCAATTCTGGTCAGAATACATGCTTTACCTCTGGAAATATTTTCTCTACAGAAACATGCGGCTAGTTGATAGTTAGGTAAAACAAGATTATTTTCATTGCCTGACATCATGTTATGTTCCGTCACACAGATCACATCAACATTTTGTTTTTTTTTCAGTTTTAAGTTCATCCAAACAAATTGTAAGTTCGTCAGATTTGGTCAACAGCCCTGCAATATTCTGGTGCATTATACTAATATACGTATTCTCGAAAAAACTCTACATTGTTATGCTGGTTTTCAGTACAACTTTCTGATTTATAATTTATATTGTTAACATTCCTTATCTCTTGAATTAGATATGATACATAATTTAATATGGTACGCAGACCAGCATTTTTTAACATTCCAGAGTGACTATAGTACATTTTGTAATCATGCGATATATACAAATTTGAGTCGAAAATGTATGCATATCGATGAGACATATTATCTAAATATAGTAGTTGGTTGAACATGTCCATCTTATTGTAATATAAACAGTTAATTACATTTGGTTCTAGAGCATATATGTGGGTGGGCAGGCATATTATAAAGTTCGTATGCTTTAGTTTACATAGAGATTCTCGAATGTAACAAATTAGGTTGACATAATCACCGCCCTCTTTAAAGTCTTCTTCACTTATAGGTATAATACAATAGTCGTTCATAGTTAAGTCCGTTACTTTCGCGTCTATTCCCACGTACAAGCATTAGTGCAATGCTTGTACGCCTCCATTGGGTATTGTCCATTGGGTGATGTCGTAGAAAAGTACTTCCGTTAGATCCGTTTAGTGTGTCTTCCGCTACTTGAAGTACTTTATTTTGTTTGTTGTCGCTAATTAAAATGATGTTACTAGTTTTTTGTGTTGATGCCACTATTCTGTTTCTCGTATATATTGGTATTTTATTTACATCTGCCGTATTTTTACATAAATTTTCGCTATAGTCCGTTTGGTTTTTGCCTTTAGTTTTAATTACTTTATTTTGTTTCAAGGTATAAAGTTCTGTCTGTACGTGTTTATTTTCGTATTTATCATCAATGCATTTTTTTTCTGTTTGTGTTTGTTTACATGCTTGGTGTAAAGTGTTGCGCTTTTTTGGCGTTGCATTCTTTTGTTTTGCAGGACTATGCGTGATTTTTTTTAATAGACTATTTTTTGAGGTCAATTCTTCATTCATGCGCTTAAACTCTAGATTTTCTATTGTCAGATTTTCTATTTCTAAGTGTGCACTATTTAATTGAATCGTCAAAGTTTCAATTTTATTTTTAAGTTCTTTTACTAAATCACTTTCTTCATCATCAGATATGTCGGGTAAACTATTTACGGTAGCATTTAAAGTTTGCGTCATTATTTCACTGTCGTTGTTTGTACTCGTATTAGTGTCTGATGTCGTTCTCATACGTCTAAAAGTAATATTTTCTAAGAAATTCATCTTGACTTCGAGGTTTTCTACGTCAAGTCAATTAATTTAGCTATATATAATTTTCTTAAAATTTTAATCACGAACTGTGATAAAAAAGTTCCGGTGTGTGCTATGTACATGGACCTCAAAAAAGCATTTGATTATGTTGACCATAAATTGCTGCTTGATAAATTGGAGAGGTATGGAGTTCGAGGGAATATTTTAAATTTAATAAAATCATATCTGGAAAATAGGTACCAGATAACCCAAGTTACTAGGCTGAATACAAAATCTAAAACTGAAGAGATTTACTCATCAGATCCTAATATTGTAAAATTCGGTGTTCCACAGGGAAGTGTTCTTGGCCCACTTCTATTTATATTGTATATTAATGACCTGCCTAGTGTTGTGGATCACCCAATGGTTCTTTTCGCTGATGATAGCACTATTATGTTCGTCGGTAAAACGCAGATAGGATTCGAAGAGGTCATTACATCAGCTTTAACTAATATTGCTGACTGGTTGAAATCGAATAACCTAATATTAAATTTAGATAAGACCAATATTAACATTTACAATTAGTAGGAATTCAAATTTGACATTGAAAATTAATATTATGAATAAAGACATTGAAAATGTATCATTGACAAAATTTTTAGGACTCAACATAGATTCTAACCTCAAATGGAAAATGCATACACAGTCAGTGTGCACCAAACTTAGTAGTTGTTCATATGCATTATACATGTTGTCAAAGGTTGTAGGTCGGCCTGCAGTGCTTGCGTCCTATCACGCTAACGTAACGTCTACGATTCGGTATGGGATAATATTTTGGGGAAACTGTTCAGAGAGGGAAGTGATATTCAAAGCCCAAAAAAAGTGTGTGAGATCTGTCTGCCATTTGCACACTACTGATTCATGTAAGCCGTATTTTAGACAGTTAAAATATTGACATTTCCTTGTTTATATATTTATGAAGTGGCATTATTTACAAGAAATAACTTGAATCTTTTCAACAACCAAAGAAGCGAACGACACAAAAAAAAAACTTGACACTTACCCACACAACTACTTTTATAGCAATAGTGTGTTTGGTATGGCGCCTAGGTTATATAATCACCTACCTAAATCGATAATAGAGTCAGAGTGTGTTATAGCGTTTAGGAGAGAATTGTTCAAATTGTTGGTATCGAAATGTTATTACACGATTAAAGAATATTTAAATGATACTTTAGTATAAGTTAAATGAAAATGTGCTATTATAGGTAATAAATGTATAATGTATGTAATTAGATCAAATGTAGGAATAAAAAAAAATATAATTGAGATAACATTAAGTGAATTATTGACATGTACGACATAGGTACAGTGTGATTGTAAATTGATTAATAATTAGTTTATTTTGTTATTCTAAATAAATAAATAAATATTCCACAACTATCACACAACGCCATCTAGTCCCAAGCTAAGCAGAGCTTGTGTTATGGGTACTAGACAGCTGATAAACATACTTATATATTTCTAAATACATACATATTATAGATAAATTACACCCAGACACAGAACAAATGATCGTGCTCATTACACAAACATTTGTCCTGGGTGGGAATCGAACCCACGACCTCCGGCATAGCAGTCAGGGTCACTAACCACTAGACCAACAGCTAATCCAGTAATTCATAAATCTAGGAATAATAATTGTACATAATCTAATATCAATCTGTATGTCGACGCATAATAAATGTCAACGTAATTTTTGCATGTCGTTATGATGGAATGTGGAGCGCCACCTATTTTTATCTAACATCTTACATATATGTATACCCATGTTCAAGCAAATAAATAATTTTGAATTGAATTTGAATTGAATTGAATTCTGCAGCCACAAGGTCATACAGCCATAGTTCTAGTCATAAACTTGAAAAAAAATGTAAATAAAATCATTAAGTCTTGAGATGCTGCACTATAGCTGGCAGTTCTATGTAGCATCTCAGGCGTTCTCGACTCTTGTAGCACTAGTGCGATTGAAACTACAGTTCTGCAGCCACAAGGTCATACAGCCATAGTTCTAGTCATAAACTTGAAAAAAAATGTAAATAAAATCATTAAGTCTTGAGATGCTGCACTATAGCTGGCAGTTCTATGTAGCATCTCAGGCGTTCTGGACTCTAGTAACACTAGTGCGATTGAAACTGTACAGTTCTGCAGCCACAAGGTCATACAACCATAGTTCTAGTCATAAACTTGGAAAAAATGTAAATAAAATCATTAAGTCTTGAGATGCTGCATTATAGCAGGCAGTTCTACGTAGCATCTCAGGCGTTCTCGACTCTAGTAGCACTAGTGCGATTGAAACTGTACAGTTCTGCAGTCACAAAGTCATACAACCATAGTTCTAGTCATAAACTTGGAAAAAAATGTAAATAAAATCATTAAGTCTTGAGATGCTGCACTATAGCAGGCAGTTCTACGTAGCATCTCAGGCGTTCTCGACTACAGGAGCACTAATACGATTGAAACTGTACAGTTCTGCAGCCACAAGGTCATACAACCATAGTTCTAGTCATAAACTTGGAAAAAAATGTAAATAAAATCATTAAGTCTTGAGATGCTGCACTATAGCTGGCAGTTCTACGTAGCATCTCAGGCGTTCTCGACTCTAGTAACACTAGTGCGATTGAAACTGTACAGTTCTGCAGCCACAAAGTCATACAACCATAGTTCTAGTCATAAGCTCGGAAAAAAATGTAAATAAAATCATTAAGTCTTAAGATGCTGCACTATAGCTGGCAGTTCTACATAGCATCTCAGGCGTTCTCGACTCTAGTAGCACTAGTGCGATTGAAACTGTACAGTTCTGCAGCCACAAAGTCATACAACCATAGTTCTAGTCATAAACTTGGAAAAACATGTAAATAAAATCATTAAGTCTTGAGATGCTGCACTATAGCAGGCAGTTCTACGTAGCATCTCAGGCGTTCTCGACTACAGGAGCACTAATACGATTGAAACTGTACAGTTCTGCAGCCACAAGGTCATACAACCATAGTTCTAGTCATAAACTTGGAAAAAAATGTAAATAAAATCATTAAGTCTTGAGATGCTGCACTATAGCTGGCAGTTCTACGTAGCATCTCAGGCGTTCTCGACTCTAGTAACACTAGTGCGATTGAAACTGTACAGTTCTGCAGCCACAAAGTCATACAACCATAGTTCTAGTCATAAGCTCGGAAAAAAATGTAAATAAAATCATTAAGTCTTAAGATGCTGCACTATAGCTGGCAGTTCTACATAGCATCTCAGGCGTTCTCGACTCTAGTAGCACTAATACGATTGAAACTGTACAGTTCTGCAGCCACAAGGTCATACAACCATAGTTCTAGTCATAAGCTCGGAAAAAAATGTAAATAAAATCATTAAGTCTTAAGATGCTGCACTATAGCTTGCAGTTCTACGTAGCATCTCAGGCGTTCTCGACTCTAGTAGCACTAGTGCGATTGAAACTGTACAGTTCTGCAGCCACAAAGTCATACAACCATAGTTCTAGTCATAAACTTGGAAAAACATGTAAATAAAATCATTAAGTCTTGAGATGCTGCACTATAGCTGGCAGCTCTACGTAGCATCTCAGGCGTTCTCGTTTCCAGGAGCACTAACAGGCTTGTATTACTGATATTCAATAATTTATCTATAACTTTTGTAATCGAGTGGCTATGTACGCTTATCATCTACTTGTATAATTATTTGTTAAATGTAGCATCTACGTATGTTTAGGGTTTTTTTTTTAGTTACCTGTGGAGGCTTGTCATTGGCTTTTCTTAAGCAATTACTTAACATTATAGTGTAATTATAGCTGTAATCCCCTCAAATAAAATTTATGACTTTTCTTATTTTTATTCGTATTTTACCGCCAACCTACCAAAACAACTAAACGCTTATATCGGTAGGTACTTATATGTAGGAAGCTTTTAGTATAAGATCTATAGCAAAATGAAAACACAAATACGAAGCATTTAATAGCTTTCATAGCACATTCGGAATGACATGAAATACGTTTTATCTCCGCGATATATCATGTTACAGTGTGGTTCTTTGAATCATATTCAGTGAAGAGGCGTACAGTCAGTTAAACAATTGTAAAACTATTGTAACTCTGGCGAGTGCCCGCGACTTCGTTCGCGTAGTAGGCTCATCGCCATAACCTCCCATCTTTTCTTAGTCTTTCTTTCATAAGAACCTTCTCCTGACAATAATAAGAGAAAAAACAAAAGAGTTAGCGAGATGTTCCACCCGTTCTCAAGTTATAGCGTGACCAGGAGAAATAAGGGTTCATTTTTATTTATAAGTATAAAGATATAATATAGATTTGTAAACTTATTATCTGAATGTTGACATAGTTTACTAGTGGAAGATTTTATGCAGAGTCCGCTGTAAAAATGAACCCTATTTCTGCTGGTCACGCTATAACTTGAGAACGCCTTCACCGATTTTGCCAATTTTTGTTGTGGTAATTATTTTCAGCAGAAGGTTCTTATGAAAGAAAAACCAAGAAAAGAGTTATGGCGAAGCCGAAGGCCGCGCCTACTACGCGAACGGAGCCGTCGCTAGTATTTAGCATCTTACATCTCAGGTGACGAGGGCAGTGCATTGCCGTGCAGCGTTTTCAGCTGGTGTACTCGTAGTTTCAAATTCAAAATGGCAGTGAACTGTTAGAGACCTAAATCAGTCATTATTCAACTATTATTCCTCCAAAAATAACAAAATGAATTGCAAAAAGTTCCTCTGGAGTAACTTCTTATCTGCTATTTGACACAAAGCATCACAAAAGCAATTCCTATTTAGTGAGCCATTTTACGAATCTCCATAAAAAACTATCAAATAGATGAATTGCTAATATGAATCTGAAAGCGAATCATAATATGAATTCTCTTTAAGTGGCCATTTTATCATTTCTATTATGATTCCTATTAGAATCATAATATGATTCGTGTAAACCATTTTAGGCCTGCTGGTATGCAAGCGTGCGACTTGCTCGTCTAACCAGTGATTGACATAAAAAAAACCCGCTGGGCAGTTTTAGTGTCCAAGTCCACCTCATACAGAATATCTCTGAGATGGTATATCGGCTTTAGATTGCGATGTCAAGTCACGTATCACAGCGGCTTGGGCTAAGTGGCGGGAGGTCACAGGTGTCACTTGTGACCCTAAAATGCTGGTTAAGTTAAAAGGACAGGTCTACAAATCCATCATTAGGCTTGTCCTGGTATACGGCAGTGAAACGTGGCCAGTGCTTGAGCCACACAAGCTGGAGCTGCGTGCCACGGAGATGAAGATGCAGCGCTGGATGTGTGGAGTTACTCGGAACGACCGAGTCAGAAACTCCCGCATCCGCGGCAGCCTTCATGTCCGAGATATTGGAGACGAACTGCAGGAGAGTCGCCTACGCTGGTATGGTCACGTTTTGTGGAAACCGGCGGGATACGTGGGAAACTAATGTCTTGCCATACCGCCTCCGCCCGGGCCCGGTAGACTGGGTAAACCCAGGAAGTGCTGGCTTGGCATCGTAAAGGGTGATATGCGTGCCAATGGTCTCACCACTAGGGATGCAGAAGACCGTGCGAAGTGGAGGGAAAAAAGCAGGAAAACAGACCCCGGGCTTCTTGGCGGAAGTTAAGAATGCAAACGTGAAATTGCTAGAATGAAGAATCAATCAATCAATCAATTATTTTATTTCAGATTAAAATCCATTTCTTACATTTAATTATATATAAAAACATCATAATGTGCTTCCGGCTTCCCCGGGACATAACCTTGTGAAATTTGATAACGATTTGTTGAGCCGTTTAGGCTGATAAGGTAATAGAGAGATAGACAGAGTTTTATATAATATTTATGTAATAAAGTAGCCCAAGTACTCCTCATAACACCAGCTAGGCGCTAGACAGACGACGGGGCGGGGCGGTCTTTTTGCCCTCCGTGTGCGTTGGTAGTATAGGATTCCCTTTGCGCTATCGTTCGCGGCAAAATTGACCGCCCCGTCGTCTGCCTAGCGCCCTATCTGCCAGTGTAAGTCCTGCTAAAATCAGTCCAGCTGTTTCAGTGATTAGCCGGAACAAACGAACAGACAGACAACAAATTTTAAAACTGTTTTTTATGTAAGTACCGTATAATTTCATATGCATTTAGTAAAAAGCAGTGTGAAAATTTGAAATTATAGACACTTCAATTTTACTTATCTGTACTTATAGAATACCATTAAACACTTATATAGGCTGTTATAGAGCATAGAACTCTTTGTGAATGAGTACGCCCGGGGCAGTACTGCCTCCACACATTTATCTACCGTGGACCAGTAATGATCGCAATACTGCGTTCTGGTTGGAAGGGTATGGGTACCGGCGGAATTACAGGCACGAGAATTAAGACCTTAATGTCTCAGGGTTACGGGCGAAGGCAGTTTGTTACTTATGACGGCATGCATCTTTCATAGGCTCATGCTTGTAGCGTCTTATAATAACATAAAAAAGCTGCTTAAAGGAAAGTGTCACAATTGTAAAGAAAAATCATCGCGTCACACGCATAGGCCAACAGAATATCGATTGGTAAACGAATTTATCTTTTAAGCTATTGCATATAGCTTCTATCGCGGGCCTTGAGCGTGGAGACCGAATCCAGAAATTCCGTAACGAAAATAACCTAACACCCCCCCACACTTAACACCACTACGACTCCATCTATCGATGAATAGCAGAACTTTTAATGACTTTTTGAAATATCACGCTTGTCTCTTTAGTTCAGCAACTCGCCTCTAGATGGCATTGGTTAAATAATTATAATTGCATAAGTTGATTTGGCATCTATCGATGAATAGCAGAACTTTTAATGACTTTTTGAAATATCACACTTGTTTTTTAGTTCAGCAACTCGCCTCTAGATGGCATTGGTTAAATAATTATAATTGCATAAGTTGATTTGGCATCTATCGATGAATAGCAGAACTTTTAATGACTTTTTGAAATATCACGCTTGTCTCTTTAGTTCAGCAACTCGCCTCTAGATGGCATTGGTTAAATAATTATAATTGCATAAGTTGATTTGACATCTATCGATGAATAGCCGAACTTTTAATGACTTTTTGAAATATCACGCTTGTCTCTTTAGTTCAGCAACTCGCCTCTAGATGGCATTGGTTAAATAATTATAATTGCATAAGTTGATTTGACATCTATCGATAATAGCCGAACTTTTAATGACTTTTTGAAATATCACGCTTGTCTCTTTAGTTCAGCAACTCGCCTCTAGATGTCATTGGTTAAATAATTATAATTGCATAATTTGATTTGGCATCTATCGATGAATAGCAGAACTTTTAATGACTTTTTGAAATATCACGCTTGTCTCTTTAGTTCAGCAACTCGCCTCTAGATGGCATTGGTTAAATAATTATAATTGCATAATTTGATTTGGCATCTATCGATAAATAGCAGAACTTTTAATGACTTTTTGAAATATCACGCTTGTCTCTTTAGTTCAGCAACTCGCCTCTAGATGTCATTGGTTAAATAATTATAATTGCATAAGTTGATTTGGCATCTATCGATGAATAGCAGAAATTTTAATGACTTTTTGAAATATCACGCTTGTCTCTTTAGTTCAGCAACTCGCCTCTAGATGGCATTGGTTAAATAAATATAATTGCATAAGTTGATTTGGCATCTATCGATGAATAGCAGAACTTTTAATGACTTTTTGAAATATCACGCTTGTCTCTTTAGTTCAGCAACTCGCCTCTAGATGTCATTGGTTAAATAATTATAATTGCATAAGTTGATTTGGCATCTATCGATGAATAGCAGAAATTTTAATGACTTTTTGAAATATCACGCTTGTCTCTTTAGTTCAGCAACTCGCCTCTAGATGTCATTGGTTAAATAATTATAATTGCATAAGTTGATTTGGCATCTATCGATGAATAGCAGAAATTTTAATGACTTTTTGAAATATCACGCTTGTCTCTTTAGTTCAGCAACTCGCCTCTAGATGGCATCGGTTAAATAAATATAATTGCATAAGTTGATTTGGCATCTATCGATGAATAGCAGAACTTTTAATGACTTTTTGAAATATCACGCTTGTCTCTTTAGTTCAGCAACTCGCCTCTAGATGTCATTGGTTAAATAATTATAATTGCATAAGTTGATTTGGCATCTATCGATGAATAGCAGAACTTTTAATGACTTTTTGAAATATCACGCTTGTCTCTTTAGTTCAGCAACTCGCCTCTATATGGCATTGATAAAATAATTATAATTGCATAAGTTGATAAAAACAGCTATGCAATAGCTTTACCGCGGCAGTCTCCGAGTGCCACACGTCTTTTTTATTTGTCTTCTACCGCCCTATGTAACTTGCTATTAAAATATTGCAAAGATTTCTTACCCTATGTTCTACCGCTACGCTATAATGTTCACATTACTGTGTTCCGGTCTGAAAGGTGCTAGGGAAATTACAGGCGCATGAAAGTGAACAACTAAATGTTTCAGGGTTACGGGCGCAGTGCAGTTCGTTACTTGTGACTAAATAGGTTTAGGTTTAACGATTTATTACTCATAAAGAACGTAGTTCACTTACAATGAGCTTAAAATACTAAAACTAGTAACTAATTAAGAACTAGTTAATATTAAAACATATAAAAATATCCAGTTTTCTAGTGGTATGGACTTAAAAAACATGTTCATATATATACTTTTTTAGTTTAGTTTTAAACATATGTATATTTCTACAGTTTTTAACATCGTTAGGTAACTTATTAAATAATTGTGCACCCTCAAACAAAATGTTTCTTTTACCGTAGTTAGTTCTTGGAGTATTTACTTTTATTTTATTTGTATTTCTTAAGCTGTATTTATATGACCTTTTTGTAAATGTTATTTTTGTGTGTATTTTTTCAGATATTATTTTTTTGACCAATACACATGTTGTGTATGTATATAGCTGGTTCAAATTAAATAGCTAAATGCATCTGTTTTGGCTTAAACCCAGGTGGACCTCAAACTTGTTCTGTATTTTAATCATATAAAAATAAACAATTCGAACGGTTAATAAAGCAGACAAGTTACACAGCTTAACTAGGACAACACGAGCAAAGCCAGAGGTGTAGCTAGAGAGTATTTATGTTATTTAACCGACTCACGTGGTCATCGGAAAGGTATTTGCATTTTTATGACAAAACTTTAGTAATTGAATATCCAAGTTCCCTTTACAGCTGGTTCGTGGGATGAGACTAGTGCTGGGACACTGCTTTGACTCTTGAAGAGTTTTTTTATTTGATAAGTTATTTTTTTTATTTTAGACGTGATAACGTCTTATAAATCTATGAACGTCGGCTGCACGCACGAACAAGTACAATTTGAATAATTTTATACCGACTACCATTCCATTCAGTTATTGGAGTGTAACTCAAAAACGTCTAGACTGACTTTGATGAAATTTAAATGGGACCACACGGGAAGAACCAGCTTTCAAACAAAAAAAGAATTTTGAGAATCGGTTCACCCAGTCGAAAGTTATGAGGTACTTAACAAACATAAAAAAACAACTGAAAAAATACATTCGAGTTGAGTACCTCCTCCTTTTTTTGGAAGTCGGTAGAAAAGTACTCTCATCATAAGGCGGTAGATATAAGGCGATAAGCGATAGAGAGGCACGATCGGCCTAAGCGTTCGGCTTTTGATGTTATCACGTAAAATTATCGGCCATAAACCGACTTTACAGACAACCATTTTTTTTATAATAGTTCATCAAAGTGACTCCCTCTCGCCTGATGGAAAGCGAAGATGGAATCAAGAAGCGATGATCCAGCCGTAAGCTGCACTACTCGCCACCCCTATGATGACCTGAGAGACGCTTTTTCTAGAAGCATGGTTTTGGCATATAATACGGTATGCGTACCAAATGTGTTATTTTCCCATATATTAATTTTAAAACACTAACGTCTGCTTAGTGAGAATAAAATTTGCAATTTGAGAGACTCCACAACTCCACATTCTCGGACGTGATCCGAACCCTGTGTCTTCCGATAATCCGTGTCCAGACGCCATGACCACTAGGCCACCGAGGCAATCCGACTATACATCGAATTTAACCTTCTAGTTGAGCTAGTAGCTCTAGTATAACGTAATGTAATGTAATGTAACTCTAGCGCTGAGCAAAATGTGGAGGGGATAGCTGCGCATGGGTACAGTCGCGCACATGTGACAGAGAGAGACAAGAGTCCCTCGTCTTACATGTGACAGAGTGAGACAAGAGTCCTTCGTCCCTCTAGCCACCCTGTGATACCCAATTTTTGACTTCTGCGCAATAACGGTCAGCGCTAGAGTTACATGCCGCGGGTTATAGCTGATTAGTTTTTTCTACTTCAGCCTAGTGTTAATCCAGGGCAAGTTAATAATTATATATTTATTAACTGTTATAATTAATCATTATTATAACACATACTTAATTTCCCTCAAATCCTTTGAGACATTTAAGGGTGAAGAAGACTCTCATATTTATTAGCTGTGCCCTGCGGTTGCACCCGCGTGATGATGAATGATGATGATGAAAAATCCTATCCTAATACACCCGCGCGGAATACACTGCGCGTGATAATCTGTTTGTTACCCGTTTGTCCATGTAAAACATTTAATTTTAGTTCGTCAATTATCTGAAATTTAAATTCAATTTATGGCATTTTTTTACATTTTTATCGAACCTTTTTACAATTTTCTCTTATATTTTCTATTAGGTATTAAATAACTCTATTACGTTGTCTGCTGACAACCTATCAATATACTCCGCTACGTTCTGTGAGAGTTTAATTCTTGTCAAATATATGTTCTGTCGAACAATAACTTGTCGAACTAAGCGACTTGTCGAAGTATTGAGATGTTCAAATTCAGTATGACACCGCAAAGATCCATACATAGAAACTTTCACTATAACCATATTAGTAGCATTAGATTGATAGGTGTGATGTGATGCCTTACAGACTACCGACTGTGTCTATAGATAAACCGAGCGCTTACCGTCAGACGATCGACTAGTTTTTCTCATTAAAACAACGGTCACGAGCTACAAGCTATAATAACTTTATTTATTTCATGCTATGGGTCCAGATAGGTAATCTTATTCTATGAAAAAACGATCAAAAACTTTATCAAATTAAATCTATGAATAAATTTAAAAATAACGTAAAGATTTTCGCCACGATCTGTACGGCCTACGCATGTTAAGTGAGCAAACTTTGTATTGATATATAAAGGGGTTGTCAACTGATATCCGTCACTCTATAACCGGATCTGCTTTAGACGCCATCTTGAGAGTCTTGGCGCGAAACTCAGTTATAAGCGTATATTTTTTCTATGATGTTGAAACTTACGGCCATTGTTTCGTTAGTGCTTATTGGTAAGTGTTACTTACTTTTAATTACAAAATACATAATACATATAAAATATTTTACAACATTTTTATATTTTGTAGAATGTTTCTCAATCTTTCCCCTATGGCCCCTTAGGAAGTGTCTCTCCCTATCTAATGAACACTTAATTGTTTTTTTATATCTTATCGTATATTTTACAGTCTTTTGTATAAAAGTGCCTTAGTATATTTATTATTCTGATGAATCTTATTTTATTATAAGAGCGTACTGTTTATTGCATCATTATGAATAAAAATATTTGCATGCCAGATTGATGAAATATGCTAGGACGACTTTATTAACACTAAGAGCTGAATTGTACCATATTCCTTGCAAATAAATTATCATTTATCATAAGGAATTATACATAGGTATGTTCTGTCTCAATGTTCTCCTTGTAATGGCCCAATTAAAAAAGACTGTGTTAAAAATTGTGTTATATACTACGAAGAAATATTTATTTATTTGTAGGTTATATACACAATTCACGGGTCTTGAATTAAAGTTTCATCAAGTTCTTCACTTTTTTATGGGCACTCCAAAATGTTTACTCATCTGTTACTTAGTTTTTACATGACAATATTATTGCAAATTTCGTTTAAATAGCCGTTAGACCATGATTTTTCAGATTTTTGTGATTATTATAATCTGGTATTGAACAACGCAAATATATCGTATATTAATAAGGCATATTTGAATTATTTAACGAACTAAAACATCACTTAGGCGCACTTGCACGTTCCAGAGTTAGCTTCAATAACTCAGAGCCAACTGCTAAAACGGGGTTTTATAATTAATTTGTCTTGCACCATTAAAGGTTAGGAGTAAATCTAAGGTTATTTATTGAAGTATTTAACCCAGCAATGTGGGAGGGTTAAGTCTTTAACTAGGGTTAGTGAAGTATTGTGTCAAAAGAAATTGAGGCTACTTTCTGCTGTATAATGTACTCTTTGGACGAAATTACACGAGACAATACGTATAGAATAAAAAGTCGTCAAATTTCATACAACAAAGGAAAATAAGAAAGTTTGTATACATTGTACTATAGTGCCAAAGAGATAGATATAAGTTTCACTTTTTTTTCGATTCATAAATTATTGGCCAGGTTACAATATAAGCGCATAGACAATTCAATGTTCCCATCTAAAGATTAGAAATGTCTGCTTAGCAAAACCGGTGATCTTTTATAGTCGCAAGGCAAAATGAGAGTTAATAATTGATATGACTAACGCAAGTTTACAAACTCGTAGACTTATTTATTCGACCCGAGCAAACGTGCAACTGGGCCTTAATGTTATAAATGGCGTTCACGCCAGTACGGCATCAAGTGAAATTAAATAGAGGAAGTTTGGAATAAACATTACTTACACCTATGATAAGCAGATAGACAAACGTTTGATCCCGGATAAATGTTTTTGTACCTATTATTTTATACACTATGCGGAGCTGTGGATCGCAAATGGTAGTAATTATTTGCCAAGCATAACCATTTAAAAATACTTTATTAATCTAAAGAACCCAAGTAAACTTGTTTTAGTATAGAAAAGTAGCTAATTATATTATTTTTATAGCGACATGGTCGCAGGTGGATTCTAGACGGCATAAAAAGGACGCTTCTGAGCCGAGAGACTTTGACTCAGGTGACCTGTGTGTTAGATGAAATAGAGGTCAACTTTGCATGTCTTGTCATTACACTACATCTTTGTTGTTTTAACAAACTAAAATGTTTAATGTGTTATTATGTAATATTCATATCTTGATCTGTTTTTTGTTATTGTTTTAATAGAGATAGGTATAGTACACATTTTATTTCGAAAATCATCATGTTTGGTTTCGTGTACTGAGATGATGAATGATGAATGCGTCAGAGTGAATATTTATACTCGTAGTTGCTAACGTCATATGGAATGGATTTGACTTGTGATTTTATTCGTATTAACCTCGTCATTTAAACCAGAATTTATTTTAATTATACAATATTAATTATATACACGTTTTACATTCTATGTTATGAGGAGTGTGTAATAAAGTGTATTTTTATAGATATGAGTGTATGTTATTATAAAGCATGAGGCATGGTTGTTCAACAAATCAATGTGAGAAATTAATTCTACAACAATAGATAATACGATGTTACATTAAATGTATTTATGTTTTACGGAAATTGTAATACTAGATATAATATATAATTGTAATAATGTAATATGTTTGGTATAAAATATCAGATATATCAAAAATATATAATTTATTTATATATATTTGGCGACTTAACCATCCATTTTTAAAAAGAACTATCGCAAGCCTCGCGTTTAAAGCCATCGACGAGCCATTCACTCGCGTGTCCCCACAGGCAAATGGGTTATATATTTTTGACGCAGACACATTTGACATCTTCTAAAATAAAAGTTTTATATATAGGTAGGTATTAAGTATCAGCTAGTCAGAGCCCCTTTTAAAGACATGGTCTTGCCTATTCGGAGTTTAACCACAATAAACATACAGATATACAAAGTTTTGTTATTTTAAAAGTTCTGAGGGGAAGTGATTTCTCAATGAACTGCTTATTTGCCTCGAAAGGACTTTATCCACATGTAGGTCTAAACGAAGTGCTTAAGTAGGTCCTTAAAAACTCATTCAACCCAAACATTGCAGTTTTAGAGAGAAAGAAGTTCACTTCCTAGGACGGGATTCGAACCTGCGTCTTGTCACGAGTCACGGATTGTCCTTGTCAGACGCCATGACCGACTCGGTCACCGACGCTCTAGGTCCAAGCATCGAATTTTAACTCTCTATCTGATTTTGAGCGTCGTATGGGGACGGTCGTTAAATCCATCTTTGGAATACCATCATTCTTCTTCATCAATTAGCTTACTCAATTCATTAGTATATGTAAAAGAAGTTGGCAGAGGAACATAATAATATGCAACCACATCCTTCCAGATGTGCCTTATTTCATGAAAGTGTAGGAATTGCCATCGACTGGCCACTATTCCATACTCTAGACTGAGAATTGAATACACAGTTAAACTCAATACCTTATAGTCTGGGACTTGAACACGGAATCTCATTACTACACTAGGCCGGTATTACAGAAAGTCGTTGAGTTTTGAATCTCAATTTGAGCTTCGACTTGACAGTAATTGTCATTTAAAATTTACTAAGATCTGTACTCAAGTTGGTACTCAAGAATATCGGCCTTAGACCCTAAACCTAAATAAGTACAGTATGTCAAGTCAAGTTCGATTGCTAATCTAGACCGTGTGTATGTTTATAACAAGTACTACTTTGATATATTGTGTATATTTATTATGGATTATGAGCACAGGTAGTACAATGTGGGCAGCGAGCTTGTCCTGCGACTCGTGCGGTAGCGAATGCACGTCGGCGTGTGGCACGAGGCACTTCAGGTCATGCTGCTTCAACTATCTGAGGAAGAAACGGGTTCCTGATGCAGAGAAGGTATGTAATACCACATGTTTGTGTACCTATTGTATCCAGGTGACAGATAAGAGTTTTGATTTGGCATCGTGGTGCAAAGTGTTCTAACCACGAACAATAGAAGTAAGAGAGGCTGCAGAAATTGATGATAATGTATCGTTGAACGCGATACTTCATTGCGTTATTTGAGTGTCAGATTGTAAACTGTTTTAGTATATAAGCAGCAATGGAATTTGGAAAGCGAATATCTTATAATCTTGTTCCCGATCATAATGTAGTGGTAGAAAGTAGGGCCAAAGAAGTAAGGGAAATTGTTGCTATGGCCAGGGTTACGTCCTCTTACTACGATACGTTGTTGGAAAAGAGAAGATATTTTTATCGATCTACCTTTACCTAAAAGTGTTTTGGCAGAGTATTGTGTTAAGGCACTAGAGTACTGTAAATGCAACTGACCACTCAGGTTTAGGTGCAAGCACATTCATAGATTCTCTTCACAGAATCACCGTTCTACGTCTCACCTCTCTCGCCTCTTTTTCTCATAATACACATGATGTTTGTTTACAGTTTACACCACAGAGCGGCCATATCCTCAAATCTCAACAAGAGCTTTCAAAAGTACCCCAAGCAAGACCAGTCTTCGTCGTCGAAAATATTCCAGAACAATGGATGTCCAACGTGATCCCAAGCGAATACCGGCCTTATCCATACGACGATATGTACGAAAATAGATTCTTCGATGTTTAAGAACCGAATTAGAAGGCTGCATACCATGGGATATTTAAGAAAGGTTTTGGGTGCTGACAAAAAATAAACTTTGGACAAACTGTAACTTTTCAGAGTATAGTTTTACTGACAAATCGAACGACTAAGGAAACGATACCTTAAATTACATTGCAGTTTATAGATATTGAAATAATTCTTCAAAAATTTAATAAAAGGTGTGACGTTATGTATGAGAATCTATAGATGAAAAAGCATAGTCCAGTGACTAGCTTGATGTTTAAAGCCCTGCATGTACCAGAACTGTTATGGGTGTACACAGCGCTTAACATCGTGTCACTTGAAGGTTAATTTATAAAAGGATAAAATCGGATTTGTACCAAAACAGCACCCAGAAACAAATATTTCACACATCCTGTCAATTTTTGAGTAAAAAATAAAAACTATTTTATGTCTATTAGGGCTGGATATATAGACGTAAAATAAACAAAAAATAACTAGTTTTAATAATAATAAATAAAAACATTACTATACAGACGAAGAAGTTTTATTTCTTCTAATAATTCAAACATTTATTACTAAGTTTATATAAATTAAACAAATATAGCTCTTATTAAACTAAATAAGTTATTATAAATCAAATCAATCTCTAAATCGGAATGATCGACTAACACAATATTTTAATATTCAACCGATACTCAACAATATAATCGTAATAAAGCAAGTGACTAGAGAACTCTTCGTGGACACAAAATGTACTTTAGTCTATAAAAACTTGTGTGTAAGGTTTAACGCTGTCTTAAATCAAATCTTAGCCGTTATGTATGTTTCTTCACAAGTCTTACACGTCATACGCCGAGTCAAAGGTGTCTATAAGTATTAAGCTGAGTACTCCCATAGACGGCATCACTTGTCTTTAATCAGACAAAGAAGCTGTTTAGGCTCATAATACTTCCTGAATTTTGACGTTTTTAAACTCTAGCTTACTTTTCACTGTATCTATTTCGACACTAATCTATTTATTATTAATTTACTGCAATAACAAACTTGCATTACAATATTTGTATTCCGTATCGTACATAATTACTGTTTTATGCATTCGCAAAGTACACAGGTTCTACAGTTAATAAACATCATTCTTCAACAACGTTTAAAACAATGACAGCAAAATGTTGCAAAATTAGAATAACTATAATTAGAATCCAGCTGGGATCGCAAGAAAAGATTGAGAAACGCCGCTGTAACAGCATGCGACAAGAAAAAGGACTTACAAATTATATCACAAAACAATAATTACGTCACCTCCTAGGTCTAAATTAATTAACAACTTAATTTATTACTTATATCGTAATAGCGTAATATTTCCACCATTAATTACGTATATGAAATGTTTAAATAAGTAAATATAAAGACAATATAATGAATAATACTTAATATTTGAGATTGATATCTCAAATAGCCTAGACAGGCTTTCTATACGATACAATTAACTGATAAAGACATAATGCGGAGGAAAAACTAAGATAGTGATACAAAATTCGGGACCCTCGCTGCTAGATCACGCTCTCCATGAGGACGGGCATCAGTACTGCTCGAACCCCAGTCGGAGTATAACGACTAGATGATAGACGTGAGTGTTTGTCGGTTTTACCATTTAATTATGAGTTCTCATGGAAGTTTTTATGACAATGAAAACAATAGTTACCAGAGTTGCAAAATACCAGATTGAAATACCAAATGCTCAAACGATAGTAATCACTCGAAATCAACCTTTGTTTCTAATGTTTAATACGATACGAGTCTGATCATGTTTCGTACGTAAACTAAACGCAGCAGAGTCATGAGATTATATAATGAATAATAGGTTAATATAATACCTAGAGAAGCTCATTGTAGTTGGCCAGGGCAACGGGAAAAGACCACGCGGTCGCTCACTTACCTGACGGTCAGACGCAGTAAAGTAGCTTACCGGCTTGCGAATCACGAAAGTTATAGTACATCGAGCGGTCAACCATTCAGACTAGACACGACCTTCAGCAATGAAGATGCAGACTATGATGATGAGGTTACTACCGTGCCATTGTCAGCAATAAAATGAAGCTGTTGAAAACACTGGCGACTACAATGTATCGTTTAGAAAGACTGAGTATTGCTGTAAGAGTAACAAATTGATCATTCTTGTATTTCTTTCTTTTCAGCCAAAACGCTACGGCATACGCGGTTATTTAGACATTCAATCAATATATACGGTTATTTGTTTATTTTTTCATTATTTATTGATAGTTATAAATTTCCTTCTGTTTTCTCCTGGCTATCTCAGCGCTGGCGTCTTGGATCGCCTCCCAGAGCTTGGCTTCCGACAGGATCTGGCGGGAGAGCTCGTCGATTGCCCCTTCTGAGTCAAGTATAGAGCCGAGTGCTTCGTCGTCCACATACTAGAAATGAACGAAATAATTCTATAAAGTGATTTTGAAATGTATTTGTATATATATTCTATAAATATAATAGAAATATAACGCATCGCTGTCTGTACGTGGAAGTTATATGAGAAAAGTATTATTCGGACATTTATAAACGAAAATAGAATGAAAAAATTTTTATTATAAAAACTAACGTGGTTTGTACACATTACTAATGTGAACAAGTACAATTTGAAAAATTGAATACCGACTTCCATTCTATTCAGTATTGGAGTGTATCACAAAAACTACTGGACCGAATTTGATGAAATTTAAATGGTACCACACGGGAAGCACCAGCTTTCAAACCAAAAATATTTTTGAGAATCAGTCCACCCAATCGAAAGTAAAAAAAAAAATACAGCCGAATTGAGTACCTCCTCCTTTTTTTGGAAGGATTTACTCACGTAAAAAAGTCAGATCTTTCCGAATATAGCCTCCCACTGCGAGGCGAGACGCAACCGCGAGCGTTCTGCACTCTCCTTGAAAAAGACCACCGGATGTGGTTGAAACTATGTGAGTGAATACCGTTTTTCATATTAAGAAAAAATAACGTTAGAATTTTTGTCTGTCTGTGCACACGCTAATATCAAAAACGGAGTACCCAATTTACTTCTCACTAGTATATTGTGGTAAGCAGCACTTAAATTAGTGTTTGTTTCATGTCAATCGCTTCATAAATAAAAAAGTATTGACATTTAAAAAATAACATGTGTAGCGCGAGCTTAAGGCGAAATGAGTTCCAACTTTCATGATTCGACTTCGCGAAAACTTAGTTTTTCGACGCTTAAACCTAATAATCGAATTTCGAAAAAAAACCTAGTGTAAATTGAATATACGTCCTTATGAAGTATGGGAGCCAATACACGATTGAGCAAACTTGGCTCGATAGAAAAAAATCGGCAACATTCCCTAAATTTTGCAATTTTTCTTACGTGCTTCGTGGGAAAAAGCATTTTTATTCAATTATGGGCAAATATATTTCAATGAATGTATGATATTCGAATTCCCAATGAAATTTGCTAGCGAACTATGGACTCTTTTATCATCAAAGTATAATACATTTGATTGTACGAAATAAATATAAAAAGTATTAGCACGTATTCAATTGCATTTTTGTATTAAAACGTCCATTCTGGTAAACAATTCTCAACCTTATGTAAAGCATCGTAAATTGTTTTAAAATTAGGAATGGACTGCGCCTTAATTTTAGGTTGTTTGTGAACGAAGCGTAGCACGAGCGCGTTCGGTTTTCTCCGCACACCTCCGCCCTGCTCGACAGAGAGAGACGCACCGCCGCGCGAGAGACTGCGTCGCGTGTGATAATCTGTTTATTCCCGGTCGTTTTTATGTATACCTAATTAGTGAAGTGTAAATACCTACCTATTGTGCGATTATACCGCTTCGTTCGGGAGAACCCGTTTTTTCTTATATCAATACCCTAGCTGTGAGGAAAAGCCCAAACGAGAACTGTACATGTTAGTAAGGTTAAAATTTAGAAAACTATGACACTTTATCGTGCAGAAGACATAAAACCACACTCCGTATCGTAAAGTGTAATACCACCCTTTACAAAAAAGAATGTATTTGCCTTAGGCATAAACATTTATAACCATTTGCCACCATCGCTGAAGGATGCCAACTCAGTTTCTATCTTTAAAATAAAAGTAAAATTACTTATTTATAAAGCCTATTATAGAGTCAATGTTTTTTTATCTGACCAAACATTAAAATATTGACATTATAATAAACATATTGCTACTTACGGGATGAAAACCGTGGTAATTATTTAATTGAGCTCCCGATATTCCGGACTCGGAAAAACGTACTGACACAGTGAGCGTGTTCTGTCGTGAATTACGATCGAGTTCCAACAGTGCACGTAGCAAAAGACAGAGAAAGAGGCTAGACAGATATGTCTGCTATTAATGTTTCATCCACCCACCCGCATTCTCCAGTCGTCCCGCGATCATGGCGCTTGCAACAGTGTCGAAATATCGGGAGCTCAATTAAATAATTAGTACGGTTTTCATCCCGTAAGTAGCAATATATTTATTAAAAACAACCGTGAAAGTTTAAAAAAGTGATTGACATTAAAATATTGAATTTACTGTTATATTAGATGTGTTTTTTTTTTGTTTTGTTGTCAATATTTTTTCAATACATTGACATTGAATTTTCTAATTAATAATATGTAAATTGAATAATGTTAATATATATGTGTAACATTTTTTTTTCACCACCATGGTATTTAGTTCTAAGAATAATTATTTAAAGTTATATGATTATTAACGGGATATTTACCGTGGTAAGGTTGTGGAATGAGCTCCCGATATTTCGGCGCAGTTACATGCACCATGTTCACGGGAAGACTGAAGAATGCGGGTGGTTGGTCGAAAAGTTAAAAAGTTAGGTGCAGACATAACGATCTACCCTCTTTCTTAGTCTTTTGCTACGGTTATCACTGGAACTCGAACTCGATCCTAAGTCCCGACAAAACACACTCACTGTATCACTGCGTATAGTATTTTGAAATGAATTTCTTTTTTCGTTCAAAATCGTTATGCACCTAACTTTTTAACTTTTCATTGAAGAGCTTATTCCACAACCTTACCACGGTAAATATTCCGTTAATAACTTTAGTGAATAATTATTTTATTATTGTAAAGTACCTAATCATTTATTCACAGACATGATAATATTAATGTTTGCACACCCAATGAGGTAGAATATAGTGGACTGTATAATATGTAATCATAAGATATCTGTTTCTAAACCTTTGTATTCATGCAAGTAAATTAATTTGAATTAGAATTTGAACAATCTCACCACTACACCAAGACCAAACGAGCGAAGCCGCTGGTGCGTCAACTAGTCAACAAATATTTCTTCCATCATGGCTAGTATCATCATCATCATCTCAGCCGTAGGACGTCCACTGCTGAACATGCGCCTCCCCCATAATTTTCCAAAAGGACCGGTTGGAAGCGGCCTGCATTGCTAGTATGAAACTAGTTAGCTTTATGTCATCCCCATGCCTAGTACTTCAATGGTATCCCAGAAAGGTCACTTTGAATGTTATTATATTACGACGGTACAAGATCGAGGCAGCGTTCCGGAAACTACGCGAAGTCTTCTCGTCGAAAATACCTCAGTGCCTCAAGACAAGAGTCTTGGACCAATGTGTGTTACCAGTGATGACTTATGGCACTGAAACGTGGTCTCTTACTATGGGCCTCATAAATAAGCTCAAAGTCGCACAACGAGCTATGGAGCTATGCTCAGGGTTTCTCTACGTGATCGAATCAGAAATGAGGAGATATAATGTATGTTCGTAAAAATTTACATAAATATGAGTTAAGTAGTGATCACCACACTTTTATTACCAGAAATACAAATAGGATAGCTGTACCTAGTTTTAGACTTGCGAAGACTAATAAGTCATTCCTAGGAAATTGTGTGCGTTCCGTAGAACGAAAGTCACCGACATAGCTCAAAAGATTAGCCAGTTGAAGTGGCAGTGGGCAGGGCACATAGCACGCAATGGGGCCTTAAGGTTCTGGAGTGGAGACCACGGACCGGCAAGCGCAGCGTAGGTCGTCCACCGACACGGTGGACAGACGACCTGATGAAGGTCGCAGGACGACGTTGGATGCAGGCCGCTTCCAACCGGTCCTTTTGGAAAAGCCTTGGGAGGCCTATGTTCAGCAGTGGACGTCCTACGGCTGAGATGATGATGATGATGGCAAGCTGGAGGCCCACCTGGTGTGATGATGAACTCTGCCTGCGTCCGTAACCTGTGCCTGTAATTTCACATCACACATACCCAACACAGTCCTGCAAACATTACTGCTTCACGGTTGGAATATGTGTGGTGGCAGTTCTACCTGGTCGAACTCATTCACAAAGAGTTCTACTCCTCCTGAAACTAACTATGACTACTTGAGAACTTCGAAATCAAATAAGTTTTACAAATCATAATCAGAAAATTTTGCTCCCACTGCTGAGACTCGAGCCTTCCTCTCAGAGAGAGGAGTTGGGCCATAATCCACCACGCGGGCCCAGTGCGGCTTGTTGGATAGGTTAGTGGCCAACCTATGTCGAAGTTTTCAGGCCGCTCGAAGGCCTTCGACATAGCCTTACTGTTGTCCTAAGACAAACACACCGACGGCTTAACGTGCACTCCGAAGCACGGAAGCGCTCAGTTGATGCCACTAGCACACACCCATCCAACTCCTGACCGCAGCAAGCGTTGCTGGACTTGTTGATCAGCTGGGCTATTATTTATCTCAGTTGCTAACAAATGTGGATTGAAATCTGAAAAAATGGCCGCTCTATGTCACTTTTGTCAACTACAGTGATCAAATTACTAACGTTTTTGCTTACTGGAGTTGCCAAAACTGACATAGGGCCGCCATTTTTCAAGATTTTAATCAACATTTGTTAGCAACTGAGATACATAATAGCCCTGCGGTTAAGATCGCCAAGTCAAGCTCCGCTACGAGCGCTTCAGTTTTACGAATGTGTATTTCATATTCAAAGTTAATGACGTTGTTACATCAATTTGTGTACGTATATCTTTAAATCACTTGTCCCCTTTTGTTGGACAACAGTACTGAGAATATTTTGTTAATGCGCCTTAGTAGGGGTCAGAGAGATATTTTTTTGATTCAGGCTTTACTTTGCAAAAATCCATGATCAAAAACGATATTAAAAGAAATATTTAATGACACTTCACACTTGACACGTCGAGCGCTCGACGTGTCAACATCCCCTGAGGATGCCTCGTGTAGAGGCGAAACACGTGTCGAATATTTTTCGGTTGATTGGTTTGTTTTGTGTGTTGTTTATTCTGTATACTTCCCGTTTATAGTTTGTGCGGGAGGGAGGGTGGTGCACACCGCAACTCGGCCATTAGCAATGTTCTTAGCGGAAGTGTCAATAAATATTTCTTCTAATATCGTTTTTTTAGGGGTCAGAGATCTGAAGGGCATCATCATGGTGGTAGGAACGGTTGTCTGGGAAAGGCCGTATTAGGCTACCAGATTGCCCATAGTGATAATAAATTTTAGGCATTTCATTATTTTATATTTTATGCTGTAATTATTTTTTTATTTTTTCTATCCACCAATCATCATCAAAAAGGTGGACACCTACCTGTCCTTACTCGATAGCATAATAATAAGTTACCTGTCGTTGTCTGAGATCTTGTGATGGCATCCCCGGAGCTGCCACGGATCGTTTACGTCCACAACCTGAAATTAATTTTATTATTATTAGTCTTGTTTCGTGGCTTTTGGGAAGGAGCCACCACAACTCCGACAGCGTCACGTTAAACGATAGACTGTGAAACGAAGGAGCATTGTACGGTGAACAGGGATTTTTGTGGAGGTTATGTTTTATTAAGTTATGCGTGAGCATACAGACAGACAGACATTCAGGTTTTTTTTCAAAAACGTCATCTTCTTGCCAAGTACCTAGATAATTTTATTTACTTACTAATTTTATAAACTTTTTATAACAACTGTTGGGGGTATATTAAAAAGTATCTCCATACTTCAAGACAATGACACCCGCCTCTTCAGTCCGCTCGTGACCACGATCAATGCAACTTGATCGAAACGTCGAGGTAAATAAATATTATTACTATAGTAGATCCAACCGTTTATCCTCTTTTTGACAGCACCAATAGAACGTAACATGACGATGTTACGCAAAAGTTAACTTATAAATGCGAGGTTTTAAAAATATGACAACTGCTTAAATTTGCTCCTTGATCCCGTATAATAATCATCTTTCACAAAATGAGTCCATAAGTGCAGTAGTTTTTTTATAAATTCCATAAAATAACAAACGTTTTTAAAAAATTACGTTCTATGGCTATCAACATAGTGATGTTACGAAGTTACGATTGAGATATCGATATTGTTTATGAACTATTTTTACACGGGTGTTTTCCGTTCTCGGCACATAATATCGGATTTATTTTTATGTAAAACCGTTATATTGATGCGCCTCAGGAAAACATACAGCATTATTTGAAGACGTGTTTATCTCCTGGTGTATATCCAAAAAAGAACAAGGTTATGATGACTATGATGATTACAAGTACAAGTCATACTTGACGAAGCTGTTACCGGTTAAATCTGGGATGGCCAGCGAGCAACACGGAAGGGAGTAGGCATACACAGCGTTTCCCCTCTGTCAAAGTACAAGTCCGCATGGACCATGGAGTTTGATAATATACTGTGGGGTGAGGGCGGGGCTAGATTTGTGAATGGTGCTTTATTTTTTATGTGTTAGTGATTTGGTTGTGTGAGTATGATCGGCAATGGATCGGTACAGGTATGTTTTGTATGTAATAGTGCGGCTTTGCGCTAGTGTGCAACTTCCCCTCCCGCAAGAAATGACAGAAAGATTTGAACAATATTTTTTAGCTAAGGCTACTCCCTTCCGTGTTGCTCGCTGGGGATGGCAGACATTAAAGTCTGCCGTTTGGTACCAGAAAATAGTAAAGTTTGAGCAACCCCAATTCCAATTTAAGCAAACGAAATCTAATCTTTTATTTTTATTTATTTATTAATCAAAATCAGATTCATCGTTGCTGTCACTCGAGCTATTGCCGACATTTATAATTAATTGTTGACTCATATAATCTATCGCCACGTGTTTATCCCAATCTGCCATTATAGTTTCTTGTGTTTTTTGAATTACATTTTGCCAGCTTTCCGCAGTTACTTTCACACATGCATTTTTTAATAAATTTACCATTTTGTTTGCCGTGAATGGGGGTTTTGTGTTATTTCTAGCAGCGTGTCCTTTAACTTGAGCCCATATTAATTCAATGGCATTGTATTGACAATGATAGGGTGGAAGTCTAAGAACCCAATGACCATGTTCTGCAGCTATTTCGTCGATCACATATCGTTTTGGGAAGTGTTTTTTTGTTCGTAATATATTTAGTAATTGTACTTTTAGTAAGGAGTTATCAACATTTTCACCATGTCGTTGAAGCCAGTCAATGATTACTTGTTTTTTGTCGGCCTGGGTCGGCATTTTATCAATTTGGCGTGAGTGATAGGATGCGTTATCCATAATAATAACTGACGGTTCTTCCAATGATTGTACCATTTCCTTAAACCAACTTTCGTAAACCTCAGAATTCATTTCTTCGTGGTACTCAACTGTTTTTTTGGATTTAAAGGCCAACAAAGCATCTGGCATGAATCCTTTCACAGACCCTGCATGGCAAATGATTAGACGTTCTCCTTTTCCCATCGGTACTGAGGTAGTGGAAGCAGCGGTGTCATCAGTCCAGCTCTTAGACACTGTGTGGTTCGCATTCAGCCAAGTTTCGTCAGTGAAAACAACATTTGACCAATCTGTAATTTTTTTGGCTTCGCTCAAAAATTCGCAACGAGCAAAAGCTACGTCGCGACGCTCCATCAATATTTTGCGTTTGTCCGATTTTTTATAAGTAAATCCAATTTCATTCAAGACCTTTACCAATGACGATTTTTGACCTCGGAACAAATCACATTCACGCAAAGAAGCAACAAGTTTTTTAAGTGTTGGAACTTCTTTACGTAAGTAATAGTTATATATATGACGGCGTATAGCGTCTGCGTCAAAGTTGTCAACCGAAGTCACACGACGTGGTTGGCGTTTTTTCTTCGGCGTACGAAGCTTATTCTCCTGCATGCCGCTTGTTCCGTAGGCTTCGGTAGTAATTTTTGTAATCGTAGATGCACTAATACCTAACGCGGCCGCAACGCGCTCTCTCACTTGCGACAATGGTAAAAGCGGGCCGCCATTTTGATACTCTGCTTCAAAGTAATTACGAAGCTTGATCACCATTTCTCTCGTCTGTCCTTTCAGCACTGATCCTTTCGGCATTTTATAGTTCCAATATAAAACTCAGCAAATAATTACTAGCACGGGCGTCTTGTTGCGAGTGACAGTGACAAATACAAAACGGCGGTGGACCATTGAGTTTTACTACCTTGATAAAATACTACTGCTTACCCATAGACAAAAAAATTGGCAGTCATAGGAATTGCCGATAGAAGTGAAAACTTATAACTCAGAATTTGATAGCTTACCTTGGAAACTACACGGGTGTAACCGGACGGCGTGGCCTCGCCATCTGGGCATGGCCATCTAGAAATGCGTCAGCATTTCCCATTGGCTGATGCGTTTCTAGATGGCCATGCCATGACGGCCTGTCCACGCCCTTTCAACATTCCCCATTGGCTGACGTATTTCTAGATGGCCAATAGCCATGGTCATGGCGCCATTCCTAGGACTATTCTCTTTCCGCACAGACTCGATAGAAAAATGAATCGAAATCGTGTCCACTATAATCACTTGGTCACAACACTTTAACTGACAAATTAGATCTGTCAAAAAGAGGATAAACGGTTGGATCTACTATAACGCGATTAAGCCCCGTTAATCTACTATATAAAAATAAGTCGGGTTTTCCTTCCTGACGCTATAACTCCAGAACGCACGAACCGATTTCCACGGTTTTGCATTCGTTGGAAAGGTCTCGGGCTCCGTGAGGTTCATAGTCAAGAAAATTCAGGAAAAATTAAAAAAAAAAAGCGGGAAAATCTTTTTTCACATACAGCGCCTCTGATACATAGCATGTACTACAAACCAATATATTAAGTAGATGGCGCCAAACGAAATGTTACATAAAACGAAGCCATCTGGTGGCGAAACGGAGTTCACAGGGTTTGCTAGTATAATATAAATATGTGTTCACATCGCGAAAGTTTAATAATTATCATTACACTTATTTCAAATTTATGTTCAAAATAACACGATAATATGTAAAAATAATCATGATAACTGTCAGTTTGTATATTTATCAGAAAAATACGACGAAATCGATAATCGATAGAGAGTTCATTCATTCTAAACAAACCCATACCTAGCTACAATATCAACAAATACCAATCAGACGTAGACACGGGCAAATGTGTGTGTTAATTTCGATAAATATAAGAAACGAAGATTTTTTAAGCCGCACGCAAAAATTACATAATGTTATTTTTATTGAACTTTGCGGGGGCTGTTCCAAAAGTTTGAGAGCCAGTTATGCTCACCAGTGAATGCATTGCAGAAGGGCCGCTTCTTCGGAGACATAATGATCTCTTCGTTCCGCGGGTCGAAGCCTCGAGGTATCTGGAAACAGACGATATTTTTTTAATAAGTTTTTTTTTTAAAGTGACGAAGCGTTCAAGTCGGCATCCAGAGGCCGTAGCACAAACAGTTTTTACTGTTGCACGTGAACGACACGTCACGTTACACGCACGCAGATATTCGTGAGAGCCACTGACATAGGGTTTAGATACTTGATAACGTTGTGTCCAGTGTTGAGATCTTCAGGTTCCTGCTACCCTGGTACTTTCGGTTACAATTTATATATATGTGTTTGTGTATTGGATGGCGAAACTTGCCCCTTCTTGTTGCTGGGTTCCTGGTACCTTTGCAACTCGACAACTACTTTACCTGTGCGCTTACCACGAAACTTTGCGTAAGTCTATCGTAACCGTATCGTTGTCGTATACAGTACTAACTATGAGTGTATCTGTGTGACAGTGTGCCCTAGATACATGACAGTTTGTACTGTTGCACGTGAACGACACGTTACGTTACACGCACGCAGGTATTCGTGAGAGCCGCTGACATAGGGTTTAGATACTTGATAACGTTGTGTCCAGTGTTGAGATCTTCAGGTTCCTGCTACCCTGGTACTTTCAGTTACAATTTATATGGCGTTGTGTATTGGATGGTGAAACTTGCCTCTTCTTGTTGCTGGGTTCCTGGTACCTTTGCAACTCGACAACTACTTTACCTGTGCGCTTACCACGGTACTTTGCGTAAGTCTATCGTAACCGTATCGTTGTCGTATACAGTACAAACTATGAGTGTATCTGTGTGACAGTGTGCCCTAGATACATGACAGTTTGTACTGTTTCACGTGAACATTTTACGTTACACTTACGCAGTTATTCGTGCTAGGCTCACTGAACTTGGAATTGTTTAGCTCTACGCTCGTCACTGCAACTTTAGCTTCGCCCAGAAGTTTCACTTGCAACAGTCTCTCTACAAGTAGGTCTACCATGAGTTTACAACATTGAAACCAATCGATGCTCGATATCGGCTGCCGCTAAAAAATGTATGAAACAAAAGAACAGTGCCACCTCGCGGTCAATTGTAGAACTAAAATTGACAGCGAGTACGCCAATCACAAGCTTAAGAGGATTGCATAGCTAGTACGTTCCATGCTAAAAGAGAAAACTCTTTTCTACCTCTTAACATTGTCCGATTTCAGTGACTTTTTATTCATGGCATTGTTTAGTATGCCCGTACGTTTTGATTTTTTCAGTATTTCAAAGTACTATAAATTTCCTTTTTTAGAACTTAAAAAACTGAAAAAATCAAAACGTACGGGCATACCTAGTAACCAATGTCATGAATAAAAAGTCACTGAAATCGGACAATGTTAAGAGGTAGAAAAGAGTTTTCTCTTTAAGCATGGAAGGCGAGATCGAGTATCGACTATAGATGACATTTATGTTGCCGACTCATGGGAGAGGTACTGTGCGTGTAGAATAGGTACAATTTGGAATGAGAAAATGATTAGGTACATCATTCTACAATTCTTTTATATCAAGCATTAAAGTTGGTTTGGTGCGTTTGGTTCGTTAAGCACAACATAAAACATAGTCATTCACTTACCGAGGCTGTGTAACAACATTCCATGTACAAGAGTGCAATGACGAGCAGTAACGAAACGCGCGACACTGACATGGCGAAGCGCGGGAAATATGACAGCTGTTTGTGCACGGAATTAAACCTGAAGACAAAGAAACATAACTAAAATTAGATCATTTCATGAGAATAAAATAGTTTTTTAATCTTATATATTCGAAAAGAGGCGAAGAAAACTTCTATAAGAGCTAAGAGCGAGCGAATTGTATCATTCCGGCGCAATTATTAATAGCCACTGAATGATATTTGAATTTGGAACCCTAAATACATGAAAAAGTTTGAACGCAATTCTATATTCTCGATTCTCGTTTCGATATATACTCAAGAGCTGGGCTACTCCCACCTCTTAAAATAGTCATATTTAAACCTTACCATTAAATTTGGTACCACCACGTCAATACAGCAAGCTTAAAATAATAATGGATTCTGATAGACGTTTTGATGACGTATTATCAAATAGTTCACTCAATTCGCGTACTTTGCAACTGCGTTAGTGTTCTATTCGGGTAGGGCATTACTGACATTGATCCTGGAACGCACCGTTCGATTCGAGGATCGATTTCGACTAAAAAAAGGAATACGTCGTAAGTAGTATCGAAGTAATATGTTCGACCGTTTTGTGCCGGTGGGGACGATTATGTCCAGATTTTTTAAAACTTTCAATAAATTAAATAAATTTCAAAGATTTAATAAATTAAACAGTCTAAAATAATCTGCCTTACTATAGAGTAATTGGTAACTTTGGTAATAATTTCACAATTAAAATCAACACTATTTATCCAAGTAGGTTACAATAAATAACATTAATTAAATTAAGACCATTTTTATCATATTTAGGTTCTCTTTCGTAAAAGATCTTTTGAAGTAAAGTGAAGTTTGAGAAAAAATTGCCAAAATAAACAAAATCTCAGGTTTTTTAATGGAAATCAGGCCTTTTCTTATGAAATTTAGATTTTTTGATTTTTTATTTATATATTTATTAATAAAAAGATTTGTTTACAAGGAATTACAAAAGTAGCTAATCTATAAGGCAATTACGTGGGCAGCAATCGGAGGTTGCAAAAAAAATGATTTTATTTAATAAAATTTAATTATAAAAATTACAATATAAAATAATTATTCTAAGTAAAACTAAAGTAATGAATCAATGATCAAAGTTGGATCAAGAATGCCAGGTCGATGCAGCGGAAGCGCACGTAGCCTCCGATTGACGTCAATGGCTTCAAGTTCTGCTGACGGCGCGCCTCGTGTGGCGCGGTGTTTATTCAGGTCAATGCTTGCGGTGTGGTTTCAGTACTTTAGCCTTGCGTAACACCTCCCCCCGTAGAACAGCGAGTATTGAAGACTTTTGTCGTAAATTGAGCTGGGGGTTGATCGTTAGCAACCCTTCTGGTAGTAGTGGGCAAGGTGTAGATTTCTTGTAGCTCTAGCTCTTCTCGTTCTGTGGTTGCGGGTGGTTTCTGAGCTTCTGCGTTGTACTTGCGATAGTACAGGGCACTGGCTAACGCACAAGTACCTATTATAATTGCATACATTGGTATGGTAGTATGATAGATGCTGTAGTTGATTTCTTTACTCTGATTGATCGGCTGCTGCTGCGAGATCTTCGTGTTTATTGCATGAAGGTTATCCAGATTAATAGAATGCAGTTTCATAGTAGACATGGTAGATTGAGCGGTGGTAGTGATATTAGGCAGGTCCATTATCTTCATAGCTTGTCCCTTTAAACGATCATTAGTGTTAGAGATCGTAAAGTGTGGTGTTTCTAGATAGCATTGCTGCGGAATTATAGCGAGGTAGCTACCCAGTAGTGTTTTGTAGAGGTCTTGACCGCATGATAGATGGACTTTTGTTGGAGCGGGAAAACTGAGCGTATAGTGTTTCTCGTCTAGTTCTTCATATGCAGGTATTTCCAAGGCTACAGGAGTAGGGCTGCAGGCGGCGCTCCTTTGTTGCGTGTCGATGAGTTGCATAATGCAGTCTTCGGATGTTCGGCTTTGGAGGTTCTGTTTTTCTACACAGAGGTACCATTTACTGGTCTTCGGGCATTCTGCCACTATGTACCTGAAATCTTTCTCATGGAGGGCTAGGTAAGGATATGGAGGAGATAGGATCTCGTGGTATTTGTTCGGGACAATAGATAATTTATATAACTCAAATACATATGATAGAATAATAGGAAATTTATAGACTATAACTACTTCATCACCTACGTAGTATGAACCTAGTTTTATTATATCGAAATATTCTCTAGTATCTAAGTCTACTACTCTGTCTCTGCCATAAAGCGAGCTCAACTTGCTTATCATAGAGCGTATCGCATACAAATTTAATATTGAATGATGCGTTGTGGATGCCCTAATAAAAGCTAGGACGTTCTGTAATTTAAGAAGTTCCTGTGAGATAGAGTCTACGTTATCACCTAGTATAATAAGAGTCTGTGCCAGATGTGCGTATTTTATTAAATCGGTATCTCTAGTAGCTTCACTTTCGTTAATTTTATTTACAAGTGTTAATATTTTATTCTGATTATCTACTATGCTATCTATGACTTTCGAATATTGATTCGTCCAATCTTTTGATAGACTAACATGACTGTTAAGTTCAGTAAATAATTTATCCTCGTTATTTTGAAGAGATTTTAACGCTTGGTTATAATGTAGTGCATCAGTGTAGTCGAGGTTGCCTGTAATGCTTTTAATAACGGACCCAAGACCATCAACGAGCCCTCTTTTAACACGATGACTTTCAAAAGTCTCTAATTGTTCTAAAACACTATCAAGCTTATTTCTGAGGTAATTTATGTGGGGTTCAAATAAAGACCTAGTTTTATTGTGAAGGTCAGGGCTAACACTATCTAACTGTGAGTTAACTGAATTAATCTTGTCTCTTATATTCATAAGATTAACATGTTGTAGAAAGGAATGGTAATGGGAGACTATTTTAGCTGGTCCTAATTTGAAAGGTAAGATGCCAGGGCCGTCGTCGAGACTCTCAAGTCTTATCTCCTGCATGAGAGCTGGTCGCAGGAGGAGATGAAACATCAGGAGCACTCTGCAACAATGTGGCTGACTTAGGAACTCTCTTAAGTCTAGTTTTTGCAATGGGACCTCGCTTTTTCTTAGTATATATATGAATAGGGAGATCAGCCATTACAACGTCGTGCGTGTACCGGGGAGCTAGTTTTTGGCGCGAAGCAAACGGATTTTTGACGAAAATCTGTTGCTCAGGGGAATACTCAGCTTCGGGTTCCCGGTTCCTATTCCGATTTTCAGTTAGGTCTCTACGAGAGGTATTAGAGAGTTCTTGTATAGTGTTATAGGCCAAAGTCATCTTAGTTTTATGATTTATTGTGTACTGCTGTAATAGTTGAGATGAGACGTCAATGTCAAATGGGTCGCGGGGATCATAATGTCCGGTAATTACTTCAATTGGTCTGCATTTCGTAAGGCTATGGATGCTATTATTGTAGGCTAGAATAGCGTAAGGCATTAGATTAATAACGGATTCAGATTTGTGGCTAAGCTTCAAGATACGGAGATGTTCAAGTATCGTTGAATGAAATCTCTCTACTATCCCGTTTTCGTTGGGTGCGTGGGGTGCTACCCGGTGATGATGGATTTGATGAATTCTAACAAATTCCGCGATTAGTTGATTTGTGAACTCGGTGCCGTTATCAGTGACAATAGTAATAGGTATAGAATGATGCGTGCTGAAGTTGAGTAGTGCTTGAACTATGCTGACTGCCGTACCATCCCTCAAGTGATAGGCTTGGGCGTACTTAGAAAATGCATCTACTATTGTTAAGAATTTTTCACTCTGAATAGTCAATACATCTAAGTGAATCAATTCGAATGGTCTAGTAGTCGGTGGTACAATCTTGAACTGTTGTTTTATTGGATTGCGGTCGTATTTTGCCTGTCCACAAACAGTACATTCATTTATAAATTTAGTGATGTTCTCTCGCATTTTCGGCCAATAGTATTTATGAGACAGTGCAAGATAGCACTCATTAATGCCCCTATGATTAGTTTTCCCATCATGATACTTGTTAATTATCTCCTGCTGCCTAAGGTACTCTCTAACGTTTTCTACTTCATTTTTAGTAAGTGTTAGGTTCATAGAAATTTTATTGAATTTTTAAATGTTTTCTGAATGATGGGGATGATTTTGTACATAGCTAAAGGTGGATTGATTAGTAAGCCCGTTTTAATTTTAGGATGAACGTATTCTTTGATGGCAGCGATAACATCTTCTTCTAAGTTATTTTCTGATAGTTGAATAGATATTCGCGTGTTAGTTTCAAATGGCTTTGTGATGACCGGCCTACCCTTGATATCGCCAACTACATTAAAAATTAGTTGTTTAGTAAATCTATTAAGAGGGTCGTCTGAGATTGGAATTTCTAGGATGGGACTTTCGCGATCAGTATGAACGGTAGCTGTTCTAGAGTCATCATCAGCATCTGCTGCAGTGATGGTCCTAGAGTCATCTAGTGTGAGTGCCTTCTCGGATGTATTAACTACTATTGACATAAGCTCCTCATTGTTAACTTCGATCCTTGACAATGCGTCGGCGTTAGTGTTAAACTTGCCTTGCTTATAGATGACAGTGAAATCATACTCACTAAGCTTTAAGCGCCACCTAGTGAGTCGTGAATTCGGCTCTTTGAGGTTCATGACCCATTGTAGGGGTTTGTGATCCGTAATAATTTTGAACTTACGCCCAAACAAGTATGGCCTGAAATATTTGGTGGCCCACACGATTGCTAGAAGTTCTTTTTCTATGGTACTATAGTTACATTCACTTGAATTTAGAGTCCTTGAGGCATAGGCAATCGGTTTATCCGAGCCTACAGTACCTTGTGATAGTATAGCACCAATAGCAACATTGGACGCGTCTGTAGTGAGTATAAACTCTTTTGTAAAATCCGGATATTGTAAGATAGGATCGTTTGTTAACAGCGTTTTGCAGTGTTCGAAACACTCGGTATATTTTTTATCAAATACAATTTTTGAACCCTTTTTAAGACATTGTGTTAGTGGTTTAGTCACACGTGCAAAGTCAGGGATGAATTTTCTATAATAGCCAAGTAGACCGAGAAAACGTTTGATTTCTGTTGGGGTCTTAGGTAAGGGATAATTTTTGATAGCTTGGATTTTATTAGGATTCGGTTTAACACCTTCACGACATATGACATGCCCTAAAAATTCCGTTTCTAACTTCAAGAATTCAGATTTGTCCATCTGTACTTTGAAGTTAGATTCGCGTAATTTTTTAAAGACTTTTTCTAGGTTCAGGATATGCTCCTGTAGCGAGGTGCTGAACACTATAATGTCGTCCAGATACACTAAACAAACTTCGTTCTGCAGATCCTTAAGAACGTTATCCATCACACGTTGAAAAGTTGATGGAGAGTTCTTGAGGCCCATTGGCATTCTCAAAAACTCATAATGACCATTCTCTACGTTAAAAGCTGTCTTGTGTATATCTTCAGGGTCCATTTCGACCTGATAAAATCCACTAGCTAGGTCAAGAGTTGTAAAATATTGGCACCTACCCAGTTTGTCAAGTACGTCAGTTATATTGGGAATGGGGTACTTATCATCAATTGTTTTCTCGTTCACTTTTCTAAAATCAACGACAAGGCGCCATTTGACCTTACCAGATGCGTCCGCTTTTTTGGGTACAATCCAAATCGGGGAGCTCCATGCAGAGTCCGAAGGTCTAATTATGTTTTGCTCGAGCATCTTACTGATTTGATCTCTGACCTCTTGTCGATGAACGTGCGGGTATCTATAGGTTTTAGTATGTACTGGAATTTCATCAGTTGTTCTGATTTTATGCTTTATCTTGTTGGTGAATGTTAATGGTTCGCCTTCAAGATAAAAAACGTCAGCATAGCTAGCACAGAGACGTTCTAGATTAGCACGTTCTTCCGCGTTCAAGTGTTCGGTTCGAAGTCGAGAAACGACTTCATTAGCACGGTCCGATAAAATTTCAGTACTTTCAGTTTCTAAGTTAAACAGTTGAGCTTCTACTGGCCTATCCATAGAAAAGATGACGTCATTTGTTGTAGAGTTAGTAACTTCAACCCAACCGCGATTATTCACAACATTTGTTACACACTCTGTTATAAGACAGTTACAGATGGTTTGCGTTTCTACTATCACATCTCCGTCTCGCGTATTTACTGGTAACCTTAGTAACTTGGACGAGTTAGCCGGAATGATTTCCTCGTAAAGATTTGCATTTCGTGAGTCATACATTTGGATGGGAATATGCGCATTACGGGTCTTTAGTAGTCTATTTCTTAGATCTATGTTAGAACCCCAAATATCTAACAAGTCCAGTCCTATCAGTCCGTCGAAGTAGTTATGAAACTTATACACGAACAAAGTTATGTCGCCTGGTTCAAAGAACTCAGGGAAACAGGGCAATGTGATGGAATAATTATTTTTACTGGTTGCGTGCACGTTCGTTACTTCAAAAGGGTCATAGTTGAGTGGGACGTTACTAAAATATTTTTCGACAGCTTCAGGACTAATAAAAGATTGATTAGCTCCTGTATCTATAAGTAGTTTTAATGGGGGGTTACTTATTTGAATATACCCCAGCTGCCGTTGTATGTGAAGGTTGACTTCTATTTTTGCTTTTCGGAATGCGACTCCGTCCGAAAATTTACGTCACTTGATGAAGTAGCACCAGCGGTTGCCTGATCTACCTCTTCTACTATTGCGGTCTCTGAATAAGAGTATGGCTCCTGATAGTACGGATATTCAGAGTAGTCGTAAGTACAGTATGGTTGGTCGTAGTCTAAATACCCATAGTCGTACTCGTAATTATAGTCATTGTAATCACTGTCAAATTCGTTAAAGTTTACTTCGCGAGTCTTAAAGTAATTACTCGGGGGCGGATTACCTGATTTTCGCCAGTCATGTAGGGTCGGTGGTAAGGTTCGCGGTACAAAGTGACTTACGCCACTCATTGGACGGGGCTGATCATTACCGAACCTAAAGGATTGCTGTGGCTGGCTAGGCATTCTAAACGCGTTATTTTGTGGGTTATAGTTCTGTGGAGGGGCGCGCATTATTTGCTGGGTACGCGTTGGACCACGTGGTTGTTGCATGTGTGGTTGAAAGGGTGGTCTCCAGCCTTGTGCTGGATGAGGGTGCATTGGCTGTTGCCGAGACGGACCAGGCATGCTAAAAAGTGGTTGCCTTATAGGGGCACCAATACCGAATTTTGGCATAAAGTTGTGCGGGGGCGGATTGTGGCTCTGCGGGGTTTGCAAGTCTTTCCTATTAGAGCTACCTTCATTTCGTTGTTGGATGTACAAAGTATTGAGCTCATCCTGAACGAATTCGAGCGCTTTTTCCATCGTGCTAGGGCGCATGCAACGAATTCTGTATCCTAATGGGTCTTTTAAACCTCGCAAATATGCTTGAAGTGTAAGTTTGCTATAAAGAGCACGTTTGGATTCGATAGTGCTACCGATATTTTCATGTAGGGACACATAAGTCATTATCGTGCTGAAAAGGTTCTGGCACCGTTCATAGAACTCTTGAGGGGTGCTAGACCCTTGGGTTTGAAGGGACAAATCGCTATACAACGCGGTCTCGTCTCGATGGTCGGCAAAGTTGTTGATTAAAGCACTTCTAATACCCTGCCAGTTTTCGGGGATACCGTTCCCGTTAATTAACCTAGCCGCGGGTCCGGTTACTTTATTTAAAATACCATTGATGAGGGCCAAGTTTTGTAACTCGTGCCCTGCTTCAGTTTTAAAATGTGCTATCACTATTTGGTCGCATAGATGTATGAAACGCGTTAACACGTGCGGGTTGCCGTCGAATTCCGGTAATAGTCTGAGTGATTTATAGATCGTATCTATATCTGAACTCATCGTAAGCTCTTCTAAATTCCTATGTTCGTCTATAACACTAAGGCGACTATTACTAGATCTACTACTATTACTTAACCTAACAGTCCGCGATTCTCTCGGATGGAAAATTTTGGAATATTTATTCTAACACATAAGCTAAAAATGACATGTAAAATGCACAGACAAGAAAGTCACACAAAATACACAGTTACACAGAAAAAGAAATAGCAGTAAGTAAAATACGGTAAAGGATTATCAGTAGGAAGGTAAGGACTGAGAAAGATTCAAAGCACTTACAACATTTTTTTCGCCGAATCTATGTCCTGATTCCGTCCAGATTGCCGCTCCCAGTAGGTTCGTGATAGCTGCGGGGCCCGTGATCTATTCACTTGACTCTATTTTACAGCTATCCTACCGACTGCGCCAATTACGTGGGCAGCAATCGGAGGTTGCAAAAAAAATGATTTTATTTAATAAAATTTAATTATAAAAATTACAATATAAAATAATTATTCTAAGTAAAACTAAAGTAATGAATCAATGATCAAAGTTGGATCAAGAATGCCAGGTCGATGCAGCGGAAGCGCACGTAGCCTCCGATTGACGTCAATGGCTTCAAGTTCTGCTGACGGCGCGCCTCGTGTGGCGCGGTGTTTATTCAGGTCAATGCTTGCGGTGTGGTTTCAGTACTTTAGCCTTGCGTAACAAGGCCCATGGTGGGGGGATATATTTTTTTGTTTATTTACTATATATTTATTTATATACTAGCTAATCTCCGCGGTTTCACCCGCGTGGTGATTGATGTTGATAATGATGAATCGAAATATACAGCCTAAGGTCATCAGGGGTAATGTACGTGTGAAAGAATATCACCAAATGAAACAATATTTCTAGTTGGTCCAGTAGTTTCAGAGCCTAATTCAATTCAAACAAACAACCAATCTTGCCTCTTTGTATTCGTTTTTATGTCAATAAATTATTTGAATTTGAATTTGAAAGATATAAAAATTCAAAAGTAACCTACTTATTTAAAAATTCTGAATTGAAACGGTCTTGAAAACAATATGATTGGTTTGGATAAGGATTTAAACAGAAGTATGAATAACATGGGCTAATTTTGGTCGGTATTTCTATTAACTTTTAAAATGAAATAAGTGGTTATTGTGACATAACGATAATAATGGGACATACGGTATTGCAAAGTTTTTTTGTAGATATTGATATGTTCTTTAAGAAGAACATACTTTTGTTCTATCATCAATAGTTTCTGCATGCGCTAGTTTGCCCTAATAGATCCTATGACCTAAGTGTCACAGTAGTTTAGACATGTTATTTTTTAGGTTTTTTTTAAATCACCCTGAATCTTGCCTTCAAACCGTCATAACTTGTTTGTTTGTAGTACCACAAAATAACTTATGCTTGTATTCTGCAATGTATCCTTATTCTAAATAAATTATCACTTGATACAATTAATATAAAAAAAACTTATGAGGTTTCAAAGTGGGAAATTTGTGTAATAGTTATGAAAAGTGACAACTTTTAAATTAATTACAAAAAAATCTAAAAGCTATTTTGAATTTAGCTTTCTTTTAAAAAGGTCTTTAGTTATTACCCTTTCCAACTATATGCTACATGACATAATTAATCGTTCATAAGATGGTCAAAATAAGGATCGTTTGCCAGGGCCCAGGACTGAACACGCACTCTAACAATGTAACCGGTTCGAACAATGAGTCAACGCGGAGTTGAAAGGACGCAATTTTTCTATGTATATAGAAAAATTGGGCCCTTTTAAAATCTGCTATTACAATACAATATAAGTACAGCTACCTACAATGAACAATAAAATGAAAATGTTTAGAAAATGCATAAGATTTATCGGCAGCGACGCGACCGCCCACCGCGCGCCCGCTGGGCACCGTTGGACGTCCGACACGTGAGCTGAAGGATTCAATACTAGAAAATATTATTGAAGAACTAGTGTTTAGGGACTGGCTGGGCATGAACGGGTTGAGAAACCATAGAATTAATCCTTCATATACCGTGATAATTAAAACAAAAGATTTATGAATGAATCGCACGTAAATGTTAGTCTCTGCTACGCAAAGGGTAAAATAAAGACAGCTAGGTACCTACATTATTGCTTGCATTATTTTTACACCATCATATGTTTTTTTGACGTGTATAAAAAAATATAACGTCTTATAAATCCATGAACGTCAGCTGCACGCACGAAAAAGTATGACTCATTGTCACGTTCCGTCTGAGCCGAGCGTGCAAGCGAGAGCGCGGAATCAGCGATAGAGAGGCACGATCGGCTTAAGTGTTCGGCTTGTCTTATGACGTTATCACGTAAAATTTTCGTCATTAAACCGACTTCATAACCATTTTTTTACAAATTTTGCACATATAAACAAGCAGGGCTTCCTATCTCAGTTGCAATCAAAAATTAATTTATATCTAAAAAAACCAAACCCAAACCTGTCAAAACTGACATAGAGCCGCCATTTATTATTGCTACGTTCTGGTAAGCGCCGAAATCACTCGCGACGTTCTGTTGTGTAGCTCTTCCTGGTTGTCTTAAAAAAACAACCATTCCCACACACACAAACATTTATTTTATTTTATTTTATTTTTACACGATTTTTACACACAAGGGAATAAATTCCTGCACTTCACTTTACTGTACTGAACTGGCAGCAAGACGGCTCTAAAAACAATTAGTTGATACACTGAAGAACACAAAACAAAAGGCAATTTAATTTGGAAAGCGCGGATTATATAGGAATATATAGGCATATAATGCTGACAGTGTTTGAATGAAGTCGATGGGGGTTTGCCCCTAGGTCAGCAATATACGCGGTGTAACAGTTCGTACACCCATTCCCTTACACCCCCACGATCATCGTGAGCGAGCCCGTACGTCATCGATGACCTCACCGAAAACGCTCACGTCGCGACCACAACGCTCGCGGATCGAAGGTACCCATCTTCGATTTCGCGGTCGTTGCGAGCTGTCACTGTCAAAGCATCAAATAAGTATAGGATTCTTTCGATTTTTGACAGAAAACTTAGCGCGCTGTTCGCGACCGCGTAACCGTTCCGTTTTGGTTGAACATTGCAAGCGTTGATCCATAGCGGAACGCTACAGGGCGCGACAGTTGTGAGCGTTGACAGCGCTTATCGGAACGTACCCTAGGGTTTCAATCAACGTTTGATTGTAACAGAAACGTAATTCGAAACTATGCAGCGCCTGTACCGCGGCAATATTATCTATAAACATTAACGTGCCTGTACTATAGTAAGCTTCTGACTGATATAGATACTTATATATATATAATATATATATACAGGGTGTTTGGTAGAGGGACCCCACAAACCAAATGAGCGTGTTCGGGGGACCACTTGGAGAATAAAAAAAGAGGTGGTAAATAGGTACAATTTCGGAGAAAAAGGGAAAAATCACAAAAAAAAAGTTAAACATATTGGGGGGTCGGGGATTTTTTTTTGGCCAACTTGTATTCTCCAAGTGGTCCCCCGAACACGCTCATTTGGTTTGTCGGTCCTTCTACCAAACACCCTATATATATATACTTATCATCATCATCATCATCATTATCATCTCAGCCGTAGGACGTCCACTGCTGAACATAGGCCTCCTCATGATTTTCCAAAAGGACTAGTTGGGAGCGACCTGCATCTGCATCTGCATCCTACAACCTACGCTGCGCTTGCCGGTCCCTGGTCTCCGCTCCAGAACTTTTCTGCGTCTATTCTGCGTGCTATGTGCCCTGCCCACTGCCACTTCAACTGGCTAATCTTCTGGGATATATAAATGAATTTCATTCTTCTACGGATCTCCTCATTTCTGATTCGATCACGTAGAGAAACCCCGAGCATAGCCCTCTCCATAGCTCGTTGTGCGACTTTGAGCTTATCTATGAGGCCCATAGTAACCACGTTTCAGTGCCATAAGTCATCACTGGTAACACACATTGGTCGAAGACTCTTGTCTTGAGGCACTGAGGTATTTTTGACGAGAAGACTTGGCGTAGTTTCCGGAACGCTGCCCAGCCGAGTTGGATTCGACGATTGACCTCTTTCTCGAAGTTGGACCTGTATACTTATATATACTCGTATATGCACACTCAAATAGACTGTATGTTCATTTCATGCAAATAAATTGTTTTAAATATTTCATCGCATTAAATCCTTATTGTGTGTATTTAAAAACTATTTCTTTATTGACTTGCAACGTGACAAACTTTAAAAAAGGAGAACGAGGATGGAATGACACAATGGGGACGTCAGTAAAATTTAATTTGATTTTGGGAAGAGAGAGAATTGGATCACGGATTAGGTCCGATTAAAAAAATATTATAGGAAGATTCCAATTTGGTGTGCCGAGACACGAAATAATTATATTCCATGGAAACCTTAGTTGACGGTGAGGTGTTGAAGTTGGTGAAATAGTGATTTGCACCCGACGAGTCACTCTCGATATCGTCAATTACATTCCTGAAGTCAAGACTTGGATAAGATATTTTCATATGTATTAATTAATAACAAATCGAGGGTGTTGGTTTGATAAATACTCTCGCCCTGATATGAAAAAAGGTATTGGGGGTATCCCGTGTTCTGTGAGCTCAGAACTGAAGCCTTCGATAAAGCAAGAAGCTAACTGGAACCTTTGATGGAACGTGTGTGTGTGGACTTGTGGTGAAGTGTTATCCGCCAGGTCATGTATTAAGTACTTATTATTATAACTTTATTTATATTTCTGTTGTTCCTTTTTTTATTTTTTAGTTAGCTACGAGTAGCAAAGCCTTCAGCTAGGTATTCTACCAATGTAAGTAACCATTACATTACAAAATGTGCAACCGATCCAGTAAAGCAAGTTTTTTTATGGGATAAGTTGGCAAACGAGCAAGCGGCTCACCTGATGGTAAGTGATACCGTCGCCCTCGGACATCCGCAATACCAGAGGTCTCGAGGATGCGTTGCCGGCCTTTAAGGAAGGATGATAGGAAGGAAGAGATAGAAAGGGGTGGAGGAAGAGGAGGAAGGAGAGATAAAACTGAGACCTCCGGAACCTCCCAAAAACTGACTGAAACGCAATAGCAAGCTATGTTACTTCACGTCGGTGTTATGTGGGAGTGTGGTACTTCCCCGGTCGTGCCGACCCATTCGGCTGTGGGGATGCAGCGTGGTACTACCACAAAAAAGAGCAAGAACAGGACTTTTTTAATAAATTCGATATATCATCGATAAAAGGGTTTTCGACGATTAATATTTTTAAATAATAATAATAATAATAAACCCGCAGGGGCGGCCTTGTGGCGAGCCGTCGGTGAGTGGCGACACCGTGGACCCTGATTCTCCCTGGGGCTAAATGAGACCCCCGACCCCCGGCTTGCCTTAATTGGCCGTCCGGGGGTGGAGACGCAAGAACAAGTAACAAAAAGCTCCAAGGGTGGAAGTGTTAAAGGGCATAACGCCGGTAGTAGCGAACTAGTGAAACCGCAGCACACCTCTAGACACCCTTCAGCCATCCACACCAACGTTGCCCCTTTTGTCACCATTGATGGTAGCCCTTATGGGGGCCCGTTTAGTGGATGGCAATTCACCACCTGCCTAAATATTTTAACATGAGACTAAAATTGGCAGGTGCCGTAGTCTCTTCCATAGCCCACTATCTTCCTTATCACTAATAAGTTCATCTCAATAGCCTGGCCATTTTACCCATATTTGTAATAGTTATAAGTACCATGTTACCATTCATCCAACATTTTTTCTGTTTTTATACTACTTTGTATTTTTTATACCAAACAGGCCTCTAAGTGTTGGCTACAGCCCCACTTATACCTTTGTAAAGGACCGGATTAAATCCGTGAATTTGTTTTAATAAAAGGAATAATAATAATAATTTATTGTTACACACAAAAGATTACAATATCATAAAACTTAAATATAAGATAGACAAAGATAGTGTCACAATGGGCGGCCTTATCACTAAAAGCAATTCCTTCCAGGCTACCTTAGGATGGAATGTATAAAAAATAGATAGATACAATTGATAGAGATAGGCGCGTTGTTAAAACATTTGCAAATATGGCAATAAAAAAAAGGGTAAATTAATAGCATAAAAAGAGATGACAATATGTGTTATTGTAACATTATATAATTACCATGATTGTACTCAATAAGTGTCAAACGTTGTAATAATCAGTAAGTATTAAACATGTGGAGAGAATGAATGAAATGAGAATGACTAAACAGGTATACATGGGACAAGTAAACGGAAGTGTTGGAAGACCTAGGCGAACGTTCCGAAATCAGATTGAAGACGTTCTGAAAAAAGGCCAGGTCAAAAGTACCCTAAACCGACGCTTATGTATGAAAGGATTGATGAGTATAGATGAAGCGAAAGAGATATGTCAGGATCGTAGTAAGTGGAAATCCGTGGTATCTGCCTACCCTTTATTACCTTTTATGTATGTATGTATGTATTAATACGAAATTAATAAAATGTGTATACATAAACTTAAAATCACTTATGGAGGATCACAATAATCTATCTATCCACAGTTTTCCTTACTACCGATAGAAATGTGGCATAACGTCCATACAAAAAGTGTCAAATATCTATCTCTAGTAACAACCGTTTTCAATAACCTATCTATCGCCGGTTTACCTTACTAGAGATAGATATTTGACACTATTTGTATGGACGTTATGCCACATTTCTATCCGTAGTAAGGAAAACTGTGGATAGATAGATTATTGGGACCGGCCGTTAGAGGACAATGCAAATGTGCAGTGCAGTATTAAGTATTTATTACAGTTATAATAATATTAAATCCGATTCTGTCGAGGTTGGATTGTCGATTCGTACCCGGAACCATCGGCTCAAAAGGCAGGGATGCTATCAACTGCGCCAATCTTTGTTTCGAGGAGCTGAGGTATTGTGCCTGATACCAAATAGCAACGTGGGTAGATTTAAAATACAGCAAAATGTATCTACGATAGTAGAAAACGTTCTCCAATTCAATTATACCAACAAAATACCAATTAAACGTTTAGCTAACCGAGTTAACTAGACAATTAAGTTCGCGAAGTCAGCTAACAAGTTGACAAACTTTTTCGGCGACAGTTCTTGCTTCAGTTTCGTTGTGAAACGTTTGGGAGCAATTAGCTCGAATGTAAATACTAGCACGAGTAAGATAAATGAACAACTCGCCGGCTAACGGGAAGCTCTTTAACTTTTATGTTTAACAGTTTCAATGTTGATATTTATATAGGTACTAACTGGCGCCTTACTGTCTTTTAGCTTTACTATCTTTGTTTACCACGTTTTTGTTAGTAGTTGGAAAAATAGATTGTCCAGAATTACTTCAAAAGATAAATAGAAGTGGAGACTTCTAACACTGGAATTCATAGTCAAGATAGGGGCTCCCCTGGGGTACAGTTCAGGCACCGTGTGACGGATTCAACCTCTATGCATTTCATAGACAAAAAACACGCCCACTTTGATAGATGTCAGGGGCTGGATGCTGGATGACCAATTTTCGATCTCCAAACAATCCCCTAATCCAAATTTTTGTGTAAAGCGTAGTAAAATCAGTTTGTTACAGGGTTTTTTTTTAATGGAAATGGAGTATGTTGTGAGGCTTCATGGCGATCTAACAGCCGATGAAGCACTACATAATATGCTGATAATATCAGCGCCCAAGCGATATATTTGTAACCACCTTAACCCCACTGAATTCTTCGGTGTTTTGGAGTTTCGCCGACTATACAGATTTACAAAGGGTACCATACTCAGAAATATATTGCCTCTTTTTGGAAACGAGCTAAGGCGCAGTTCTAACAGAGGCATACCCATAGCACCTTTGTTATTTTTATTGACAGCACTTTGATTTTATGCAACATGATGTTTCCAGGTTTGTACCATTCTATTCGCCTGAAATGATCTTACTAGTAAGCAGTAGTTTGAATAAGTACCTACCTAGGTACAGACCTAGTTTTGCAGTGTCTATCACCTATGTAAATAAATAAAAGTTTATTTTCAGACAGTTTGTGGAGATATGGTTTTCATATCCCAACCTACGGTGTGTCGCATAGTTTTACGTGCATCAGAAATTCTATGCATTCTGCTGGGTCAATACATAAAGTTTCCTTAACGTAGTGTTTATATTCTCTTTGATTTTTATTACCGTTTTTTTCCATTTTCCTTTTATTTTTACAATGATCTGCAGTAAAACAGGCAGCATAAAAGTACGTATTGTCAAATCTGATCTGTCAATGTTACAGTAGTGACACGAAGCGAGTGAATGATCATAGAAAATACGTGTGAAATTCTGTTCAGCTGTTCCCTTCTAATCATTGTTTATGAAATACAAAGAAGAATCATTCAACATTCAGCCTCTAGATGAATGCTGAATGATAGTTTTTGGGGGACTGTTCATCCCCCGACTATGAATTCCAGTGTTAATGACTTTTTATTGTATTATTTTAGTGCCTAAATATACTTTTGTAGTCGATAATCTTACTAATAGAAAATAAATAAATTAATTTTACCGTCCCACTAATTGGCAGCCGTCTAACAAATCGTAAAAACATTCTCAGTTCCTGTCGAACGAACTATGGTCAGCTTTCGCCAATAAACCGGTGATGCTCAGCTACAACAGCATATGCCAGCTCGATACTTTCAACGCATCGGTCCTAAGTATCAAAAAATGTTTTTATTAATTTTCTTTTTTGCGATGTTCATGGTAACTATAGTAATTACATTAAATTACTGTATTTTTGGGTACGAACTATTTATACGCATGCTCTATTTGCACCGAGTAGGACGTTCAGCAACTCTTGTTTATATAACGTTAATCTCTGTTTTTTTTGTTGTTGAAACGTCCAGTTTGTGCACCTATTAATAAAAAAAATCTTTAACCATGCAAGCTCCGTGCAGTTTTTAAACCTGGCATAAACAGTTGTGAATGAAATCATACCATGACGCTCATTTAGGTGAACTGTTTGAACATTCTACAAAGGTGAACGGATAATGTTGTTTCTGGTTTTCTGACTATTTACTATAACCAACATTGCAGACGCCTAGACGTTTGTAAGCTGATAAACTGAGTGGGTTTAGGGTAATATCAGACAGAGAGCATTCACGCGGTCAGTTTTGTGTTCGTTGTGTTGTATTACGTTACATAGATCGTATTTACCCACAGACTCGGACGCGATTCCTTTTAGGCCAAGAGCCATCTACGAAATGGGTCCCCGCGAATCCTTAAGACAAATGTTCAAAGAAATTAATATATTAACTCTTCCATCTTTGTATATCCTAGAAAATATAATGTACGTTCGTAAAAATATAAAGAAGTTTAGAATAAATAGTGATATGCATAATATTAATACTAGAAATAAGGATAGGATAGCTGTATCTAAATTTAGACTCACGAAAACTAAAAATAAGTCCTTCTTAGGAAATTGTGTACGTTTCTATAATAAAATCCCGAAAGACATTACTGAGCTCACTGAAGGGAAATTCAAGTTACGTGTCAAAAATATACTAATGAAAAAAGCCTATTATAAATTGAGTCACTACTTAGAAGACAAAGATGCCTGGAAGCTTTCCACTTCTGCCTAATAGCCAACTATTGAATAAATTTGTTATTTTAATACTACTCATATGTAACCTCAATGTACAAAGACTTGAAAAAATAATGGCCCACGAGTTTCTTGCTGCTTCTTCTCGGCGGTGGTTCTTTTCCGAAGACAGCGGTAGAATCATTTAAAAATTTTGACGTTCATAAGAGTGTCTATGATGCCTAAACTGAATAAATAATTTTTGAATTTTGAATTTTGAATTCCGACAATCCGTGTCAGACGCCATGACCAACTAGGCCACTGAGGCTCGAGATCTGAAGGCTATTATTTATCTCTGTTGCTAACAAATGTTGAATGAAACCGAAAAAAATGGCGGCTCTATGTCAGTTTTGTCAGCTCCAATCATCCTTACTAACATTTGTGCTCACTGGAGTTGTCAAAACTGACATAGAGCCGCCATTTTTCAAGATTTCAATTAACATTTGTTAGCAACTGCGATAGATAATAGCCCTGCCGAGCATCGGATTTTAACTCTCTATTTGATTTTAACTGTCGTATGAGGACGGAGCGACATCTACTGGCCAGCGTTATCCAAACGAAAGAAGTATTTTTACAAATAAGTACTGAATTTTCGTATTGATGTCACAACCCTTCATAACTTTTATTCGATGCTCGGACCTCGAGCCTCGGTTACGATTATTTCTGTGATTTATTTATATATAATGGTTCATACGGTATTTTAAAGATTTTGTGTAATTTAATTATTGTAAATACTTTGATTAATCTGTGATAATAATGTAAGTATCTTAGTTTTTAGTATCTCAAGTTCAGAAGAATTGGTAAGAATTATTTTACGAAATTTTGAATTATTGAATTACCGAAATAAATAAATAAATACTGCATAACGAATAAGCGATCGATGACACGAGTCTAGCGTAGCGTTATATTCTCTTTGGATATGAGTAGTAACGTAACAGAATAAACGTCTGATTTTATCTGTGTTTTAATGGTGTAGGTACTAGAATATTTTTGTTATATTTTTATTATTATTTTGTTATAAAAGCTAACGTGGTTTTCACTCATTTTTAATTAGAAATACGGGATTACCTACGTAATATTTATCGGATAGGTCCGACTATAGTTTCGACCACATTCGGTGGTCTTTTTCAAGGAGTGTTCGGGACGCCCGCGTCGATGACGTCTCGTTTAGCACATTTATTAAGAAACGATTAATATGTATTTCTTTCCTAATTTAATGACTATCTTTAAGAATCTCATTATTTGTAATACAAAATACCAGTTTAAATGTTTAATTTTAACAAGTTTACTCATATCGAAATCAAAATAAAAAAAATATTTCAATGCACTTTGTTTTTTTTTAGAGATTAAGAGGCAGGTTTAGAATAAGTTGCCTCATCATTTTATTCTCTACGATGGAGCAAGCAATGTACAGCGAAACTTAAGTGGGGGCAATGAGTTCCCAGTCACCACCGGTGGCGAATGGGAATTTTTATTCCCATTTGCCTCCGGTGGCAATCCCCGCGGGGGCGACTGGGAATGAATGCCTAGTTGGTCACGGCGTCTGACACGTATTGTTGGAAGACGCGGGTTCGAATCACGTCCGAGGATGTGAGGTTTTCTCTCTAAAAATTCATTGTTTGGTTTCGCTAAGCAGACGTTAGTGCTTTACAAAGTATTACTTATAGGTACTACTTTATTTTAAAGTTGTATAATTTCTATAGCTTTAATTCAGTTTAGTACTGGTTTTTGTATTCATAATATCCTACTTTTATTTAATTATGTTCACGGATTTCACCCGGTCTTTTGCAAAGGCATAAGTGGGGCTGTAGGCACACTTAGAGGCCTGTTTGATATAAAAACAATGTAGTGTAAAAAACATACATTTTGTATGAAGGGTAACATGGTACTTATAACTATTGCAAATATGGGTAAAATGGCCAGGCTATTGATATGAACTTATTAGTGATAAGGGAGATAGTGGGCTATGGACGAGACTACGGCACCTGCTAATTTCAGTCTCATCTTAAAATACTTAGACAGGTGGTGACTTGCCACGCGCTAAACGAGCCATTGATGGTGGCCCTTATGGGGATAAGGGCCACCTTCAATGGTGACAAAAGGGGCAACGTTGGTGTGGATGGCTAAAGGGTGTCGAGAGGTTTGCTGCGGTTTCATTGTTTTAATTTATTATTATTATTATTACCGAATATTTTTTCTTATATTAGATGGTTTCACTTCATCATCATCATCTCAGCCGTAGGACGTCCACTGCTGAACATAGGCCTCCCCCATGATTTTCCAAAAGGACCAGTTGGAAGCGGCCTGCATCCAACGTCGTCCTGCGACCTTCCTCAGGTCGTCTGTCCACCGTGTCGGTGGACGACCTACGCTGCGCTTGCCGGTCCGTGGTCTCCACTCCAGAACCTTTCGGCCCCATCGGCCATCTGTTCTGCGTGCTATGTGCCCTGCCCACTGCCACTTCAACTGGCTGATCTTCTGGGCTAGGTCGGTGACTTTCGTTCTTCTACGGATCTCCTCATTTCTGATTCGATCACGTAGAGAAACCCCATAGCTCGTTGTGTGACTTTGAGCTAGTCTATGAGGCCCATAGTAAGAGACCACGTTTCAGTGCCATAAGTCATCACATTGGTCGAAGACTCTTGTCTTGAGGCACTGAGGTATTTTGACGAGAAGCCTTCGCGAAGTTTCCGGAACGCTGCCCAGCCGAGTTGGATTCGACGATTGACCTCTTTCTCGAAGTTGGACCTGCCTAGTTTGACTGTCTGTCCCAGGTAGATGTACTCGTCAACAACTTCGAGAACTGAGTTCCCAACTGATATTGGTTTCGCTTATGCGATAGATAAAAATAAACCAAAATATTCGGCTGTATCCATCGCACCTACTTCATGACTGTCACTTACAACTCGGAATGTCGACTAAGTACTTCCTGTGACGCAGTAGTTAGCTCCCAACTGTATGCAAGCTTCTGCGTGTGTGGGTTTGGTATTACTGCACCAAAGTCAAAGTCAAAGTCAAAATCATTTATTCAATTTAGGCATCAAAGACGCACTTATGAACGTCAACTTTTCATTATAATGTACTTTAAAGACTCTACCGCCGCGTTCCAAAATATATAGAGCCCACCGAGAAGAAGCGGCAAGAAACTCGGGGCCCTTCTTTTTATATAGATGTTTACAATGTTTCTACTTAGGTACTACAAATATTACATTTTATGGGTGACAAAGTGACAGCTTGCCAGAAGTGGAGTATTCCAAGCATCTTTATCTTCTATATAATGTCGAATTTTAAAGTAAGCTTTTTTTTATGAAAACGTTTCTTACGGCCAACTTGAATTTGCCCTCTGTGGGCTCAGTTATGTGCTTTGGGATTTTATTGTAAAAACGCACACAATTTCCTAGGAATGACTTATTAGTCTTCGCAAGTCTAAAACTAGGTACAGCTATCCTATTTGTATTTCTGGTATTAAAAGTGTGGTGATCACTATTTAACTTATATTTATGTACATTTTTACGAACATACATTATATTTTCAAATACATATAAGGACACCTTTTGTTACACGTCATCATCATCATCTCAGCCGTGTTTTTTTTGTTACACGCTGTAGATATATGTACTTATAGATACTTTAGCTTATTACAGAAAATAATCGAATCAAGTCCTCGAGGGCTTTCAAGAACATATTCACACGCAATGTTCATATCCTTCCATTAAAAAGCAATAATACAAGTGAATACTTCGCGAGTTTATGATGGATCGTCTCGGGAAGGACATGCATTAAACGGGTACTTAGCTACCGAGGGATCGAGGTACCTTTATAGCAGCAGCTCTACCATGAGTCGGCAACATAAATGTCATCTAGCCGCCGGCATCATGCTGAGTTGGGGCCGGTTAGTGGCTATATTCTTGTTTGTTGATAGATATATTTATTTTTTGTGTTAATTTTGTAGTCACAAATAAACTTTATTTTCTTTCTATCTATAGTCGATACTCGTAGTGCGTTCGAATAGGTCACTTCTGAGCATTTTTAGCGAAAATAACGCTAAAAACGCTCACAAGGGGCGTTCGAATTGGGAATCTGTGGGTGAAAATGTCGTTCATGCCTCTTTTTGTTCAGCGTTCGGAAAGCTGAGAGGAATTTTTGCCACCTAAAAGTGCAATTTTTGACCCACGTCCGGAGCATGGTTGTTTGTGATCGTTATTCGACAGCTATGTATATGACAGCATAATCATGCGATTATAGGTCTTATGCTCAGTTGAGCGTTCGAATAGGTTGTGGGCAAAAGTGGCAAAAATAACGTTTTTAAGCTTTACGAACGTCTTAACAAAAGAGCCATAAATTACAACGCCACCAATGCCCTCATAAGCTAAACGAACGCACCTTCGATCTCGCCTACTTATCAAGCTCGTGATTGTCGTACTCGCTGTCAATTTTAGTTCTACAATTGACCGCGAGGTGGCACTGTTTTTCATACATTTTTTTCGCGGCAGCCGATAGCGAGCATCGATTGATGACAATGTTGTAAACTCATGGTAGACCTACTGGAGGACGATGTCGCGAGCATATAGCTAGACATGCGCGAAGTAAATCTTTAGAGGGAACAGAGATTTATAAATCTATTTGTTCAGAAGATTTAAATCACTCATTAAAATCTTTAAATCCCTAATAACTCAGTAAATTAAAAGACAATTATGTTGAAAATCATTATTTTTAAACCTTTATAATCTATCACACTCCACATTGAATGAGATAGATTAATGACTGATTGTTGATAGGCTATGTAAAATCAATGGATGGATAATGTTTGGAAATAATTATTTTTCTAACTATTTTTATGTTTGTATGTGCAAGGTGAGATTAGATTTTTACGTTTTGTGTTTCAATGTTTAATTACACACTATATTAGCGAAACGTTTTATATTTCAATTTTGAATTACAAAAGTAGGTATTCAAATATTAAAAAAAAACTAAACAACGCAAAGTTTAACCGATATGTAACGAAACGTCTCGAAAAATTATAAAATTCTATTAAACAAAATTAATCGCGTTTCATGAAATTTTAGAAAAAACGTAAACACATCTAGACTACTACAATTGATTTTGCACTTTGTTTCAATGATAGTAGAACTAATTTCTTATGCAGGACCCAATGATCTTTTAACCGATTATTCCCGTACGCATGCGCAATATTTCTAATAGTTCTGTCTCTTTTTGATTCGTCTAATCCTGCAGCATTTGTCTCAAGCTAACTGGTCTCGCTACAATACATCATAAAATGATCCATAGTAGTATGGATTTAAAGATGTATTTGGTAAAAGATTTATTATGAAAACGTGGGAGTTACGGATTTATACTACATCTTTAATAGATGTACATCTTTAATAGATGTACATCTTTTTTACGAGTCACTCTTGAGTTACTCAAGTCTACATATAGCCTATAAAATAAAATTGAAATGTCTGTTTGTAATTCCAAATTAGGTAATAGCTTTTCACTAAATGCTAAATATATATATATACGGTACTTACATAAACAAATCAATTTTTAAATGTTTAGTCTGTCTATGTGTCTGTTTGTCGCGGCTAATCCCTGAAACGGTTGGACCTATTTTAATGGGACTTTCACTGACAGATAGCTGATGTTATAAGGAGAAACTTAGGGTACGTTAAAAATGGTTTCTCGGAACAAAATTATACTTACTTAGTCAAACTTAGCAATTTCAGAAAATATTGCACATGCTCGGATGGGATTACAAACCGCGCCTTCCGACATTTCGTGTCAGACGCCATGACCAACTAGGCCACCGAGGCTCGAGGTCCGAGCATTTTACTCTCTAGTCGATTTTAACCGTCGTATGGGGACGGATACATCGAACCAGCAGTAACGTGTAAGTAACTTTGTCGATTGATAAATTAGATATATAACATCGATAAAAGGGTTTGTAACAATTAATAATGTCAAATATGACATTTATAACTAATAAAATCGATTCTGTCGAGTCGAATTGTCGAATTTATCGATTGAAAAGGTACTACTAAGTAAAATAGCAAACTAAAATTAAATTTACATAATAATTTTGTTCCCACTGCTGGCACCCTAGCCTTCCTCTCAGAGAGAGGAGTTGGGTCATAATCCACCACGCGGGTCCAGTGCGTATTGGTGGATAGGCTAGTATCCCACCCAAGTGGAAATTTTCAGGCCGCCCGAAAGCCTTCGACATAGCCTAACGACTGTTGTTCTAAGACAAACAACCGACACCGACGGCTTCACGTGCCCTCCGAAGCACGGAAGCGCTCAGTTGAACAATTTTACTAGCACACACCCATCCAACTCCTGTCCGCAGCAAGTGTTGCTTAACTTGTTGATCGGTTCAGATCGCCAAGTCAAGCTCCGCTACGAGCGCTTCAATTGTGCTAGTCCTTATTCTTTCATCAATAAAATCCAAATTCATGTAGCACTAGTATGATATTTCCAAAAATAGGAATATTCTATTAAACTTTGGTTATTTTTACGTGAGTGTAGCGATCGCCAAGTCTTTTGACTAAGCTATCAGAAACTGACACAAACTTTGACAGAACTGTCATCATTACGACCTTGACGTAGACGGAGATCTTGTTATTTTGTCTATGCTGTGCCCAAGCATATTACGCTATTTCACCCGCGTGGTGATGGATGATGATGATGATGAAAAGTATCCTATGTGTTAATCTAACGCCTCATCTACCTCCATACCAAATTTCATCAAAATTACCGCCGCCGTTTGAGCGTTAATGAGTAACAAAGATCCACACATCCATACATACATATAATACTTACAAAGTACTGAGAGTAATATAAATTCTTTTAAAAAGGCATTAAACAAATTGTTAATAGAAAAAGCATACTATGATATTGACGAATTTTTAAAGGATAAATTATAAACAGATAGGTAGTAACGCTTTTAAAAAAAAAATGGTTTTTTACATTATCAAATTTGTAACTTTTATTATATTCTGACATTTGAAATTGACAATATTAGAATATCTACTATATAAAAATAAGTTGGGTTTTCCTTCCTGACGCTATAACTCCAGAATGCACGAACCGATTTCCACGGTTTTGCATTCGTTGGAAAGGTCTCGGGCTCCGTGAAGTTTATAGTAAAGAAAATTTAGGAAAAATTTAAAAAAGAAAAGCGGGAAAATCTTTTTCACATACAGCGCCATCTCTGCTACATAGAATGTACTACAAACCAATATTTTAAGTAGATGGCGCCAAACGAAATGTTACATAAAACGAAGCCATCTGGTGGCGAAACGGAGTTCGCAGGGTTTGCTAGTGGCATATAAACATTTTGACTTATCTTGTTATTAAAATAATATGTTCGATTCTAAATTTGATAATGATGGACGCCATTTATATGTTATTTTATTTGAAGCTAATATTGTAATTTTATTTAAATTGACTTTTCTCATTTAAGTAATTATTCTTTATAGAGTTGTGTGATTAAATGGTTAAACGTTAGTGTCATTATAAATAAATGTTTGTAATTGTAATTTAATTTTCTTATGTTCATTTGCACACCATGTTATATGGTAGAATGTCAAAGTACCTATATAACTGTTACATCACACATTTGTCTGTAGATAAATTGTTAACTACATTCTGCAAATAAATCATTTGAATTTGAATTTGAAACTATCGCGTTTATAGTATAAGTCGGATATATATATATAACTACCTAATATATAGTACTACAACTACTGCAATATTACTATAACTACTCACGTGTCTAGTTTCTCCACGAATAATGTTTATGAAGTATTTAGGGCGGCGCACCCAATATGGCGGCAGTTCTCGAATTGTTCCGTGAGTAATATTGTTTTATTGCTGCAATTCTGTTGTTATCATTGCTGATTGTGTTCTGCAGACGTGTGGGCAGGTTCCTTGTTGTTAATGTAATGTGATGTGATGGCATAGCAAAACAAGAAAAAAATATTTACGGAAACATTGAACCGACTTTAACATCAAAAAGTGTGAAATAACTTGTTGAAGTCGGTACCATGACCTTTTATGACAATATTGTGTGCATGGTACCGACTGCGACAAGTTATTTCAAACTTTTTGATGTTGAAGTCGGTTCCATGTTCAGAAAATATATTTTTTTCACCATTTTGGTGATCTTTTACTGACGGTATCGATTACCAAACAAAAAATAATTTTGAGAATCGGTCCACAAGTGGGGGAGAAATCGGCTAACATACACATTAAAAAAATACATTCACACGAATATATAGCCTCTTTCTTTTTTGAAGCCGGTTAAAAAGTAAATGACCTGTATAGACCGGTACCAAACGCGGCTTGTATGTGTGCGCGCCCATACGCACGCGGTTCACCACGCACACTATATTATATAATATCTAGTCTGCCAAAACTGCGCCAGCCAGTTTATTAACAGTTTCAGACAGGCCTGTTGGTCTAGTGGTTAGTGACCCTGACTGCTATGCCGGAGGACGTGGGTTCGATTCCCACCCAGGACAAATGTTTGTGTAATGAGCAACATTCATTTGTTCTGTGTCTGGGTGTAATTTATCTATAATATGTATGTATTTAGAAATATATAAGTATGCTTATCAGTTGTCTAGTACCCATAACACAAGCTCTGCTTAGCTTGGGACTAGATGGCGTTGTGTGTTAGTTGTGGAATATTTATTATTATTCACATTATTTATTTCTTTTTCTTAAAATTACATTTTTTACAATATTTCTATATAAAATAAAAACATTATAAAAAACCTAATCCTAGATTGCCATCGGCAGTGGAGCATGACCCAAACTACCGGTGGTTAGGGCTGCAGACTGAGGAACCTCCTGACAATACGTGCCGTGTCAAGGAGTACTGCCTTCTGTATCTGGCTCTTGATCCAACCGTCTAGCGAGAGCCTCTTAAGATGTCGGTCGAGGCTTTTTGCTATAAGGCCGTTTGCTGAAACCACTATCGGAACAATGATCGTCTCGTCCATGGCGTCCACATGGCGGTCACCTCGTGAGCTAAGTCAAGGTACTTCCTGAGCTTGTCCTTCTCGGCCTTCACGAGATTCTCATCATGAGGAATGGTGACGTCAACAAGCATTACCCGGCGCTGAGATCGATCGATCACCACGATGTCAGGCTTATTAGCAACAATAGTCCTGTCCGTAATTATAGATCGATCCCAATAGAGCGTAGCACGACCGTTTTCAAGAACAGGCGTAGGTGCGTACTTATAGTACGGCACCTCAGACTCAATAAGGCCGTATTGAAGTGCAAGTTGCTGGTGAATAATCCTGGCTACTTGGTTATGTCTGTGCAAGTACTCTCCATTAGCAAGATGAGAACAACCGGAAATAATATGTCTGAGTGACTCTCCAGGACGGCGGCATGCCCGACAAATGTCGACCGTACCGTCTTTCAGAATATATTTCCGGTAGTTATTCGTCTTGATAACTTCGTCAGCAATTGCACAGACAAAACCCTCGGTTTCACCAAACAGATCACCGAAACGTAGCCAGTTCACTGACGCGAGCTGGTCTACATCAGGTCCTGTTAGGGCCTTGTAGAATCGTCCGTGCAGCTCTTTGCCCTTCCATACGTCTCTTCGGTCTTCGATGCTTAGCACAACTGGTTTACGCCAGTTCTCGTTTGCCAAGGAGAGAGGCGTGAGGCTCCTATCAACTGCTATGACATCGCGATGTATCCCACACTCGGTGTTACGGAAATACTCTCTGAGACTGGACACCTCACAGTTATGGAGGTTCTTGGCATTGAGGAAGCCACGACCTCCCCCTTTCCGTGGGATGTACAGCCTCATAACAGACGAGCGTGGATGTAGCATGCGATGTTTTGTAAGCATTTGACGGACCCTCCTATCCAGGGCGTCAAGTTCGGTCTGAGTCCATCTTAGTATGCCAAAGGAGTATATGAGTAGGGGCATCACCCAACCATTGAAGGCGCGCGTCTTGTTTCCGCCCGACAAAAAACTATTAAGAACTTTTGTTAAGCGGTAGAAGAAACGCTCCTTCACTGTCTGCTTAATGTCTCTATCCATGATACCCAATGACTGTGACATACCAAGATACTTATAGGTTTCAACTTCAGATAGACATCTGAGAGTAATTGTCTCAGAAAGTTGTAAATTTGAAGAATTTACAACCTTCCCCCGTTGCACATGCATGACCGCACACTTATCTACCCCGAACTCCATCCTGATGGCACTACTGAAAGTTTCAGTAATTTTCAGAAGGTTCATCAGGTCTTGGTGCTTCGGTGCAAACAGCTTGAGATCATCCATATACAGCAGATGAGAAATTATCTCACCATCTTTACGAAGTCGGTAGCCCAGTCTTGAATCCATCAACAAAGTGCTGAGAGGATTCAACGCTAGGCAAAACCACAAAGGACTGAGACTGTCGCCCTGGAATATGCCTCGTTCAATCCTTATGTAGTCCTGTGAACTAGGGACGCTCCCTCGACCTACCGGTTGACAAAGGACTGTGGTCCAATGTCTCATGCATGTGCTTAAGAATGATCTCAGAGTTGCATTGATTTTATACAACTCTAATACCCTCTCTAGCCATGAATGAGGCACTGAATCATAGGCCTTCTTATAGTCAATCCAGGCAGTCGATAGAACCCCCCTTTTTCGCCGGACTTGTTGACATATGGTCATGTCTGTGAGGAGGAGCTCTTTAGTACCACGGGACCCAACCCGACATCCATTCTGAGCAGGAGCCAAAATGTTGTTCGCAACAATGTGCGAATTAATTTTTGTTCGCAGAATAGATGTAAGGAGATTGTATAGCGTTGGCAAGCACGTGATGGGTCTGTAGTTCTTCGCTTCCGCGGTACTACCGGACTTATAGAGCAAAAAGGTGACACCAGTTGTCAAGAAACTGGGGAGGGAACCATGTTGAAGGGCTTCTTGGTACTGTATTGCCAAGCACTCATGTGAGCATCGAATCCATTTTATCCAAAAGTTATGCAATCCATCTGGTCCAGGGCTTTTCCAGTTCGGGGCCTTACGAATAGCACAACTTACGTCTATGGGGCTGATGTTCACAGCCTCCATGGGTTCGATGGATTCACATGAGCGTTCGACAACCGTCATCCAATTGTCCTCCGTGTGTTCAATGGGTAGTGACCAGATGCCACGCCAGAAGCTTGTCATGGTGTCAGCATCCGGCAGCCGTCCATCACTCACACATTGGTCTTTTCCTTCCCATTTTCTGTATACCTTTCTTTGGTCGCTTTGGAAAAGGCGATTTTGTAGGTATCTATCCACACGTTCTCTGTAGCGGCGAATGCGGTTTGCCCACGCATAGATTTTCTGTTTCAAAAAATCTATTATTATTATTATTATTATTATTATTTATTAACAGGCCACCTTATTAAAAAATCTTTTACCTGTAGAGAGCTACATTATTTTTGAGTGACATAGGCTATATACATCACCACGTGGACGAAACCGCGGGCCACAGCTAGCTGTTAAAATTCCATGATTTTTGTGTTTTCGATTTGTAATGTCTCGGGGAGGTACGAGTACATAGGATAGTTTTCATCGTCATCCATCATCACACGGGTGAAACCAAGGAGCGCAGCTAGTAGTAAATATTGAAGAAAGAAAAATGTGAAAACAACAAAGCTCGTCGTTAATAATTAATCGAAAGTTATACAACTTTAAAAGTAATTATGAAAAGGTCAGAAAGCGCGGAAAGAACAATCTTAGGCCGGAAATAGCAATTTAAATTGTTAATGTCTTGTTAAAAGCTCATATCCGGGGACACTTTGGTAACTGTGCCTTTGTCGAGCGATGGTTCGCAGTAGGTATTATTTTATTGTCCGAATGAACGAATGAACGAATGAACAAATCGAACGAAGCAAACGGCTCGACTTTCATTCATCACAGGTCACATACAGCTACACGTTCGAAACGTCGGACTTAAGCCGACATAATACCAAGTGAGTGAAGCCGGTATATTTATATTAGTATTTCTATCGATATTACATTTTCAAACTCAAGTTTTTCCAATCTTTTACTATTTTTTTATATCTATTTTCATTAATGTAATTATTAATTCTTGCACATACACACTGAAACACATACAATCACGCCGTATAATATCTATTGAATCTTGAATTATTATCATTATAAGCATTTTTTTTTATTTTTTTATTTATATATAACAGAATCTACAGCTCATAATAATACATTAATTAATCTAGTGTATAAAACTTAAAGCCAATAAAAGATACAAATTATTTAGCCTAAATTTACTTAATGCGACAGTCACTAACAATTTAATAAAATCATGTTGCAAAATAAACTATTAAACATTAATTATGTAGTAAGCAGGTATTGTTGTGTGTGTTAGTGTGGGGATATGTGTGTGTATGAGAGTTTGTGCGCGAGAGTGTATGTTTGATGGTGTGTTTAAATTGATTTTTCAATAACGCTCTAAATATCTACGTCATTAAGAATTTTCAGAGTTTCTCGTCTGAAAACCTCCCTGCTATCATGAAAAATATCTGTACATTGAAATATTTTGTTATAACTTCTGTGTAACCGACTAACAAGTGAGTTTTGACCATAATTAGTACTTGTTTGCGGGACAGCGAACAGTTTCGTGTGCCTAGTGCCTAGTATATCACTATATAATCTAAATATATTTTAATTATTAGGTATTTAGTGTCCGTGTGTCACTAACGGTCAGAGCTGAAAACCAGCGCTGTTGGACATTCCACAGCATTATGCTGAGCTCAGACCTTTTCTGGACCAAGAACTTGTTTCTGTAAGAACGTATTACTTTTTTAAAGCACTGACGCCTGCTTAGCGATCTCAAACATAGATATGTATAGAGAGAAAAATTCACATCCTCGCTCCGTCCCCGTAAGACGGTTAAATCTGATAGAGAGTTAAAATTCGATGCTCGGACCCGAACCTCGGTGGCCTAGTTGGTCAATGGCGTCTGACACGGAGAGTCAGAAGACGCGGTTTCGAATCCCGTCCGAGGATGTGAATTTTTCTCTCTATAAATTTCAAAGTCTGTAAAAACGGTTTAAGGACGATAATTTTGTGTGGTAACGTCATAAGACAAGCCGAGCGCTTAGGCCGATCGTGTTTCTCTATCGCTTGTTCCGCGCTCTCGCTTGCACGCTCGGCTCAGGCGGAACGTGACAATGAGTCATGCTTTTTCGTTTGTGTTCGTACATCAATTTATAAGACGTTATCACGTCGAAAAATGGAACCGACTTCAACACTAAAAAGTATGAAATAAATTGTTGAAGTCAGTACCATGATAACTTGATTGAAACTTTCGTAAGTATTACACATTTTAATGTTATTTGACGGTTTAACTTATGCGGTAGGTATAGTCGAATATCTCGACCGGTTTTGTAACCGTCCGGGCCACTCACTCACACGTACTAGCGCTTATTATCACAATATTGTGCGCATGGTACCGACTTCGACAAGTTATTGCACACTTTATAGTGTAGAAGTCGGTTAAATTTTTGGGTAAAAAATTGATGTAAATTGTAAAAAAACAACGGGATCGATTGTTAGTAATCGTTTTAAGTTTTTGGAGTGTGCTCAAACAACAATGTGACTGTGCATCGTAAAGAGTAAAAAAATGTTTCTATAATAATATAGCCCAATACCAATCTGGTATCTTGAAGAAAATAGCAAATAAAATGACATAAAATACTACTTTTTCTACTGACTTCCAAAAAGAAGGCGCTACTATTTTTTTATGTTTGTTACCTCATAACTTTCGACTGGGTGAACTGATTTTCAAAATACTTTTTTTATTTGAAAGCTGGTGCTTCTCGTGTCGTCCCATGTAATTTTTTTTATCAAATATAGTCCAGAAGTTGTTAAGTTTCACTAGCCTTCAAACAAAAAAAAATGAGTTGAGTGAAAGTTATGAGGTAACGAACATAAAAAACAGTCGAAATGAGTACCTCCTCCTTTTTGGAAGTCGGTAGACAAAAGGTAAATTTATTAAATTAAAGAACTATATATTTCCTTATTTCCATTGTGGCTTCTTTAACTTTTAAGCAAATTCAAACTGCGACAAAGTGTGTGTGGAAGATGATTGTGAAAGACCAGCGCTGGTTGCTTCAACGCAATCAGCTTTATGCTGAGTTGGGGCTGTGTTGTAGTGAAACAATAGATTGTGTAGTGTAGAAAATTATTCATTAATTTTATGTATATTTTAGGCAAAATGTCATATTGTTTTACATCAACAAATATATTTTCTTTCTTTCTTACAAAGTGATAGTGTTTACAGACGCACGCTTATTCCTGTCGGGGCGCTTCACCCCCACAAATACCTAAAAGTTTACCCTTGCAGCGCCTTAAACCCTTTGATGATGTTCTTAATGAAGTGTTTAGTTTATAATTGTGAGTTGCGGAAAGTTACAGAGCTTTTGGTTCGTGAATATTGTTTAATTATTGTACATCAATCTATACTTAATATATAAAGAAAAAAAAAGAGGAATAAAAAAAAAAGAAAAAAAGAAAAAAAAAGAACAAAAGAAAACAAGAGGAAAGATTTGTATGTATGTTTGTAACGAATTTGCTCAAAGAGTACTGGACCGATTTCTAAAATTCTTTCACCATTGGAAAGCTACATTCACCCTGAGTAACTAGGCTATATAAGATTTATCATCATTATCATCATCCATCACCGCGCGGGTGAAACCGCGGAGAGCAACTAGTTTTTATACTTTAATTAGGTATTACGGTAGTAACCACACCTTTTACCCTTTTCCTATAAGTTTGTGATACTATGTATATCCTTACCAATACTTATACCCCCGTGGTGATGGATGATGATGATGAATGAAAACTTATAGCCTATTCATCAGGGACAATGTAGGATTCTAATGGTGATAGTTTTTAGTGTAGTGACTTCTAGACCTTTGCACGTCTCATCTTCTCTAATGTTAACTCCTGTTCACTCTTCAAAGTTTTCTGGCAATTCATTTACTGTGCGCGCCGTGCGGCTATGGAATGATCTGCCTCTTCCTATAAGACAAGCAAAATCGATAGGGATATTTAAAAAGATGGTTCAAGATCATTATTTGTCCTCTGCCTGCTAAACTGCTTCACTTTTCCGATGATATATTAGGAATATGTTTATGTATTTGTAGTGTATATATCATATCGTATATATTAATAAATTATTCACATACGACTGAATAATCTCAATTTATATGAATTTCCTTTATGTATTTTTAAATATATATATATATATATATATATTAGTTTATAATATTATACACCCTATTTGTATAATTACCAAAAAAAAATGGGCGGTACAAAAGTGTTAATACATTGTAGATATGTAGTCAATTTTTTTTATTACTTAACAGTGAAATAATTATTAATTGTTAAAGTTTTCGAAAATTCCATCTAAAAGTATGGACACCATCTTAACAAAAATACTACATGCCTATGTAAAACTTATTAATGAAAACACATGATTCGCGTCAGTGAAAAAATATCTCTCTTACTCTTTCTTACACCCCCCACCCGAGCGTTCGGTGTGAAAGAGATTGTCGACTCTCGGCTTTCGTTCGTTCGTTTTCGGAAGAAACAAAGGCCGCGCGGTGGCAGGGCGGAGGGTGCGGGGTTGGTCCGGTGGCCAGGTCTAACGAGCTAGGACGCGAGTTTGCCGAATGTTATGATTATGAATGATACATTTCTATGTAGGGGTGTTAAGTTTCATGCATAAACCGCGCGCATGTAGTATATCTTAATGAATAGTGGAAATGCCTAGAATAAAATTTGTAGGTGTGAATCAATCTATACGTTTGACCAAATATTGATGATTATGTGGGGTTTTTTTTTTAAAATAGTTTTAAATATTCTTCCCATGTATGTATTAAGTACCAGCAGCATATAGTGCTGTTTTTTTTTGGTAATTATACAAATTAGGTGTATATATTATGTTATTGATATTTGTGTAGGTATTTAAGTTTCCCTCTCATTGTTTTTCTTTGAAATATACTGTTTAGTTTTAACTATTATCTTGTTGCACACCACCGTCTAAACTTTTATTTTTGTCCTGTCCATTCAAAGGTTGTCTGTAAGAGATTGCATTAGCAATAAGACCGCCAATTGTAGTACCAGCATAGATCTAAGATCCTTACTTGTAAGTAGATTAATTAGTTAATTTACCTACTGTTTTTGTTTGTGTGGTAAGCAATAAAGAGTTATTGTATTGTATTGTTTTTCAAACCGGTCCAGTAGTTTCGGAGTCTATTCAAATTAAACAAACAAATATTTCCTCTTTATTATATTAGAATCATTCACGTTATATATAAACGGAGTAGATACGCCTTACTGCGCTCGGCTTGGTGACATCAACACAAGCTAGTTGTCTTGAGTCAACTTAGTTCCAGCCTGTCTGGCAACGACGCAGCACGTGTACTACATTTAGGATAAATATGCCTTGTGTGTTCAGAAACTGCAGAACATATACTGGGACTAGTGTAAAAAAACAAGAATGATGTGTCTTTTGCATTTATAAGTATTGTTTTTCTATTGTATCTATCAAAAATGGAAAATCAAAACTGTGTTTTAATCTAAATTAACTTCTGCGATGTTGCCCCTTCGCCACCCAGGTGAACGAGACAGGTAGCGAGCGACAGAGGGGACGAGGCTGTCATTGGCGGACGAATGGTCGGCCACAAGAGAACGTTGTTAATAATATGTTGATCCCTTTCTAACAACTAGGATTCATATATTAGTGTTCTTTGTCGTGTCAGTGTAGTCGTTGTGCGAGTTGTTTACTATAGCTATAGGTAGGTATAGCATAAAATTTAAAATGCTTAAACTTCATATTCAAGGAGTAAAACGTCTCTATAGTTAATCTTATTGATTAATATAGATATTTCGTCCTTAAGTAATCAGCCTGTCGTTCGTGGTAAAGTGTACTTGTCACCGGAGAACAGATCCCAAGTTTCCGTCGCATGTAGAGCGCGTAAGAAAATTGGTTTAGTTTTGGGCAAACATGAGCAAGATCTTTGATTTTACAAGATAAACATGAGTTTATAAAAATGCTCAAACACTGTCTTCATTCAATTTCTCTACATATGTGTTATTAATGTTTCTCACGAAGGTTTAATTGTGTATTTTTTTTAATAACGCAAAAATATTTTATTTATTTATTTACAAGGTATTAAACAAAAAAATAACATAAAAAACAACAAAACTAGTCTATAAGCCCCATGGTGGGGGGAAAAGTGGCCAAAACGCTGGCGGCATTGCCACGCTGGATGGCAATGCTAAGATTTTGTCCAAAGAAATTGTGTAATTAAGTTTTCCCAAGCTGTGTTCAAGGAGCTGGCTAAGTACCTTGTCACCCCATGCCACTAATAACGGCAAAACAATACTGTTGAAGCAGCGACCATATTATAACCAAATATACCCTCACAAAAAAAAAAACATGCGGGACAGTCTTTAGGGACTAGAAGTGTACACTATTCGAATCATTTTAAGACACACAAGCAACAACAATAGGTAGTCATGGAAACCATTATCCCGCTTAAAGAAGTGTTCACTTCAAAACTACATTATCTATGACAAAGCGTTCGATGACGGTGACACGAGTTCCTTGATTTATATTCACCCAAATAACGCCGTCACTTCAAAAGATATTGGCTCGACATATTATTTAACCAATCAAATCAAATCAATTAATTTATTTGCTAGAACACATGTACTAAGTCGAGATCTTATAAAAGAGAAGTAATTAAATGATACGCTATTATAAAATTTGGTGAGCCCACCCAAACCAGCATTGAAATGATTTAGTCAGCATACAAAGATTTTGTCTGCAATAATAAAAATCAGGCAGCAATCTTTGTTCCGCAGATAATTTTGATAATGGTCAAAAATTTAATCATTAATAGGCAGCATAACAATACCATGAGTTTGCATAATAAACATTCGGTCCGCAAAATAACTACTTGGTCAGCAAGATTTTATGATTGATCAGCAGAGAAAACATGTCTATATGTTCCATATGTAATTATACTAGTCTAGGGCAAGGTCATATATAGGTACGTGAGTGTTAGGTTACTTGTGACTACAACGCGCGAGCCGAGCGAGCGAAGCGAGCGTGCCGCGGCAGCGGCCGGCGACTGAGTGCTTACCCAAATATTATAAAACAGGAACAGCTTATGGCTGCTTATATAATTAATATGCAGTACAAAAATAATTACAGCCATCCAGAATGACATAAATTGCTGATTGATTTTGAAATGTTTGCTGGCCATGAGTTGCTGACCAATTAGCTATTTCTGCTGAAAGATAATATTTTTCTTCTTTCAGAAATACTAATACTATGCAAACCATTTAAATAACACCCCTTATAAAATATAGGTCACAATGTATTCTGTCTGCTGGCAGACGCAAACTTTCTGTATCTAATACTGTCTATCTAAGACCGCGCAGGAGGTCACCCATGCGATGGACTGATCAGATCAAATCTGCGTTGGGAGGTCCCTTGCATGAGTGCACCAGGATGAATGCGAATAGAGGGGGATGGCATGACATCGTGAGGCGCATTACATCTGCCTCCACCACAACTACATGACGACCACGACCGCTCTGTCAAGAGCGAAACAACTGATAAGAATACTGTCTAAAAAAGTTGAACACAATAATCCCGAAATTCGTACATTATAAAAACAATTTGAAAGAAGCCAATCTGATAGTTTACTTTTAAACAGATTTCCATTCAAGACCTTAATTTCATCTGGTAAATAATTATATAGAGTTATGCACATATTGTACACATTCCTTTTATATACATCCTTATGGGCAGGTGGTTGATAAAGTAAATTTACAAACTTCACTCCTTTTTGGCAGGTAAAAATTTGTCCACGTTATTTAAAAAAATCAGGCTGTTGTTCGCAGATGAATCTTGAGGTAAATGTACCTAATGCGTGAAATGTGTAACTTGTATACTGTATTTATATTTCATTACAAGTGGGGAAAGGCTGTCATTGCAAAGAGTTCCGACAAAAAAACAGGTTGACAGTCGGAACAAGCTGCAATGATGGTTCCGCACGTGTACTGAACGACTATTTTTAATACAGTTGCGAAAAAATGAAGCAATTTAATAAAATAAACTCGCAAAGAAATTTTCTGGAAAATGACGCCAACCGTAGAATATAAGCAGATATTTTTTTTCTTCGCCCATTCTGGTAGGCAAAGAGAACTATGCCCATACAGCCAAGTCTTCAGTAGATTTTTTTTATTGATATGAAATGAAAATGAAATTTAATGAGATGAAATGAAATGAAACCTAACCTAACTCATTCAATCAAATCATTAAATCTGATATTGAAACAAATTAGAAGCTTTTTTTAGAAATATACGTATTTGCATGAATCATAAAAGCTTCTATGATTTTTTTTTAGTAAAAACTTCATGGTTGGTTTTTCTTTTCAATAGACATTATTTTGACAGTTGGGAAAGAGAACGCACGAGTTCGGGAAAGGTAAAAAAAAGCACGAGTATGTAATAGCCCACATCCCGAACGCTATACGTCCCTGCAATACGCCACTTTTTGAGCAACTGTATTAAAAAGTTTTATTTGTGAATAGTTGAGTTTGGCAGCGTGGGTACAATATTTGCAATATTCGTTTTGTATTTGGTCTCTAATTTTTATGACATCGCCCTTGACGGTCATCGAGTAGGTCTAGTGTTCCGAACTGTCAAAATGATAGCTAGCTTTTGACTAAACTATCATCATTACGATCTTGTCGTAGGCGGAAATCTTGTTATTTTTTCTATGCTGTGCCCAAGAATAATACGCTTTTTCACCCGCGTGATGATGGATAATGATGATAATGAAAAATAGCCTATGTTTTATTCCATACTATAATCTATCTCTGTGCCAAATTTCATCCAGACCCGTTCAGCCGTTCTGCCGTTTTTGAGTAACAAACATCCATACATCCATCCAAATTTTCACATTTATAATATTAGTGGGATATAAATTAAATGTATGTAAATTATTTTGACATTGGAATGAATTATGAACATTAATTATTATAATTGAATTCTATTATAAAATGTTTATCCTATATGTTAGCAAAAACATGTTCGGACTATATGTTACGTACTTACAAAACATCTGTAAATGTGCTTACCATGTTCTGATGCAAATAAATGATTATGACTTTGGAGAACTAAAAATAGGTTATTTAATTAATTGGAAAATTTGTGAAACCAGAACCTGGCCATTTTGTTTACTCGCTAATCATCAATTATCGACTCATCTACCCCAGAAAATAATCACAAGTCAAAACTCTTTTGAAACGTCCGCACAAAAATGTATTGTTAAACTTGAAACCAAATTTCATTCTATAATTGATGTTACTCAATCTACGAAGAAGTTATGTCAGGAAGCATAACTTAGAATAAATTCCACACAAAAAGTGGTCCTTCAAACCAAGACGACGTATTTCCGAGGTTACAAATAGACATGTTCGGTGATTGGTTTGTGCTGCAACGTCTACTATGACAGCTGAGTCATAGCGGCGTGAACGATGTTATTGATTTAACACTACTTTTATTGGGTCATTTTTTTAAGGCAGTTACTCTTCCTGATATTATTTCTACGTAGTACTTAGGACCCGACGATATTAACTAAAAATAATTCAATCAGTTCAAAAGCTATGAAATTGAATATCACACACATAACAATTTTATCCAAAAAAGGCTGAATCTATTACAATAACATTTATATGGAACTCTGAACTAACTAACTAGACTAGCTATCAAACAAAAAATCATATAAAATTCATAATTAGCGGAATAATTCCGTAATAAACACACACAAAAAAATACAGTCGAATGGAGAACCTTAATGGATAAAAAACATGCGGTGCAGTCTTTGGATAGAAGTGAAAAACTAAGTGACTTGAAGCGATCGATGACGATGACGCGAGTTCTATGATTATTGTTCACCCAAAAAGTGCTCAACGCGCGTAAAGCGTTCGGTGACGATGACGCGAGTTCCATGATTATTATTCACCCAAAAAGTGCTCAACGCGCGTAAAGCGTTCGGTGACGATGAGGCGAGTTCCATGATTATTGTTCACCCAAAAAGTGCTCAACGCGCGTAAAGCGTTCGGTGACGATGACGCGAGTTCCATGATTATTGTTCACCCAAAAAGTGCTCAACGCGCGTAAAGCGTTCGGTGACGATGACGCGAGTTCCATGATTATTGTTCACCCAAAAAGTGCTCAACGCGCGTAAAGCGTTCGGTGACGATGACGCGAGTTCCATGATTATTGTTCACACAAAAAGTGCTCAACGCGCGTAAAGCGTTTGGTGACGATGACGCGAGTTCCATGATTATTGTTCACCCAAAAAGTGTTCAACGCGCGTAAAGCGTTCGGTGACGATGACGCGAGTTCCATGATTATTGTTCACCCAAAAAGTGCTCAACGCGCGTAATGCGTTCGGTGACGATGACGCGAGTTCCATGATTATTGTTCACCCAAAAAGTGCTCAACGCGCGTAAAGCGTTCGGTGACGATGACGCGAGTTCCATGATTATTGTTCACCCAAAAAGTGCTCAACGCGCGTAAAGCGTTCGGTGACGATGACGTGAGTTCCATGATTATTGTTCACCCAAAAAGTGCTCAACGCGCGTAAAGCGTTCGGTGACGATGACGCGAGTTCCATGATTATTGTTCACCCAAAAAGTGCTCAACGCGCGTAAAGCGTTCGGTGACGATGACGCGAGTTCCATGATTATTGTTCACCCAAAAAGTGCTCAACGGGCGTAAAAAAGTTTTCACTTCAAAAATAATCATAATAAAATTAATAATTGGCGGAGTATTCACCTAAGAAACAAACATACAGTCTAATTCAAACCTCCTCTTTAAATTAGCTTAGAAATAAATTAATGTTGGTATACCAAGTCATTTTCTATTCCTATACAGAAGTAAACACTTAGAGTAAGTAAGCAGTGAGTGAGTGTACTCACCCGGGTCCGTTCTCAGGCTGCGACTGATGCGCTCCCGTGGGACAAGCTGCTTTTATATACGGCGAGGCGGTCTGGAGGCGGAGACAAGGAATCCGTGGAGAGGAAAACAATTTGTGAAAAAGTACCTAAAGATTTTCATTGTTTTTATTTTATGTTTTTTGTTATCTATAGGTATAGTGCGTAATTGGAAAATGAAATAATACCTCGTATGTAAAAAAAGTGTGATGGCAAGAAACATGTAAGCTTTTTTAAACCAGTCTTCTTTACTTATTCTATAATAATACGTCTAACAAATTGTATATTATACCTACTGCCAATTTCACAAAAATAAATACAGTGTTCCATATTTTATCCGGCTTCAAATCGAAACATAATTGTAATAGTTAACTTATCTAACTTTAAACATACTCATAGCATTTAATGTCTATTATAAGAATAGAATAGAATAGAATAGAAAATATTTTATTTGAGACATTACAATGTATTATGAGACGTTACAAGAAGAAAATAGCTCAAAACATGCAATTGTCACAAATTGGCACCAACTCAGCATAATACCAGCTGTTCGCCAGCGCTGATCTTCCGTTGGAGCCATTTGGTGAAACCACGGACCGGCATGCACACAGAACAGAATATAATATTATTTAAATATCAATTATAAAATCAAAAAAGAAGAAATGAATCTAAAATAACGTCCTTAATAAAACAGAAAACAAAATGAATATAAATAATTATGAAATGAAATTAATGAAATAAGTTTATTGTGGCAAAAAAACATGAACAAATACTTAACTAAACATGAATAACTAAATAGTTATTGCCACAAAACGGCCTCTACTCAGCATAATGCCGGCTGAAGCAACCAGCGCTGATCTTCCGTAGAAGCCGCCCGGTGACATCACGGATCGTAACACAAAAGAGTACAATATAACATTAAATTTATACTGACAATTAAGCTATACAGTCCATTCCCCTTTATCGTCTCTTGCTTTTTAATACATATAACATATTATTATTATATATGATCTAAGTTACACAGGGGTAATGTAGCATTCTAATGGTGAAAGGTCCAGTGGTTTTTGAGTTGTGGTGATGGATGATGATAAATTAAAATATATAATTTATGTTGAAAGGAGATAAAATAGGATTCTAATAGTGATGTTTTTTTTATGCAGCCCAGTAGTTTCGGAGCCTATTAATTTTAAACATACAAACAAATCGATCATCTTCATCCCACTAATATTATAAATGTGAAAGTTTTGATGGATGGATGGACGTTTGTTACTCAATCACGGCAGAACGGCTGAACGGAACTGGTTGAAATTTGGCACAGTGATAGATTATAGTCTGCAATAGCACATAGGCTACTTTTCATCATCATCATCAACATCTATCATCACGCGGGTGAAAAAGCTATTCTTGGACAAAGACAAAATAACAAGATCTCCGCCTACGTCTAGATCGTAATGATGACATAACTTCTGTCAAAGATGTGTTGAAGTTTCTGATAGCGTAGTCAAAAGCACGTAATAATTTTGACAGCTCGAAACACTAAACGTGCCCGGCGATTGAATCTGCATGTCTTCCATCTTTGTTGTTCAGCCGACTGTAGTCGAGCGGTTCCGCCGTCACCACGGAGGTGGAACATCAGTCTAACGGTCTTGAGTGACTCGCCCGCAATACTTGCATGTTATTTTAAATGCAACATAAGAAATAGTTTCGCCTATATATCCTCGAAGGAGTAAGCAGTGGTATTTTAATAGGATATTTTTCCTCATCATCACCACCTATCACCACGGAGGTGGAACCTCGGGGCGGTAACTTCAGTCTAGCGGTCTTGAGTGAATCGATACGATTGCCTATATAATCGTCGAAGGGGTAAGAAGCGGTGTTTTCAACGCCTACGTTTCGTCATATATGTTTTTGGTCGTATGATCATGTAACATGGGACGAGTCTATTGCCATTTCCACATTGCTGCACTAGCTTCTAGAATTAGAAGACTAATTTATGTATTTAAGGCTCTAAGGGCTGTTGCTGAACCAAAATTGATAATAGAAACTTACAAAGCCTTAGGTGAATGTCTGCTTAGGTACTGTATTTGCGCTTGGGGCAGCGCAACTAAAACAAATCTAATTGTTGTCGAACGTGCGCAACGTGCAGTACTTAAAGTGCTTATGTTCCTCCCGTTCAGACACCCAACTACGTCAGTTTACGAAACAACAAAGGTATTGTCAGTTCGTAAGCTTTTCATTTTTGAGAGCCTAGGGCGGTATCATAAGAGAATAGTGCCAAGTTTTCCAGAATCTAAAAAGAGAATCCAAAAATGTTGAGTTCCTTTTGTAATCACAACTTTTGCAAAGAGACAGTTTGATGTTGTTGTTCCACACTTATATAATACTTTGGATATCAAAAGTAAAGTAAAAAAATATAGTAATCATGAAATAAAAAGAATTATACTATCCTGGCTCGAAACATTTGACTACGAAAGCATAGAAAAAATGTTATCTGATTTTAGAAATCAAATTTAAAAACTTGTATTCAGTACTACAAACATACACACAGACTTGCACACACACACACACACACACACACACACACACACAGACACACAGACACACACACACACACACACATACACCCTCACACACACACACATACACCCTACTAACACAAACCTTAATGTAACGTCGGAGAAGCCACTGGCTCCTGAAACACAGTTTAAACTAGTTCGGGAGCCTATGGATTCATAACATATTGTGGAATTATTTTATGTCAATAAATTAAATTTGTATTTGTATTTGTATCTACGGGGCACTGTTCCAGTCTCCAGACTGTTATTGAAAAAACCCAATAACTGTCCAACCCGGGGAACAAACCCGTCGAGGTGACGAAGGACGTCGAGGTTCCAAAACGGGTCAGCTAGTATTATTATAAAGTATAGATTATCTATATGATTGAAATAGGGGGAAAACAATAACATAAGTACGAGTATAACTAATTCATTGTACATTTATTACTTTCATAACAAAAAATATTGCTATTGCTACTTCATCTCTTTACAACCTAAAAATATAGTATTTTTTAAACTTTCGCGATTTGAACACTTGTTTTAAATGTGTATCGTGACTTATACCGTATTATTAAATATAGGTAAAAATATATGTACCTTTCGCTCGACGTTTCGACCATGTTACAATGGCCGTGGTCACGAGCTGACTGAAAACTGCAAGTGAGTCCGGCGAGAAGAGCGGGTGTACATATATTTACGAGTGAAAGGTACATATATTTTTACCTATATTAAATAATACGTGATAAGTCCCGATAAACAACCTAAAAATATGTTTAACCTCAAGTCAACTCCACGCCACCTCTGTGCTACGAAACCACCTGCTGAGCCATCGGAGTTCATAGCACCAAATGCTATAATCAATTTATATTATACATTAATTAAGTGCATTTGCTTACTCCAGCACTTGGGCCTTTTAGTTCAAGTACCATTTATGGGCGTAGTTATGCGTCCGGCCCATATTGTTACTTAGCTCATGGTTGCTAGGTTATAACTTAGGTATTATTCTAAGATGTTTTGTGGAGTGACGAGAAATTGTATGGCCTTGTTTTATTCATTACGTGCCTACTAGCTGTGCCCCACGGTTTCACCCGCGTGGTGATGGATGATGATGGTGACAAGTATCATATGTCGATAATTTATAATCTTGCCAATTTTTTTTATTATGAATTTGATTAGGATCCGTTCAGGCGTTTAGGAGTGAATAGGTAACAAACAGAGATAGAGCTATACATGTTTTTTCTTAAATAACAGTAGCCTAAATACTTCTTATAATATCAACTATTTGCTAGTGAAAGTCCTTTTTAAATCAGTTCAGCCGTTCCTGAGATGAGTCGAACAAAAAGATATTTTTTTTATGTGTAACTACCGGATATGCTTTCATATATGGGTATATGGTACAAAACAGTACAATGCCAACTGTCTCGGTACCCTTGGTTCGACACAATAGACATGAAGAGGGAATGTGTTGTAGCCCTACTTAGACTTCGTACCGGGCACATTCCAAGTAACAAGTTCAAGTACCTAATGGGAAAAACCAGGTCACCACTCTACTGTTTTTGCGGGTCGGTAGAAGACGTACATCATGTGCTGTCGGAGTGTGCGCGATACGAAGTCCAGCGGCGAGCACTGCCGCATTTTATTGCAAGTAATATAGGTAATTGCAACAGTATCTTGGCCTCACCTGGCTCCGGGGAAGCCAGGATACTGGTGCAAATTTATTTAATGTTTAAGGAACTTAACTGCCTGTGTGGAAACTGTTCCGGGTAGCTTTAATTATACGTATAATATGATTTTACGGGGTGGCATTGTCATCGTTGATAAAACCCCATAAAAAAAAAGATTAAAAAAAAAAAATGCTTTCATATGCATTGCGTTAACTCATATTGCCATACCCTTTCAGGGTCATATGTGATGCTTTGTAATTAAATTGTAAGATCCTTGTTACATATATGATGCAATAAAATATTAAATATGAATATGAATATGAATAAGTATTTAAATGTACTCATATAATACTATTATAGCAATAGCGTTTATCCATGTACATATTTCATGACATTTTGGTGTAAAGGTATATATGACCTTGGAGAAGATAATAAGCTAATCGAAATACTAATCCAGCGCGGACGTAGTCGCGGACACACTCGTAGTATACTTTATTTTGTACAATGGTATATAGTGGTATTGTGCATCACAGCGTAGCTAGTAATACATACTATCCATACTAATCTATATATATATAAATGTATCTCTATTCCCCTTGGTCATCAAATCTCGTGGGAACAGATAGTACGATTTCGCTAATTCTTTTTGATTGTGTTAATTATTGTTGTAAAAGACGGAAGGTTATGGCGAGGAGCCTAATACGCGAACGAAGTCGCGGGCAGCCGCTAGTATGATTATGAGTACAATTTGAAAAATTTTATACCGACTTCCATTCTATTCAGTTATTGGAGTGTATTTCAAAAACTACTGGACCGAATTCGATGAAATTTAAATGGGACCACACGTGAAGCACCAATATTCAACAAAAAAAATTGAGAATCGGTTCACCCAGTCGAAAGTTATGAGGTAACAAACATAAAAAAATACGGTCGAATTAAGTACCTCCTCCTTTTTGGAAGTCGGTAGAAAAACGTTTGAAACTCTGTCCCGCTGTCTATTTGTTACTTTATCTCGCCTAAGGGCACGAACGGATGCAAATATATATATATATATAGGTTCGGTTGGATAGTGTGGTCAAGCTGTCCAATAGATGTCGCTCCGTCCCCGTAAGACGGTTAAATCAGATAGAGAGTTAAAATTCAATGCTCGGACCTCGGTGGCCTAGATGGTCATGGCGTGACACGGAACAAGGAGACGCGGGTTCGAATCCCGTCCGAGGATGTGAATTTTTCTCTCTATAAATTTCAATGTTTGAGATCGCTAAAGCAGGCGTTAGTGCTTTAAAAAGTAATACTATAAAAATATATATAGGTATTTGGCAAGAGAATTCCATAGATTGTGTCCCGGGGATCATCATTATCCATACGGGTGTAACCGCGGGGCGCAGCTAGTGACGAGAAACAGTGCCTACGGCAGTCAGATAACCAAATGCTGATTAATATGCCGCGAAATAAGAATATTAGTCAAAATGTCCCATCACACAGTAGACTACACTGACGCAGTACAGGTTTGCGTGAGAATCTTGTATCTGCATGAGATAAATGCCACAAGGACATGCCATAATATTTATGATATCAACAATGTCTAGTTACGCTGTAGTACTGCTACTTTGACATCACAAACACGTCTTTGACAACATCCGTGAAACAAATGACGAGATGACAATAAACGTTGGAAAAGCAACCTTGTGTACAAGGGCGAAGTGTTTGACATCGGTGAGCTCGTCGACGAGCGCATCGACGAATCAATAGAGTATCGCACAGCTATATAGGTACACTGTAGCACCACTACAGAGTGCCTACGAAGTGTAGCATTGCCTAAAAGGCTACTACGGGAAGTCTCTACTGTAATATGCTTTCGCTACGCTGTAGCCAAAGCATAGCCACGCGTACATGCGTAGCTACAGCGCGTAGCGGCTACAGCTACGACGAGCTACAAGCTCTGCCGTGCGATCCAGCCGTGCGATTCTCTAATAATTCATCGACGAGCTCACCGATGTCAAATACTTTATGAGATATCGCCCTTTTACATAAGGTTGTTTTGGCAACGTTTCTTGACATCTCTTCATTTGTTTCACGGATGTTGTCAAATATGCATCGATGTTAGCTCTTGAGAATCGCACGGCAGCTGGCATTGCCTAAAAAGGCTACGGCTACGGGAAGTCTCTACAAAGTGTCTACGAGCTCTTTCACTACGCTGTAGCCAAAGCATAGCCACGCGATGCGTACATGCGTAGCTACAGCCTAGCTACGAGAGGCTACAGCTACGGCGAGCTACAAGCTCTGTAATTATATGCAGTATCATATCCATGGGCCCCACTTTTTATAATGTTTTCGTTGTAAGCATATTCTTAGTTTCAATAAGTTGAAAGCAAATATGTTATAGTATCAATAAGAGAGATACTTGGTACTTGGTGGGCTGGCTGTTTTCCGCAACCAGCCCGCTGTGGCGCGGCCCATTTTGCGTGATAGCCGGGTGACGCTGATCAGTCCAGCCGCCTGGTGTCGCCCAGGAAAGCCAGCAGCTCCTTCCTTAATAAGAGATATAAATAGGTACCTATTAAATTAAATAAAAACTTAAATAATTTTAAAAATATTGGTTGGTCGGTAAGCTACACATTTGATTATATTTATGAATATAGAGTTACCCTTTGAAAAAAAAACTATAAAATGACTGGTAAACGATAAACCAGTTAGTAAACCAATATTCTCTAACTTATATGCAATTTTAGAGAGAAAAATAACACATCCTCGGACAAGTTTCAAACCCGCGTCTTTCGACAATCTGTGTCAGACGCCATGACCACTCGGTCACCATGGAGATCTCTCTGAGTATCGATATAACTCTATAGGAAGGTTCTGGAATGGAGACCACGGACCAGCAAGCGCAGCGTAGCCGATAAGCTGGACTGACGACCTGATAAAGGTAGCAGGACGACGGTGGAGGTCGCTTCCAACCGGTCCTTTTAGAAAAACTATGGGAGAGGCATAGGTTCAACTGTGGATGTCCTCAGGTGATGATGATGATGATACACACTACACATACACACTCATTCTCTCCTGATTAACTGAAGTGGATTTAGAATGGTTATAATACAGCCGACTTCTTACTACCTTGTCAGCGTTCCATTTTATTGTCCCTGTCAGATTGTGTGACCACTCACCACCGAATGTGGTCGAAACTACAGTCGGACCTATCCGATAAATATTACATGAGTAATCCCGTATGATTAAGAAAAAAATTAAAACCACGTTAGAGTTTATAACAAAGTCACTGTCAACAATATATAATATGATATACTAGCGACTGCCCGCGACTTCGTTCGCGTAGTAGTCTCCACCTTCGGCTTCGCCATAACCTCCCATCTTTTCGTGGTTTTTCTTCCATTAGAACCGTCTCCTGACAAAATGAAAATGATAAAATAAAGAACGGGCGAGATTGTTCCATCCGTTCTCAAGTTACAGCGTGACCAGGAGAAATAGGGGTTTATTTATTTATTTCGGTAATTCAACAGCGTTTACAATTAACATGTACACTAAATATAAAAACTTAAAATATGGCCAAAACAGAATTACTCAAATTAAAAACAATTTACAGAAAAGTAATAATAATACGACAAAATATGTATAAAGGACAAAGATTTATTTTTTAATAATGAGTAAAAACATTTATTAGTAATAAATATACAATTTAATATTTTAATTTCTAAGCAAGTAAATAATAACGTACGTATTACTTAAGTATGAAATAATATATACAATATTTAAATATTATTATACATGTTTTAACAATGTATAAAATATACAAACATGTATCTACTACAAAACAAAAACGCCGTCGAGATCACCACCGTGTGGCAGGGTTCCCAGAACACTGGCAGAGTTGCCCCGCTGTATAGCAATACTTAACTTTTGAGAAAAGTATGTGCCAGCTCTAGGATCCCCCGAGGCGAGGACCAGCCTAGTCGAAATATCTTTGCAGAATTTTTTTGTGTCGGACGACCACGGGCCCAGTGTCTCTACAGCTAGCGCCACAAACTCATAATGTGCGCTTAGCTGTGAGTACTTCCTGTGTTTGTTCAGTTGGGCCTGTTCGGCCGCAGCCCCGACACTGCGAGCAGAACTGGCGACATGAGAAGGAGCCAGGGTGTCCACGCAGGTGGCATCCCAAACCAAGGCTCGGCCAAGACACCAAGGTACCAGACTGGCTCCGTCTGGTCTCTTGCCATCGTCTCTAGTCATACCGTTCGGTTCCAGTGTCGAGGGCACGGAAGCAGTGGAGAGTGCCCGCCTGACTAAATCATTAATAGCCCAATGACGATATATTATTTTATTAGTAATTAAAAGTTGAATAAAATAATAATAATAACTATCTAATCTATAAGCCCCATGGTGGGGGGAAAAGTGGCCAAAACGCTGGCGGCATTGCCACGCTGGATGGCAATGCTAAGTTTTTGCCCAAAATAGGCGCCAGCATTTCGGTCACCCGACGCCTCAAACAAACGTTTCGCCAGATCCCTAAACAAGTTGAGAGCGGACGGCCCCCATGGGCCTAAAGTTTCGACCCCAAACGGCATAAACATGTACATTCTGTCTAAATACACATATTTATGACGTTTGAGGTCTTCTTAGGACAAAGATAAGATACAGGCACAGGTCCTATTACAATTACAGTGAGAATAGCAAGAATAGCAGGTATGTTTGTGAGTTATGTGTGTGTGTGTGTGTACGTGTGTGTGTGTGTGCGTGAGAGAGGGTGTGTGTAAAAATATTAATCGCAATGAAGCAGTCTTTTATATTATATAAGGGTATATTATTATTATATTATTGTATATTATATATTTTATATAAGGGTTCATTATTATATATATAGATTGTCTATACATAATATATATATATATATATATATCCCTATATACACATGTGCCACTCACCATAAGTCCAAACACTTGCCCGTCTCGCCACTTGACACCGTGATAATAAAAGACTCACCAATATGAGTAAAGTTGAAAAGAAGTCAAACCGATTTCAACGTCTTATCGTAAAGTAAACGCAGTTTAATAGTTCTGTTTGCTCGGAAACTTGTATTTTTATAGTTTTTACGAAGTTGTAATGTTATGTCTGGCGTTTGTCTTTAGATGTCAGATGAAACATTTAAATTGACGTCACAATCAAAGTGAGAGGTGGTACGAATTGCTTTCACTTTGTTTTTCGTTAGAAGTATTTTTAATAGCAGAGCCCCTCGGTTTTACCGATGGCCGATGGGTTGGGAAGGTTCTGGAGTGGAGACCACGGACTGGCAAGTGCAGAGTAGGTCGTCCAACCGGTCCATTTGGAAATAGTGTGAGAGAACTATGTTCAGCAGTGGACGTCCTACGGCTGAGATGGTGATGAGATTGAATCACGAAATAATCACCAAAATAATTTTTAAGGCAACCAAAACTGGTGTCGTTGCCGCGCGCGAGGACTAACCTCCTGCAGGAAGCGCCTTTTACACGCGCACTTCGCACTCTCAATGTCATGGCGGTCGAAATAGATCTATTTAATTGTACTCTGAGTGAATTTACTAAAATAGCTTTAAAGGTTTTGTGTTATGTTAATTAGGTATGTAAGTTCTAATTATGCTACGCTATCGCATTAGGTTATAAAAAACCGGTAATGATAGTTGTAAGTTAAGAAAATAAATACATTTTCATAATATGATTTTTACGATACCAAACATTGCAATTTTAGAGATAAAAATTCACATCCTCGGACGGGATTCGAACCCGCGTCTTCCGATAATCCGTGACGCCATGACCACCGAGGCTCGCCGTCCGAGCATTGAATTTTAACTTTCTATGATTGTGACCGTCGCATGGGGACAGAGTGACATCTATTGGACAGTTTGACATCTATTGGACAGTTTGACAACATTATCCAACCGAAAGAGTTTTTACAAACAATTTTCTCTCTAAAAGTCTACGAAGAAATAATAGTTCTTCGTAGCTAAAAGTGCAAGGTTTGGTCTCGCATAGCAGGTGTTAGTGCTTTAAAAATCATAAAATCAAAATGAGAATTTAGATGGATTTTACCACTAGGTACTCAACGGAAACCATAAACAAAGCATGCCTCAAGTTATCCAACACTAATGCCAATAATAAAAACAATAGATGAAAGAATTCGACACCGAAGCCTCTCAAAATAATACGGTAAATATTCGAAAAAGTTTCTGCGGTGTTATGTTCTCCTGGTATTTTGGATGGTTGCGAAATCAACACTTAGCAGATATTTATTTTCACTTTACTTTTCAGAAGGTCACCTTCTTTTGCAAGAGGTCGTCATGGTAAGTACATAGTATTTTATTTTATTTTACCTTTCCTAGTATGTACGAGTATTTTGGTCTATGGTAAGTACTACCGCAGCACAAGATAGTAGTTCTACCGCGAAGCAATGTCATATAACAGACAAAGTCAAAATCACAATGATGACGGCATTTGTCAGCAGTATCAAAGAGAATACAATAGAGAAGCATTATGTATACGGCTAGTCTATGGTTCAACCCTGGATCGGACAGTTATTGAATAGAATAGAATAGAAAATATTAAGCTATTGCATAGCTTCTATCGCGGGCCTTGAGCGTGGAGACCGAATCCAGAAATTCCGTAACGAAAATAACCTAACACCCCCCCACTCCGACTCCATCTATCGATGAATAGCAGAACTTTTAATAACCTTTTGAAATATCACGCTTATCTCTTTAGTTTAACAACTCGCCTCTAGATGGCATTGGTTAAATAATTATAATTGCATAAGTTGATTTGGCATCTATCGACGAATAGCAGAACTTTTAATGACTTTTTGAAATATCACGCTTGTCTCTTTAGTTCAGCAACTCGCCTCTAGATGGCATTGGTTAAATAATTATAATTGCATAAGTTGATTTGGCATCTATCGATGAATAGCAGAACTTTTAATGACTTTTTGAAATATCACGCTTGTCTCTTTAGTTCAGCAACTCGCCTCTAGATGGCATTGGTTAAATAATTATAATTGCATAAGTTGATTTGGCATCTATCGATGAATAGCAGAACTTTTAATGACTTTTTGAAATATCACGCTTGTCTCTTTAGTTCAGCAACTCGCCTCTAGATGGCATTGGTTAAATAATTATAATTGCATAAGTTGATTTGGCATCTATCGATGAATAGCAGAACTTTTAATGACTTTTTGAAATATCACGCTTGTCTCTTTAGTTCAGCAACTGGCCTCTAGATGGCATTGGTTAAATAATTATAATTGCATAAGTTGATAAAAACAGCTATGCAATAGCTTTACCGCGGCAGTCTCCGAGTGCCACTCGTCTTTTTTTTATTGCAAAAAAATACACACAAAAAACATAAAGAACTATCACGTAAACATATTAATGTCTAACAATGATAACAACTAACATAATGATTAAAAACAAACTTATTTTTAGCAAAAGGAGTTAAGCTCAGCACTGGCTGCGTAAACACGAGTGTCTACGCAAGGCTGGTATTCAGCTTACCCCTATGATCCAGCCAAGGTGTTAAGACGCGGTCTAACCCTAATTTTAAAATAATTTACGATGCTTTACGTAAGATAGAAAATCGCTTGTTAGATTGGACGATGTAATGCTAAAATGCGTTAATTTTGTACGTTTTCTTTATATTTTAGATATATACTAACACAATTGACAAAACTGCTGGTTATTACTTCAGTACTATACGTTTGGACGTGAAAGTTTATTTTTGTGGACGTATTCAGGATTTTTTCTGCTGAAAGAGAGTTATATGTATGAATTCTATTCGGTTATTACTCTTTTCCTATTCCTTTTCTGACCTTTGTATTTTTTTCATAATACATTATCGATCTGTTTCGTTACACTAGATGTTTAAAAATTCTGTTCTTTACTATTATCAGGGTACGAGCGCGCCTTAAGTACTCGAATAGCTGCGTGAAGCGGAAAATTTTACTCTTTATATTTCTACCACAAAGAACAGTTGATTTGTTATGTTTATATTAATTTAGGTGTGTGTGCGTGTGTGTATGTTGTGTGTGGGGTGCATGTGAGGTTTTCTGACAAAGATAATGTCTATAACCGTCCGGAGTCTCGGGCAGTGTCTTTAGATATAGTCTCATTAATCTATGGGACAGTGCCCCGTAGATCGCAATAGGCTCGCATGTAACTTCTATAAATCCATCACCTCTCTCTACATGATGTTCTCCTGTAGTTAAACCTGCACAGTAATAAGTTTGCATGTCGACACGACGCCCCCTGACGTCGTTAATTAACGCCGGGTGACGGACGCAGCCGTAACGCCGTAATTACGGCGTATGTGTCTGCTATGGAGATTTTACAACAAGCTTATTTTGTGCAGTACCATCTTGGTTTAGAGCCTGTCTCCATAATATTTTTATTGTATGCTATTAGTAAACGTTACAAACACGAGGCACTACTGATGTTAAGTGACTCTGCCTAAAACTGATGTATTCTATGCACAACGTCCGGAACCCTGAGACATTAAGGGCCTTACTTATAAACGCTGCTTAAATAAAACTATATAAAATAATATGACATTTCTAAGACTTCTAAGTACACACTGACGTAATTATAAACCTATTTTAACATACTAGAGTACATAAAAAAAATTCAAACATACCACTTAATTTCACTTTTAAAACAGTTTTTTCTTTATTCATTATTGTATTTGTCATGAAACACATATGATAAAATAGCAATTTTTAATACACGTTGACGTACCAATTGACGGATTATTTTTATATTTAAGACCACACAAAAAAAGGAGGAGTTACTCAATTCGACTGTATTTTTTTTATGTTTGTTACCTCATAACTTTCGACTGCGTGAACCGATTCTCAATTTTTTTGTTTGAAAGCTGGTTCTTTCCGTGTGGTCCCATTTAAATTTCATCAAATTCAGTCCAGTAGTTTTTGAGTTACACTCCAATAACTGAATAGAATGGAAGTCGGTATTCAATTTATCAAATTGTACTTGTTACAACAATATATAATATGATATATACTAGCGTCTGCCCGCGACTTCGTTCGCATAGTAGGCTCGGCCTTCGGCCTCGCCATAACCTATCTTTTCTTGTTTTTTAATGCAAGAACCTTCTACGAAGTATTAGAAATCATTTTAAAAAAGATGAATTGGTAAAACCGTTCTCAAGTTATAGCGTCAGGAGAAATAGGGGTTCATTTTTGTATGTATAGATATAATATAATAATATATAGATAATGCGAGTCTTATTATGCACAAGCTAAAGGCGTTCCTCTGGAACTCATACAATTTTTTTCATTCTGGTATACAAACCAGAAAAATTATGTAAAGTGGGGAAATGCATACTCAGAAGAATATATATTAGAGTGTGGAGTAAGACAGGGGGGGATATCCTCTCCAAGATTGTTTAACATGTATGTTAACCAACTGATCGATGAGCTCAGTAACTGCCATATCGGGTGTCATATTGATGATATCTTCGTTAATAACATCAGCTACGCGGACGATATGGTGTTGCTGAGCCCGTCGGTTGGCGGGTTAAGGAAACTTCTCGGAATCTGCGAGTCCTACGCTGTAGCTCATGGCTTAAGGTACAACGCAAAGAAAAGTGAGTATATTGTCATCAGAGGTAAAAATAAGGAGCCTGAGCATATACCACCTGTTTATCTGAGCGGTGTATCTTTGGCTCGTGTCACGCAATCTAGGTACCTAGGGCACATAGTGACAGAGACTTTGAGTGACGATGCAGATATCGAGAGGAAACGGAGAGCATTGTCAGTGCGTGCAAACATGTTGGTACATAGGTTTGCGCGGTGTTCTGTAGATGTTAAAGTTATACTGTTTAAAGCCTACTGTCAGGGTTGTTATACCAGCGCACTATGGACTAACTACTCACAAAAAACCTATAATGCTCTTCGCATACAGTATAATAATGCCTTTAGGATTCTGGTGAGGCTGCCTCGATTTTGCAGCGCCTCGGGCATGTTTGCCGATGCGAGGATAGATGACTTTTATGCCATTATGCGCAAAAAGTCAGGCTCATTATTACGCCGAATTCGAGCTGGCAGCACCAACAGAATCCTAGAGATGATTACCGAGCGACCAGAGTCTGCAGTGCTGGGCAGATTTAGAAGTTTGCATGTCACAGGGTACTCGTAGTTATTCTAACTAGCTGCGGCACGTGGTTTTACCCTCGTAGTGATGAATTATCATGAAAAGTATTATATTAAGTGTTAATCCCATCTATTTATCTACCAAATTTCATTGAAATCCGTTAAGCTGTTATGCTGATTAAAAATAACAAACACCCCCCAAACTTTTACATTTATATGTTATTGTTATTAGTTAATCTTTCATTAATTGAATTTATAATTATTGTTTGTAATGGTATTTATGTGAATTATTTAATAATGTCAATTAGAACTAAATTAAAAATACTGATTATTATAACTACCTTAGATGTAAGACTATGTGTATGTACCTTTACTAATAATATGGACAGATATTAGTCAAAATTAAATACATTGTTATATTATTTTTTAAAGTCCACATTCATGCACCGCTTGCGAATAATATTTCAGAAATGTTCCATTTCTGTTCAATTGTGGGCCTGTTTAGTGCACATTTGCACTAAACAGGCGTCATGTAAAGTGATCTTTATAATGACGTAAAACTATACATAGTTGTATAGAATAATCATACTTTTATTATAGAAATTCTAAGTGTTACACGAATTTGGATTTTAGTTTTATCACAATAACAACTACTATGTCTAAGAGAGGTTTAGTTTAGTGTGGTGCACAAGCGAACTGCAACTGCTACCAATACAGTGCAGGCGGCGGTATTTTTCAGTTACCCCTGTACGGCACTGCACAGCGCTCGTTACGCCCGAACATTGATGTTAAGTCGCTTTTGCCCAATAGTTGCACTAGCTACAGAGCCCTTCACACCGTAATGCTTGCGCACTACTACTTCGCGGCAGAGTACCACCTAGTGCGTCCGCGTTACGTCGACTCTTCCGGCTCGCTTCCGGACGCAGGAGGGATATTCTACAACAGAGAATCGTATCATTTACATAATATGTGTCCGTAATGTATAAGTACTTATAGGACATTGAAACAAAATTCCTTTTTTAATACAGTTGCTCAAAAAGTGGCGTATTGCAGGGACGATTGCTGAAGACTTGGCTGTATGGGCATAGTTCCCTTTGCCTACCAGGGGTCTTACTATGAGCTCTTAAAGCAGGACTTCTCGACAACTGCCCGGTTTATTCGTACCATGACAACCTTAAAGCAGGCCTGCCCAAGCGTACTATTCAAGAACCACAGAAAAACCGTTCACCTGTTTTTTTGTATTGACTCTCGTTAATATTTCGCTCTTAATCCACTCAGTTTAGCAGCTTACAAACGTCTAGGCGTCTGCAATGTTGGTTATAGTAAAATTGTTAGAATGCCATAGACAATATTATCCGTTCACCTTTGAGAAAACAATATTCAAACTGCTGTTCACCTAAATGAGCGTCATGGTATGATTTCATTCAAAACTGTTTAAGTCAGGTTTAAGAACTGCACGGAACTTGCATGGTTTTTACGAAGCTGATAGTAAGGCCCCAGAATGGGTGAAGAAAAAAAAATCTCTGCTTATATTCTACGGTTGGCGCCATTTTCCAGAAATTTTCTTTGCGAGTTTATTTTATTAAATTGCTTCATTTTTTCGCAACTGAATTGAAAATAGTCGTTCAGTACACGTGTGGAACCGTCATTGCATATGTGTAAATTTTAATGCCTCTAAATGCAAAGTGATTACGTATTCCAGATCTTTTCGGCCTGTTAGTTATTCGTATGGCATGGAAGGTATTCTTCTTGAGAGGGTTTATAATATTCGGGATCTGGGTATCAATATGGATACAAGACTTCACTTTAGTGACCATATTGTAGATATATGTAAAAGAGCTAGCAGAACTCTTGGGTTTGTAGCTCGAACTTCCAGTCAGTTTCGCGATATAAGCATCCCTATTATGCTGTATAATGCATACGTTCGCAGCACACTTGAATTTGGAGCCATTGTATGGGATCCTAGAACTAAAAAGTATACTCTCATGGTAGAAAGAATACAGCGTAAATTTGCTAGATTCCTCTACAAGGGCACTTACGGATATGACCCTTTCCTTATTTGTTTCGGGCATGGTTGGTCTCGATACTTTAGAGCTAAGACGAAAGCTGTTACTAATTGTGCATTACTGTCTGTTAATGAGAAACCAGGTAGACAACCCCTCTGTTTTGTCTAAATTAAGTTACTTCGTGCCGCAGAAGTACATCCGTGTGGGACATAGACGCCGGCATCGGCTGTTAGCGCTCCCTCCCGAGGTACGCACGTGTCATGCGCACAACGCCCCAACGGCAAGAGCGATCACTTTAATCAACCGTTTTCTAAACGAGGTTCAAGATGCCGACATACATACTGATTCTATCAATCGAATATATATGTATCTTTTGTTTTATTTAAGTTTTTAAACAATGTGAATGTTTTGGCCTTAGCTGTAAGTTCACCATTGTAATTTTAAATAAATAAATAAATAAATAAATAAATTGCAACTTGTTCCGACTGTCAACAGGCTGTAGACTTTCCTAGTATATATTTAAGTCTATGCTGTAGACATCAAAGACTTTACACTTACTAAGTATAAGGTCTTTGGTAGACATTTGTCGGAACTCTTTGCAATGACAGCCTTTCCTCACTTGTAATGAAATATACAATTTTTTTCTCCAGAAAAATCAAGTTAAAAATCAGCATACGAGTACGTCTTATTAACTACTTTACCGATACAAAAAGCCTTCTTACTCAATATTATGCTCAAAACTATGTATACCTACCTAACTCTTGCTAAGTACTTACACAAAACGTATGAAGCTAAAATAAAAAAAATATGGTTGTTTGTAACGTCGGTTCACGGACGAGATAACGTCATAAGCCGAACGCTTAGGCCGATTGTGCCTCTCTATCGCTTGTTCCGTGCTCTCGCTTGCACGCTCAGGCGGAACGTGACAATGAGTCATACATTTTAGTGCGTGCAGCCGGCGTTCATCGATTTATATAGGCTGTTTGGTAGAGGGACCGACAAACCAAATGAGCGTGTTCGGGGGACCACTTGGTGAATACAAGTTGGCCAAAAAAAAGGGTTGGCTATAGCCGTCCGGTACCTGATTTTGATGAAGGTGCGAGTTTAGGGGTACCATTGGGGTCCACCTGAAGCCCTTCCAGCAATTTTTTTTTGCCGGAAACGTAGTTTAAATTAATTATGATTAAATTAAAATTTGATAAAAAAAAGTGAAATGGAACGCAATGTTGAGAAAATGGTACAATATTAAGTTGTCAAATTAAGTTGTCAAACTGAGTTAAACGAAACGTATCGTTATCGTTAAACGTAAGAAAAAAAAAGGCGCCATTTTGTCTTACTGACAGATGGACTGTCATCCATTCATTCCGTTTCTCTCGTAGTTTCGTGAATGTGTGCTCTCTTGTTTTTCGATTTTTATTACGACTTTGGCTTTTTCCCTGGACTTCCTTCGATTGCGCGACGACTTGAAACTTGGCTTGCTTACCGGATTTGTTTGGATTGCTCTACGACTTGAACTTGGCTTGAAAACTGGACTGCACTTGGCTGTAATGGAGTATTACAGTACAATACCCGAAGCGGACGCGGTTTCGGCTCCTGATCTGCCCGTCGAACCTGTTGCCGGACCTTCTTCGGCTCCTGATCTGCCCGTCGAGCCTGTAGCCGGACCTTCTTCGGCTCCTGATCTGCCCGTTGAACCTGTCGCCGGACCTTCTTCGAGTAATGACGACGACGACAACGAGCTTATAACGAAACGAAAACTTTGCGTCACTGAAGTGATTGATCATTGGAATTTAACTGACGTTGTGCGAAAATTGGGCACTAAAGACCAATGCATCAAATATAGTGAAGACCAAGGTCTCATACCAACTGAGAAACGGTGTCGAACCCACAGGACATCCATGAAAGTGTCATACTCATGCGGATGCACAAGTTTTGGTACATTTGTGTGCTCAAAAAGATCATGCAAATCTAAATCGGGCAGCGGTGCCAAGATCTCTCGCAGAATTGGCACATTTTTCGAAAATATTGCTATCGACATAATGCATGTTTACTATCTTATATATGCATACTCACAAGGATGGACCTACGACCAAACAATTCACGAAGACCCTTATAAAAAAGAAAGGAAGCAATGTTTAAGCCCAAATACTATAGCCGATTGGTTTAATTACTGCAGAGAAGTAGTTGTGATATTTTATTTGGAAAAACAAAATCTTTACAGCGGTAAAATTGGAGGCTGTGGGAAAATAGTGCAAATAGACGAAAGTAAATTTGGAAAAAGGAAATATAACAAAGGACGTCACATTGAACATTGAAGGCCACTGGGTGCTGGGATTAATAGAAGATGGGTCTGAAGACTTAAGATTGGAAGTATGCCCGGACAATAAAAGAGATGCTGATACTCTCATACCTTTAATTCAAAAGCATGTTTTACCTGGAACAACAATCCACACCGATTGTTGGCGGGCATACGATTGTCTGTCTGAATATGGATACATACACAAAAAAGTGAATCATTCAGACCCAGAGAACCCATTTGTGGGTAAAGATGGAATCCACACCCAAAGAATAGAATCCCAGTGGCGAGCAGTGAAGAGGTTTTTCAAAAAACAAAATTATAACAACCCAGAAAACTTTAGTGATATAATTGTTGAATATTTGTGGCGAAGAGACGTGTATAAATATAAAAGAGACTCTTTTGTACATTTAATGAAAGCAATTAAACATGTTTATGAAATAAACAAGTAATGTATTAAAATGTTTGTTTAATTGTGTCTCTCCTAGCCCTTTAACATTAAGTTTTTCTCATCTATCAACATAACTCTGAGACGGACTGGATATGTTATTGTTGTTATATAATACAATGTTAAGTGAACCGCCTTGATAGATTAGGTGTGAAACAAAAAATAGGTTAGGTTAGGTTAGAACATGACAAACAACGCACGAGCCGAGCGAGCGAAGCGAGCGTGCCGCGGCAGCGGCCGGCGAAGTGCCAGAAGCGAACCGCCTTAATAAGTTAGGTGTGAAACAAAAAATAGGTTAGGTTAGGTTAGGTTAGAACATGACAAACAACGCACGAGCCGAGCGAGCGAAGCGAGCGTGCCGCGGCAGCGGCCGGCGAAGTGCCAGAAGCGAACCGCCTTAATAAGTTAGGTGTGAAACAAAAAATAGGTTATGTTTATCTTTTTTTGTGATTTTTCCCTTTTTCTCCGAAATTGTACCTATTTACCACCATAACATTTGTAAAGTATGTTTTAGACCGGATGTTTTTAGTTTTTACAAATATTACAAATGTTATGGTGGTAAATAGGTACAATTTCGGAGAAAAAGGGAAAAATCACAAAAAAAAAGTTAAACATATTGGGGGGTCGGGGATTTTTTTTGGTTAACTTGTGTTCTCCAAGTGGGCCCCCGAACACGCTCATTTGGTTTGTCGGTCCCTCTACCAAACACCCTGTACTCATAAGACGATATCACGTCAAATCCAGCATCATATAAATCAGTTCATATAAATCGGACCGACGGGAATATACAGGATGGAATTTTGTAATGCCACCTGAAAGGAATGTACTCTTAATACTGTAGATAGAACATTTTACTCAAAGAAAACAATCCTCTATTTTGGAAAAGAAAGAAAACTGCATTCAAAGATTTTCGAAAACTCATTTACCACACCCGAAAATCGAACCAACTAAAATCTTTAAAATTACACCCTGTACTTTTATTGCATCGATCGTTAGGGTCAATTATAAGGATGCAATCTCTCTAACAAACTTGACCAATTAAATGAAAGGAAACTTGAAAAAAATTTGAAATTATTTTAATTATTTACAAAAAATGGTTAGCTAACTAATTTGTTGCTCAAAATGAGCTCCATTATCTTCACTATTTTAAAATAGGTAATATAAAAGCATTGCTGTTTTGAAGTAGCGAGCGCTGTTATTGTAGAACATCTATACTGTAATATTCTCAAGCAAATACCTTATCAAAAAGTAGGAGAATTTAATTTAAAATACAGGGAGTATTATGAGCATGCTCTGAGAAAATTGCCACAAGTGAAAAATAAACACTTCATTCTAGAGATATGCTATCTAAGGATGCAGCCTTGACAACAGTTAAACAGTACGGAAACTACCTACTCACGCTCAAAACGGCTCACTCACACAAACATACGCATCGACGAGAGGCCTAAGCGGTTGTCGCGGTGCTGTCAGTAATGAGGCCGCGTCAACACGAGTGGTCACGAAGAAGTTTATTTCCGTTTAACTAGGCTTATTTTCCATACTGTTGCATCTTTATACTATGGTTCTGTTGTCTCTATTCTAAGCATACTTTGCATTTCAACACTCGAGCTGAAGAGATTTTAGATTCAGGAGTAAATGTTCTCATCGTTCGCAACATGACATCAATTTCGAGCATTTTCCCGGCATTATATTTTGATCTTAGATGCATTGATAGTTTGTTACAATTAAGTTGGCTTCAGACAGCCGGAATAGCTCTCTGGATTCATAATCTTTATTAATATTATTAATTCAGAAAGCCCGGAATACCATACAAAATCAGTATACTCCACACATATTGTGATATTTTCAGATTATGAATTTCTCAGATCGATCTGTAAGAATGATACTGATGAGCGTTCTGAATTCCGGATCAGAATATTTAAGATTATGATTTCATAACGCGCGTATTTCCATACATTTTAATAGAGCGGCACACACATACTGACATCAGATTATGAATAGAGTAAAACCGGGGTAGATGCCGCAGTAGTAATGTAAAACGCTGCTGAATAATTATTTGACTTTTAAATAAATATGACACTGTATGAATTTGGGGATTTTCACTCCTGTGTAACTCTCGAGGCGCAGGGACCTTATACTGGGAGCCGAGGAATATATACCGGAGTATATTTCCCTCAGCGCATACGCAACATACATTGGGTTCCGGTGCGTGCACAACAACTCCTGGCTGATGTTCGTAACCAGGTTAGGGCGGTTATACCTTAGATCGAACAGGTTCTCCCTGTCTATGTAAGGTAATTGGTTGACGTCTCCATTGAGGACAAGTTCGCTAGCTCCAGACAGCCTAGAAGCCATTACTATGGCCCCAAAATGGTTCATGAGAGCCTCGTCCACCATCAGGCGGACGTAGCTCTCATTCTTTTTAAAACCATTTACTAAAACCGAGGCCATAGTGCGCACCTTGGTTTTCACCAGGTCTCCGATTCGGTGCGCTAACTTCTCTCTCAGGTCTTTTTCAGGTCTTTGGTCAGCTGCTTTTGAATTTTAATTGTTTTCAAATCTGTATTTATAACTCAGTTCAGACTGATGTTAGGTTATACAATCATATAATAACTTTTGCTTATTATATTATATTACACTCAATAACCTAGAATTGGTTTAAGGCCGCGGTAAAAAAAAAATGCGCCAATTTTGGTCATTGGTTTTTGCTATAAGTACAGTACAGTTGTATACATCTTATTGCAGGCGACTGTACATGCGCGCCGACCAGTTAATCGGGACCCTAGTTTTATATGAGACCGTGTAGCATAGAGAGATCAAGCTGCCATCTTGGATTCATGTAACGGATCAAGAAATTACCAAAAAATGGAACCGACTTCAACGCCAAAAAGTGTGACGTAACTTGTTGAAGTCGGTACCATAATAGTCCAAAAGTACCTATTATCACAATATTGTGCGTTATTAGTTACTTCACACTTCTTGGTGTTGGGGTTGGTTCCATTTCTCGTAAAAAAATGCCAATTTTAGTGACCTTTGCTAATTACGTGATCGATTGTCATTTACAGTCAATGATGATATCATCCAAATAAGCGAAATACTTTTCAGTTATTGGTGTGTAACTCAAAAACTGCTGGACTTTATAACCCATATGGGTGCAAAGTTCTCATCAACAGAAATTAATTAAGTACAAACACAAAGTAGCTACTGTAAAACGTTGAGGAGTTCCCTTGACTGTTCTTCGTCTTGATGACAGTCACTACCTATCTAGGCTCCAGACCTTCATTTAATATAGTAAAGAAAAAAATGTTTCAAGCTTGCAAAGTGCTTCAAGATACTAAATAAAAAAAATATCAAACGATTTAGTCGCCACTACGATTTTCTAAGGTTCCCATCGATTTCTCTGGGATGCCTTCATCAGATCATGGATTCCTTATCATGTTACCAATCTTGAGATATCTTATTTCCAATTCACAAAGAACCATCAAACTCGGTTCATAAACGACGAAGTTATCCGCAAACACACATAAAATAATATATATGCACAGTAAAATTGAGAAATCTCCTTTTTTTTGAAGTCGGTTAATAAAAAGTTTATAGTTGAATTCTCTGGGCTCTTTTCTATCCATATACCAAGTTTCATCGAAATCCGTGCAGTAGTTTTGAAGTTATGCGTGAGCATACAGACAGACAGACATTTTTTTCAAAAACGATATATTCTTGTTCAGTAGGTAGCAAAGACCTTACACTTACCAACTTAGGTAGTTTTACGTCTTTTGACACACATTTTTTTAATTTGTCTTCCAAGTTTTTTTTTTCTTTTTGGCCTCTACTGCTTTACTATAAGTACAGATATTATATAAACGAAAATAGAATAAAAAAAATTATTGTCACATTTTTTGTTAGTTTTTATGTGTGTTTGTGCACGCTAATGTCAGAAACGGCTTATCCGATTTAGACCGTGCTCCGTTTTGCGATAATTTTGCTCACAGTGCTATCGTCTACCAAAGCTGGTCCGAGACAAATATCGCGATTTTGACAGCTCATGGCACTGTAAGCGTGTAGTTAATTCGAACCAGAGTTGTAGCAATAACGAACCATTTGCGCGCGAAAAATAAATTCATAAAAATATCGTGCATAGTGTGAAGGTTAATATGTGGTGTGTGGACTAAAAAGAAATAATGGAATGGATGGACCGACTTTTACAACTTTTACATCAAAAACAAGGGACACCAGTAAAGACATTGTAGAAATAAACAAACACCTGTCACTTTTGACGGAACGCTCACGACGATTATGGTGTAGAGCATGGTTCATGTAATCGTCAATATGGCGGCAGTTAAGACGTCATCGATGACGTAGCGTGGGCCATCGTAATCACGCTCACGGTGAAAGGGACCGATTGTTATCGCGCTAATAGCGATTATGGCTCAATTGGGACCGTCCTGTTAGATGTGGGTTTCACTAATATATTGTGGTAAGCTTCACATAAAATTTAGTGTTTCATTCATGTCAATCGGTTCATAAACAAAATAGTGATTGAAATTTAACGAATAACTCTCTCGCCTCGCCATACACCAAGAACAAGCGGACGAAGCAGCCGGCAGGTAAACTAGCATTAAATAGATGTGTATCAAATTAACGAGAATTTTCAAACAAGTCAACTGTGCTAAATACTGGAAAAAGTGAGATGGTGAAAATCAAAGCAAAATTTGAAAAAAAAAAACTTGATAGGTGTCAAGGAACACCCGGATGGAACGAAGTTCCTCATCAGAAAAAATAATGCTAAAAATACAAAACCATGGTAAATATTCCAATAATAGGTTCCGATAATCGCGCGTATAGGGTTACTTCAATAAAACTCCTTTCTGCGTATGGGAAGTGTTCTAAAATATATATTTCTCAAAATTACATATTACATCCAGTGAATGAAATGCCTCCGCGAGCTAACTTTACCTAAGTCGCCATCTAGTATAAATTTACGGAACTAAATGGCGCCACTTGCTACGATTACAACATCTGGCTTGCTTTCTATAAGAGAGAGAGAGACAGACAGAGAAACATGCGACGCCGCACTTGCTTTCTATAAGAGAGAGAGAGAGACAGACAGCTTACTATAGCAAAAAGTGTCGTGACAACTTTTCGTAAGAATTTTTTCCGTCTAGCCCCCTTTCACAACGCGCGATAAGGAACTTCGTTCCAAAACATAATTATTAAACACATGTTTCAATGGTCATATTCATTGGAAACATATCATGATTCCTTCCCGACCTCGTGGTCGCTGTGCAGGACGTAACAGAATGAGTTTCATATAACAAGGTGCTACTTTTAATAACATTAAGCATTGTAGAAAGCTTTTTTAACATATGTAAAGAAAACTTAGTACAGTGCACTATCATTTTAGTTCTTGTTTCGCCGAGAAACAGTTTTAATAGAAATCGCAACTTGCGTCGCGACCAATAATAATAATGTACTTATGTTAAGGTCGAATGCGCTGCTATTCTTACTTGTGCAATTCGTGTTTCTAAGATGAAATTAAACTAAAGTGAACATGTCAAGCATCTGTCTATAAGTATTATATATGTTTGTATTTTTAAAATGTGTACTTTAGTGTCGTGTGACTGGAGGTAGAATATTGTATTGTTTCTAACCTATTCACCTACAAGGCTTTGCCTGAAAATCAGCGTCAGATGTCACAGATCACGGACATCTGACATATGTGCTGAGGTAGGCTCTTTGACACATTGCTATTACTGTTGCTTACATTACTGGTTATCCTGTGTGTCAAATAAATGTTTTTTCTTTCTTTCTTTCTTCTAACTACATTTTGCTCGAACTGAAATCGAACAGCAGCTGTACGATGCCTATATAATGCTATCAGAAAGATGAAAACTAGTTTTCTACCGACTTCCAAAAAAAGGAAGAGGCACTCAATTCGACTGTATTTTTTACCTCGTAACTTTCAACTGGGTGAACCGATTCTCAAAATTCTATTTTTGTTTGAAAGCTGGTGCTTCCCATTTAAATTTCATCAAATTCGGTCCAGTAGTTTTTGAGTTACACCCCAACAACTGAATAGAATGGAAGTCGGTATTAAATTTTTCAAATTGTACTTGTTATAAGTAGCAAAGTCGACCACTGCAATGGTTAATGACAACGATGAGCTTATTTCGCTGTGTTACTGTTTAGTTACAGCGAAGGTGGTTCAGGCAGCCAGTGTGCGCCTCAGGCTCTAGCGGTCGATGGTTCGAGTCCCAGGCAGTACAATGTCCTTTTGGGGGTTTAAACTGTTCTATAGTTTTCAATTTCTTGAGTAAAACATTTTAGACCTATATATTGGGTGCGTGACTGTTGTTCGAAATTCATTTTACAGATTTTTATTTGAATACCTTCACTGGATATAAAAGACTTTTATCTACACTAATGTTGTAACATTCTACTTATGTTTCCAATACTTGAATTATAATTACTACTGTTATAGAACAGACAACAAAACACTCAATTTAAGCAATTTCACATGATGGTATAATATCCACATCGATATCGTAAAATCTCATTATAACATCAATAAAACGCGACCAATTAACGTGGCGAGCCTTATGTCAAAATCCTCATACAAGTTGTATAAAATTTTGATATTAGGCTGGCTTTTGAAAACAGTTGGGTTATACGTGAAAACTTCGTCGAAACTACTAAACTTACATACACAAAACTCTTTGGTAAGATCTTGTGCCAATTAAATAAAAAAAGAACAGCGCGCGCTCGCTCCTGATTGGCCCTGCGCGCGCAGCTGCATTTTAATGGCGGCAAGTTCACTGTGACAATAAATACGCGTGAATTTAATGTTTGTTTTGTTTTTAAAATACAAATTAAAAGTTAAAAATGGATAGCAACGATGATATTTGTACGCCTCCGGATATTCTAGAATTGGCAACAAAAGTAACTCACAATCTTTTGCCAGAAAAATCTAGAAAATTATATGAAAAAGAATATAATAACTTTTTGGCATGGAAGACCGAAAAGAAAACCACATCATTTTCTGAAAATGTCATTCTTGCGTATCTCAAAGACCTCTCCGACAAATTCAAACCATCTTCTATGTGGGCTAAATATTCTATGCTCAAGTCCACACTGAGTATCTACAACAATATTGATATCGCGAAGTATATAAACTATTGTCAGCTTTTACTCTTGTTGTTTGATTAATTGCATTAGTGAAGATAAAGTAGTGTATGCAACTGCATATAACACGGGTATTAAAACACTCGTTACTATTATGAAACTCGCTGCGCTCGTTTCATAAACTCACACTCGTGTTTTAATACCCTTCATTATATGACAGTTGCATAAACTACTATTGCCGTAACGGACAGTTGATATAATTTTATTTGATATACGTTATAGTTGTTATATAATTTAAATTTATACCAGCACTTGATATATCGATCAACTGTAATACTATAATTGTATATACTACTAATATTACATACTGTTCAAGTATCATATTTTTTTTTCGATATAACGATGATTTTACATACATTTTGGTATATGTAATTCCGTTAATAAAATGATATCAAAGTCAAAGTCAAAATCATTTATTGAATTTAGGCATCAAAGACGCACTTATGAACGTCAACTTTTCATTATAATGGACTTTAAAGACTCTACGGCCGCGTTCCAAAATATATAGAGCCTACCGAGAAGAAGCGGCAAGAAACTCCACGGGGCCATTCTTTTTATATAGATGTTTACAATGTTTCTACTTAGGTACTACAAATATTACATTTTATGGGTGGCAGAGTGACAGCTTGCCAGAAGTGGAGTATTCCAAGCATCTGTATCTTCTATATAATATAATGTCGAACTTTATAGAAAGCTTTTTTTATTAGAACGTTTTTTACAGTCAACTTGAATTTGCCCTCTGTGAGCTCAGTTGTGTTTTGGGATTTAATTGTAAAAACGCGCACAATTTCCTAGGAATGACTTATTAGTCTTCGCAAGTCTAAAACTAAGTACAGCTATACTTTTTGTATTTCTAGTATTAAAACTGTGGTGATCACTATTTAACTTATATTTATGTAAATTTTTACGAACATACATTATATTTTCAAATACATATAAGAAAGGCAACGTTAATATATTGATTTCTTTAAATAAATATCTCAAAGATTCACGGGGACCCATTTCGTATATAGCTCGAATAGCACGTTTCTGTAGGATAAAGATGGTCTCTATATCAGCCGCTGAACCCCATAGCAATATCCCATATGACATTACGCTGTGGAAATATGCAAAATATACTAACCGCGCCGTAGAAGCGTCTGTTAGCTCTCTTATTTTATGTACCGCATATGCAGCAGAACTGAGTCTCCCAGACAGGGCATTTATATGAGGACTTCATTGTAATTTTGCGTTTATTTTAATGCCTAGGAAGACTGTTGCCTTGTCCATTACGAGTTTAACTCCATCAAGCGTAACGTTGGACTCCAAATATGGAACAGTAGATAAAGAAAACTTCAAACATTTTGTCTTTTTTGAATTCAGAAGTAAATTATTAGTTGAGAACCATTTAGAGATACTAGATAGAGCGTTGTTTACTTGAATTAATGTGCTATCTTTCCTATCTACTTTAAGAATCAGAGATGTGTCATCCGCAAATAAAACAATATCACAACGATCCTTGGCCATAAGTGGCAAGTCGTTAATGTATACTAAGAACAAAAAAGGCCCTAAAATGGACCCTTATGGAACACCCATTTTAATTATAGATGCCGAAGATGTTACACCATTTATTCCAACCTTTTGCATCCTGTCAGATAAATATGACTCGATGACATCATGCGCATCTCCACGAATACCATAATGGAAAAGCTTTCGAATCAGTATACGGTGTTCCACACAATCAAATGCTTTAGAGAGATCACAAAAAACACCAATAGCATCATGTGAGCTCTCCCAAGCGTTTAAGACATACGTCATTAACTTCACACCGGCATCCATAGTTGATCTTGTTTTCGTGAAGCCGAACTGATTTTCGTGCAGTATTGAATGCTCGTTGAAGTGCACCAAAAGTTGTTAGAGCATATTTTTTCAAAAATCTTACTCAAATTTTATAGTATAGATATTCATCATATTATGTAGGTAGTAGTATTAGGTAGGTATATTTGGTAGTATAGACTGGTCTATAATTTGAGGGGTCTGTTTTCTCTCAAGCCTTAAAAATTGGAGTGATTCTACTATATTTCATTAAATTAGGAAAGGTACCTCTATCTATACAAAGATTAAATAAGCGGGCCAAAATAGGACCCATAAAACTAATAATTGGCTCTACAATTTTTACTGACATTCCCCATAAGTCTTCAGTATTCTTTATATTTAAGCTTTTAAATGTTTTTATAATTTCGACAGTTGAAGTATATTCAAAAGAAAAACTGGGTACTTCGTTTGTGAAATTAGCTTTACGAATAGCTTCTGCTGCATTGGGGCAAGAATTCAGTGACTTGGTGACTTCTAGAGGTAAATTAGAGAAGAAATTATCAAAAGTATTTGCTACATTTATTGGTTCTGAGACAGTTTGATTGTTAATTACAAGGACACATGCAGTGTCTTTTGGTTTATGTAATACTGTTTAATGGTATTCAGTTTTCATGACGAGACTAAGGCGAAGTCACGATAGGTGCGACGTTAGGTTGTATCGTGACCCCACGACGCCAGAATTAGGGTAATCTACACCTTCAAAAAGACACATCGCAGCACTTTTGGGGTAAAATTCTTGTCTAATGTCCTGTCGAAGCAATGGTTTGTCTAAATATGTTTTTTCGAAGTTTCGACGTTTCATTATATATGTTTATTTAAATTCGACTAGTAAGTATATCAATTGGATGTATAGTTTATGAATGGTTTTCATTTAAAGTTATTTGTTTTGAATTTCAAAGGTTTATTATATCATATTTATTATATACGAAATGAATGGTATATCATAAGTTGTTATTTTTATGTCTATATATATTTTAATAATCGAACATATATTACATATCCCTATATATTATTTATTTTAGAACGACTGAGCGTATCTGCTTTAACTGGCCAAATTGACTTTCATCTGTCCGTAGGTTTGTTAGGTTGTATGTATGCCTTCCTGTACAGGTCGCATTTTTCAACCAATCTTTACGAAACTGGGTATGCATGTCCTACTAAAATTGCCGACGACAATATAATATATTGAATAGACATGCATACTAAGTTTCGTCAAGTTCAGTTGATAAATGCAACCTGCCGTGCGATTCTGTAATGATTCGTCGACGAGCTCGCCGATGTCAAATACCACCAACCATATGTACAATTGCAATATCTCATAGAGTATTTGATATCGACGAACGCAACGATGAATCATTAGAGAATCGCACGGCTGGAAGACGTACTTACAACCCAAAAACATACGGACAGATGAAAGTCAATCTAACCAGATAAATCTGAGATGCTTCGCTCACTCGCTCGGTCAATAACACTTGAGGAATGTTGGGAGTATTTTCGTGGAAGTTACAATTATATAGGGTGTTTGGTAGAGGGACCGACAAACCAAATGAGCGTGTTCGGGGGACCACTTGGAGAATACAAGTTGGCCAAAAAAATCCCCGACCCCCCAATATGTTTAACTTTTTTTTTTGATTTTTCTTTATCTCCGAAATTGTACCTATTTAGAATCAGAATCAGAATCAGAATCGTTTATTAACCTTATAACATTGTTTGTTACATTAGGCAAGTCAACAAATACATTTTGAACTTAAGCATAGAGCACTGTTAAGAAATAATAATATTTAAATTACAGCTATTTTTACATTAAACATTCAAGTAATTGTATTATAATTTAAATATATTTCCTGTATTTATAAGACTTAATAAAACCATTGAATATTCGAAGCAAATGATATTCCAAGAAATTGCAAAAATTAAAAATAATGTCATTTGAAAGATACATTAATAAGTATAAATTTTGAAACCATCAATTTAGCGTGAGCAGTCAAATAGCCTATATCTACGTAGTTACTTAGCCTACCTACCTACTTAATTTTTTCTACAAAAATGAATTTTCAGTCAGACGCATGTCCATGAATTCCTTTAGGGAATATAATGGATGACATTCAAAGAATTTTTTTAACTTCCTTTTAAAATTTATTCTATTTAACTTTGCGATTGTTATAGGTAGGTGATTATACATTAAAATTTTGATGTGGACACCTTGTTTTTTCACTTTTGTCAGTCTTATTTTGGGCTTAAATATTTTTTCCTTATTTCGTAGATGTAGCCATTCACATCTTTGTTATTGGTAAATGTCTCAATATCATTGTGTATCTCCAAAAGACTGTTGTAGATGTATAAAGAAATGACGGTCATTATATGGTATTTCTTAAAATATTCTCGGACAGAAGTGCGTTTTTGAAGTCCGAATATAATTCTTATGGCCCTCTTTTGACTTTTCAGAACTTTGTTTATATCTACCCCGTTTCCCCATACAGTAATGGCATAATTCGCTATTGAATGAACATATGCATAGTATATGGACATGAGAGTCGTTCGGTTCATTGAAGGTTTTAATTTTAGCAGTGCGTAGTTAGCACTTGCCATTTTTTTGCATACATTTTCTATATGTGCGGAATGATTTATGCTATAATCTACAGTGTATCCTAAAACTTGTTTTCTGTCAAACCAGTATGAGTTTTGTCTTTTCGCGTTTTGTATAACATGATCACACTCTTCTCTGGATTAAGCACTATTCCATTCGCGCTGAACCATTCTTTCAGTATAGTCATAGCATCATTTAACTTAGCTTCTAGATTTTTTCCACATTTGTCACTTACTCCCACATGGGTATCGTCTGCAAATAAACTCGTATAAGTCCAACTTGGCATTGCATTAATAATGTCGTTAACATAAATCAAAAACAACACTGGTCCGAGGATAGAACCCTGAGGTACACCTACGACTATATTTCCTATTTCAGAGTTAACATTATTGACAGTTACAATTTGACTTCTGTTATTTAAATAGGAACGCATCATACTTAGTTCGACCCCATCAAATCCGTAGTATTTAAGTTTCGAAATCAGCACGTCATGACGCAGACAATCAAATGCTTTTGACAGGTCACAGTATATGCTTGCGCATTTCTGTGACCTTTCCAAGGAGTCAAGGATATAGTATACTACTTTTCTTATGGCCATTTCGGTCGATCGTCCTTTACGAAATCCGAATTGAGAGGTGGCAAAAAGACTATATCTTTCAAAATAATGAACAATTCTTGTCTTTAAAACAGTTTCAAGAATTTTTGAAATAATTGGCAAGATGCAAATAGGGCGATAATTTTCTATTAATGAGTGATTTCCTTTTTTATGTAATGGTATAATACGACCAGTTTTCAGACAATCTGGAAATATTCCTTTAACTAAACAATCATTAATAACAATATACAAATAATTCAATAGATATTCATTTTTTAAAATTAAACCTTTTAATGTCCTTGAATTCATATCATAAACATCACAGGAAGTTTTAGGTTTCATGTTTTGAACAATCGTCTTTAATTCTTTGTGAGTCACTGCGTCAAATTTAATTAAAGTTGGTGGTTTTACCTTATAATCTAGGTATTTCAAGCATTTTTCTATGTCAAATTCATTTTTGTATGTCAATTTGTAGGCAATATTTCTGAAATAAGAATTGAACGAATCAGCTTTACTGTACTTGTGTACGTTATTTACCACCATAACATTTGTAAAATCTGTTTTAGACCGGATGTTTTTAGTTGAATTTGGTCTCTAATACACCTTCAGGCCACGCAAAGCAAAATTGGATACAAAACAGAGCTAACTAACTGATTTAGTTTAAAAAAAATTGGGGTGTCGGGGATTTTTTTTGGCCAACTGGTGTTCTCCAAGTGGGCCCCGAACACGCTCATTTGGTTTGTCGGTCCCTCTACCAAACCTGTATATTGTAGTATAGTACCTATATTCTATTATAGTAGTATATTCCTTGCTATAAACTGTCAATGGAGCTACTGCAACAGGTGTGCAATACCTAGCCTTAAAGTATTTGCATGTTGAAGGTGTGTGTGTCATGTAATGGAAGTTAAAAGAGGTTGAAACTATTCCTTAATCCTTCCTATACCGTGATAATTATATAAATAATTAAATATAAATAAAGCTATAAATGAATAAATAATTAAAACAAAAGACTTATGAATGAAACTGACGTATATATACGTCTCTGGGACGCGAAGGGTTAAACCTAACGATCGCATAACATTAGCAACGACAACAATATATTTAACATTGCGCACAAAGATTTTGCTGTGTGCAGTTTAGTACTGCGTATTAAGTTATATTAGTTATATGTAGGTAAGGCCTTGCGTGTCTAAAACTACATTTGAAACGTATGTTCTTTAAATAAATAAATAAAACAAGTACAATTTGAAAAATTGAATACCGACTTCCATTCTATTCAGTTATTGGAGTGTAACTCAAAAACTACTAGACCGAATTTGATGAAATTTAAATGGGACCACATGGGAAGCGCCAGCTTGCCTCGAGCCTTGGTGGCCTAGTTGGTCAATGGCGTCTGCCACGGATTGTCGGAAGACGCGGGTTCGAATCCCGTCCGAGGATGTGAATTTTTCTCTCTATAAATTACAATATTTTATTAATATTATGTTTTTATCTGTTTATATAATATGTCTTAAAGCAAAAAAACAGAAGTACTACTATTTTACATAGCAATACTGTATGCATTTTTTTAAGCATTGCCTGCGCAGGAGATGGTATAGTTTTAGCTGTAATGGAAATTGATGTTGTTGCCGGTACTGACATTTCGTTCGTGAAGAGGTAGGCACGGGAAAGAGCAAATAATATTTTTGTCTCATTCACACTACAAGTTTGCGTGTCTTTCTATCTTTATTATGCACATGAAGATTGAACGTGTACTTTAAATATTACTATAATTTATTCTGTGGCTGTGCTTGCACCTGTCCAGTTTTTGTTTACGTGATATTCTAGCGTACCTCATCTTCCCTTTTTATTTAAATCTATGCCAGCAGTTTTTTATTTGTGTTAGTATATATCGAAAAATATAAAGAAAACGTATAAAACTTTTATTACGTCCAATTTGATAAGTAATTTTCAAGCTTACGTAAAGCATCGTAAATTATTGTAAAATAAGGACAGCAGGGCTATTATGTATCTCAGTTGCTAAAAAATGTTGAATGAAATCGAAAAAAATGGCGGCTCTGTCACTTTTGGCAACTCCAGTCTCAATGTTAGTAATTTGTTCACTGAAGCTGACAAAAGTGACATAGAGCGGCCATTTTTTCAGATTTCAATCCACATTTGTTAGCAACTGAAATACATAATAGCCCTGCAGGACCGCGCTTGAACGGACAATAATCCACCATTATTACAAGTAAACACTCAAGAAAACAAAATCTATAAAAAAAACAATGTCCATTTTTAGATTATTTTCCCGCCATCCAGAAAAAACTTTCCTCACAGAAGCCATTTAATAAAAAAGTCAAGTCCACATTGTATTTCTTCCTCTGCGAGTACATAATTGTATAGACACATTCGCCCTATTTACATAGATATATCTATGCCTATTACCCTGCCTTCCGATTGAAGTCAATAACAATTTTGGCGCTGTGATCGTCATTCCAAATCAACGAAACGACAACCTACACCCATGTGACGTCATGGATTACGTCAACAAGGACGCCATTTTGCGATTTCAACGACCACGTTACGAAATCATCGTCAGAAGTTCTGTCAAAAATAGTCTAAAAATGTCAGTCTGTTAATGTGTGCGTAATCTAACAACTATTAGCCTGTGTGTGCGTGTGTTTTTTATTCGTTTCGCCAAAAACAAAACCTTTTGTAGCCTGTTTTTACGATGTTGAAATCGTTTCATGGTTTATTATATTGTTTACTGTCTCATTAAATATCTTGTAAGAAGCGTATAACGAATCACCGCTCTGTCTTCCATGCCCTGAGCAACGTGAGTGTGATTTCAAGCCATTCCGAATGGCTGACAGATCTCATCCGTCAAAAGCGTGGTATTGAATCGGAATATGAGCAGTGATAATATCGCCAAAATCGGTGTTGACTCCACTCGGAATGCAGGTTTACTTTCAATCAAAGAGAATATAACGCTTTATTATAGGAGTATTTATTATTCTATGCTAGTATATATATGTAGCCCTTTTGAGTAATCTATGATGTAGTCTCTGGCTCTGTCAATCAAAGAAGTACCTACACTATATAATCTGTCCACAGACAATTATATGTACTACGTAATCTGTCAATAAATGTCACAATAAACTTTAGTATACACGTTTTTGGATAAACTTATTTATTTAAATCATGATGCATTTCAATCCAAGGTATTATTTTTGTTTTATTATTACGTAAAGGTCTATTAATCCACATAGCATACACGTTGACGTAGCAGTATATGTGACACCAAAGGTTTTGCCAAACAGCGGGCGTGGGCGGATACGGCGTAAGCGCGACTTGTTCTTGGCGCGCATTAACGGCGTCAGGGTGGGGTGTTCTGTAAGCGCGCCAAGAACACGTCGCGCTTACGTTTACCGTAAAAACAACGCTTACATACTCATATATATACAAGGACTCCGTGTCGCGAGAGCCACGGACACAAATAACACTTCTGCGTGAGTAACGTCTTCCTATATGGTTGAGGTATATGAACTAACTATGAGTGTATCTGTGCTACCGTTGAACTAGATTATATTTATTTTATGCAAACCTAGGATACCTATGGTTTAATCTGCGACCATACAGTATATACTTACACTATTATTATTTTTTTCAGATACAAATAAAATAAGACTGTATTCAAATACAATAATTACGTCACCAAGATTTTACGGTAAAATTAGGAGGTGCAAATTGTTAAAAGAAAAAAAACATAATATTCTCTAGTGAGGACGTTTTTTATTTTAGGACTTACATCTGTCCCAACAACAGGAAAGTTAAAATAAACTGAGGAAAAAACAACAACTAAATTTACCCAAATTAAGTTGAAAAACCATATTTTTTTATTATAAAAAATCACATCATGAAAACTATCGTTGGATATTGGTTCTTGTGCCATTTAATTGATACAGATGACTGAGTTATTTAAATCTTCAACACGACACCAATTACACAAACTTTTAACTTGCATAACTCAAAGACACACAAAACTCTAATTTCAACACATCATAGCTTAGCATAGCTTGAATCTGTAAAAGACTGAACATGACGTTATTAAAAAGGCATGTAAAGAAAATAAAATTGCAAAAGTACAATCGCTATTCGTACCCAGTCGAAACATTACCTAAATATTCGTACCCAGTCGAAACATTACCTAAATGTTAAGAAAAACAAAATGTATTTAACTAAGTTTTTTTTACGAAATGACAACGAAATAAGTATACGACAATAATATATTAAAACTAATAACACAGTAAAAAAAAACAATAATAAAATTATACATAGAAACAAGTAAAAGAATATATAACCACTTACTCGTACAATTATAATTAAAACATTTAAACAAACACATTCAAAACATATTAAATCAAATACTTAAAAAACCAACAAACATATTTTTTCACATTCAAAAGACAAGTTAGAAAGCCGTAAAATATCTAAAGAAGTGTTAGAAAATTATGAATTACACCCAAATTAAAAAGTTGGATGAAGACACTCAACAAAACCTGAAGGAAGGCTCGGGCCCCGCTGACGAATGCATCTGCAATATCCTTGCTCCTCCTGATGGTGCACCGAGAAAGGTACAAGAGTTTTTCCTCATATTACTATTTACTAATAGTTTATTTAAAAACAGTAGAACTCTCTGTGAACGAATTCGTCCGGAGTAGCACTGCCGCCATACATATTTATACCGCAGTAATGTTTACAATGCTGCATTCTGGTTTGAAAGGTGCCGGCGAAATTACATGCAAATTAGACTTAAATGATAAAGATAAAGATAAAGATCATTTATTGGCCATCAAATAACATAATCTTTATAGGCTACAGGTTACTAAAAGATACACGCATTTAAAATTAATTTTCGGACATAACAACATAAAAGTCAAAGATGGGCTGAATTATACATATTGATTAAAACTGTGTATTAACAATGTTACTGCTTTTCTTACACATAGCAGAATGACGATTCCAAGAATTGCATTGACATGTATTCGTTTACTTTATAAAATGGATTACGTTCGAAAAAATGTTTTATTATATTTTTGAATGTGTTGTAATTTAATTCAGTTAATACTAATGGGTAGCTGTGTCATACATTAATAATTTGAAATAATGTCCCTGTTTTCGAGATTTAGCTAACCTAGTCGTTGGAATGACCAAGTGTTCTTTACCACGGACGTTATACGGAATTATATCTTTCTTTTTTATTACATTTTCCTTGTCTGCATGTATTTCTAATATGTCTCAGGGTTATAGCGCAGTGCAGTTCGTAACTTGTGAGGAACTGCATCTGTTATAGCCAGAGTAGAGTTAGAGTTGTAAAAGTCCAGGCTGCACGTTTCTATTGACGTCAGCAATTGATCAGAAATATATATTCTGTTAACTCGATAGATCATGAAGGCGACGGTAACTGTTATTGATATATAGTAGGTAGTGTAAAATATATATTTATTGTAAAGTAGCGTTTACGTTACGTTCCAATTTGTCTACAGAAATAGTAGAATGTGTTTTTGTGTAATATACGAACGACAAACGGAGTGGAATAATCAATTCCACTATTTCACGACGTTATAAAATCTATCCCGCTGCAACTGCAGTTCAACTCCAATAGTCGTTCGTACATTACACAAAAACACATTCTACTATTTCTAGAGGCAAATTGGAACGTAACGTCATCTTACTCACTTCTTTAAATTAGATTCCTACATTATACGCTATTATATAGATAATAAAATGGGTAGCGACGCGTTCATGATCAATCGAGTTAGCAGAATATGAAGTTTAGATCGATCGCGACGTAAACTGAAACGTAGCTGCAGCTGGGCTGTTGTTCAATAGCAGAATAGGACGACGTATATAAGTCACCGTTCAGCTACGATTCGATCGCAATGTAGTTAATGGAATCGGACCCCTGCTTAGTATGAAATATACAATCATGTAAAAAACAGCAACATTTTGGATGAAGGGGCGAAGCCACCATACGTCGGTAGGTAATAAATGGTAGGTGGGAACTTACAGGAATGCGGGCTGATCCTTGAGAGACTTCCTCTGGATAGTGCGGGCTGGTGTCCGTCGGAGGAATTCGGGCTGATGTCTCACTTTCGGTAAAATTTGTCCCATGAGCACTGGGGTCACGAGTAATCGCGAACACGTATATCGACGCGGGCGCAAGCGGGCGTTTTCCGGCGGATCGTTGTTCGCGACGGCGTGGTACAGATAAGGCTGCAGGCCGACCGGGCGTGTGTTCGCGTCGGCGGTGTGGGTTTCACTCGCTCTGGGCGGTTGCCCGAGTAGACTCGCGTGCCGTGGGGCGCATTCCAATCTATTGACGTCGCGCCGGTTCGGGCACGAACAGGTAACATGGTAGATCTATTACAAAAATGAGTAAAATGGAAGGGCTATTGACATGACCTTTCGTGATAAAGGAAATGGTTATGGATGAGGCTACGGCACCTGCCGATTTCTGTCTCGAGCTTTTTGGTGATCTACCTCCAGGCGGAAAATATGGGCGCTGTCAGTTCAGAGCTTGATTTCTTTCAATTTCGTTCACTTGAAATCAAGCACGCTTGCTTCTCGGAAAACGTACAAAAATTGAAAATAAACATGATTATGCAATGATAAGATATTACCTCCACCTCTTTTCGGGTATAAATAGAAAAATATCGATCCGAAGAAAAAAATATAAGAACCAAATTAATAGAAAACTTAATTGCTAACAACTTTGTTTACTTACAACAAAGTTTAATGTAGGTAAAATGAAAATAAAAGAGTTGTTAGTCAAACAACAATTCGCCCCCTCTTTTGGGTATAAATCAGAAAATATCGATCTTAGAAAAAAAATAAGAGTATCGACATTGTAGGCAATCCAATTTTAAACAACTGTTGTGAAATCGTATTGACCTTATATTGTTTAACTATGTTCAATGTACAGTGTACTTCAGTACACGATAAATTCAATAAACAAAATTTGACCCTTTAAATAAAGATGGCGGATCGATTACCACGCACAATAAAATTTAGACTGCCAGTGACCTTTCCCATATAATTCCGAAGGAAAATTTATATTTATAATTTTTCCCAGGTCAAATCCTAATCGGACTGAGCTATCGTTGATAACACAGAATTAAGTTAAATGATGTGAAATAAAGTCCTAGTATACCACATACAGTGGTTGTTGTCCTAGACCAATATAGACCCTCAGAAAACCGTACCATAATTTTATCTTAAGTACCATAATTTTGAAGAGCCGATGTCATAATTCCTGAGTTGGCATCTAACATCCCTGAGTCCCGACGAAGTTCAGTCTACCAGAGCGCGCCGACGTGACCAAACAGAGGTGTTGTTGTGTTGGGTTATTGTTTGTCGTGTTGTGTATAGTGTGAAAGAATCGGTAAGTTGCTATTTATTATACGTTCTAGAGTGTTTTACCAAGCTTTTTACGTAGTTACAAAAGTATAATAAGTAGTATTTATTGATAAAACATAGGTTAGAAATCGGCGGTGCTCAATCATTTGCGCGCGAATTGGCCGATCCTTTGTTTGTGTGTATTATTTCTATTAGTTATTTAGTTAGGTATGTGTTGAAATATCTTTACATTAGTGATAAATATATCGTAGAATCTATTTCAATCCTCATATTGGCCCAATATTCCATAGTTTTGTTTATATTTGATTCTAAAGCGCGCGCGGTCCCCAAACTCACGCACACAGACACGTCTCTATCTTGAATTTGTGCGTGTCGTGCGCCCGGTCGCGCTGTTATCTTGATAAAGGTATCTAAAAAAAAATACATAAAATGTTCATTATTCAATAAAAACAGTACCCGTCTGTGTATGTGTATGATATGTATTTATACAAATACTATTGTGAATAAAGAGCGAAACTGCTGTAAAGTGAAATGAAGTGGTATGTTTGAATATTTTTATAATGTACTATGTAAAAATATGTTTTTATGTCCGTCAATGTATACTTAAAAGTTTTAGAAATATCATATTATTTTTTGTAGTTTTAAGTAAAACGCTGCTTATGAGATAAACTGCTTCAAAAACCCTATTTTAATCGTCCTCATGAATTGACAGCACTATAAGTCGAGTCGGGAGTTTCAAAAGGGGTCAGGGGTCTCATCTAACCCCAGCGAGAATCGGAGTCTACTGTACGGTTACTGTCCACTCATCGACGGCGCACCACAAAGCCGTCTCTGCGTTTTTTTTATTGTTTACAGAATACCCTTAAAATAGCGTCGTTGCACTCTTCCTCAGGGTATAAGAGCATCGATTAAGAAAGCGTTCGGGTCGATAGGAGGGCAGAAGAACAGACGTGGTGCGCGGGGCGCGAAGCTGCCGGGCGCTTCAGGACAAAACAGTATAGACATACCGCTGACGTTTCACAAAGGAGGAAAAGGTGCGGGTAACACTGCGGCGAATGGTGTACAAGCACAGATATATATGTACATTAGGTAACGCAAATGCGTGTACTTCCCGTGTCCGAACCCCGACCGAACGTCAAGGTTGGCCGCCGCTACTTACAGTCCCACAGATATATATGTACAATAGATAACGCAAATGCGTGAAGTTCCCGTGTCCGAACCCCGACCGAACGTCAAGGTTGGCCGCCGCTACTTACAGTCCCACAGATATATATGTACAATAGATAACGCAAATGCGTGTACTTCCCGTGTCCGAACCCCGACCGAACGTCAAGGTTGGCCGCCGCTACTTACAGTCCCACAGATATATATGTACAATAGATAACGCAAATGCGTGAAGTTCCCGTGTCCGAACCCCGACCGAGCGTCAAGGTTGGCCGCCGCTACTTACAGTCCCACAGATATATATGTACAATAGATAACGCAAATGCGTGTACTTTCCGTGTCCGAACCCCGACCGAGCGTCAAGGTTGGCCGCCGCTACTTACAGTCCCACAGATATATATGTACAATAGATAACGCAAATGCGTGAAGTTCCCGTGTCCGAACCCCGACCGAACGTCAAGGTTGGCCGCCGCTACTTACAGTCCCACAGATATATATGTACAATAGATAACGCAAATGCGTGAAGTTCCCGTGTCCGAACCCCGACCGAACGTCAAGGTTGGCCGCCGCTACTTACAGTCCCACAGATATATATGTACAATAGATAACGCAAATGCGTGTACTTCCCGTGTCCGAACCCCGACCGAACGTCAAGGTTGGCCGCCGCTACTTACAGTCCCACAGATATATATGTACAATAGATAACGCAAATGCGTGAAGTTCCCGTGTCCGAACCCCGACCGAGCGTCAAGGTTGGCCGCCGCTACTTACAGTCCCACAGATATATATGTACAATAGATAACGCAAATGCGTGAAGTTCCCGTGTCCGAACCCCGACCGAACGTCAAGGTTGGCCGCCGCTACTTACAGTCCCACAGATATATATGTACAATAGATAACGCAAATGCGTGAAGTTCCCGTGTCCGAACCCCGACCGAACGTCAAGGTTGGCCGCCGCTACTTACAGTCCCACAGATATATATGTACAATAGATAACGCAAATGCGTGAAGTTCCCGTGTCCGAACCCCGACCGAACGTCAAGGTTGGCCGCCGCTACTTACAGTCCCACAGATATATATGTACAATAGATAACGCAAATGCGTGAAGTTCCCGTGTCCGAACCCCGACCGAGCGTCAAGGTTGGCCGCCGCTACTTACAGTCCCACAGATATATATGTACAATAGATAACGCAAATGCGTGAAGTTCCCGTGTCCGAACCCCGACCGAGCGTCAAGGTTGGCCGCCGCTACTTACAGTCCCACAGATATATATGTACAATTGGTAACGCAAATGCGTTAAGTTCCCGTGTCCGAACCCCGACCGAACGTCAAGGTTGGCCGCCGCTACTTACAGTCCCACAGATATATATGTACAATAGATAACGCAAATGCGTGAAGTTCCCGTGTCCGAACCCCGACCGAGCGTCAAGGTTGGCCGCCGCTACTTACAGTCCCACAGATATATATGTACAATTGGTAACGCAAATGCGTTAAGTTCCCGTATCCGAACCCCGACCGAGCGTCAAGGTTGGCCGCCGCTACTTACAGTCCCACAGATCATCATCATCATCATCATCATCATCAGCCTGTAGCAGTCCACTGCTGGACATAGGCCTCTCCAATTGCACGCCACTTAGGTCTGGGTTTAAAGAATTTATTTCTCATAAAGAACAAGGTTCACTTAAAATGAGATTTAACACTAAAACTTATAACTAATTAAAGTGATTAGTCGAGTATAACATATTTGTTCAGCAATCTTAGGTTATTTCATTATAAATATATTTTTTAAGTTTACTTTTAAAAACAGAAATTTTACAATCTTTAATATCGTTAGGTAACTTATTATAAAATGCTGCACCCTCATACAGAATATTATGTTTACCATACATGGTTCTGTGTGCTTGTAATTTTAATTTGTTCACATTTCTTAAATTATATTGAAATGTTCTATTAGTAAATTTAATTTCTGTATTAATTTTTTGCAATAGTACTTTTTTGATCAGAACGCATGTAGTATAAATGTATAATTGTTTTAAATTAAATATTTTTGTTTCTTTATACAACGTACTAGATGTGGTTAGACGGTCATAATTAAAAAGAGTTTTGATTAACTTGTTTTGCGAAATTTGAAGACGCTTTATATGAGTCTGTGCTGCACAGCCCCATATTTCGACAAGATATTCCAGGTGTGACTTTACTAAAGAGTTATATATTGTCATGCGGGCTCTACGAGGTATGCATCCGACTACTCTGCGTAATGCTCCTGTCACCGAAGCAACTTTACATCTTGTTTGTTCTATATGAGCCTGCCAATTTAGCTTGTCGTCCAGTTGAAGGCCGAGATATTTTTCTTGGTGAGAACGGCGGATTGGTATATTATTTATTGTTAACGCTGGGTAATACGGAATTTTTTTATTTTTAGCACAAAATATCATATGAGATGTTTTTTTATATTAATAGTTAGAAGGTTGCTTTGACACCATATGTTAAATTTGTGTAAATCAACTTGGGCTCTCATTATTAAATCAGGTAAGGCACGTCCAAAATAAAAGATACAGGTGTCATCTGCATAAAGGTTTATATGTCCAGAAAGTCCAATTTTACTAATATTATTAATATAGATCAAGAAAAGCAAAGATCCGAGGACTGAACCTTGAGGAATGCCACAAACTACCCGGAGCCGGCTACTTTCATAATTACCCATTCTCACTAATTGTTCCCTGTTTGTTAAGTATGATTTAAAAATCTGGAGAGCAGTGTCCGTTGTACCTAAATCTTTTAACTTATTTATTAATAGCTCATGACTGATGGTGTCGAATGCTTTTTTTAAATCTATAAAAATACCTAAACAAAAACATTTGTTGTCTATATTGGTTTTAATTTTCGTTATTAAGTCTATAGACGCCGATAAGGTGCTCGTTTTTGAACGAAATCCGTATTGGCGTTCGTATAAGAAATTTATTTTCGATAGATGGTAATCGAGTCTATTGTATAGCACTTTTTCAAAAAATTTTGATATGTTTGGTAGGACGGATATAGGTCTATAATTTCCAGGGTCAGTCTTAGTTCCTGACTTGAAGATGGGTGTTACTTTAGCCAATTTTAATTTAGCTGGAAAGATTCCTGTTCTAAGACAGTTGTTAATACAATCAGTTAGGCGATAACTAAGAACATCTGCTAAACACTTTATAACTTTAGTATTTATTCCATCGAGACCAGTACTGGTGTTTGACTTTAGGTTTTTTATAATTTTGCTTATTTCATCGGTAGTGCATGGCCGTAAATCCTTTATTTGTATCGATGGCGTATTATTAGCGTAGGTCATAGTATAGAACTGATTGTTTTGGTAAGTTTTTGGGATGTCGTTAGCCAAATTTATGCCTATAGAGGCAAAAAAATTAATAAAAATTTCACACATTTTAGGTGGTTCATTTACAATGCTCGAATCGTCAATTATTAGTTTCGAGGGTACATAGTTATTTTTGATTTTATTATTGATTAAAATATTTATTAAATTCCACATAGATTTAGAGTTTTGGCATTCATTAAATTGTTTAAAATAATATTTTTCTTTAGTATTTTTAATTAACAATCCTATTTTATTTCGTTCTGAGGCAAAATCTTGTTTGAGTTTTTTATTGTCTGAGTCTTTCTTTAGCAAGTGCCATAGCATATTTCTTTTATTTATTCCATCTATTATTGATTTACATATCCAGTCATCTCTAGGTAAGTTAGATATTTTTATTCTATTGATTTTACTACATTTGATTGCATTTTTGATTAATGCTTCAATTTGACAATATGAAACGTCTTCATTTAAAAATTGTGTTATTAAAAATATTGTGTAGTTTTACATAGTCAATAGCCTGATATTGTATTTTTTGTTTTGGCAATACTTTATGTTGCATTAATTCTAGAAAAAGCTGCTTATGGTCAGACAAAGACGATTCAATCACTGTCAAATTAAATCGAACTTTGCGCATATTTGTGGAAATGTGGTCCAATAATGTTTTTGACGTGCTGGTTTCTCGTGTACAATAGTCTTTATGTATTTTATTCAGTATTTGATAGCCGGCTTCTTCTAACGTAGTACGGTAGTCTGTTGTATCACTTCCGTTTACTAATAAATCGATGTTGAAGTCGCCTAAAACAAGGCATCTTTGATACTTTTCTAGCTGTTGTGCATATGAGTCTATGAAATATTGTGTGTTTTTTTTATTAGGCTTATAGATAGCGCCAACATTTAAAGAAAAGCGATGTAAATATATCCATAAGCAATGTATCCCTTCATTATTAAACTCTTCTTTCACATCATATTTTAATGTATTGTGTATGTAGATAGAAACTCCTCCTCCTCGTTTATCCTTCCTGTAGCTAAAAACATGTGTATATCCTGGTAGGTTGAAGTATTCCGCTTCTGACTCGGACATAATCCAAGTCTCCATTAGAATAATCAGATGTGTTGTATATTTAATAGCTTTCACAATGCACCTTAACTCAACTTCCCTTTTCTACGAATGCTTCGCACATTGGCGTAAAATATCTTAAGAGATGCGGTAGATGTGGAAATATTTTCGTAAGTGATTTAAGGTTTTTATTTGCAGTCAATATGCTGCTGTTTTATTGTTCTGAGTTTTTTGGAGGTTTTCTTACGATCGTTGGAATTCCTTTGATATATTTTATCATAAGGTCCAACTCTCCTTCATGCTCTCGGCGTATGAGTTCATCCTTTATGATTTTAAGGTAATTTCTTTGAGCAGGCGTCTGGTCCGAGTAGATGCGTACATTACTGGTAAGTTTGGATTTATTACGTAACATTAGTTAAACGCCTTCTGCTGACTCAAAACTAACTTTGATACGGCGGTCATTTCCATAGCAGTATTTTCCCAGCCTCATTGTTTTTATGGGTTTCGGGCAGTTTTACTTATCATACCTATTATTTTCTCAATTTCAGACATATCATATTCTTGCCTAGATTTAAAAATTTTCTCGATTAACTCCGGAATACCCACAATTATTAAATTGTTTAACCGTCGGTGCCGTTCGTCGAGCTCAGATATGAGAGCTTCATGCGAGTTAAAGTCATTGCACATGTGAGGCGGCATCGGGTTGTTTATTTTTGATGTGGACGGCTGTGCGGCTGTACTGGCAGTAAGATTTTGTTTTTCTAATGATCCAATTTTTTCAAAAAGCTCTTTGTTTTCTAGTTTTATATTTGCAATATCTTCGCGTAGGCTATCACACTGTAATGTTAAGTTTTCTGTTTGGTTTTTCAATGTTTTGAAATCCGCTTTAATTTCATCTAAGTCTTGTTTTATCTGTGACATGTCGGCCTTTTGCACTCTCCCAAATTCCGTGAAGAAACTCATAATTTCCTTTCTGAAAGAGTTTAATTCCGCCTTAATATCGGTCTCATGTTCTGGTTGTTTCCTTTTTCTTTTATATATAGGGTTTTCCTCATGGGCTATAGCATACAAATTAGGCTGCGAGCCTCCACCGGTGCTACTGCCGCTAATAAGCAGTTCGCTTTTTGGCGAGCGATGTACACTCATCCTTATTATCAAACCGGTATGTAGCGATAACACAGCAAAGTGATGCAGTAGGTGGGAGCAGGACAAATTAATTTTCTATCTTGGGCTTCTCGCATCCAGTTTTTGCCAGCCGTCTTGCGCAGATCGTCACTCCACCGTGTCTCAGGACGTCCTACACTACGTTTGCCGAGACGCGGTCTCCACTCTAGAACTCGTTTACCCCAACGGTTGTCGGTTCTACGGCTAATATGGCCAGCCCACTGCCACTTCAGCTTGCTGATCCGGTGGGCTATGTCGATGACCTTGGTTCTCTGACTTCATTTCTGATGCGATCCCTCAGAGAAACACCGAGCATAGCCCTTTCCATAGCCCGCTGAGCGACCTTGAGCTTGTGGACCATTCGAGCCGTCAGTGTCCACGTTTCGGCTCCGTATGTCATGACGGGTAGGACGCACTGATTGAAGACTTTCGTCTTCAGGCACTGTGGAATCGGCGAAGTAAGGACTCGACGTAGCTTCCCAAACGCTGCCCAGCCCAGCCGAATTCTTCTATTCACCTCGTTCTCAAAGTTGTTTTTTCCCAACTGCAATGTCTGCCCGATATCCCACAGATATATATGTACAATAGATAACGCAAACGCGTGTACTTCCCGTGTCCGAACCCCGACCGAGCGTCAAGGTTGGCCGCCGCTACTTACAGTCCCACAGATATATATGTACAATAGATAACGGAAATGCGTGTACTTCCCGTGTCCGAACCCCGACCGAGCGTCAAGGTTGGCCGCCGCTACTTACAGTCCCACAGATATATATGTACAATAGATAACGGAAATGCGTGTACTTCCCGTGTCCGAACCCCGACCGAGCGTCAAGGTTGGCCGCCGCTACTTACAGTCCCACAGATATATATGTACAATAGATAACGCAAATGCATGAAGTTCCCGTGTTCGAACCCCGACCGAGCGTCAAGGTTGGCCGCCGCTACTTACAGTCCCACAGATATATATGTACAATAGATAACGCAAATGCGTGAAGTTCCCGTGTTCGAACCCCGACCGAGCGTCAAGGTTGGCCGCCGCTACTTACAGTCCCACAGATATATATGTACAATAGATAACGCAAATGCGTGTACTTCCCGTATCCGAACCCCGACCGAGCGTCAAGGTTGGCCGCCGCTACTTACAGTCCCACAGATATATATGTACAATAGATAACGGAAATGCGTGTACTTCCCGTATCCGAACCCCGACCGAGCGTCAAGGTTGGCTGCCGCTACTTACAGTCCGCGCAGTGTCTGTTGTTGTAGCCGGACACACGCCAAATTTAAGTTAAGTGATAATTAACTGCAATAGCCCAAACATTTCAAGCCCATCATTTCAGGCCCTATTTTATCTGAGTTACATAGACACGGTTACCAACTTGTTACCACCGTTACAAACAACATCACGTAACAAATACAATATATCCATTTAGACCACTATGAGTGTATGAAGACTATTTTACTTATTCCAGGAATATACTCCACTAAAGAAGTAGTGGGCAGAAAGTCCTCTTGTGGTAAATGCGGCTGCGACAGCGAGAAGGTGGTTCTCAAGCATTCGTACGCCAACATCCGCATCACGAGCCCCGATGTGTCGTCCATATGCCCCTGCCCTACCGACTGTATGCCTGGTAACAATACCACACTACTAGAAAAAAAGAAAAGACGATCCTGCCGACTGCGCCAATTTTGCTCACCTTATTTTACGCTGACTCAAATACAAGGACTTTTGTGATGTAAATTATTCAACATCATAAAATATGATGAATATTCATACTCTTGATGTTTAAACACGTAACGCAGTGCTGCCTAGTACCTAAGAGTTATGTGTGCCTGGTTTTTATCGTTCAGTAATTTCAAGAGTGAAGAGTTACCCATTCAAATTTAAAAGCAGTATCGCTTGCACACCGGTGTTTGGATCCAGAACTTCTGACACTTCACTTACATCCTCAAATATTGAAGTTCTATCCCCGTAGTTTAAGATCTCCTTTTACTATAGGGCAATAAGTAATCTAAGATTGTTCCTTTATACATATTGAGTGGACCGACGACCACGACAAAACAGCGGGGAATCGCTGGATTTAGGAAGCGAGCAGCCGTTTTAAGTGCTGTTCTATGGGGGAGGTCTATCTTCAGCAGAGGACGTCTTCCGGCTGATAAGGATAATCATGATCACGTATTGATTGATTGATGAAGATTGATTAGTCCCAATCATATAATTAACTTGCTGACTCGCTAGCGGCTTCGGCTGCTTCATCCTTAGGGCTTCAATTTTTAAAAATCGTTAGCGGATGCTTTCAGCATAAGCACTGCCAGTATTTTGATTTTGCCCTGGGGCTTATAGGCTCTGGGTTGATGAAGCAGTCAGTCATTCAGGATAAGCAATCATATTTGTTATAAAATATGACACTTAATCATATGTTACAGGTAAAGAAAAACTTAACAACAACATCAAAGTGACAATAGAACAGGTAGCAGTGCTAGAAGTGGACGCAATCGACTCAGAGTTCAGCATATACGAGGTACAAGACCAGGTCCGTATTAAGGAACCAGAGATGGACAGACGTCCTGTCCCCGACCTCGTCGAAGAGTTCTGGACAGCAGAGGAAAGCGATCGAGATTAGATTGAAGAAAACAACAATCGGAAATTGAGTTTAACAATGAGATCATAAAGACACTGTATGTGATGATGTAGTTGATTAGGTTGGAATTTTCATAATATACTAGCAAACCCTGCGAACTCCGTTTCGCCACCAAGATGGCTTCGTTTTATGTAACATTTTGTTTGGCACCATCTACTTAAAATATTGGTTTGTAGTACATGCTATATATCAGAGATGGCGCTGTATGTGAAAAAAAATTTCCCGCTTTTCTTTTTAAATTTTTCCAAAATTTTCTTTACTATAAACCTCACGGAGCCCGAGACCTTTCCAACGAATGCAAAACCGTGGAAATCGGTTCGTGCGTCCTGGAGTTATAGCGTCAGGAAGGAAAACCCGACTTATTTTTATATAGTAGATTTTTGGAAATAAAGTGGCTTAACATTAATAGCAATCAACCAATTAATCAATTTAGTATTTCGCATACAATTTCTACATTGTAATTATAAAGTGTGCATCACATAGCTTTGTACCTAAATGGAGCAGTAAAATCACTACAACCCGGTCACAATATCTGTGCACCTGACCTCGTGACGTCATATCGGCGGTCTGGGTACGGTGTGAAAAAAAGTTTTTTCGAGAAATGTGGAGGTAAAAAAAATACTAACCTTTTCAAATCAATTTATTATTGATGAAGGGTTATTAAAAAACAATAATTTTGATTACAAAAACATTTATGATATTATGATTATGATATCCCAGTTGCAGCACAGGTTCGTTTCACCACTTGGTCTACAGGTATGGTGTACTGTTTATTTGCTTTCTCCGATTCAAAAAACTTGAGCACTTTCAAGATTAAATTTCTTGATCCGCTGTGTATTGTTTTTCCCATGACTTCAGTTTAACAGCTACAACAATTTTAATAACAACCAAACCAGTCCAAACTTAACAGTAAACAGTCTAAAGTTAACAATAAATATTAAAAAACAAAACAACAACAAAGCGAAAATATCAAAATTATCGGGACGTGTATCGGCAACGAAGATGCTAACCGTACTGTCGCACCGGGGAGTGCGCGGAGAGGTGACAGGGGAAGCGGGAGAGGCGCCGCATTCCAGCGAGGTGCACAGATATTCTGACCGGGTTGTAGTTGGTTTTAACAGGAGAATAAAGGTGTTTTTCCAAAAAAATTGTCCGGTTCTTTGCCTAAAAATATTAATATATGGAATGTTTTACGTTAATGTTTCTCAATATTGGTTGAAAGTTAACCGCAGCACACATGTAAAGGCGAAAAATATGAAACACTCATACTGTCCAAGGAGTTAAACACATAATATACCAGGGGCTTTGGAAAAATACTAACAACCTCTTAAGGGCACCTCCAGTACATCACGACAAACATGGTTAGTTCTACGACTTCTCTTCATCATCATCATCTCAGCCGTAGAACGTCCACTGCTAAACATAGGCCTCCCCCATACTACCAAATACTATATAATACCATCCGACTTTTCTTAAAACCTAAGTAATTATTTCTTAAAACAACATTCAGTTTTTGTAGTACTAATCTGACACTTTTCAGCTCTGCCTAAAGGTAGCATGCGGATCAAGACGACCGCGACGCGAGACCGCGACCCACTGCTTTATATGAATAAATAGGAAGTGCTGACGGATGCAAGCAACCGAGTTGCGCGACGTGTGGGCGTGGCCTGCCGGCGCCTTGCGTCGCGCGACTCGGTCGCTCACTCACAGGGCAGTGACGTGGCGCGAGAGATGCAAAATGGCCGTGTTTTCTTCGCACGAAGACGAAATTTAGCCTTTGATTTAGCCTACAATACTTTCTGACCTTTTCTTCTTTATAATTTAAATGTCGTTTTATCAGTGTCTGAAAGCAGCCCTCTTCTTCTCGCGACGTAAACAATGTATCGATTTTCATCCTTTTTTTCGGAATTAGAGCACATAATAAAAGAAGGATATCATCGTCTTCTTCTTCTTCGTCTTCTAATAACTGTCGAAGAAATCTTTTTCTGTTCATAGTTAAAACGCGTCGTGATGGAATACAACCGTTTCGTTTAGTAACTGCAAGCATACTGAGTTTCGTATAGGTCGCACGACACGTGTCGCGTAGATTCGTAGGTAGCTGTCGCCCTGCGACAGCTACCTACGAATGTGGTCTCTCGTCGCGGTCGTCTTGATCCGAATGCTACCTTAAGGGAATGTTCAGACCGAGCGCGGTCAACGCGTTCACGCGTTCAGTTTTGCGTTCGATGAACTGTTGATATCAACAGTTCATCGACGCGGTCAGAACGCCTCATGTTTGGGTATATCTATGTAACGTAATACAACACAACGAACGCAAAGCTGACCGCGTGAACGCGTTGACCGCGCTCTGTCTGAACAGCTGCGCGATTCTGTAATGATTCTCACAATGAGCTCACCGATGTCAAATACTTTCTGAGATATCGCCCTTGTACATAAGGTTGTTTTTCCAACGTTTCTTGTCATCTCTTCATTTGTTTCACGGATGTTGTCAAAGATGCAACGATGTTTGCTTCCCTGACCCTTAGAAAGGAAAGATACTACGTCGTCTACGACGCTACGCCGCCCGCGAGCTCCGTAGCTCACTCACCGCTACGGAACATAGACACGCGTAGCAAAGGTAGTCAAACGACCGACACCTCCGTGGAACAAATGACGAGATGACAAGAAACGTTGGAAAAACAACCTTATGACAAGGGCGACATCTCATAAAGTGTTTAACATCGGTGAGCTCGTCGTCGAACGCAACGATGAATCATAAAGAATCGCACGGCTGGCCCGCAAAATGAATTGTCGGCCACGCGCCTGAGTCGCGCGACTGGTTCATAGAGTTACGACTATTTAGATCGATTGATTATTTTAACTTTTATACAAAAGTTATTCGTAACTTATTCGTCGTAGGCCTACGTGCAAGTCTAACTTAAAGCGGGTAGAAACAATACTTGTCCAGATGAAAAGCCTGTCTTATATAGAGTTACAAGATGTATATTGTGTAAGAGGTATTCAAATTATCAACGGGATAATTACCATGTACATTTTCTATGAGTTTCCGATATTTCGGCACTGTTGCAAGCGCCATGATCACGGATGAACTGAGGAATTGCGGGTGGTGCCAACAACAGTGCCGAAATATCGGAAACTCTTAGAAAATGTACATGGTAATTATCCCGTTGATAATTTGAATACCTCTATGTTTGTGACCATGATAGTTTAAAAACTTATATATATTGTGTACTCCCGTATGGGTCCCATACACAATATATATATATCAATATTGTGTTTATGAAAAACGTACAACTAATGATGTTTGTTATGCTTTACCAAAGTCAACCTTAAGGTGCTGTCAGTTCACGATGTCGACAAAAATGAGGGTTTTTAAAGCAGTTTATCTAATAAGCACGATTTAATTAAAATTAAAAAAAAAAATATTATATTTCTAAGACTTGAGTACACATTGACGGAATTAAAAACATACTACTTAATTTCACCTTCAAAACCGTTTTTATATTTATTCACTATTGCATTTGTCATGAACACACACAATCATAAAATACCAATTTTTAATACACATACATTGACAGATTATTTTTTAATGAATTCTGTGCGTTTTTTTACGAGATGCGCTTGCTTGATTTCAAGTAAAGGAAATTGAACGTGGCCAAGCGCTGAGCTGTCAGCGCCTTATGAGGTTATTAGCATTTTTTTCAATAACCCTGCATAACATAAATTGGCTATTTGTTACGTCTTGCATAATATCATCCCGTGCCGATCACCATAGTGGCATCATAAAACAAATACAAATACAAATTATTTATTCATAACCCATTGTTACAAGTCAAACGAAAAAATTGCGTAAATTTATCAAAATAATAATTAATTATATTGTTCTATTAAATATAAATAGTTCTATAATAAACGATAGCGACCGACTGCACGGCAACTTTGCGCCGGAGTTGAGGGCTTTGAAACCTAGCTTGCTAAGGACTATATTTTTGTAATCATAAAAAGGTATTACTAAATTAAATAACTATCTATACTTTTATCCATTGTGACTTCTTTTGTTTTTAAACGAAAGAAAACCGCGAAAAAGGTATCGTGTTCACAGACGCACGTGTGAGATTTGGCAAGATAGAGGGCGTTGATCACTACTACATTAGAAAGTTTCATAACATAACACACATGGTAACAAGCAGATGTGTTATATCATATTCTATGAAAGAGATCGATGATTATAATATGAATGTAACTACCTGTCTAGCTACGTATTCTACTAAGGAATGAAGGAAAACACAGAAGTAACATTAATAGCATTATAATAGAACCATATATGTTACCCAAGAAACACAGTGTTCATTTTAATATTATTATATAACACGATACAGATGTCGTAGTATTAGGAAAGTATTTTACAGGCACACTATTTCAGGAAACAAAGCAAATATAGACACATTTAAAAGATACCATACATAGACGCAATATAATAAATATAAGAAATATAATACTTCACTTTCGGCAAGCAGGTCTTGATGCAACAGTCACTTGTGAAGTGAAGTAAAGAAGGCTCGGCAATTTTTTTTAATTATTTTTTTTCGAACGGACTAATGCTGTTTGCCTCTACCGGCATTTGCAGGTTTACCGGACGGGTGGCGAGCGCAGATGGCAATTTAAAGACGCTTCGCCGCAAGGAGAGGACTAGGCGACTTGCTCAAGGGCACCACTAAGGTACGGACCTCGGCTTGGGCCGTCGCCAGGAGAGAGGGGAGTCGGAGAGAATCGCCCCGGTACATGAGTGTACCGTTGAAAGTGGGCCCTATGAGTTTTAACTCTATGACTATTTGGAGAGAATCTAACTAAGACATAATTTTTGCCTCGAGCTCAGCGGCGAGCTCGGTGTCTGATTGACCAGCTCAGTGTCTGAGACGTTCGGTGTCGGCCGAAGGGTGAAGGTCGTGTAATCTTATTTTGAAACTCAACTGCGGCTCGTTTCAAAAAACTGCACTCATGTTTTAATACCCTCTATTATATGACAGTTGCATAAACTACTATTATACCATTCCCACTCTAAAAGCTTATTTTATTCACTGAAAACAATGAATAAAAAGGCCTTTTAATCACTGTTTTGGTGTTTCAGTTTAGGACACACCAATATATTCGATCTCCATCTCAGTGCTTATACATCTTCCTTACGCAAATAATAGTCGACATACAAACTCTTTGTGCAAGTAACTCCTCGAGATTTGATTGGTCGATATTTGAGACAAGGAGTTTAGCATTAGAATAAAAACTGTATTGTGTTCTTTGCTGCATTTACAGAAAAAATATATAATAATAATAAATAAATGACTTATGTTTAGTAATTGTTCCAATTTCAATGTGCATTTTAATTAATTTAACCTTCCTTTTTTCTTCCTTAAATGTCTATTTTCGCTTAAATTATTTCTTTTTCTCGCGGTCATGGTATAAAGTATAGTATGCAACTCTTGAATAAAACAGATTTATATCGAGGGCCATGAATCACTCGCATCGCTCAGGATTCTAACACTTGAGTACCTCGCTACGCTCGTGATTCAATCATCACGGATCACTCCCTGCGGTCGTGATTCAGTCGTTAGAATCCCTCGCTTACTCGTGATTCATCTATGGCCCTCGCAATAAATCCGTCCTTTATTCACTAGTTGCATAATATACTATTTTTAAAATTATGAGTGTGTTCAGACCTACCATTTAGTTTTTTTAGTTAAAATTACTAAAACAGGTCGCAAAGTCATTGCAGTGAGTCCATGCCCTTCGATGTAGCCGCTCGCACGTTGTATCTACACGACAAAACGGATGAAAGGTTCAGGGAATTATTGCAATACAAATAATTACTGAAGCAAATAAATCTGAATTAAACACGCAAAACCTTTTTAACCAAAAATGCAACCGAGAAGTCTTGGTCGAGTTTTAAGTTAAGCTTTTAATATCTTTTTTATATCCGAAATGTAACTTTCCCGGTTCACTTTCTTTTCTAACTCGTTTATTTCAACTTAATGACTGGACTAAGAAAGGCACGCAGCGTATAATATTTGTCTGTTGAGAAGATATTGCGCCCGCACTTATTTAAAGAATCGTTAACAGAATCGTTAATAGACGTGATGTAAACAACTTAAAAAGCACTCGATTATCGATTGTCCATAATGATCCCAGAACAAGGTTCCAGCATTAGTCGACCATTCTAAGGACAGTTAACGAGCTTCTTATGAACTATTAGTAGTAAGTAAAGCGCTCTATTTACATTTCAGGATATGAGAGTATACGTTAAGGCTCTTAGGTGTACTTAACAATGATGTTTATATAAACTGAGGTAGATACGCCTTACTGCGCTTGGCTTGGCGACATCAACACAAGCTAGTTGTCTTGAGTCAACTTAGTTCCAGCCTGTCTGGCAACGACGCAGCACGTGTTCAACATTTAGGAAAAAATGCCTTCTTATGTGTTAGAAACCGCAGAACATATACTGGAACAAGTGTAAAAAACAAGAATGATGTATCTTTTCATTTGTAAGTATTGTTTTTCTGTTATTTATAAAAAATGGAAAATCAAAAAAGTGTATTTTAATTTAAAATAACTCATGCGACGTTGCCGCTTCGCCACCCACGAGAACGAGACAAGTAGCGAGCGACAGAGAGAACGAGTCTGTTATTGGCGGTTGAATGGTCGGTCACAGGCGAACGTTGTTAATAATATATTGATCCCTTTCTGACAACTAGGATTCATATATTTGAGTTTCACGCTTGCACTCGAAAGGAGGCATTCACGTTTGTTAGATCCGCAATTAATTCAATTTTAATCTTGCAAAAAGTTAACTAATAACAGTGATATTTACATATTTTTGTTGCTGACGGATAGGTGGTTGCAGTGACGTTCAGCCCCGATAAAATACACAAGTGATCGCAAAATAATTAGCGAATAACTGTTCTAAAACTGTTCAAATTATCGGCAACGGTCTCTTAGCGCCTGACCTTTGCACTGTGCGTAGTGTGTATTGGCCCCGCTCGGTGTCGTTCGGCGTGCGTCGGCTCTGAGTCACCGCATCGCTCGTCGACTGCACTGCTGCGCCCCGCTATCAGCTGTTCGTGTTATTTTGTTTATTTACATTACGTACAACTGCTATATCTCGTGCGTACCACAGCTAACACTGATTTTCCACTTTTTCACTATGAATTGTGCAGCGTGTTGTAATACAATATCTGCGGAAGTAGAAGAGTACTTGTGTTGTACAGTGCAAGACTGCAATAAAATTTATCATGTCTTGTGTACTGGAGAAAATGGCCTTGCTCGATTGCAAATCGAAACGTGGATATGTCCAGAATGCTGTTGTGCCGCAAAAAAGGGCGGCGATAACACCTCGACTCCAGTGGGAGCTACGAAAAGACACAGAGAACCAAATGTGACTGTCAGGACGAAAGCATCACGTATTCACGCTGAGTTCGTACCACAAGTAGATGTAGCTCAAGATCTCGCCTACGAAATTTGTCAATTGCGTAACGAAAGGATTAGAATGAGTGAGCACCTAGCGAGATCGGATTCGTTATTATCGGCCTACGAAGCACAGCTTAAACACTATGATTCTATCATAGTGGAATATGATAAAAAACTCGCCCGGTCGACATCGATTGTTGAAAACTATGAGACAAAGATAGAAAAATATGCCAACCTAACGGAAAAATTACTTGATAGACTTAATAAATGTGTGTGCAGTCAGCCGTTGCCTGTAACCGTAGATACGGCCGAGCTCCTGCTGCAGGTACCGGCGAAGTCGAAGGAATCCCATGCGCCCTCTGCTGCCGCTCTATCTCGTTTGCCAGACCGCACCAGTCAACAATCGTGCCTTACTAAGGCAGATAATTTAATTGTTTCCGCCCCAAATAACATGTCACCAATGACCGTGCCAAATACCGCCACTCCTGGACGCCCATTACAGATAAAAGGTGCAAAGCCTCATAGATTCATTTCGAACAAGAAGGCGTCACCTGAGGAAGGTGCTTCAGTGGTGTCTCAACCCACTACTGCTGATCGAACATGGACAGAGGTTCGACATAAGAGACCGCGCCAGTCCCTATCGCTGCGTTGTGTCGCTGGGCCTGCTGTGACATCACTAAAAGCGGCAGAGGCGAGAAAACATTTCCATCTGTGGAACATGCTGTCTGAAGTTGAAGAGGTAAAAAAAATACCTAAGCGAGCTATGCCCGCAGAGGATTATAACAGTTGAACCGCTAAAGACCTCAAGGCATTATAATTCCTTTAAAATTGGAGTTCCGGAAGACTGCTATGAGAAGTGCTTTTCGGTAAACGTCTGGCCGGAAAACGCCCGGGTCAAGAAGTGGATAAATTACAAACAGACACTTACTGGCCCCTTGGCGAACGTTCAAACATTTCGTGGAGGAGTCGGCGCATAGCGTGCCGCGCACCGTCGAGCTGTCCCAAATCACCGTCTATTATCAAAACGTCAGAGGCTTAAAGACGAAGTTGCCCTTATGGATTGCCAGTATGTTGGTCTCTGACCATTTGCTTGTTGCTGCGACGGAAACCTTCCTCGACGGCTCTGTGGAAGATGCCGAGGTGGTACCGATTGGCTGGACCCTACTGCGACGAGACCGGCCTTCTCGATGTGGTGGCGTCTTACTCGCTGCGAGGCCCGGAGTCACCATGCATCGAATACAGGACCTCGAGTCAGAACTCGGAGAGGACCTATGGGCTTCCATCACTTACCGCGGTATTTCTTTTATGGTATGCGTAGTTTATGTTAAGCCAAAAGCAACTGATGCCGTTTATATGAATGTGTTAAATAAAATTGAATCTAGTTTAGATACTATGAATGAAAATATATTTATTGTTGGCGACCTTAACATAAATAGTACGTCTAACAATATTAAAAATTATTACTGTTATTTCTTGACATACTGTAATTTAACTGATCACAATGACATTGTTAATTCCCATGGAAATACTCTCGACGTAGTGTTGGCGCGGGAGTGCATTGAATCGCGGCGGGTATACGTGTGCGAGGCAGACGGGTTCGTTCCCATTGACCAGTTGTATCATCCGGGCCTCGATATAACCGTGACTCTTCGATTTCGTGATAACAAACCCGCGCGTCTCCAGCCGAGTAATATGAATGCTTCACGTGACTGGAACTTTAATAAAATTGACGTTGCACAGTTTCGTTCATTGCTTGAAGAAACTTCCTGGGCACCGGTCCTCGAGTGCGATGATGTTTCTGCTGCATCTGATACTTTTTATAATATTATTTACGAATTGTTTGATTTGTCAGTGCCTAAAAAGAAAAGGCAGTCTACTAAATTTAATAGATATCCTGTTTGGTTCGACGCTGACATAATTAGGGATATTCGGTATAAAGGTAGATTGCACAAATCCTGGTTGAAGTCTGGTTGCGTCGTAACACGTAAACGGTTTTCGAATCTACGTGCCAGTTTGAAGATGCGTATCTCTAAAGCGTACAAGGCTTATATAATGAGTATTGAGGAAAAGCTACAACTTCGGCCGCAATGTTTTTGGAGTCACGTACATAGCCTTACATCTAAGGGTGGTTTTGAGCCCTGTGTCTCTTATCAAGGGAAGTCGTGCACTGGGGTAGACGCAGCCGAAGCGTTTTCTTCTTATTTTTCTAGTGTTTTCTTGGATGAATCACCGCAGTTAGATAGTAACTCATGCTGCGATAGTGGAGTCGCAGGCGGTTACGTTAGTATACCTACATTGTCACTTCAAGATATTGCGCTCGGTGTCAATAAACTAAAGTCAGGTAGCTCACCTGGACCGGACAATGTGCCTAGCTTTATTCTGAAGACGTGTAAAGAGCACATAATTATACCATTGCACCATATTTTCAATCTTTCACTTCTAAATGGCAAATACCCCGCCCAGTGGAAGTTATCCCGAGTGACTTCTATCCCTAAGAGTAGTAAAAAGACCTTAGTTAATGAATACCGTCCCATAGCAATACTGTGTGCACCGGCGAAGGTATTTGAATACATACTAAATAAAGGGATATATCGGCAGGTACGCCAGCTGCTGGGCGACGAGCAACACGGTTTCAGAGCGGGGTGCTCTGTAAACACAAACTTGTTGTGCCTGGTTGATTATATATCTGATGCGATGGATCGCGGCCTCCAGGTCGACGTGATTTATTTTGATTTTCAGAAAGCTTTTGATAAGATTCATAATGACATGCTGTTGCAGAAAATGTCCGCCATTGGTTTCACCCCTGGTCTCCTTGCCTTTTTCTCTGACTATATGCGGGATCGTCGTCAATTTGTGAGGCATGGATGCTATGAATCTGAACCTTATCATACCAGATCAGGTGTAAGCCAGGGCTCAGTTCTTGGCCCTCTCCTCTTTTCCATCATGATTCATGACCTTCCTAACGTTTTAAGTAACGCCAAGTGCCTTTTATATGCCGACGATCTTAAACTCTTTTTAGAAATAAATTCTTATAGTGACTGCCTCAGCTTACAGAATGACATACATAAAATATTTCAATGGAGTATGACAAATAAAATGCAATTTAATCAAAATAAATGTAATGTTATGACATTTGACCGCAAACGAAATCCTATTCATGTTAATTATAGTTTAAATGACTTAGTTATAAATAGAGGTGCTGGTATTAAAGATCTGGGGGTAACATTTGATCGTGGCTTGACATTCCATGATCATGTTGCGAATCTCGCTAAAGAGGCTTACCGTCGTCTAGGATTTGTTTTACGTAACGCCAAGGATTTTGAGAATCCTCAAGTTTTAAAAACTTTAAACAACGCTCTGGTTAGGAGTAAGCTTGAGTCAAGTGCCTGTGTATGGCACCCGCATCATGTCACTTACGCGCGGATGCTTGAGAAGGTCCAAAAGGCTTTTTTGCGGTCACTTTATAAGAAGCTATATGGCTATTATCCTTATATGTACCCGACAAAGTTTCTTCTTGGGCTGCTCGGATACAACTCTTTGGAAGTGAGGAGGTTGCTGGACCAGCTGACTACTTGCTGCAAAGTGCTCAGAGGGTCAGTTGACTCCCTACAGCTGCATAACTTATTATGCACGCTGAACGTACCAAACAACCCCTGGGTTCCTGCGAATAGACGCGGTCGGAAACAAGACCTATTCCGCACAGATCAAAGTCGTACTGTTGCACGATCTATGTCTCCTTTAATTCGTGCCCGCTGTCATTTCAATGCGCTCCTGTCCGCTAACACTGATTTAGATTTATTTTTTGACAATTGGAGAACTCTTTTAACACACTTTTTGACATACTGTGAAAATTTGTCTGATCAGTGGGACAGATCCCAAAAATGTGATAGCTCATTTGGTTTTGACGATGTTTTTACTGATTTATGACATTAATATTTAGATTTTTGGACTTTTTAATTTGATTTATGGATTAATGTATTTTCTATTTGTAATGTATGTGTTAAATTTTTTTAATTAAATTGTATTTGATGATGATTTTGTGACATAAATGTAAATGTGTAATTCGTTTTTATGTCAATAAACAAATAAATAAATAAATAAATAAATAAAATAAATAAATATCTTCGTGCTCTTTTAATCTTGTCAATGTAGTTAATGTCGTCGTGCGAGTTGTGTACTTTAGCTCTATGTAGCTACGAATAATAATAAGTCAGGAAGCATAATTCAGAACAAATTCCACACAAAAAGTGGTCCTTCAAATAAAAGCGACGTATGATTCCAAATACGAATTACTTCCGAGGTTACAAATAGACATGTTCGGTGATTGGTTTAAATTCAGAAAGAAAGCAAGGATTGCATTACGCGCGTGCTGCAACGTCTACAATGACAGCAGAGTCATAGCGGCGTGGACGATGTTATGCAACAAGTGGACTGGACCAACTCAATAATAAATCAATCGTAAATCTCGTATGTCTCGCGAAATATGATTAATTTATTAAGTTTTTTGTCTAGAAGACATTAGAAGAGATTCTTCGCAATGTAGTAAAGAAAGATTATGAAACATTTTAGGCTTATACATTATGCATTTTACAAAAAAAATAAGTCGTTATTTGCCAGCTGGATATTTTTCAGTGGTCACAGAATACCTTCATGATCAATTTAGAATATTAAATCAATTTATAGAATTTCTTTAGAAAAGCATTGTGTTGTTATTACTGACAAATTAATTAGCAACTAAGCTAAACCACTTTAAAATTTGCAGAGGGTGAATTTTCATTAGCATTTAATTTGACCAAACAATAAACTGTTTTTTAATGCTATATAGTTTTACATACCAACTGCAGGCAATCGTTTATTGTTCATTGTCTGTAGTATCTCTTTAGAGCGTAAACGCTTTGGAAGCGCCAATTCACGTTTTTGCTGAGTATTTGAAGGGTCACATAATAATGATTGATATAGAATATTATGTCAATTATTCTTACCTGATGTAATAGAACATTATTTGATTAACAAGTTCAAGTTCCACAGACTACATTTAGAAATTGTTTATTAGTTTGTTATTGTGCATACACACATACGTTTTTAAAATCAATCATAAAACCGGTCACGCCAGTCACGAATCGTCAGACGCGGCTGAGGCCTCTTAGAGAGAGGTCAAAGGACGTATCGTTCTGATGCCCGCGCTTACACAACTAAATATTAGTGCGCTCAAAACTTCCTGATACTTATTGAGGTAACATTTCAAAGTGGGATTCTAACAAACAATTTTATATGACATCTAGTGCATCAACAATAGAAATTTCATTGTTATAATGACATCGACCCTTGAGGGGCTAGTATTTTGCTATTAACCAAATTTCTTATGCTGATACTTGGTATCCAGGAATCCATGCTGGAGCCGGAAACTGGTAGCAGGAACTATTCGATGGCTAATAGTAGATACACCGTGTTTGGGATCGTATGAACCGTCTTCGCGATACTTTTTTTCTAGCTGGTGACCAGGACCTGATGCTGGATCCAGAAACTAGTAGCAGGAACTATTTGATGGTTGTTTTATTTGCTATTTTCGTCTCTTTTTGGTAGGTACATTAGTTAATTCTTACTTTTTTCTAGTCTATGCTCTTGTAGGTAACATGTACTTGATTAATAATTATCATTTTATGTTAATTAATGTCGATATTAAAAATAAAATGTGTCCTGCGTGATATTTTATTTCACCTTTTTGACCTACGTCTATTTGTAAGTACTGCCGTTTTGTGTAACATGGTCTATAATTTTTTATTATCTATAATTGTATTGTTTTCAGACAAAATTAACGTACCTAGTATAACTATGCTGGTTTTCACAGGCAGTCATACTCTTGTTTTTCTAGCTTAAGTGCAGCTCGGCACTTATTTTGCCTCATTGAATCGGCAAGCAAGCGAAACAATACAAAGCGAAAACATAACAAGCAAAACCATTGCACATTACATACATTTTATGATTAAACGAACTAAGTGAAGTTCTATCATAATTATCCGTAGCACCTCGTACGAAGAGATAAGTATCCTGAAATAAATATATTATATACACATGTAGTACCGCATAGTTGCCACCGCTCGTGCACTAGTTGAGAGTTAGTAGAATAAAAGAATTTGTAGATGGCCACCCACATCCGCCATCTTGCCCTTCCCGCTAGTCGCACCCGTCATTTAGTTTAGAGTATCGTTACAGTTGCGTGATATTACCGGAAGTTTATTCGGGTAACATAAGCTAGCTATGGGGATGGGTGGGTGATTGATACTTATCTCTTCGTACGAGGTGCTACGGATAATTATGATAGAACTTCACTTAGTTCGTTTAATCATAAATTATCCTTGCACCTCGTACTCGAGATAAGTATCCTGAAATAAATATATTATATACACATGTAGAGGTTGAGAGTTATTTTCGGAAATATCACAGCTGTTATAGAAAAGAAATGACTGGTTAAGTACAAGTAGCAGTCTTTATTAAAGGCATAATCAATCGCTTATGTCCTTCTCTCATAATTATAAACATCTATAATCAGTAGGAAATCACATAATGAAGCTATCTTATCTATGCATTAGTACATGAAAATCTTATTATATAATCTTTGCGAGTATCTAACTTAATTTAATTATGGTTAAATACTGCTCTAGCTAAGGAAGTTTGATCATTGTCAATCAAAATTGTTCTTTGATAGAAGCGACCAAAAGTGGCCGAAGTGCCACTCCACCCTGCTGTCTTTCTAATGACGTCGATGTTGACACCCAATTGATGAGCTCTGGAGGTAGACGCGTGTCGGGTGGAGTGTGCTGTGAATATGTTGATATCAATGCCGCAATCATTAAGTGTGGCTTTTATCCACCGACTAATTGTTTGCGTGGTCACCTCTTTGTGCGGTTTCTTCAAAGCCATGAAGAGCTTATTATTACTACGAAGTGAGGCTGTTTGGTGAATGTACGACATTATTGTTTTAGCTGGACATATCTGAGGTCTTTCGTTGAAAAAAGGGATGTGTAGAACAGGTTGGTTTATGCCTGCTTTTGAGGTTTTGATTAAATCGGGTATTTTAATATTAATTTGTGCTGTTGTGTATTCAATATTGTTTATATTTATTGTATGTATTGTCTGTACTCTTTGTGCAGTTGCAAGGGCTAATAAAGTGACACATTTTTTAGTGAGTCTTTCAAGTGGAAGCGTTTCGTTAGGGTACCATTTACTCAAGAAGTCCAGTACCTGTGACGTGTCCCAAGTCACGTTGTATTTCGGTGCGGGGGGACGAATCCTAAAGACTCCTTTATAAAACCTTTTTATTCTGTCATCTGTGGAAATGTGTGAACCTATCAGGAGGGATAATGCCCCCCTATAGCTATTGAGTGTACCGTATTGGATACCAGACTGGAAAATTTGCGTTAAGAAATACAGAATTGTGGGTACGGAAGCTTCAAAGATGTCGCGATCGTTTTGTAAACAGAAACTGTACCATCGCTTTAAGCATACGTCGTATTGTTTAATAGAGTTGTTACTCAGGGATGCCAGCATGATGTCAATTGATGATGGGGGCACACTTCGCCTCAGCAGCGCCGTCCGCACAAGACTCCGGCAGCCAGGGTAAGACTGCTGTGAATCTTGCCCTTGCTGGAATGCGAGATAATGACATTTTCATTGGGTTTGAGAATAAGCAGATCTGATATGAGAAGTTGTCTAAACACAGGATACCAGGGCTGCGTAGGCCACATAGGGATCACTACGATGCCCCTTGCCTGGTCTGTCCTTATTTTCCGCAGAGTTTTTAGGATGATTGAGAACGGCGGAAATGCATAAAAAAACCACGACGACCAGTTTATTGTAAAAGCGTCGACATTAAACGCATCCGGGTCTTTCTTCCAAGAAACATATAAATCGCATTTTTTATTAATACGGCTTGCAAATAGGTCGATTTGAGGGGGCCCGAACTTATTTTTTATGCTTCTAAACGCATTATCTCCCAGTTCCCACTCGATATCAGGATGTGAGCGTCGTGATTCCTTGTCTGCTATTGCGTTGTCAACTGACTTAATGTATGAAGCAACTACAATGATTTTACGTTGTTCGCACCACTGCCAAAGGCTTTTTGCTATTTCAGTTAGGTGGGGGAATTGAATTCCACCCATTCTATTTATGTAGCTAATAGCAGTGGAGTTATCTATACGCATTAGTATTTGGCAATCCGTATAGTTTTTGGCGAAAATTTTGAGGGTAATGAATGCCGCTAACAGTTCGAGTTGGTTAATGTGAAGTTTTTGTTCTGCGCTAGACCATGGCCCACTGGCTGTTTGTTCCCCGCATGCAGCCCCCCACCCCGTTGTTGAGGCGTCAGAATACAACTCTAAGCTATAGTTGTCATCTCTTATCTTTTTTACTGCGCGGGGGATATTTTGAAGCCACCATTCAAGGTCTGAGTCCAGTGTGTTAGGGATTTTCATAATCTTGTCATAGTCGTCGTGACCTAGTAAGTTGAGGTATTTACAACGCTCTAGTTGTTTTGTGTACAGCCATCCGTACTCGACGGCGGGACAAGCGGACACTAATAGACCCACTAGTTGTGCAAATTGTCTAATTTTGCATGATTTAAGTTTCATGAATTTTTTAATTTCTAATGATATTCTCTCTCGTTTATCATTAGGTAATTTGACGTTCAGTTCATGTGAGTTAATTATGAAGCCTAGGTATTTACATGAAGTAGAGGGAGTCAATACGCTTTTATTAAAGTTAACTATAAATCCTAAGCTTGAGAGCAATTTGTTTGTAATTTCTACGTTATCTAGGCAGTTTTTATACGAATCAGACATTAGGTATATATCGTCGAGATATATACTGGAGAGGTAACCCGCGGACCGTAGTAGTTTTAAAACAGGTTTCATTGTTTTGGTGAACACATAAGGTGCTGTGTTTAAACCAAAAGGCAGTGCGTTAAATTCATATAGAATATTATTGAACAGAAATCTTAGGTACTTTCTAGATTGTTTATGTATTTTAAGTAAGAGATAGGCATCTTTGAGATCTAATGTTGCCATTAGGCAATCTTTGAATACCATTTTTAAAACCGTACGTAAATCTTCGAGCTTAAAATGGTCAGTTTTAATATGTTTATTGAGGTTTTTTAGGTTTAGAATGAACCGCATCTTGCCGTTTGGTTTAGGTCTTAAAAATACGCTAGATACGAATTGGTCGTAGCAAGGTTCGCATTCTGAAACAGCACCGATCTTTAATAGTTCGGATATGGCTTCGTTGAACTGTGATCGTTCTTTATGTGTATAGTTTGGTATTGCAGGTGGATTAGTTTGGCAGACTGGACTAGAGAAGTCTAGTTTGTAGCCTGATATCCAAGACAGGATTGTTTTGTCGTTGGTGATTTGTTTCCACTGATTGTAGAATAAGGCTAAGCGTCCTGCATATTTTACCTCTTCTAAGTCCGGCGATGGTAGTTGGTGTTCTTCTGCGGCTGCGATGATGTTCTGTATTGTTTGGCGGGCTGACTCTGGTGAGAGGCAGGCTGTCGACTCTTCTGTGATGGCGCCGGCGGTTTCCGAAAAGGACCCGCCGGGGCTTTCGCGTTTAAATTGCCGGCTTTAGATGTTGACGGCTGCGGATTCTTGCGGTTTTTATTATAGCTGGTTTTTATTTCAGCACTGGATTTGGAAACGGCTTTTGCTGTTTATAGTGTGTCAGGTAAATTTTCCCCGAATAAAAACTTGTCTATTTTGGAGGACATTATCTGTGTCTTCACGTCTTTTTTAAGTGCAGACATACTGAACATTCTTCTAGTGACAGAGTCTGAGTGCTGAATGTCACACAGAAGCCTGCACGCATCCATGAGTTTCTTTATAAGCTCATTGTCTTTGTTTTGTGCACCTAACAGGGAAGACGTGGCCGTCGCGAGGCAGGATATGGTCGATCCAAGGAGTTTTTGTTTAGACTCTAGGGCCTTGTCGCGGTTGACTAGAACTTCAGGTAGTGTTGCCTTAATCTCTGGGTTTATCAGAGGTGCACCTAGCAAAGTCCCGTTAGACGGGAGCAAATATTTCTGTTGCAACTCTTTCCTTGACTCTTTTGTGAGACCATTGGTAGTTATATGTTGTAGACGGCTTGAAAGTTCTTTGTGTATGTCGGGGCCATATTGGACATTGTTTTCGGGATTATCTCCTAAGATATCCAATATATCTTTGTCAAGTGTGGAGTTGTCCACCTCTTTGTTCGTCTCGTTCGGGACTGGTTCCACATCGGACAGAGATGTGGGTAGTTCAGAGGGTAACTCCGTACTTGGCTCTTCAGAGGCTATCTCTGTGTTTGGCTCTTCCTCTGGTGGTTGGTTTTCTTCCCAAATTCCCGAGAGGGTATTGTCTGAAGAAGAAAATAAATATATATATATATATATAGATATATATATGTATTTCAGAGTGTGAATATGCTATGTATAACATGTGTTATTTAGTAAGCACCCGGAATGTGGTGAGGCAGTCCGATAACAGCTCGAGTACATTCTTTAGTGGTAGGCATTTTTTAGCAAAAACGATGAGGCAGTCCATAGATCAGCTCGATTTGAGTTTGCTTTAACATGCCAAGTTCATAAGAGCGCAATTTTAGTGAGGGTAGAAAAAATTAAATGCGGTGAGGCAGTCCCAAGATCAGCTCGATTGCATTTTATAATTTTTTTTTTTTTTTTTTTTTTTTTTGTAAGTAGGTAGGTAAATAAAAATGCCGTGAGACAGTCCAAAGATCAGCTCGAGTGCATTTTGTTATAAGAAATTAATATTGAAATTAAAGAAAGGATAAATAAAATGCTGTGAGTCAGTCCAAAGATCAGCTCGAGTGCATTTTATAAGAATGAAAAACATAATATCGGGTTTAGTCATTTAAGGGTTTGGGTAAATAAAATGCGGTGAGGCAGTCCAAAGATCAGCTCGAATGCATTTTTACTACGAAAACCGATACCGGTGTGGAAGGCTTTTGATAAATAAGTGGGTACCTACCTTCATCGACAATCTTGGAGTTTGCTTCGCTCGACGATGATGACGTCGATTCCTTCCGTTTACGCGCTCGTTTCAGTTTCTTTTTTAACTTTTTTATTTGATCACTAATAAGGTCGAGATCACTATCACGTTTGCGTTTAGGCATAGCTGCTTTTCTCTCAGTTTAGGGTGTAAGTGCGAAAAATAGTGTTGAACGGTTGAGCACTAAACTGCGAATGACGGGTGCGACTAGCGGGAAGGGCAAGATGGCGGATGTGGGTGGCCATCTACAAATTCTTTTATTCTACTAACTCTCAACTAGTGCACGAGCGGTGGCAACTATGCGGTACTACATGTGTATATAATATATTTATTTCAGGATACTTATCTCGAGTACGAGGTGCAAGGATAATTCCATATTTAGTCCTGAAGAAAAAAATACATCCTAAATTAAATAAAAATTGACTGACTTTATTATGCATAGTATTGACCATCTCGATTTGTTAACGTATTTGAACATATTTGTATAATTATAATTTTGTTAGTAAAAGTGATCCCTGGACATTTAAATCGTGTATTGTTTCTGCACCACTTCACAACGAATGCTGGCATGATGATCCACAACTGAAGTTCACAATGATAAAAATGAAAATGTACGTGAAGATTTGAAGTGTGCTCGCTTGCAAGTAAAATGTCCGACTGATGACGTACTGAACACGACTTTTAAGCCCCGCCTACTTGAACACGACTTTTGTTGGGTCATTTTTTTAACGCAGTTACAGTTCCTGACTATTATTTCTTCGTAGCTATGTAGGTATAGTATAAAATTTGCCATGTTTATACTTCATATTCAAGGAGTAAAACGCCTCTATTAGTCAATCTCATTGGTACTTAATACCAATTCTACTTTCTTGTTTTTTACCTAGGTTACATACAAATATTATGCACCCTACCAATATTACAATCTAGCCTAAAAAGGCTAATAAGTAATTGTATTCTATCCTAAACTGCTATATTTACTATACGTAAGAATGTGCCCAGTAACACTTTTCTTAATAATAATATTTATATTATATATATATATACATACACAATATACATTATATATATACACTATCTCCCGTACCACTAATAAGTACATATCAATAACCTTGCCATTTTACCCATTTTTGTAATAGATAACCTGTAACCTTCCATCCAAAATGTTTCTGTTTTTATACTACATTGTATTTTTTATACCAAACAGGCCTCTAAGTGTTGGCTACAGCCCCACTTATGCCTTTGTAAAGGACCGGGTGAAACCCGTGAAATTGGTTGAATAATAATAATAATAAATTTCTTTATTCACCATAGTTTTAGGTACACTAACAACATAACAACATAACAGGTAACATAGGCACTATATGTAATAACTAGCTTTATAAGAGGAAACAAAATATAGGAACGAGTGTTACATGCTATCTTAGTAGCTGAACACAGTTTTTAAACTAGTCAGGTATTATGTTGTACATAGGTAATACTAGATCCCACACTAGGATTCCCTGTGTTGTGGGATGCTAGTCTCTTCCTGTTGTTACAAGAACTGTGATGTAGGTGCCACAGTCACCCAGATACAAAAAGCAATTTAAAATACCGCTACCTACTTAAAAAAATTTAAAATCTAAACATTTGAAATAAAAGATATGAAATAATTATTAAGAGTAAAAAAAAAAAAATATTATCTCCTGTAGTATACGTAGTCACTTCATTCTTATATATTCTTCCTTATTGTCTATATTTAATGTGAAGACACTAAGTTCATGTGTTCTTTGATGCAGTACTTACATTAACTACATTTCACTAATACACTAGCACTGATCACTACACTAACTCGAACGGTTTTGTTCCAATTCTACTGTCATGATTTTGTATGTATTAATGAACATGTCCTACACTATATTGTAACTCTGATGCTTTCGTGTAAGCAACACAGCAATAATAGTGTGTATACATTTTACTTGTACCTATATTATATTTTTTCTCAATACTCAATTATTTATTGCAACATATGTAGCGACATGCAGGTGTTATTGAACATGTTTTTATTTGTATAACATACTAGCAAACCCTGCGAACTCCGTTTCGCCACCAGATGGCTTCGTTTTATGTAACATTTCGTTTGGCGCCATCTACTTAAAATATTGGTGTGTAGTACATGCTATGTATCAGAGATGGCGCTGTATGTGATAAAATATTTTCCCGCTTTTCTTTTTAAAATTTTCCTGAATTTTCTTTACTATAAACCACACGGAGCCCGAGACCTTTCCAACGTTCATGCGTTCTGGAGTTATAGAAAACCCGACTTATTTTTATATAGTAGATGACCCTGTAAGGGTATGGCAACAGTAGGAACGGAACGATCTATTTTAATATCATTCAATTAATCGTTGGAAAATTCGTCTAAAGTATAATAACATTTCGATTCAAGTAAAGTTTTTAATAAAACATCCTACATTTTCTATGTCTTCTAGGCGTTTATTAATAAACGTTGCGTAAACCTTTATTAGGCGTAACATGCTTTGTCTTGCTTTCACGCGTGACATTTACTGCAAGCGAAAAATTGACAGATATTTTAACTACTCTGGGTGTAAGCCAAGTTTATTAATAAGGCCGTTAGCGTAGCAGTTTATTATATAATTTCTATAGCCACTGAGTTAGGGCCGGATCTGTACATTTCTAGATTGGACTTTGGTTTTATCAGCTTATACACCTTATTACGTGGTAGGTCAGCATATTTTTGGAATAAACACGGGTGCTTTTTTACAAATTTGCAAATTTCTAGTACATAAATAGATAGAATTTTAATTTTATAAAATATTGTTTGTGTAAATTTGGTATGGTATGTTAGGTGCTTTTATATTTGCAAGTATTCGATAGCATTTTTTTTTGAGCGGTAAAGAAGTCATTGGCCAGGTCACTTTACATATACAGCGTGTAACAAAAACGTGTAGTAATACTAAAACCACACACGCAGAAGCTTGAATACAATTGGGACCTAACTACTGCGTCACAGGAAATAGTCAACATTCCGAGTTATGTGTTACCAAACATTTTCTAATACTCAAGCAGGTTCATCCCTGAAAAACTAGGCTAAAGACGGTAATGACCTCCAGAATGTAGACTAGGTAAACTAGGGGCCTAAGCGGGGTGCGGCGCGAGGAGAGGGCGCTAGCGGGATATTGGGACGAAGGTGAATAGGATGGCAAATGAATAAGTGGCGTGGGGATTGCAGGGCGCATTGACCCCAACGAACCCTAAGAACCGGCATGTGTAATAGGTCTGTCCATAAAAAATCGGGTAATACTTTATTTACTTTGTATGAAAAAATATATAAACGCTTTAAGTTTTGATACTTCGCCATGTGAACCCTGACTAGGTACATATGCACACCTCTCAGTATAACTGCACCTTATTGCTGCTTAACGACTTGCCCGAAAACGTAGGAAGAGGTCATGTGCTCATGTACGCCGACGACGTTGCTGCGATAGTAACCACACCGAATGTCGACCTGCTCGAGATTAACCTGAACGCAACTGCTTTCGATCTAAACAGATGGTTCGAAGCCAACGGGCTTATATTGAACGTGAGCAAGACTCACTTCATACATTTCCACCTGTCAGGTCGTAAATATAAGAAACTGTCTGTAGATATAGGCGCGGAGCGTATACAACAACTGGGCTGTACAAATTTCCTAGGTTTTCAGCTAGACAGTGATCTAACGTGGGAATGGCACATCGAAAAGCTGAGCGAGAAGGTGGGTCGTGCCTGCTTTGCTGTATGGCGAATATCTGCTATTTTACCTGAAACCACAGCTAGGAGCCTGTACTTCGCATCAATCCACTCGCTGTTACAGTACGGCATCGAACTCTTCGGACGCGCTGCCGACTAAAGAGTCTTCAGAATGCAAAAACGAGCAGTGAGAGCCATCGTGCGAGTGTCGAGACAAACGTCCGCTCGGCCATTCTTCAAGTCTCTAGGGATACTTACGGTTCCTGCGATGGTAATCCTTCAGACGGCTCTGTATGCGAGAGAGAATCTGTCATCGTTTACTAGACTGGGGGACTCTCATAAATATATCACTAGAAAGGCGCAGGCGCTGAGTGCTATTCCACGGCGACTGGGCAAGTCATCGAAGCTGGTGCACGTGATGGCTCCAACTGTCTACAATAAACTGCCAAACGATATAAAAAATGCCGCCTCTATGCAATCCTATAAAAATAAACTAAAGAAGTGGTTAGTTGAGCAAACACCCTATGATTATGAGTTATTTCCTTAGGTAAATGTATTTATTTTAGTTAATAATTGAAAGCACATACTTATAATTAAGTATACTTGACATTTTTAAACACTTATATTAAATATATATTTTTTGACATGTAATCTGTATTATGAATAAATGAATATGAATATGAATATGAATTTTGTTACATGCTGTATTTGTTATATGTACTTATTGCACATGTATGTTATTTATGTATGTTTTTGTATTATTATTAGTTTATTTATTATCATCATCATCATTATTATTATCAGCCGGAATACTTCCACTGCTGAACATATGCCTCCCCCATAAAATCCACTTGCACCGGCTACTCGCTTCCTGCATCCAGCGATTCCCCGCGGTTTGACGAGATCGTCGGTCCATCTAGCGGGAGGCCGGCCTACACATCGTCTTCCGGTGCGTGGTCGCCACTCGAGAACCTTTCTTCCCCATCGGTTATCAGTTCTGCGAGCGATGTGGCCTGCCCATTGCCACTTCAACTTGCTAATATTGAGAGCTATGTCGGTGACCTTAGTTCTCCTACGGATCTCCTCATTTCAGATCTTATCACGCAGGGAAACCCCAAGCATAGCCCTCTCCATTGCTCGTTGAGCGACTTTAAGCTTGTTAATGAGGCCCACAGTAAGGGACCACGTCGTCTCAGTGCCATAAGTCATCACTGGCAAAGTGGCAACACACACTTGTTGAAAACCTAGGGTTTTCAGGCTCTGAGGTATTGGGGACGAAAAGATGGATCGAAGCTTTCAGAACGCTGCCCATCCGAGCTGGATTCTTCGTGCGACCTCCTTGTTGAAGTTGGATCTATCTAATTGGACAGTCTGTCCCAGGTAGACGTACTCGTCTAGGTACAACTTCGAGTGTATCGTTTCCAACAATTACCGGTATAGGTGGAACATGGACATTGGACATGATTTTCGTCTTATCCATGTTCATCTTAAGACCAATCTGTTGGGAAACTCTACTGAGGTCGTTGAGCATGGTGCCGATATCCTCGAGCGACTCCGCCATTATGACGATATCATCGGCAAAACGAAGGTTAGTGATGTATTCACCATTACTGTTGATGCCAGATCCTTTCCAGTCCAAGAGATTGGAAACATCCTCCAATGCGTCAGTGAACAGTTTCGGAGAGATGACGTCTCCCTGTCTCACATCATCATCATCATCCTAGCAATTTCCAGGTTGCATCCTTAACATCCGCCAAGAAGCCCGGGGTCTGCTTTCCTGCTTTTTTCCCTCCACTTCGCACGGAGTTCTGCATCCCTAATGGTGAGACCATTGGCACGCATATCACCCTTTACGATGCCAAGCCAGCACTTCCTGGGCCTACCCAGTCCCAGTCCCGGGTGGAGGCGGTATGGCAAGACATTTGTTTCCCACGTATCCCGCCGGTTTCCGCAAAACGTGACCATACCAGCGTAGGCGACTCTCCTGCAGTTCGTCTCCAATGTCTCGGATGATGAAGGCTGCGGCGGATGCGGGAGTTTCTGACTCGGTCGTTCCGAGTAACTCCACACATCCAGCGCAGCATCTTCATCTCCGTGGCACGCAGCTCCTGCTTGTGTGACTCAAGCACTGGCCACGTTTCACTGCCGTATACCAGGAGAGGCCTAATGATAGATTTGTAGACGTCTCCCTGTCTCACACCTCTCTGCAATGGAATTTGTTCCATACTCTGGTCCTGTAATCGGACTGACAGTGATTACTGCCATAGGTTATAGTAAGTAAACTCAAACTCAAATGATTTATTGCTTATGTGCCAAGTTAACATACAATGCAGGTGTTGTTGCCTAAGGTTCACAATAAGTGCATGTCACATGTTACCCCCTGGGGGTGTTGCAATTGTGCAGAGAGGACCAGTCTATTTAACGTATTATCATTGAACAATTCGTCAATATTATTATAACACTTCTACAAAAGTAATTTTTTAAGTGTGAATTTGAATACGTTCATTTTATTTTCGTCCTTTATTTTGTTAGGTAGTGAATTATAAATTTTAGCTGCCATTGCTTTGGTACCGGAACTGTGCATTTTCAATCTAGAAGTAGGTATTAAAAGTGTTTTTTTTGTTTTATAAAGGTCTTTATTAATCATACAAGTACATCGTATTAACTAGACACAGTCTTAGACTAATACAAGCTACATTCTATTATGACTATTACAGGCTAACATCGCCTATTTAAGTCTTTTTATAAACTTAATAGTTATGTAATTTAAAATATATTTGTGTGTATCAGGTAGGTACTATTTAAAATATCTACATTAAACTATAATAAATTAACTTTTATGTGCCTTCTGTACCAGGCCCACTTTTAATTTGACACCACGAATAACTAAGTAAGTGTAAACACATACCATACACGTACTGGATCACAATTTCGTACAACACAATCGTGCAAGTAATATTGTTGTACCTATATAGGTATATCATAGTTGTAATAAAGAAATACCAACCAGTGATTATATATTATTATCGGAATTAACGCGAACGGCATAATACAATAATGCTACCCTCACTTATTTGCGAATGTTAAAATAACATCAAGTAGGTAGCGAGTCCGACTCCGACACCCGTAGTGACACATTCTTGTCGACTACGTCATCGAGGATATAGTGATGGGGTAAGCGATACCTCTTATATGTATCGACATAAGGCAGTTTTGATAATCTTGTTTGTCCAATACCACTAATCAATTTATTTCTGTGGTTTATATTTGTTTGCGTGTAAAATTTAATTAATAGTTTTAAGATAAATTGTCTGATGGTAGGAAATTTTAACTTATAGTGTAGTTTACTAATATTTGTACGAAATGGGGTATTATATGCAATTTTGAAAGCCTTGTTTTGAACTGTTTGAAGTTTTCTGTAGTTATTTTGACAAGTGCTGCTCCACACAGGTGCGGCATAGGTAATACATGGTCTTATAAGAGTTGTGTAAATTTTTAATTTAGTTTTTGGGCTTAGTTTAGTTTGTCTATTCATAATGAGTCGCAGACTTCTAAAAGCATTGAGACCTTTTAAACGGATTTGATCTACATGGATGTTCCAGTTAATTTTAGTATCTAGATTAACACCAAGATACTTGACCGATTTGGCCCATGAAATATCATGCCCATTAATTTTTAAAGTTTTGTCCGGTGGTTTTCGTTTTCTTGAAAACATTATGGCCTCTGTTTTAGTCTCATTTAGTTTTAGTTTCCATTTTCTAAAATAACTAGATAGTAGATCTATAGACAATTGAAGTCTATTAATGATGAGGTTTTCATCCTTTGACGACGCGTAGCAAGCAGTGTCATCAGCAAAGCATGCGAGACTTGTTCGAGGCTGCTTGGGAATGTCGTTAAGGTACACTAAAAATAGAAGAGGCCCTAGTACTGACCCTTGAGGTACTCCTGCGGGCATAATATGACTTTCAGAATATGTATTTCCAATGTGAACTTTAAAAGTACGCTGTGATAGATATGATTGTATGATTTTAATCAAGCCAAAGGGAATCCCAATCATCATCAGCTTATGAAATAAACCGTCATGCCAAACAGTGTCAAAAGCTTTTTCGATGTCTAACAAAAACATACCTGTAGACTCTTTCATATTTAAATTATGCGAGATGTGCTCACTGACCCGCGCCAGTTGCTGAACAGTTGAATGGGACTGACGAAATCCGAACTGTTCGTTGATCAATCGATTATTTAGTGACGTTAATAGCTGCTCATAAATAATACGTTCAAATAACTTTCCAAGCGTGGGTAATAAACTAATAGGACGGTAATTTTTTGCTGTTTTATGGTCTTTTCCTGGTTTAGGAAGTGCTATTATTTTGGCAGATTTCCAAGCTGTAGGAAAATAGTGAAACTTTAAACATGAGTTAAAAATTTTTGTTATAAGTACTATACACTTTTGGGGAATGTTTTTTAGTAAAACGTTATTTATATTGTCGTCGCCTGGAGCTTTACGATTTTTAAGATGACGAATATGCTTCATTATTTCTCTTGGACGAGCTAACTGAGGGCAGTTTGTACTGCAATTAGAAAGAGCTTTAATGGAGGACTCAACGCAATTATTAATGTCTTCATTCACCCAATCAGCTGTTAAACTCATGTTTTTGAAAAACGCTTTAGCTAATTCATTACACTGTTCAGCAACTGAAGTCGTCAGATAAGTATCTTCCTTTACAAGTGGCGGTATGTTCGAAGCCTGACTGTTCAAACATTTAGCAATACGCCATAAGTCACAATGCGCATTGTCAACTTTCGATAATTTTTCATTCCACGTCTTATCATTGTGAACTTGTATAGATACTTTAATTCTAGCTTGTAGCCTATTTACTTCAGACCTAAGTATTTTGCGTTTGGTTTGATCTGTAGTCCGATGCTCTCGGTACCTTAATGAGTTTTTAATTTTAATTAACTTTTTAAGATATCTTGGTAAAGGTTTAGGAGTATTTTTAATTTTAAATTTTGGGACAGATTTCTCTCTAGCAGCAGTGAGTGCGGTTGTCAAGTTATAGACCTCACGGTCTATGGAGTCGCGTGAGTTGATACTTTTACTACTAAGAGTAATTTCTTTATTCAAGTGTGAACGAAATATACTCCAATCAGCATTTTTATAATTAAACTGTTCGTATGATTTACGATTAATTGATCCACCTATCGTCAACAATACCGGAAGATGGTCAGACGACAAGGCGTGCAAAGTTGTAATGTTTTTAATTGACGTTACATTTGACGCTAGAACTAAGTCTGGGGAAGAGGGCTGATGGTCAGTACGATAATGAACTAAGGTCAAATCTGATGGGGCATGTATAGTATAGTCATGTGATACCATATGATCAAAAAGTGTTTTACCGTGACGATTCGTAGTAATGCCCTTGCACCAATGGGGATGATGTGAATTGAAATCCCCTACAAGCAAGACGTTTTTACTTGTATCTAGCAAAGTATTTAAGTCACAGTGCAAGAGAGTTCGGTTTGGTGATTGATATATCGAGAATATATTAATTTTTTGTGAAGATACAGTCAGTTCTATACCAATGACTTCCATATGCACCATCTTAGGAGTTGCAACTTCAGCATGAGGAATATTGGTTTTAACAAAAATGGCAACACCTTGACCACGGCTATCGTGCAATTTATCCTGACGATAACAGAAGTACCCTGGGATATGAAGAGGTACATGCCCGCTAAACTTAGTCTCGCTAATTGCTATTATGTCAGCAGTTAAGTAGTTAACTGCAAGATCTGTAAGTTCGGGTAGTTTATTGCGAATGCCGTCCGCATTCCAGTATAATATTCGTAGCAAATTGGTGTTTTTATACATACTGGCCTAAATGGGTTAATACTAGTATGACCTTATCCATCATAGAAGTGCATGATTTGAACTCAGTTTTGATTGACTTTAAGACTCTCAATATCTGTAACATTTCTGAAGTCGATTCGTCTATAGATGTAGTACCAACATGACACGGAGAGACCCTTGGTACCGTCGAAGAGGATGCGATCTTTGCCCATGAGCGTTCATTGGGCTGGGATCGAGGTGGGCTTTTAGCTCTGTTGTTCGTCGGTTCAGGTTGTATCTTGAGCTTTTGTTGAGTAATGTGAAGTCTTTGAAGGTATTCGATTCTTGCCGGGCATTGACGGTAATTTGCAGGATGATTCTCCTTACAGTTACAGCACTGAGCTGGGCTCGACCGCTCTTTCTTGAGGCAGTTAATGGTGGCATGATCACCAATGCATTTCACACAACGGTCGGGAAGGTTGCAATTCTTCGATGCATGGCCAAAACGCTGGCAACGATAACATTGTGTACCAGAACTATTTTTAGGTCTAAAGCGTTCAATCTGTATGACGCAATTACAGAGGTATTTAATTTGCTTAAATTTTGTAATGTCTGTCCCAGGAGGGAGCTGAATAAGAAGAGGTGCACACGAAGATTTTTCAGCTTTATTTTTCATTTTAGTGACAGTAGCATCTTTAAATCCTATTTTTGCTAGCTCACTGTGAATTGTGTCTGCTGCTTCTGAAGGAATACCTCGAATCACTACTTTGTATTTACGTTCTTCTTTACGGGCAAATGTATGAAAGAAAATATTCTCTGCTCGTAAGCCCTCAACTACTAACTTGTGACTTTCGTTTGAGTAGCAATGTATTGAAACTTTGCCGTTTCGTCTGTATTGTATGTGAAAGGTTTTTGTGAACTTGGAAACAGTTTCAGTAACAGCTTTATGCGACCAGCCTTCATTTAACTCTAGGACAATTGGTGGAATACGTCCTGAAGTGTTTCGCTTATTTATAGAGGTATAATGGAAAGCCTCACCTTGACTGCAGTCGGAGTCATCTGGTAAGCCCATAAAACGGTTCGAAGTGTTAAACGTCACTTGGGTGGACTTTCCTTTGGGATTAACGACAGCCCGCTTAGGCTTTCTCCAGAGGCTTTCTTCAGCTGGTCTCTTGTTGGGCAGACTCTCAGTCGATGATGACCTGACTAGGTATCTATCCATGGTAGAAACAGGCGGAGCTCGATAATTCTCGATAATTTGACTTATCGATAAGTCAAATTATCGAGTCGTTACACCACTAACATGTGTATTATTTGGACTGGTTTAGTCGCGTCGTACACACGAGCGCAGTTTAGCCGTGTGCTCGCTGCGCGAGCGGAACGATGAATGAGAGGTATTAAAAGTGTATATGTATTTAAAGTGTACCAATTTACTGATTTTGCATTGTTACCCTGTTATTTGATACTCCTCTGCGAATGGGTTGTCTGGAAGAGGTCGCTCTGAGCGATAAGACCGCCCATTGTTACACCTAGCTTTCAGAATTTTTCTTTTTAATATTAAGTTATTAATGTGGTGCTACAATAAATTAACTATCTATCTACAAAATCCTTACATAGTAAGTAGGTATACCCAGGGTACATTATAGTCGCATTCCGCGTCTGTAACTCAACAAAATTTTTGCAGTGGTAGAACTTATGCAGAGTCCTGGGGGCCAGTTATTTAACCGTGAAGCAGTAGTGTGCAAACATTCCTGTGTAACTGTTTGCAAAACATTGTTTCCAGCGAAATTACTTATACTTTCTCCGCTGGCTCAGCGACCCAAAGTGATTCTAGTCCTCCGATATGAGCACACGCCGCTGGTTCCGGTCTTCTACAGTTTCTCGCCCGTCTCTTGCACAGAGCTCGTTCAGATCTGCGTTCACCACACCCCCCCATCTATACCTGGGGCGACCAACCGGTCTTCCACCTATTGGTTGCCTTAGATAGGCCCTTTTTACCCCACGATTTTCTCCTATTCTCTCTAAGGACCGATCCCAATATTCTATCTATCCACAGTTTCCCTTACTACGGATAGAAATATGACATTAACGTCCGTACACATAGTGTCAAATATCTATCTCTAGTAAGGTAAACCGGCGATAGATAGGTTATTGGGACCGGCCGTACGCTCAAAGTCGCACAACGAGCTATGGAGAGGGTTATGCTCGGGGTTTCTCTACGGAATCGAATCAGAAATGAGGAGATCCGTAGAAGAACGAAAGTCACCGACATAGCCCAGCAGATTAGCCAGTTAAAGTGGCAGTGGGCAGCACGCAGAACCGCCATCTAGATGGCCGATGGGGCTGGAAGTTCTGGAGTGGAGACCACGGACCGGCAAGCGCAGCGTAGGTCGTCCACCGACAAGGTGGTTGACGACCTGATAAAGGTAACAAGACGACGTTGGATGCAGGGCGCTTCCAACCGGTCTTTTTGAAAAATAAGGGAGAGGCATATGGTCAGCAGTGGACGTCCTACGGCTGAGATAATGATGTACGCGGCCAAGTCAACGCAGTCTGAGCTTTAGTCTCTCCAGTTATGTTTGGTTAGGCCGCGATCTTTTCTATTTCGACGTTTTCAAGGATTCTCCAGCTTCCATCCGGCCTGTCTTTGCCTAGGACCAAGAATCTTTCGGAAAATCTTACTTTCTGCCACTAAGAGCTAGTTTTTCTTTTTGTGTATTAATGTGCAGGTCCCTACTCCCACCTCTTAAAGTAGTAATTTTTCAACCTTACCATTAAATTTGGTACCACGACGTCAATATAGCAAGCTTAAAATAACAATGGATTACGATAGACGTTTTGATGACGTAGTATCAAATATTTCACTCAATACGCGCACTCTGACGTAACTTTTAAGACTAAGATTCATTGTTCTACGCTCTGCCTCTGAGTGACGAGCGTAGTGTAGTACAGGAGAGTTTTGGGTTACACTGCTGCTAGCAATGGCAGGTATCGCTTACCATCAGCCAAACGACATGCTTGTCTTGTCGAGGATCTAAGTCCCATAAAGAAAGTTCATGAAAGAAGGACCATGAGTTTTATAGAATCCATACTAAAGGTCCTAGCACACTTAAACGACTCGGCTACCACTAGACTACAAGAATATTATTCAAATATGAACCTTAATTGTTGCTCTTTAGAGTGACTTTCATTGGCAACATAAATTTAGCAGACAGCTCGCTGTCAGAGAGCTTGCTAGCTTGTTGCCAATGTAAAGTATACCTAAAGAGCAATAATCAAAGCTCATATTTAAATGATATTATTTATGCCGGGTGGGAGGCGAGACGTTTAAGTGTGCTAAGACCCTTAGTCTTACAAAAAAATCGTGTAACTACATGATATATAATTAAGAAAAAACACATTATTCATAGATTCAAATACATTTATTCAACATAATCTTGTTTATAACGACATTCACAAACATGGCAACATTACATTAATACAACATAATTGTACATTTGTGCTAAGACCGGTGATCACGGACAGGATTGTTCTATACTGAAATCATTTTAAGTATAAACGCAGTTAGAACCTACCAACGGAATCACCCCCGTTTTCTAACTGCGTCCTACGGCATTACCCACGTTTTCTAACTGCGTCCTACGGGATTCCACGTTTTCTAAATACGTCCTACGGGATTACCCACGTTTTCTGCGTCCTACGGGATTACCTCCGTTTTCTAACTGCGTCCTACGGGATTACCTCCGTTTTCTAACTGCGTCCTACGGGATCACCCCCGTTTTCTAACTGCGTCCTACGGGATTACCTCCGTTTTCTTACTGCGTCCTACGGGATTACCTCCGTTTTCTAACTGCTTCCTACGGGATCACCTCCGTTTTCTAACTGCGTCCTACGGGATTACCTCCGTTTTCTAACTGCGTCCTACGGGATTACCTCCGTTTTCTAACTGCGTCCTACGGGATCACCTCCGTTTTCTAACTGCGTCCTACGGGATCACCCCCGTTTTCTAACTGCGTCCTACGGAATCACCCCCGTTTTCTAACTGCGTCCTACGGGATCACCCCCGTTTTCTAACTACGTCCTACGGGATTACCTCCGTTTTCTAACTGCTTCCTACGGGATCACCTCCGTTTTCTAACTGCGTCCTACGGGATCACCCCCGTTTTCTAACTGCGTCCTACGGAATCACCCCCGTTTTCTAACTGCGTCCTACGGGATCACCCCCGTTTTCTAACTGCGTCCTACGGGATCACCTCCGTTTTCTAACTGCGTCCTACGGGATCACCCCCGTTTTCTAACTGCGTCCTACGGAATCACCCCCGTTTTCTAACTGCGTCCTACGGGATGACCTCCGTTTTCTAACTGCGTCCTACGGCATTACCCACGTTTTCTAACTGCGTCCTACGGGATTACCTCCGTTTTCTAACTGCGTCCCACGGGATCACCTCCGTTTTCTAACTGCGTTCTACGGGATTACCTCCGTTTTCTAACTGCGTCCTACGGGATTACCTCCGTTTTCTAACTGCGTCCTACGGGATCACCTCCGTTTTCTAACTGCGTCCTACGGGATCACCTCCGTTTTCCCGGATAATAAATAGCCTGTGTGCAGCCTAATGCTGACATACAAAATGACACTCGCAGCGGACTATAAACAGAAATATGTACATTATGAACATATATTAACAAATATATTTATACATTTAAACAAAAATATATTTTTAAATAGTACTGGTAGTTTCAGAGATTAGCACTTCTATAGAAACATTAATTATGTCTTTTTTAAATATGCTTGCATATCAGTGGTCGCCGCGATCTTGCAGCGTAAACTGTGTGGCACCGACTTCAACAAGTTATTTCACACTTGTTGGTGTTGAAGTCGGTTCCATTTTTTGGTAAAAACCTTTTCCAACGTTTTTAGTGACCTTTGCTACTTACGGAATCGATTGTCATTCACCGTCAATGATGATATCATCAAGAGAGGCGAAACACTTTTTAGTTTTTGGAGTGTAACTCAAAAACTACTCGACCGAATTCGATGAATTTTAAATGGGACCACGAGAAGCACCAGCTTTCAAACAAAAAGGATTTTGAGAATCGGTTCGCCCAGTCGAAAGTTATGAGGTAACAAACATAAAAAAAAAACTGTCGAATTGAGTACCTCCGCCTTTTTGGAAGTAGGTGGTAACCGTATTGAAATAATGTCAAAATCATTTCAGTATAAAAGTCTTTTATCCTGTCAGTGAGCTGCCATTTTTACAACCATTTCACAACAGATTGCTTCGAACTAAAAATACCTAACTATAAAAAAAATCGAAGTGAGTCAATTTTTTAAAACTAAATTATTGGGACATCAACGCCACCAACCTACCACGCATATCTGCGTGCGTGTAACGTGACGTGCCGTTCACGTGCAACAGTACAAACTGTCATGTATCTAGGGCACACTGTCACACAGATACACTCATAGTTAGTGCTGTATACGACAACGATACGGTTACGATAGACTTACGCAAAGTTCCGTGGTAAGCGCACAGGTAAAGTAGTTGTCGAGTTGCAAAGGTACCAGGAACCCAGCAACAAGAAGAGGCATGTTTCACGTTAGAAAAAGCAGTCCCAACTCTCGTCTGCACCGAAGCAATTAGAAAGGCGTTTCTTTATGATAACTTTCTATGTACTTTACACAATTTTTAGAAGCACAAACGATTGCTTAGAGAAACCAAATTTTGTTATTTTAGATACAAATTATATATCCAACGGGATTCGAACTTGCGTCCTCTGACAATCGGTGTCAGACGTCATGACCACTAGACCACTGAGACATACTGTCCGAGCATCAAATGTTAACTCTTTGTTTGATTGTGTACGGGGACGGAGCGACATCTATTGAACAGCTTGAACTTTATTCCTTCAACTAGAGACATATTCACAACGAGCTATGGAGAGGGCTATGCTCGGGGTTTCTCTACGTGATCGAATCAGAAATGAGGAGATCCGTAGAAGAACTAAAGTCACCGACATAGCCCAGAAGATTAGCCAGTTGAAGTGGCAATGGGCAGGGCACATAGCACGCAGAACAGATGGCCGATGGGGCCGGAAAGTTCTGGAGTGGAGACCACGCACCGGCAAGCGCAGAGTAGGTCGTCCATTGACAAGGTGGGAGAAGACGTTGGATGCAGGCCGCTTCCAACCGGTCCTTTTGGAAATCTATAGGGAGGCATATGTTCAGCAGTGGACGTCCTACGGCTGAGATGATGAGAGATATATTCAAACTTCTAATGGTTGCCTCGGTGGCCTAGCGGTCATGACATCTGATAAGTAGAGACAGAATTCGCAAGTTCAAATCCCGTCCAAAAATATAATCATTCGCTCAAAAATTACTAAATTTCCTTAATGATTATCGACTTCTGCGCAGACTAGATACTCTAAAAATACTTAATTTATACTTATATTTAACAAATATCAACCTAGAGTCATACACAATACATATGTTAAAATCTATTTATATAAGGCTGAGCGCACATTGGGGTCACGACAGTTTTAAGACAGACTTCCCTCACGTAGACAAGTCTGTCTTAAAACTAAAACCAAATTGTTTTGACTTCTGCACCGTCGCATCTGCGTCAATTCTTTTCAGTATCAAAATGGACTTCATCGATACTGTTGTTTTGCAATTACGAGTATACTTACACGAATTTGTCTTTTCTTCAGCCGACATTTCTCCCCACCTCACAATAACGACTAATTGCATTGTAACCTCATCTCATTAGATTTTTTTTTATATTGACATCAGAATATTCCTTACTCATTTTATTAAAAAGTACAGGTCTCTTTTCAACCTCTTCAATTACTTTTTCTACGAGTTCTTCGTCTGTAAACATGATGCGGTGTGTTTACTCTCTGAACGCGAAAAGAGAGGGGGGTACGTCACTAGACTGGTTTGTCTCTGATGTGCGTGCTCGCATACATACAAAAGGGAAGCCGACAGTCGTTAGTCAGACTTGTCACCGTGCAGTTCTTGTAGGTATTAGACAATCTTGTCTATGAGACGTTTTCTTTGAAGTGTGCGCGTCTTCTACCAACTTTTGTAAAGCAATAGTCTGTCTTAAAACTGTCGTGACTGAAGTCTGCGCTCAGCTTAAATTGCAGAATGGTAACATCAATCAAGAGCGTGGTGACGCACGACAAACTCCACTATTGGAGGATATATACATACATACGTACATAATAAATCTTTTTTTGTTATATCTTATAAATCTAACATAAAAATAATAAATAATAATAATATAATAATAGGGGGGGACAACATCCACACAAAGGTCTTCAGGTCCCAAACTAGGCAGAGCTTGTACTATGGTACCTGATGACTGATATACATACTTATATACATATACACACCCAAAATGATAATAATAAAAAAATGATAAATGAACTCCTATTTCTCCTGGTCACGCTATAACTTGAGAAAGGATTGAACAATCTCGCTTATTCTTTGTTGTTGTGTTAATTATTGTCAGGAGAAGGTTCTTATGAAAGAAAGACTAAGAAAAGATGGGAGGTTATATCGAGACTGAAGGCCGAGCCTACTACGCGAAGTCGCGGGCAGTCGCTAATCATTTACAATTATCATAAATTGTTTTTTTATGCTAGTATAGGTAACATATTTTAGATTAATGAGCAAATAATGCACGTTTATACTAAATTTATATTGAAATCTATTTCAAATATAAATAAATATAATATAAAATAGGCCATGAGCGGGGTGCGAACCCGCGACTACAGATGCCCCCGTACAATACTGCAAATGGCATCACTACGTTATTGTAATGTATCGTTATACTTTACGTCAACCACATTGTGTTGACAGTCTCGAGCGTCCATATGTAACACTTTCCTAAATTTAAAAGCAATTTTCTCGAGAAATAACAATTTGTAACCTGAGTTTGTAACATGAAGATAGGATTTTTTCAATAAAATTATGAGTTCCAGAATAAAATTTAGCAAAAACATACAATTTTAATCAGCAAAGCAGTGCAAGTACCGTGATAGTCGTTAAATTTGTCGAGTCGCTAAGATCGACAAAAATCGTATTTTTTTTATAGTATTACTTTTTAAAGCACTAACGCCTGCTTAAGCGATCTCAAACATTGAAATTTATAGAGAGAAATGCACATCCTCAGACGGGATTCGAACCCGCGTCTTCTGACTCTCCGTGTCAGACGCCATTGACCAACTAGGCCACCGAGAATCTGGTCCGGGCATCGAATTTTAACTCTCTATTTGACTAACCGTCTTGCGGGGACGGAGCGACATCTATTGGACAGTTTAACAGTACCATCCAACCGAAAGAAGCATTATTTAGAAATACTTGAAACTTTCGTATTGACATCGCAACCCTTGTAATTTTTATAGTATTACTGTTTATAGAGTACTACTGTTTATAGATTATTTATAGAGAGAAAAATTCCATCCTCGGACGGGATTCGAACCCGCATTTGAAATTTCAATGTTTGAGATCGCTTAAGCAGGCGTTAGTGCTTTGAAAAGTAATACTATAAAAATTACGAGGGCCGCGATGTCAATACGAAAGTTTCAAGTATTTCTAAATAATGCTTCTTTCGGTTGGATGGTACTGTTAACTGTCCAATAGATGTCGCTCCGTTCCCGCAAGACGGTTAGTCAAATAGAGAGTTAAAAATCGTATTGACAAGTATGGAAGTCATATCGCCGACTTGTACGATCGTTAAATTGTCGACAGTATGTCGATTATTACGAATTGTTTGCATTCCACAATGCGTCCTTCTATCATTTAAAGATTTCTACGAGCATTTCGCTCTTCTACGATCAAAAGAAGGCCGAAGTCTATTTTTTTTATTGTTAACTAGCTGTGCCTCGCGGTTACACTCGCGTGGTGATGGATGATGACGATGATGATGAAAAATATCTTAAGTGTTAATTCAGTGCCCCATCTACTTCCAAGCCAAATTTCATCAAAATTGGGCCAGCAGTTTGAGCGTAAGAGAATAACAAACATCCATAAATACAAACTTTCGCGTTTATAATATTAGTAAGATCAAACGCAACTAAACAATATCCACATTCCCGTCGCCTGTCGATAAGCTATATCGAGGTCGTTTACAAAGCTGACAAAACAATCGATTAAATAGACGATCTCAACGTAATTTACCAGTTCCATGCTAGGGTTATCATTGTAATCGTAAAAGCTTATCGAATTTGTCTACCGATCGCTTAATTTTGTTATTTATTTGCAATGATCGACGCAAGATCGATAAAGCTAGTTTTTTTCGAAGTATGACGAATTTAAGTCGCGCTCGTACCCTGATTAAATACAAAGGAGTATTTTTAAACACCTGGTGTAACGAAACAGATCGATAGTACATTATGAAAAAAATACAAAGGTTAGAAAAGGAATAGGAAAAGAGTAATAACCGAATAGAATTCATAAATATAACTCTCTTTCAGCAGAAAAAAGAATTCTGAATAGGTCCACAAAAATAAACTTTCACGTCCAAACTCTCAGAATTTTCAGCGATAACACTATATTTTTTTATAGGTAATACTTAGCCAACGTATAGTACTAAAGTAATAACCAGCAGTTTTTTCAATTGTGTTAGTATATATCGAAAAATATAAAGAAAACGTACAAAATTAACGCATTTTCGCATTACATCGTCCAATCTAACAAGCGATTTTCAACCTTACGTAAAGCATCGTAAATTATTTTTAAATTGGGGTTGGACCGTGTATTAGACTCAAATTTATCGATCGGTAAGTTTGGTAGTTGCACTGCAGAAGGAGAAAAATAATTAGTGAAGTTAAATGTTTACATATTGATGCTCGTGCCTGTGCCGAGTTACACGAACATTCGGCAGGGCTAGTGTGTATCTCAGTATAATTTCAAATGTTAATTGAGAACTAAGAAAATGACAGCTTTTTGTCACTTTTTAACCGACTTCCATACAAGTACAATTTGAAAAATTTAATACCGACTTCCATTCTATTCAGTTAGAGTGTAACTCAAAAACTACTGGACCGAATTCGATGAAATTTAAATCCACACGGGAAGCACCAGCTTTCAAACAAAAAAAGAATTTTGAGAATCGGTTCACCCAGTCGAAAGTTATGAGGCAACAAACATAAAAAAATTCAGTCGAATTGAGTACCTCCGCCTTTTTGGAAGTCGGTAGAAAACTATGAAAATGGCAGCTTTTGTCACTTTTCAACCGACTTCCAAAAAAAAGAGGAGGTTCTCTATGCGTATATTTTTTTTTGTGTTACGTCAAAACTTTCATATGGGTGAACCAATATTAAAAATTATTTTTATTTTGACAGCTGGTGCTTCCCGTGTAGTCCCATTTAAATTTCATCAAATTCGGTCCAGCGGTTTATTGATACCATCATTGACGGTGAATGACATCAATCCCGTAAGTAGCAAGTTACTCATAAGAACGAACAAAAAAATGTTCACCAATAAATGGTACCGACTTCAACAAGTTATTTCACACTTTTTAGTGTTGAAGTCGATTACATTTATGTTAAAAAAAAATTGTTAGCACCTGTCATGAACTTATTAACATTTTTGCTTACTGGAGTTGTCAAAACTGACATAGAGCCGCCATTTTTCAAGATTTCAATCAACATTTGTTAGCAACCGAGACACATAATGGTCCTGCTGATGTCCGATATACATACATATACCGGGTTACTGGTAATCAATTGGCTTCCTGTTAAGGGCATATTCTGTACATCAAAACAAACAACTTCCAAAACAAATCTTCTAAAAACATTTTTAAGCTATTGCATAGCTTCTAGCATCGTGAGCCTTGAGCGTGGAGACCGAATGAACACCCCCCACTCCGACTCCATCTATCGATGAATAGCAGAACTTTTAATGACTTTTTGGAATATCACGCTTGTCTCTTTAGTTCAGCAACTCGCCTCTAGATGGCATTGGTTAAATAATTATAATTGCATAAGTTGATTTGGCATCTATCGATGAATAGCAGAACTTTTAATGACTTTTTGGAATATCACACTTGTCTCTTTAGTTCAGCAACTCACCTCTAGATGGCATTGGTTAAATAATTATAATTGCATAAGTTGATTTGGCATCTATCGATGAATAGCAGAACTTTTAATGACTTTTTGGAATATCACACTTGTCTCTTTAGTTCAGCAACTCGCCTCTAGATGGCATTGGTTAAATAATTATAATTGCATAAGTTGATTTGGCATCTATCGATGAATAGCAGAACTTTTAATGACTTTTTGAAATATCACGCTTGTCTCTGTAGTTCAGCAACTCACCTCTAGATGGCATTGGTTAAATAATTATAATTGCATAAGTTGATTTGGCATCTATCGATGAATAGCAGAACTTTTAATGACTTTTTGAAATATCACGCTTGTCTCTTTAGTTCAGCAACTCGCCTCTAGATGTCATTGGTTAAATAATTATAATTGCATAAGTTGATTTGGCATCTATCGATGAATAGCAGAACTTTTAATGACTTTTTGGAATATCACACTTGTCTCTTTAGTTCAGCAACTCGCCTCTAGATGGCATTGGTTAAATAATTATAATTGCATAAGTTGATTTGGCATCTATCGATGAATAGCAGAACTTTTAATGACTTTTTGAAATATCACGCTTGTCTCTGTAGTTCAGCAACTCACCTCTAGATGGCATTGGTTAAATAATTATAATTGCATAAGTTGATTTGGCATCTATCGATGAATAGCAGAACTTTTAATGACTTTTTGAAATATCACGCTTGTCTCTTTAGTTCAGCAACTCGCCTCTAGATGTCATTGGTTAAATAATTATAATTGCATAAGTTGATTTGGCATCTATCGATGAATAGCAGAACTTTTAATGACTTTTTGGAATATCACACTTGTCTCTTTAGTTCAGCAACTCGCCTCTAGATGGCATTGGTTAAATAATTATAATTGCATAAGTTGATTTGGCATCTATCGATGAATAGCAGAACTTTTAATGACTTTTTGAAATATCACGCTTGTCTCTGTAGTTCAGCAACTCACCTCTAGATGGCATTGGTTAAATAATTATAATTGCATAAGTTGATTTGGCATCTATCGATGAATAGCAGAACTTTTAATGACTTTTTGAAATATCACGCTTGTCTCTTTAGTTCAGCAACTCGCCTCTAGATGTCATTGGTTAAATAATTATAATTGCATAAGTTGATTTGGCATCTATCGATGAATAGCAGAACTTTTAATGACTTTTTGGAATATCACACTTGTCTCTTTAGTTCAGCAACTCGCCTCTAGATGGCATTGGTTAAATAATTATAATTGCATAAGTTGATTTGGCATCTATCGATGAATAGCAGAACTTTTAATGACTTTTTGAAATATCACGCTTGTCTCTGTAGTTCAGCAACTCACCTCTAGATGGCATTGGTTAAATAATTATAATTGCATAAGTTGATTTGGCATCTATCGATGAATAGCAGAACTTTTAATGACTTTTTGAAATATCACGCTTGTCTCTTTAGTTCAGCAACTCGCCTCTAGATGGCATTGGTTAAATAATTATAATTGCATATATATAATAATATGCAAAGTTGATATAAACAGCTATGCAATAGCTTTACCGCGGCAGTCCCCGAGTGCCACACGTCTTTTTGTTGTTTTTTAGTTTTTGTGATTCTCTCTTACACTTCATAACTCTACATCGCATCCACTTCATTCATCTACGTGTAGCCATGCATGTAGTTAACAGCGCGTCGTAGCGCGCACAGGTACGACGACCTTGACTTGCGCGGGTGGCGCGCCGCCGCGTCATAGTGTAATTATGTTTAGACCGGTCAAATTGATTTTTTAAGTTTTGCATGGAAGAAAAAAAAATACGAATTTTCAAAAGTCGTAGAACAAAAGATGTTTGTTTTGATGTACAGACTACGCTCTGAAAAGGATGCTAATTGATTACCAGCACCCCTGTATACATAAACACACCCAGAGACAGCTCATAGCTTGCACATGCTGTCCAGCGCTTCATATTACAAGACATGAGTGTTTATATTTTTATGCAACTTTTGCATATTACCTAACTTTTGTTACACACAAGTTTATATACACGCGTGACATCTACATGTCTTTTTTTACAATCTACTAACTATATATTATATATATATTCGCCTTAACATAATAATTAAATAATATTAATTATTATATATTAATTTAATTTAATATAATAATTTTATGGTAAATTAGCCGCAATTTATTATGATTTTTGATTACTAGGAATAAAACAGTAGATTACGAAACGCGTAACTTCAAAACGGACGACTTTTCTTTTTCTGCAAATACTGCATGATGACACTGTTTGTTAAACCGGGCGATACCCTACGGCCACATATAGGATTTACAATATGAGAGTAAATTTCTTACAACTACGATTGAGCGCACACTACTGCTCGCTTACAGTTTACAATGGGCCCCCTTCCGCTTGATGTTGACGAAGGGTTCTGGGTGCGGATACAGGTGTCTCCGGGACTTGAACTCCACCAGGTCGCACACCTTCACGGGCTGAAACAAGGGGGAAATATACGTTAGAAACAGAAAGAGAAGGAAATAGTACAATATGATAGGCGCGTGTGATGATCAACACACGCGTGTCGTACGACGTGTTTCATCGCACATGCGAGGCGAAACACCAGAATTGTGTTATTATATTAACCTTTTCATTAAAAAATATTAATAATTTATTGTGAATTATGAACAAATTGATAAAATTAAATATTTTTAAAAAGTCAAAAGTTTATTTTGTATTCTTCCTATTAGCATTTTACGCGGGAGGGAGGGTGGTGCACGCCCCCAAATAGGCCAAAATCATTGTTTTCTTTTCAGCGGAAGTGTCACTAAATATTTTTTAATATCGTTTTTTTATTTAACTATATTAATATTATTAATTTTATATTATTTTTTATTTTTTTTATTTTTTTAACTATGCACATTAAAACTCTGTAACTCTTTTCTCACATAAAGAGTCGTGTAACAATAAAGTATTACCCGGGTAAATTAAGTTGCTCTATTTACATGCATACAACTTGCACAAGATACAAATTTGATTTATTTCGGATATTTCTATAACGTAATTGTGCGGTAATGGTAAAATAAAATGCACATGTGTTTAAAATCTTGGATTCCGTACCTTAAAACGATGTGATAAGATCCACTTTACGAGCATGTGCGATGAAAATACTTATATTTCTGACCAAACATAAAAAAAAAACCAGAAAAACGTAGGATAACAAAGAAATTATATATACATAGCAACGGTGTATTGACTGTCACTAGCAAATAAAACTCTGCAAAGCATCCACGATGTTTTTTCTCTGACCTTTTTTTTGTAAATTTTTAAAAATTATTTATTTTACTAATTAATTAATTTTATTAATTATTTATTTTACTAATTTTTTAAAAAAAATTTTTTAGTCTATTACAGATTTCATTTCACAAAGGCACATAACTCTTGTCGAATGTATGTTCTGTCGAAGCGAGGACTTGTCGAACTGTGTATTTACGGAGTAAGCGACTGTCGGTTTCGAAGGCACACTGTACTGTGACTGGACTTTGCATATTACTGTATTTTATTTACTTTGCTTTATTTTTTACTTTATACTTTACTTTTTTTACTTGATTCTTTTTTTTACTTGATTCTTTTTTTTACTTGATTCTTTTTTTTACTTGATGCAACTTTATCTGTTATACTCGTATTATTAACTTCATGAATTGCAAAAGACAATGACCAAATCATTGTGGGAAGTGGCGCATTTGTTTTTTTCCACGGCCATCGTTGAAACTTTAGGGTAAGTCGTGAATAATTTACAAGACAATTAATGTATGAACGATTTTTTGATAACCTTCAAAGGTCGATGTCATTATAACAATGAAATTTCTATTGTGTCTGGCCGTGTGACCTTGGCATACAGGTATGCAAAGGCGGCTTTACGAAAGTTTTGTTTGTCATACAGGTATGCAAAGGCGGCTTTACGAAAGTTTTGTTTGTCATACAGGTATGCAAAGGCGGCTTTACGAAAGTTTTGTTTGTCATACAGGTATGCCAAGGCGGCTTTACGAAAGTTTTGTTTGTCATACAGGTATGCAAAGGCGGCTTTACGAAAGTTTTGTTTGTCATACAGGTATGCAAAGGCGGCTTTACGAAAGTTTTGTTTGGCATACAGGTATGCAAAGGCGGCTTTACGAAAGTTTTGTTTGGCATACAGGTATGCCAAGGCGGCTTTACGAAAGTTTTGTTTGTCATACAGGTATGCAAAGGCGGCTTTACGAAAGTTTTGTTTGGCATACAGGTATGCCAAGACGGCTTTAGGAAAGTTTTGTTTGGCATACAGGTATGCCAAGGCGGCTTTACGAATGTTTTGTTTGGCATACAGGTATGCCAAGGCGGCCGTACGAAAGTTTTGTTTGGCATACAGGTATGCAAAGGCGGCTTTACGAAAGTTTTGTTTGGCATACAGGTATGCCAAGGCGGCTTTACGAAAGTTTTGTTTGGCATACAGGTATGCCAAGGCGGCTTTGCGAAAGTTTTGTTTGGCATACAGGTATGCAAAGGCGGCTTTACGAATGTTTTGTTTGGCATACAGGTATGCAAAGGCGGCTTTACGAAAGTTTTGTTTGGCATACAGGTATGCCAAGGCGGCTTTACGAAAGTTTTGTTTGGCATACAGGTATGCCAAGGCAGCTTAACGGGTAGTACATTATAATGAAAAGTTGACGTTCATAAGTGCGTCTTTGATGCCTAAATTGAATAAATGATTTTGACTTTGACTTTGACTTTGATATATACTCGGGTAGAGTTTAGTATTAGGTCTGATAAGGCACGCGAGCCCTAAATAAGGAACTAACCTCTGTCTCCTTTACCCCGTCGTCTGTTGTTTCCTGGTCGTCCTTATCGCTGCCTTCTCTCCCAGCGCCGCCCTCCGCGGTGGAGACCACGTGCACGGACAGCTTCTGTCGCTCGCTAGAACTGGCGCTTATGTGTTTCTGTAACACAACAACACCATCCTTACTATTTATACATTAATTCATTATTGAAATAATAATAAAATTTAATTAATATTTTTTTAGTTTTAAGATAATTTATTGATTCAGGCGTTACCTACTTTGCGGAAATCCATTATCAAAAAAACGATATTAAAAAATATTTAGTGACACTTCCGCTGAAAAGAAAACAATGATTTTGGCCTATTTGGGGGCGTGCACCACCCTCCCTCCCGCATAAAATGCTAATGGAAGAATACGATAGTCTAGCGCTCGACGAGTCAACATCTCCTGAGGATGCCTCGTGTAGAGGCGAAACACGTGTCGAATCGGTTTTGGTTTATTTGGGTTTTCTTGTGTTTTTTATTTTGTATTCTTCCCTATTAGCATTTTATGTGGGAGGGAGGGTGGTGCACGCCCCCAAATAGGCCAAAATCATTGTTTTCTTTTCAGCGGAAGTGTCACTAAATATTTTTTAATATCGTTTTTTTTTAGTTTTAATATTTTATATACTAATTTTATATTATTACTTTGTTATTTTTTAATCCATTTTTATTACGGATTTTATCCGGTCCTTTACAAAGGCATATTATAAAAACCGAAACATGTTGTATGGATGGAGACATGGTATAGCTATTACAAAAATGGTTAAAAAGCCTAGTAAAAAATAATAATTATTTATTTTATTCACCAAAAAATAATTAATTAATTAATTTTTAATTAATAAAAAAATATTATTATGAATTACAATTTACCAGAGGGGCGGCTTTGTGGCGAGCCGTCGGTGAGTGGCGACACCGCGGACCTTGATTCTCCCTGGGTCTAAATGAGACCCCTGACCCCCGGCTTGCCTTAATTGGCCGTCTGGGGGTGGAGACGCAAGAGCAAGAAACAAAAGCTCCAAGGGTGGAAGTGTTAAAGGGCATAACGCCGGTAGTAGCGCTCTAGTGAAACCGCAGCACACCTCTCGACACCCTTTAGACATCCACACCAACGTTGCCCCTTTTGTCACCATTGATGGTGGCTCTTATGGGCCCGTTTAGTGGGTGGCAAGTCACCACCTGCCTAAATATTTTAAGATGAGACTGATATTGGCAGGTGCCGTCTCGTCCATAGCCCACTATCTCCCGTACAACTAATAAGTACATTTCAATAGCCCGGCCATTTTACCCATTTTTATAATAGATATACCATGTAACCATCCATCCAAAATGTTTCTGTTTTTACTATTTTGTATTTGTTATACCAAACAGGCCTCTAAGTGTTGGCTACAGCCCCACTTATGCCTTTGTGAAGGACCGGATGAAACCCGTGAAATTGTTTGAATAAAAATAATAATTATTATTATTAATTGATAGATTCCAAAAAAATCACCAGTATAAAGCTACATTATGTCTGAGTAACATACGCTATATTTGATTCATCATCATCATCATCCATCACCACCTGAGTGAAACCGCAGGCTGGAGCTAGTATACAAACAATAGTGAAGTGAGGGGCTGACCTTGTAGAAGTGGATGAGCTCCTGTTGGGTGATGGTGTTCAGCTGTTCCACCTCCACACGTTGTCGGTCGAAGTTGTACATCTGCGGAACGAAGCATTATTAATATTCATCATCATCGTCATCTCAGCCGTAGGACGTCCACTGCTGAACATAGGCCTCCCCATAACTTTCCGAAAGGACCGGTTGGAAGCGACCTGCATCTAACGTCTTCCTCAACCGTGTCGGTGGACGACCTACGCTGCGCTTGCCGTTCCGTGGTCTCCACTCCAGAACCTTCCGGCCCCATCGGCCATCTGTTCTGCGTGCTATGTGCCCTGCCCACTGGCTAATCTTCTGGGCTATGTCGGTGACTTTAGTTCGTCTACGGATCTCCACATTTCTGATTCGATCACGTAGAGAAACCCCGAGCATAGCCCTCTCCATAGCTCGTTGTGCGACTTTGAGCTTATCTATGAGGCCCATAGTAAGAGACCACGTTTCAGTGCCATAAGTCATCACTGGTAACACACATTGGTCGAAGACTCTTGTCTTATTATTATTTATTTAAGAGTGATTCAATGTCGCAGTCAAAACATTTATTAAATTTAGACATCAAAGGCGCACTTATGAACGTCAACTATTCATTACTAGCGACTGCCCGCGACCTTGTTCGCGTAGTACGCTCGACCTTCGGCCTTGCCATAACTTCCCTTCTTTTTTTTACAGTGGTTCATCAAAGTCACTCCCTCTCGCCTGATGGTAAGCTAAGATGGAATCAAGAAGCAATGACCATTAGTGCGGCCGTAAGCTGCACTAATGGTCATCGCCACCACTATGATAACCTGAGAGATGCTTGTACACGCCCCGCTTGTAAGCCCCAAGGTCATAGCTGCAAGGAAATACGTACGCCGGCAGAGCATTTCACAATGTACTCACACGACAGAGGCAGGAACTGACCAACTGTTTGGTTCGTGGTAAGAAGTTCTGAACAGTATATGGATGCAATGCTAGGCCGGAACGCGTAGTTCGGGATCGGAATGGTGAGGGAAGAATGAATTTTTCTCTCATAAGAACCTTCTCCTGACAATAATTAACACAAAAAAAATGGCCAGATTGTTCCATCCGTTCTCAAGTTATAGCGTGGCCAGGGAAGAAATAGGAGTTCATTTTTATATATTTAAATAATGTACTTTAAAGACTCTACCGCCGCGTTCCAAAATATATAGAGCCCACCGAGAAGAAGCGGCAAGAAACTCGGGGCCATTCTTTTTATATAGATGTTTACAATGTTTCTACTTAGGTACTACAAATATTACATTTTATGGGTGGCAGAGAGACAGCTTGCCAGAAGTGGAGTATTCCAAGCATCTTTATCTTCTATATAATGACGGACTTTATAATAAACTTTTTTATTAAAACGTTTTACAGTCAACTTGAATTTGCCCTCTGTGAGCTCAGTTATGTGCTTTGGGATTTTATTGTAAAAACGCACACAATTTCCTAGGAATGACTTATTAGTCTTCGCAACTCTAAAACTAGGTACAGCTATCCTAATTGTATTTCTGGTATTAAAAGTGTGGTGATCACTACTTAACTTATATTTATGTAAATTTTTACGAACATACATTATTATCAAAACATATTTGCTATTCCATTCATGACTGCTCCCTCTCATGTAGTATTGCAAGCAGCGTTGTATACGGGAGACATCTTCAAATCAATCGTTTATAATTCGATAGGCGTTGTTACCCGCGCGGTAGTGGAGGGTAGTGTGTGGGAGACGGGAGAGTTGTTACCCGCGCGGTAGTGGAGGGTAGCGTGTGGGAGACGAGAGGGTTGTTACCTGCGCGGTAGTGAAGGGTAGCGTGTGGGAGACGAGAGGGTTGTTACCTGCGCGGTAGTGAAGGGTAGTGTGTGGGAGACGGGAGAGTTGTTACCCGCGCGGTAGTGGAGGGTAGTGTGTGGGAGACGGGAGAGTTGTTACCCGCGCGGTAGTGGAGGGTAGTGTGTGGGAGACGGGAGAGTTGTTACCCGCGCGGTAGTGGAGGGTAGTGTGTGGGAGACGGGAGGGTTGTTACCTGCGCGGTAGTGGAGGGTAGTGTGTGGGAGACGGGAGAGTTGTTACCCGCGCGGTAGTGGAGGGTAGTGTGTGGGAGACGGGAGAGTTGTTACCCGCGCGGTAGTGGAGGGTAGTGTGTGGGAGACGGGAGGGTTGTTACCTGCGCGGTAGTGGAGGGTAGTGTGTGGGAGACGGGAGAGTTGTTACCCGCGCGGTAGTGGAGGGTAGTGTGTGGGAGACGGGAGGGTTGTTACCTGCGCGGTAGTGGAAGGTAGTGTGTGGGAGACGGGAGGGTTGTTACCTGCGCGGTAGTGGAAGGTAGTGTGTGGGAGACGGGAGGGTTGTTACCTGCGCGGTAGTGGAAGGTAGTGTGTGGGAGACGGGAGGGTTGTTACCTGCGCGGTAGTGGAAGGTAGTGTGTGGGAGACGGGAGGGTTGTTACCTGCGCAGTAGTGGAAGGTAGTGTGTGGGAGACGGGAGGGTTGTTACCCGCGCGGTAGTGGAAGGTAGTGTGTGGGAGACGGGAGGGTTGTTACCTGCGCGGTAGTGGAAGGTAGTGTGTGGGAGACGGGAGGGTTGTTACCTGCGCGGTAGTGGAAGGTAGTGTGTGGGAGACGGGAGGGTTGTTACCCGCGCGGTAGTGGAAGGTAGTGTGTGGGAGACGGGAGGGTTGTTACCTGCGCGGTAGTGGAAGGTAGTGTGTGGGAGACGGGAGGGTTGTTACCTGCGCGGTAGTGGAAGGTAGTGTGTGGGAGACGGGAGGGTTGTTACCTGCGCGGTAGTGGAAGGTAGTGTGTGGGAGACGGGAGGGTTGTTACCCGCGCGGTAGTGGAAGGTAGTGTGTGGGAGACGGGAGGGTTGTTACCCGCGCGGTAGTGGAAGGTAGTGTGTGGGAGACGGGAGGGTTGTTACCCGCGCGGTAGTGGAGGGTAGTGTGTGGGAGACGGGAGGGTTGTTACCTGCGCGGTAGTGGAAGGTAGTGTGTGGGAGACGGGAGGGTTGTTACCTGCGCGGTAGTGGAAGGTAGTGTGTGGGAGACGAGAGGGTTGTTACCTGCGCGGTAGTGGAAGGTAGTGTGTGGGAGACGGGAGGGTTGTTACCCGCGCGGTAGTGGAAGGTAGTGTGTGGGAGACGGGAGGGTTGTTACCTGCGCGGTAGTGGAAGGTAGTGTGTGGGAGACGGGAGGGTTGTTACCTGCGCGGTAGTGGAAGGTAGTGTGTGGGAGACGGGAGGGTTGTTACCTGCGCGGTAGTGGAAGGTAGTGTGTGGGAGACGAGAGGGTTGTTACCTGCGCGGTAGTGGAAGGTAGTGTGTGGGAGACGGGAGGGTTGTTACCCGCGCGGTAGTGGAAGGTAGTGTGTGGGAGACGGGAGGGTTGTTACCTGCGCGGTAGTGGAAGGTAGTGTGTGGGAGACGGGAGGGTTGTTACCTGCGCGGTAGTGGAAGGTAGTGTGTGGGAGACGGGAGGGTTGTTACCCGCGCGGTAGTGGAAGGTAGTGTGTGGGAGACGGGAGGGTTGTTACCTGCGCGGTAGTGGAAGGTAGTGTGTGGGAGACGGGAGGGTTGTTACCTGCGCGGTAGTGGAAGGTAGTGTGTGGGAGACGGGAGGGTTGTTACCCGCGCGGTAGTGGAAGGTAGTGTGTGGGAGACGGGAGGGTTGTTACCTGCGCGGTAGTGGAAGGTAGTGTGTGGGAGACGAGAGGGTTGTTACCTGCGCGGTAGTGGAAGGTAGTGTGTGGGAGACGGGAGGGTTGTTACCCGCGCGGTAGTGGAAGGTAGTGTGTGGGAGACGGGAGGGTTGTTACCTGCGCGGTAGTGGAAGGTAGTGTGTGGGAGACGGGAGGGTTGTTACCTGCGCGGTAGTGGAAGGTAGTGTGTGGGAGACGGGAGGGTTGTTACCTGCGCGGTAGTGGAAGGTAGTGTGTGGGAGACGGGAGGGTTGTTACCCGCGCGGTAGTGGAGGGTAGTGTGTGGGAGACGGGAGGGTTGTTACCTGCGCGGTAGTGGAAGGTAGTGTGTGGGAGACGGGAGGGTTGTTACCTGCGCGGTAGTGGAAGGTAGTGTGTGGGAGACGAGAGGGTTGTTACCTGCGCGGTAGTGGAAGGTAGTGTGTGGGAGACGGGAGGGTTGTTACCCGCGCGGTATTGGAAGGTAGTGTGTGGGAGACGGGAGGGTTGTTACCTGCGCGGTAGTGGAAGGTAGTGTGTGGGAGACGGGAGGGTTGTTACCTGCGCGGTAGTGGAAGGTAGTGTGTGGGAGACGGGAGGGTTGTTACCTGCGCGGTAGTGGAAGGTAGTGTGTGGGAGACGGGAGGGTTGTTACCTGCGCGGTAGTGGAAGGTAGTGTGTGGGAGACGGGAGGGTTGTTACCCGCGCGGTAGTGGAAGGTAGTGTGTGGGAGACGGGAGGGTTGTTACCTGCGCGGTAGTGGAAGGTAGTGTGTGGGAGACGGGAGGGTTGTTACCTGCGCGGTAGTGGAAGGTAGTGTGTGGGAGACGGGAGGGTTGTTACCCGCGCGGTAGTGGAAGGTAGTGTGTGGGAGACGGGAGGGTTGTTACCTGCGCGGTAGTGGAAGGTAGTGTGTGGGAGACGGGAGGGTTGTTACATGCGCGGTAGTGGAAGGTAGTGTGTGGGAGACGGGAGGGTTGTTACCTGCGCGGTAGTGGAAGGTAGTGTGTGGGAGACGGGAGGGTTGTTACCTGCGCGGTAGTGAAGGGTAGTGTGTGGGAGACGGGAGAGTTGTTACCTGGGTATTGTGTGGGAGACGGGAGGGTTATTACCCGCGCGGTAGTGGAAGGTAGTGTGTGGGAGACGGGAGGGTTGTTACCTGCGCGGTAGTGGAAGGTAGTGTGTGGGAGACGGGAGGGTTGTTACCTGCGCGGTAGTGGAAGGTAGTGTGTGGGAGACGAGAGGGTTGTTACCTGCGCGGTAGTGAAGGGTAGTGTGTGGGAGACGGGAGAGTTGTTACCTGGGTAGTGTGTGGGAGACGGGAGGGTTGTTACCTGCGCGGTAGTGGAAGGTAGTGTGTGGGAGACGGGAGGGTTGTTACCTGCGCGGTAGTGGAAGGTAGTGTGTGGGAGACGGGAGGGTTGTTACCTGCGCGGTAGTGGAAGGTAGTGTGTGGGAGACGAGAGGGTTGTTACCTGCGCGGTAGTGAAGGGTAGTGTGTGGGAGACGGGAGAGTTGTTACCTGGGTATTGTGTGGGAGACGGGAGGGTTATTACCCGCGCGGTAGTGGAAGGTAGTGTGTGGGAGACGGGAGGGTTGTTACCTGCGCGGTAGTGGAAGGTAGTGTGTGGGAGACGGGAGGGTTGTTACCTGCGCGGTAGTGGAAGGTAGTGTGTGGGAGACGAGAGGGTTGTTACCTGCGCGGTAGTGAAGGGTAGTGTGTGGGAGACGGGAGAGTTGTTACCTGGGTATTGTGTGGGAGACGGGAGGGTTATTACCTGCGCGGTGACTTCCGCCCAGAGCTGCGCGGCGCGGCTGGCCATGCGCTTGGGGCTCTCCAGCTTGTGCGCCGCGAGCGCCGCAACGTGCTTCGCGAATTCCTCCGCGCTCATGCCCTCAAGCAGCGTCTGGAATGAATGAACGAATATGTTATTTGTTACAGACTTGTTATAGTACATATAAAAAAATCTACACTAGAAAACTTTACCTAAACGGCGTGCACATTTTTTTTTCAAGAATTATATATGCTTTTAGAATTTACGCAAAAATAGTTAAACAGGCAGTAAAATGAAATGAAATGAAATGCATTTATTTGACACACACATACAAATAGAGACAAAACACAGTAATTAGTAAGACTAGAGTTAATAATACAACTTAAACACAGACTCATAAGAGTATATTGTGATGTCAAACCGGCCCTGTCTCAGCATCATGCTGCCCCACATTTGTAAACATGGGACAGCGCTGGTTTTCAGTAACAGGAATCCATCGGAGCTGCTTGTAGACCAGTCAATAATTTGTTATTAATGTTGTAATAATGCAGGCTCTGTTCGACTATTATTGGATTGTTACACATTAACATTAACACCACGTTATTTATACTTTCTATAAAACGTATCAGTCTGTTGGTGAATCATTAAAAACAATAACAAAAATACAGACTGATTTTAGACATAATTGGTGTAAAGGTTGTTATTTGAAGTTTTGTTTGACACGATCGCTTGTGTCATTTAATCAAATGAAATGTCGCCCTTATTATATATTTACCTATGTTAGATTTGTACCAGCTAAGAAGTCGGTTATGGAGTAATAATTTTTTTTTTAATAATAAGTCAAATGTGTTTGAAAAGATCCTTTGGTATTATCAGTGGGACTATAATGTATCTCACTTGTTAGCAAATCTGATTGAAATTTTGAAAATGGCGACTCTACGTCAGTTCTGTCAAACTCCAGTATAACCCGCGGCACGTAACTCTAGCGCTGACCGTTATTGCGCAGAAGTCAAAAATTGGGTATCACAGGGGGGCTAGAGGGACGAAGGACGCTTGTCTCTCTCTGTCACATCGAAGACGAGGGACTCTTGTCTCTCTCTGTCACATCGAAGACGAGGGACTCTTGTCTCTCTCTGTCACATGTGCGCGACTGTACCCATGCGCAGCTATCCCCTCCACATTTCGCTCAGCGCTAGAGTTACGTGCCGCGGGTTATAAGCAACGTACGTTGATGACTGGAGCTGACAAAAGTGACATAGAGTCGCCATTTTTGTTTTCAATCAACATATGTTAGCAACTAAGATACATAATCCTGCTGGTTTGTAGCAGATTGTATTGTACACTCTAACCGCCGTACAAGTCCGATGCACTAGGAAAGTATTAGTATGTGCACTCAGACAATAATTCCTCTGTCGCTGAAACTTTGCAGTAAAGTAATGTTCATAGATTACGATTAACATATTATCCAGAAAACAATTACCTTGAAGATAGGTGCACGTGCACCTCAACATGAAAATAGCTTCTAGTTCCCGGTGGAAAACTCCTCCGTCCGATATTCCTTTGGTATATGTTAGTTTATATAAATATGTATAGGTGCAACGGAAACCAGGAATATTTGCATGTCGGAGAGGCAAATTAATAGGAATTAATAATTAATTAAATAATTAATTAATAGGAATATTTTTTCAGATACTCAAAAAGACCTACATAATAATTAGTACTCACGGGACTTATGTATCGGCGATCGAGGAATTGAATAAAAAATACTTTATTTATTAATTACAAGCAGTTGTTTACTACAGGAAAGTACTAGCAAGACTAACTTACTAAATCAATATTTGGTCAATCAAAACATGTACAAAGTTGTAATCGTAGCAAGTGGCGCCATTTAGTTCCGTAAAATTATACTAGATGGCGACTCAGGTAAAGTTAGCTCGCGGAGGCATTACATTCACTGGATGTAATTTGTAATTTCGAGAAATAAATATTTTGAACACTTCCCATACACAATAAAGAGTTTAATTTATACAACCTTTTACGCGCTATTATCGGAACTACTACTGGAACATTTACCACTACAATAAGAATAAAATTAACAATAAGCACTTTATGACGTGACAATGGTCGGTCGCAGCGCAGCGTCAGCGGGATTCCTATGGTTGGACCGTGGTAACTCGGGATGTACAGCACGATTAGGCAGGTTTTGGAGTTCCCAGTTTTTTTCACATCCACGCGCATCTTCAGTGTACCGTTTGACGTTCATAAGTGCGTCTTTGATGCCTAAATTGAATAAATGATTTTTGATTTTGACTTTACCCGTGAACATGGTGCATGTAACTGCGCCGAAATATCGGGAACTCCAAAACCTGCCTAATCGTAGTGTACATTCGTGAGTACTAATTATAATGTAGTTAACAACCGCGAAAGTCTAAAACAGTTTGTTATAAAGACTTATTTTGCATCAAAACTTGTTAGTATAATGTCATCACCAGTTGGTTGGTTGGTGTGGACATACCTGCGCGGCGGCGAGGAAGGCCTCTATGCGCTGCTCGAGATAGTGCGGATGGCGGTCGCTCTGCACGATGACGCGCAGCCCCTGCACTCCGTTGGAGCGCCGCACGCCGCTGAACACGATGTAGCCCAGTTGCTCCTGGAATTGTATATATCAGGTATTGGTTCATTAGTGCACAATATTGATCGAGGTGCTTTGGAATCGATAACTGGACAAAAAGTATTAAAATAAAAGAAAAATATGATATATTTTCTACCGACTTCCAAAAAGGTACCTCCTGTACTCAATTCGACTGTATTTTTTTTTAAACTGCCATGTTGATACTCCCTCACTACTTCAGTCAATAGGCCTGCTAGTCCCCAACAGAACGTTATCAAGACGTAACTACCTTCAGCTCCATGTCCCTAACAGCCACACTAATTATAAAAGGAACTCAATCATCACACTTGTATGCAAAAAGTTCAACAAAACTTATTCCAAAAATGTTGACATATTCAATAGTAAACATTTGATTTTCAAAACCATTATCAACAGCGACTTTTTCGGCATTGAAGAATAATAGTTACCTATTTTATTAGTCTCATGTTTGTACTTATAATTATTACATTTAGTAAAAAATTACTTGTGTTTAGAGTTCGGGTAGGTGTAGGTACATAGCTATTTGCTCAGATTGTGCCGAGTTGACTGCCAGCCGGGTGGGGGTGTCTATGTACAGGACACTTGCATACTTCTTGTTCATAGTGGGGGCGCTAAGTCCTGCACTGACGTCCCGCTTGGGGTGTATTGTGCATTTCCCCCGCCAGCCTCTACCCGAGCCATCCCAACTCCTTCATATAACGGAGTATGGCCCTGGGTCGCTGGCACAACTTGCATACTGTTATTACTTGGCTTGTCATATGATGGCCCAATCGACATTGTATTATTCACAACGGATGTTTTGCCTATTCATAACATAACTAGTTAGTACCTATACATAAGTTTTGTACCGTGCACTTTAATATCCGTTTGCGGAAACTTTTTATAGCTTTTAACTGTATACTGCTGAATGTTATGGAACACCTGTTATAAAGCTGTAGTTTTCCTAATAGTGTAAAATAAAATAAAATAAAATAAAATAAATAAAATAAATTTTGTTAAGTCATGGCTTTCGACGGGGTGAACAGATTCTCAAAATTATTTTTTTGTTTGAAAGCTGGTGCTTCCCGTGTGGTCCCATTTAATTTCATCAAATTTGGTTTAGTAGTTTTTGAGTTACACTCCAATAACTGAATAGAATGGAAGTCGGTATTAATTTTTTCAAATTGTACTTGTTAATTATTATGAATCCATATACGCCGCTTCACAGATGAGCCATAGTGCGACTGCACGCACGACCCGACGCACCGCTACATCGCAGAATAGACAGCAGTAAATACGCGAGACATACCTACCCGCTTAGAATAGGTACAACGTGCGGACGATGACCCGCGCGGGCCAGCCGTCGTTTAGGCATCAGCTGCGTAAACGTGCGCTTAGCGCTTGGTTTTCCTAACTTTACAGTTTCGTGCTTAGGTAGGAAGCGGTCTGAGCGTACCACGCCGGGCAAGCGCGGAACAACCGTTGTGGGCACGATGGGCATGCCCACAACCCTAAAGGAAAAAAAACAACACAGGAAATCCTAGTGTGGGAGCTAGTGCTCATAACTTAGCTTAAAAGTATAGATAAATTAAGTAAAAGTTAGTATAGCTACGTAATTTTAAGCTACATATTGTACACCTATATCCTGAAATAAACATGATTTGATTGATTGATAAAGGGCTTGTAACATCAGACGTCACACTTTCATATTACACAGGCCGATGATATGACGTTTTATAAAATGACAAAACCTGGATATTGATGAAATTATTGACGTGTTCGCGAACAAGTGCAATTTGAAAAATTTAATACTTTCTACCATTCTATTACTTTGGTAAAAATCAGTTATTGGAGTGTAACTCAAAGACTACTGGACCGAAATTGATGAAATTTAAATGGGACCACACGGGAAGCACCAGCTTTCAAACAAAAATTTTGAGAATCGTTTCACCCAGTCGAAAGTTATGAGGTAACAAACATAATAAACAGTCGAATTGAGTACCTCCGCCTTCGTAGTCGGTAGAAAATAAACGTAAGCTTCTTTTAAATTTAGGTCCCCGCGAATCCTTAAGACAAATGTTCAAAGAAATTAATATATTAACTCTTCCATCTTTGTATATCCTAGAAAATATAATGTACGTTCGTAAAAATATAAAGAAGTTTAGAATAAATAGTGATATGCATAATATTAATACTAGAAATAAGGATAGGATAGCTGTATCTAAATTTAGACTCACGAAAACTAAAAATAAGTCCTTCTTAGGCAATTGTGTACGTTTCTATAATAAAATCCCGAAAGACATTACTGAGCTCACTGAAGGGAAATTCAAGTTACGTGTCAAAAATATACTAATGAAAAAAGCCTATTATAAATTGAGTCACTACTTAGAAGACAAAGATGCCTGGAAGCTTTCCACTTCTGCCTAGTAGCCAACTATTGAATAAATTTGTTATTTTAATACTACTCATATGTAACCTCAATGTACAAAGACTTGAAAAAATAATGGCCCTCGAGTTTCTTGCTGCTTCTTCTCGGCGGTGATTCTTTTCCGAAGACAGCGGTAGAATCATTTAAAAATTTTGACGTTCATAAGAGTGTCTATGATGCCTAAACTGAATAAATAATTTTTGAATTTTGAATTTTGAGGTAATTTGACATCATTTGATATCCTTTGTAGTTGTTTCCAGCAAGCACATCTTATACATATCCTAGTAAAAAGCGCAGTGCTTTGCCACGCACGGTTTTGAAGTGTTGTACCCAGTATAAAATTCTGAATGGCACTGGGCTGTTATGGGCAAGCGTGACGCTTAACATCAGGCGAGCGGCTTGATACTATATCGAGCATGAGAGAGTTCATACTCCGACTCGCACTTTGCTGGTTTTAGGGTGGCTGTGACCACAACCCTTTTCGTGGGCTGGATCCGCGCCTGGCGGGGCGCCGTAAGAAGTGGGCGGATGTACACCTTGTATATGAGTAGTTTCACCCGGAGGCAGTTTCGGTCGTAGCCCTGACGTCGGGCGTGCGCGGCGTTTCGCCTTTCCTACGACATTGTACGTGTTGACGTGCGTACATATCTGCTGATGTTGCAATCGACCACACTCGCATTCTAGCGATCGGCGTCAATGCATTTCAACAATATTGTTTTATATATAAGCCCATGATTTTCAACGACAGGCCGGTTGGTGCAGTTGGTAGTACCCCTGCGTTCTGAGCCGCTGGTCCCGGGTTCGATCCCCGGACAGATCTAAAACTTGTGTGCATGAACATGTCTGTTTGAACTGTGTGTGGGTGTGTATATGTATATAAGTATGTATATCAGTCTCAGGTTACCGCAGTACAGGCTCTGCCTAGTTTGGGACCTGAAGACCTTTGTGTGGGTGTTGTCCCGTATTATTATTATTCCTTGTATTTGACATATTTCACGGATTTCATCCGGTCCTTTACAAAGACATAAGTGGGGCTGTAGCCAACACTTAGAGGCCCGTTTGGTATAAAAATACAATGTAGTATAAAAACAGAAACATTTTGGATGAAGGGTAATGGACTATGGACGAGACTACGGCACCTGCCAATTTCAGTCTCATCTTAAAATATTTAGGCAGGTGGTGATTTGCCACCCACTAAACGGGCCCCCCATAAGAGCCACCATCAATGGTGACAAAAGGTGCAACGTTGGTGTGGATGGCTAAACGGTGTCGAGAGGTGTGCTGCGGTTTCACTAGAGCGCTACTACCGGCGTTATGCCCTTTAACACTTCCACCCTTGGAGCTTTTTGTTTCTTGCTCTTGCGTCTCCACCCCAGACGGCCAATTAAGTAGCCCATATTAGTAATTTGTGTAAAAGAGTCGCCAGTGCAAATTATGCACTCCTTAAACTTAAACCTTTACTAGACAGAAAAGCAATGATATCAATTTATTTCGCATATATACACTCAATAATTAGATATACCATTACGGTCTGGGGCAATGGGACAGATATGAAAAGGGTACTAGGAGCGCAAAAAAGAGCTTTAAGGATAATGTTCGGACTAAGGAAACGTACGTCAGTCAGAAAGTACTTTAAAGACAATAAAATCATGACGGCAATATCCTTATATATTTACAATTGTCTTATCGAAATTTACAATGCTAATCTGATTAAAAACAAAGATGTTCATAATTATAACCTGCGAAATAATGAAAAATTACTTAAACCTAGAACTAGATTAGTAAAAGTAAAAAAACAAGGCATTCTCAACAAGATTTGCATGTTCAACAGTTTGCCATATAGAATTAGAGAATTGCCCGCAAACGACTTCAAAAGAAAGATTAAACAGTTTTTCGAAATTAATCCATTTTACTCATTAAATGAATTTATGAAACTACGTCTCAGCGAATCTTCGTTCTCGTATTAAAAAACGACCAGACCATATCGAATAAAGAGTTGACTCAATTATTTTAGGTAAGATTATCATTAATGAAGCACATTTTTATTTGAATATATTTAATATTTGTATTTTAAACATGTAACATAGCACTTAAATCAAATTGTAATGTAATTGTACTGTTAATTTTTTTCATTAATCTGTTTGACATTATTAATAATCTTACTATTACTGTAGAATATACTTCCTAAATTTTGACTTCTTTTTTCATATATATTATTTTGTAAATTTGACTTGCCCAGTGTAACTGACAATGTTATAAGGCCAATAAACAATTTGAATTTGAATTTGAATTTAAGGCTTGCCGGGGGTCAGTGGTCTCATTTAGCCCCAGGGAGAATCAGGGTCCGCGGTGTCACCACTCACCGACGGCTCGCCACAAAGCCGCCCCTGCGGTACTATTATTATATTATTATTCACATTATTTATTCTTTTTCTTAAAATTACATTTTTTACAATATTTCTATATAAAATAAAAACATTATAAAAAACCTAATCCTAGATTGCCATCGGCAGTGGGGCATGACCCAAACTACCAGTGGTTAGGGCTGCAGACTGAGGAACATCCTGACAATACGTGCCGTGTCAAGGATTACTGCCTTCTGTATCTGGCTCTTGATCCAACCGTCTAGCGAGAGCCTCTTAAGATGTTGGTTTAGGCTTTATTATTATTATTATTATTATTGGCTATTATTGTCATTCAATTTTAAATAGTAACTCTACCTCTCATCAGTGCTGGTATAGAGCGCGATTGTAACCCGAGTGATCCAACAAGGAGTAAATAAGTGAAAGTGTTTATAATTGTTAAAACAAAGTGTTAATAAATCTCTGTTCCCATTAATCTTGTTTTTTTTTAAACAAATCGGGAACCCAGTCTAACAAAACGTCTTCTGTTCGCAGAACTATTAGTCATCATGAGGTAACAGTGCCAGAGGGCTGCACTAAAAGTATCGGGAATGGAATATTTCCACTGTTCCTGTCATATTAAAATCTTTTTAATTGAAAACTCCTTGGTTTTAAAAATCGAATACCATTTATCTATTTAAAAAAAGATTCTCGGTCTTGTCACAAGGTTTTGTCAAACTTGTTTAGTCGTTGAGAAAATGGAATTGACTCGAGAAAATTCAAGAGCGATGATTTATTATGACTTTCGAAGTGGTTTAACACAAAAACAGTGTGTTGACCGGATGGTTTCTGCATTTGGTGATGAAGCCCCATCCAAAACCACAATTTATCGCTGGTTTGCTGAATTTCAACGTGGACGTGTCAAGCTCAGTGATGATCCCCATCAAGGTCGTCCAAAAACTGCAGTCACCCAAGAAAACGTTGATGCTGTGCGTAAGCTGATTGAGGAAGATCGACATGTGACATACCGCGAAATTCAGGCAACCTTAGACATTGGCATGAGTCAAATACAAATAATCTTGCATGAACAATTAGGTGTAAAAAAGTTGTTTTCCCGATGGATACCGCATTCGCTCTGTGAAGAGCAAAAAGCTGCTCGCGTTACTTGGTGCGTCAGAACTCTCGAAAGATTCCACGCAGGATCCTCAGATGCTGTATACAACATCGCATCAGGTGACGAATCCTGGATATACGCGTACGAACCCGAAACAAAAAACCAGTCACGAGTTTGGGTGTTCGAAAATGAGTTAAAGCCAAAAAAAATTGTTCGTTCACGGAGTGTTGCAAAAAAAATGGTGGCCACGTTTGTCTCCAAAACCGGCCATGTTACGACTACTCCTCTTGAGGGACAAAGAACGGTTAATGCAGAATGGTATGCTAGCATTTGTTTGCCACAGGTCGTTATTGAACTGCGTAAAGAGAACTGCAACCGCCGCATCATCCTCCATCACGACAATGCGAGTTCTCACACCGAGCTCAGAACAAAAGAGTTTTTAGAGCAAGAAAATTTAGAATTATTAGACCATCCGCCGTACAGCCCCGACCTAAGCCCTAATGATTTCTATACTTTCCCTAAAATAAAGAATAAATTGCGTGGACAGAGATTTTCATCACCTGAAGAAGCTGTGGACGCCTACAAAACGGCCATTTTGGAGACCCCAACTTCCGAATGGAATGGTTGCTTCAATGATTGGTTCCATCGTATGGAAAAATGTGTCAAATTTCGCGGAGAATACTTCAAAAAGCAATAAATACATTTTTAATTAGTAATGTTGTGTCACTTCCTTGATTTCCGAAATTTTTAGTGCCGCCATCGTAAGAAGCCCGCGATATATCTGTCGCGGCTAGATCCATACGAGAGACAAGGTCGGATAGATGCATGTTTACGGAGGTGTGAAGTGGGCGGTGGCAGGTGCGTCACCTTGGTCCGCAGCACGTTGAAGCAGGGCTCGGAGAGCACCTGCGCCAGCAGCTCCAGGAGCACGTTGTGTCGGGTTTCGCGAATCCCGCACGCGTAGTACAGCGACGCGCAAGACGACTTATGCACTTTGTTTTGCGTCTCGCGGAGGTACCACGAACCTGCAATACACATTGTTTCATTATCACATCTATTCGAATAGATCTAGTTTGTTTCTTGTAAACAGGGAACACAACTACATTTTGAAAAAAATACCGACTTCAATTCTATTCAGTTATTGGAGTGTATCTCAAAAACTACTGGACCGAATTTGATGAAATTTAAATGGGACTACACGGGAAGCACCAGCTTTCAAACAAAAACAAGAATTATGAGAATCGGTTTACCCAGTCGAAAGTTATGAGGTAACAAACATAAAAAAATACAGTCGAATTAAGTACCTCTTCCTTTTTGGAGGAGTCTGTAGAAAATGGCGTGGTCCAGATTGTCAAATCTTGCGGTAAGTGACACTTTTCAGCACTTGTGCTTTGTACTTTTCAGTGTTTTTTTTTTATCCATATCTAGATGGATTATATATATATATATCATCATCATCATCTCAGCCGTAGGACGTCCACTGCTGAACATAGGCCTCCCCCATGATTTTCCAAAAGGACCGGTTGGAAGCGGCCTGCATCCAACGTCGTCCTGCGACCTTCCTCAGGTCGTCTGTCAACCGTGTCGGTGGACGACCTACGCTGCGCTTGCCGGTACGTGGTCTCCACTCCAGAACCTTTCGGCCCCATCGGCCATCTGCTCTGCGTGCTATGTGCCCTGCCCACTGCCACTTTAACTGGCTAATCTTCCTCTGCCCAGAAGATATATATATATATAGCAGTAGTGGCAGTGGGCAGGGCACTAATCCATCGTCAACCCAAACGAAACTGTTGTTGTTATTTGAGATAAGTTTAATTAAGTAATTTTAATAACTGTATTAATTAAATTTTACTCAATTACAGTTTTTCTTTTATAAGGTACATACAAACTAATATGATACAAACTAATATGATTCTATAATAAAGTTCCCAATGTTATCCGAGATTTGCCTATTAATAAGTTTTAAATTACTATTTAAACTAAACTCTGTCAAAAAGGTTATTACAAAATTTCGGATTACTTGGAGGATAAAACAGCTTGGGACTGATCACTCCAGGATCTATCTACTCGTCAAAATCATTTATTCAATTTAGGCATCAAAGACGCACTTATGAACGTCAACTTTTCATTATAATGTACTTTAAAGACTCTACCGCCGCGTTCCAAAATATATAGAGCCCACCGAGAAGAAGCGGCAAGAAACTCGGGGCCATTCTTTTTATATAGATGTTTACAATGTTTCTACTTAGGTACTACAAATATTACATTTTATGGGTGGCAGAGAGACAGCTTGCCAGAAGTGGAGTATTCCAAGCATATTTATCTTCTATATAATGTCGCACTTTATAGTAAGGTTTTTTTTATTAAAACGTTTTTTACAGTCAACTTGAATTTGCCCTCTGTGAGCTCAGTTAGGCGGGTGAAACCGCCGGGCACAGCTAGTATATAAATAAAAAAGAGCTTCAAAGCTTACCCTTTTCGATTTCCACTTCTCTGAATAGCATGAGCTGTTGTGCGAGCAGTGGCGTCGCGTCCTTGGGTAACCTGTAAACCATCATCATCACATCACATTATCATCGCGTCACATCATCATCGCATCACATTATCATCGCGTCACATCATCATCGCATCACATTATCATCGCATCACATTATCATCACATCACATCATCATCACATCATATCACCGGGCTATTTTTTAGATATTAATCAACTTTTGTCAGCAACTGATAAACATAATAGCCCTGCACATCATTATCATTGCAAAGAGTTCCGACAAATGTCTAGCCGAGCCGAGGCGCAGCCGAAGGCGAGGGTGATTATTTTTAATACAGTTGCGAAAAAATGAAGCAATATAATAAAATAAACTCGCAAAGAAAATTTCTGGAAAATGGCGCCAACCGTAGAATATAAGCAGAGATTTTCTTTCTTCACCCATTCTGGCAGGCAAAGGGAACTATGCCCATACAGCCAAGTCTTCAGTAGAATTTTTTTATTGATATGAAATGAAAATGAAATTTAATGAGATGAAATTAAATGAAACCTAACCTAACTCATTCAATTAAATCATTAAACCTGATATTGAAACAAATTAGTAGCTTCTTTTTAGAAATATACGTATTTGCAGAATCACAAAAACCCCTATGAATTATTTTAGTAAAAAATTCATGGTTGGTTTTTCTTTTTAATAGACATTATTTTGACAGTTGGGAAAGAGAACTGTTACAACCCTAATATCTGCCGATCTTGCAATCGACCACACTCGCATTCTAGCGATTGACGTCAATGCATTTCAACAAGTCAGCAATATTGTTTTGTATATAAACCCATAATTTTTGGATATTATTGTCATTCATTGTTATTCAATTTTACAAGGTTACTCTGCCTCTCATCAGTAATAGTAGTGCGCGATTATTTAAAACCCGAGTGATCCAACAAAGAGTAAATAAGTGAAAAGTGTAAATAATAGTATTAAAAGTGTTAATAAATCTCTGTTTCCATAAATCTTGTTTTTTTTAAAACAAGTCGGGAACCTAGTCTAACAGAACGCACGAGTTCGGGAAAGGTAAAAAAAAACACTGCATTAGTTTAAGTCCTATTTCTAACTTGATTGTATATTGTCTTGTGTATAAATAAATAAATAAACACGAGATATGTTATGGACGCCTATCGTTTTTTCACTAGTCTACTGATAACTAATAAATTTGAAAATTCTATGTTAAAATGATTTCTAGGTGCTTATATTAGTATTTAAAAAATATCTAATAAACCGAAATGTATTCTATATTTGAACAGTTAACGTTCATGTACAGACCTGATGTGGGTTTTGACTGCGGTACACCGGTGTACCAGCGCGGTTTCATAGGTTAACCAATAACTCCGTATACATTTATACTGAGGTATGCTTTGGGCATGTTAAATGGTATCGCGGGTGCGGGTACCCAGTGCGGGTGGAGGTGGGGGGTACTGACTTGTCCTCGACGGCGGCGGCGACGCTGAGCGCGCGCGCCCGCGTGAGGTTGCCGAACATGAACGCCTCGACGTGCACGCGCCGCATCACGCGCGCCGCGAACTCCTCCAACTGCTCCACCGTTATATCTGCAATTACATCAAATGTACTATTAACAAGTACAATTTGAAAAATTTAATACCGACTTACATTATATTCAGTCATTGGAGTGTAACTCAAAAACTACTGGACTGAATTTGATGAAATTTAAATGGGACCACACGGAAAGCACCAGCTTTCAAACAAAAAACAAGAATATTGAGAATCAGTTCACCTAGTTCAAAGTTATGAGGTAACAAACATTAAAAAAAATCGAATTAAGTACCTCCGCTTTTTTGGAAGTCGGTAGAAAAAAATAGTATAAAAATGCCTCTTTGAGAGCCGGTCATTATATTTTTAACCAACTATCAAAAGAGGGTTGTTTTTAACTAACATTCATAAGAAAGGCTAAAGCTTATAATTTTCAAAACGAAGGCTAATTTTTATCTAACTTTTAAAAGAGAGGATAGTATTTGACCAATCTTCAAAAATACGCATCAGTTTTTAAGCTACTCGTAATTTGAAAGGTGAGGCTAGTTTTTATCCAAATTTCAAAGGTGAGGCTAGTTTTCAACCAAATTTCAAAGGTGAGGCTAGTTTTTATCCAAATTTCAAAGGTGAGGCTAGTTTTCAACCAAATTTCAAAGGTGAGGCTAATTTTTATCCAAATTTCAAAGGTGAGGCTAGTTTTTAACCAAATTTCAAAGGTGAGGCTAGTTTTTAACCAAATTTCAAAGGTGAGGCTAGTTTTTAACCAAATTTCAAAGGTCAGGCTAGTTTTTAATTAAATTTCAAAACCGAGGCAATTTTTTAACCAAATTTCAAAAACAGAGGCTAGTTTTTAATCTAATTTCAAAACAGGGGCTAGTTTTTAATCAAATTTCAATACAGAGGCTAGTTTTTAACAAAATTTCAAAGGTAAGGCTAGTTTTAAACCAAATTTCGAATGGGAATCTATTTTTTAACCAAATTTCAGAAGAGAGGCAGTACAGTTTTGTGAATGTTTGTTTGTTTTATTACTCTGATCTCTACATCTATACAACGCGATATACGAGGGGCGGCTGAAAAGATTTGAGCCTAAGGTACTTGCAGTCGCGCAAATTGTTCTCCCTTCGTAGCTTCGTTCGCGTAGTAGGCTCCTCGCCATAACCTCTCGTCTTTTCTTGGATTTTCTTTCATAAGAAGCTTCTCCTGACAATAGTCGCAACAAAAAGCATACAGTCAATTTGAGAACCTCTTGATTTTTGTTGATGTCGGTTAAAATTGCAATGTTTGGTATCGCTAAGCAGGCGTTAGTGCTTTCTTATAAAGCATATAACAAAATTATGTAGTGTTGTGACGTCAATAAAGTTACTAAAGGGCAAACCGCGGCGCGCAGCTAGTCGCGAGTACACGAACAAGTAGTTAGTCAAAACTTGGGCTAAGGAAAACCCCTTTTTAAAAACTAAAATTAAAAACTAAGTGTTGCCGATTCGGAGGCTGATTTAATAATGAATAATAAAATGAACAAAAGAAATCTTAACAGCTAACTTAACCTACCGCAGGACAACGAGAAGTCTTGGTCAGCATTACATGTAACTGCTACATGATACTGCAGCTACTGCTGAGCAAGCCCTCTAGTCGAGCACGGAAGGGCGAGGGGGATGTATAACTAGTTACCTTGCGCCGCGTCGAGCAGCTGGCACCTCGTCCACACCACGTCGGAGAGGCAGAGCGCCTGTTGGTACACCGCGTGCTGTACACAACAACAAACTACATTATATATTGCATTCAATACAAGTGAAAAATGAGTTTATTGCCAAAAATAAAACATTACACTAATCACTTAAATAATATTAACAAGTACAATTTGAATAATTTAATACCGACTTCCGTTCTATTCAGTTATTGGAGTGTATATCAAAAACTACAGAACCGAATTTGGTGAAATTTAAATGGGACCACTCGGAAAGCACCAGCTTTCAAACAAAAAATATTTTGAGAATCGGTTCACCCTATCGAAAGTTATGAGGTAACAAAACAGTCGAATTGAGTACCTCCTCCTTTTTGGAAGTCGGCAGAAAATATTGCTAGTAGTATCAAACAGTAGACCTCGCGAGCACACACTCTTATAAGCCAACTAGCTGACCCGCCAGCGGCTTCGTTCGCGCGGCCTCGCAGGATACGGTTAATTACAGTGTTTTAACTATCCCACGGGAACTCTTTAATTTACCGGGATCAAAAGTGTCCTATATGTTGATCAGGGATTTAAGCTACCACCATACTAAATTTCATTTAAATCGGTCCAGTCGTTTCGGAGATTAGCCCGTACAAACAGACAGACGAACAGACAAACAAAAATTTTGAAAAAAAATTATACTAGTCGATTCCACTCTTTGCATACCTACCCCTGACTCAGTTCTTAGCATTTTTTTTCATCGTACAGAAATTCGTCCTCTACAGTTTTATTATATGTAGTGATTAATCGCAGTACTTCACAAACTATTATTTTTAATTAATGAACGAAATTATTTTGTGGTATACTTTTCGGCCTGAACACTTCCACATGGATTGGCCACTAGCCTATCCGCCAAGCCGCACTGGGCCCGCGTGGTGGCCCAACTCCTCTCTTTGAGAGATTGCTGATTATGGTACTTTTCTATACTCTATGGATTTTAGTGAAGGGATAAGTATTCGAAAAGGAACGATTATCAGCTTTGGGAACGAATGTGTTCATTGGTACGTGTTTATCACATATATATAATACAGTACTAACTATGAGTGTATCTGTGTGACAGTGTGCCCTAGATACATGACAGTTTGTACTGTTGCACGTGAACGACACGTTACGTTACACGCACGCAGGTATTCGTGCGAGCCACTGACATAGGGTTTAGATACTTGATAACGTTGTGTCCAGTGTTGAGATCTTCAGGTTCCTGCTACCCTGGTACTTTCGGTTACAATTTATATGTCGTTGTGTATTGGATGGTGAAACTTGCCTCTTCTTGTTGCTGGGTTCCTGGTACCTTTGCAACTCGACAACTACTTTACCTGTGCGCTTACCACGGAACTTTGCGTAAGTCTATCGTAACCGTATCGTTGTCGTATACAGTACTAACTATGAGTGTATCTGTGTGACCGTGTGCCCTAGATACATGACAGTTTGTACTGTTGCACGTTACACGCACGCAGGTATTAGTGCTTACAGGGGTGGAAATTGATTCCATGGTAAAAAATACTGATTTGACTGACTGCAAGCATCTCAAATACTGACCATATACTGACCAAACCTCGAGAGGTGCTGACACTTCGTCAACCAATTCACCATTGAAATATACGTGTGTTTTTTGCTGTTAGTTATAATGTATGCTAGTAGTTCTGTTAAATAATAAACACGGTTATTTAATTATAACATATATAATGTTTAGCTTTTTTAAAGAGAGACAAAATGTTGGATCAGTAAAGAGAGGCGTTACAAAAATTTACAGTAAAATGAGCCTTTACTTTAAATTCTTCACACACAAAACAACTTCAACCGTTCAATGTACAAAAACCGCCAATTTTATGACATGGCCTTAAAATTTACAAACTTTAAACTCTGACATTTACTGACCTGAGTAAAAATGAACTGATTTTTACTGACTGTACTGACCATTTTCGACCGCAATAGTAGGTATATATACCAATTTTTTGCGATAATAAGAGATTGTGTTGGACTCTTACCTGATATGGTTGTTCCGCGTCGAAGTTCCTAATGCTGCGGATGTGGTTCTCCTTCATGATGAGGAACCGCTGCGGATCCGCCTTGAACTGCACCAGGTGGTCGAGGATCTTGTCCAGCAGCACGTGCTGCTTGTCGTCGTAGCCCTCGATCGTTATCTGGCATCGGAGAGAACGAATGAACGAACGATGCAACGAATGAACGTTTGAATGAATGAACATTTAAATGAATGAATTAATTAATTAATTACCGTACGAATTAAGACGTAAATTTACGTGAGTTTCATTCATAAATCTTTTCTTTTAATTATCATGGTATAGTAAGGATTAATGAACCAATGAATGAATGAATGAATAAATGTTTTGCTTCATACACACACTGGTATATGTTCATACAAACTGTTTAAATAAAATAAAACAAAATAGTTACTTACTTATTTATTAATGACTAGCTGGGCCCCGCGGTTTCAATCGCATGGTGATGGATGATAATGATTAAAAGTTCCCCAGTATGTTATCTACCTTGATAAATTCTTTACGATCAGTTTAGCCGCTTGGGCATGATAATTGAACAAACAAACATACAAACACACTTTCGCATTTGACGGCGCATTGTTTTAATTATTATGATTATTTAGTTTAAGCGCCATCTAGTTTCATTTTAGTGGACTAGAGTTGCAAATGGCGCCAACTCTTGTGTAACACTGGGTGACGTGCGCTGTTCGCTGATTGGTCGTTGGCCGGGTGGCGTGTTACGTCAGGCAGCCAATCAGCATTCAGAACGAGTTTTCGGATCCGGTCCGACGTAGGCGCTAGTGGGAGCGCGCGGCCAGAGTATAAATGGCGCGGCTTCACTCCGAAAGACTCACTTTGCACTTGGACGCGACAGCGACCGTCACCCAGTGGAATACTTTGTCCACTGCCTGTTTCAAAGTAACTAGCTACTGTAATTCTACTTACGTACTGTAACCTGATTATCATTATTAAAAAGCTGATTGCATTGTACGTGCGGTATTTAGTTCTCCTCACCCTATATACCCACGCCATACGACAAGCAACCACCATGTCTGAGGGTGCTCGACCACTCGTTCCGACACATTTATATCAGACTAGGACAATATGTGTAATATGATGCTTAGAAGTGATATAAATAACTACATTTATATAAACTCTCATGCTGATAGTAAACCGCTCGCAGCGGAGCTTGCCTTGGCGATCTGAACCGATCAACAAGTTGCGCAACACTTCCTGCGGTCAGGAGTTGGATGGGTGTGTGCTAGTGGCATTGTTCAACTGAGCGCTTCCGAGCTTCGGAGGGCACTAGCCTTACCACCAAGCCGCACTGGATCCACGTGGTGGATTTATCCTTCAGAAACGTGCTATTAGAGCTATATACGAAATGGGTCCCCGTGAATCTTTGAGAGATTTATTTAAAGAAATCAATATATTAACTTTGCCTTTCTTATATGTATTTGAAAATATAATGTATGTTCGTAAAAATTTACATAAATATAAGTTAAATAGTGATCACCACCCTTTTAATACCAGAAATACGAATAGGATAGCTGTACCTAGTTTTAGACTTGCGAAGACTAATAAGTCGTTCCTAGGAAATTGTGTGCGTGTTTACAATAAAATCCCAAAGCACATAACTGAGCTCACAGAGGGCAAATTCAAGTTGACTGTAAAACGTTTTAATAAAAAAGTTTATTATAAAGTCCGTCATTATATAGAAGATAAAGTTGCTTGGAATACTTCACTTCTATTAAATGATTATGATTGTAAACATCTATATAAAAAGAATGGCCCCGAGTTTCTTGCCGCTTCTTATCGGTAGGCTCTGTATATTTTGGAACGCGGCGGTAGAGTCTTTAAAGTACATAATGAAAAATTGACGTTCATAAGTGCGTCTTTGATGCTTAAATTAATATTTGATTTTGAATATGAGTAAAGCTAAGTCAGTTAGAAATGCTAAAGTGATGCAATGTACAAATATATGAGTCTCTCCCTCCCTCTCTTTCTCCCTCCTTCTCTCTCCACGTGTGTGTTTCGTGTATGTGTGTGAGTGTATATGTATATATATAGCTAAGTTTCCCGCCGCGCTGTACAACATTACACAAGAAGGAAGTGTTGTGTGCTCACACTGAGTCCGTACTTGGCGTTGCCGATACTCCACCGCAGGCCGGCGAGCTCGGCCGCGTACGCGAACTGCTGCAGCCCGTCGCGCACCAGCAGCACCCACACCGACGTCAGGTTGCACGACGTGGGGTCCGAGTACGGGAGGGGGCTGTGGGCAACCGATAGTACTCAGTACGGGAGGGGGCTGTGGGCAAACCGACACTACTCAGTACGGGAGAGGGCTGCGGGCAACCGACACTACTCAGTATGGGAGGGGGCTGTGGGCAAACCGACACTACTCAGTACGGGAGGGGGCTGTGGGCAACCGATAGTACTCAGTACGGGACGGGGCTGTGGGCAACCGACACTAGTCAGTACGGGAGAGGGCAGCGGGCAACCGACACTGCTCAGTACGGGAGGGGGCTGTGGACAACCGACACTACTCAGTACGGGAGGGGGCTGTGGGCAACCGACACTACTCAGTGCGAGAGGGGGCTATGGGCAACCAACACTACTCAGTACGGGAGGCGGCTGTGGGCAACCGACACTACTCAGTATGGGAGGGGCCTGTGGGCAACCGACACTGCTCAGTACGGGAGGGGGCTGTGGGCAACCGATAGTACTCAGTACGGGACGGGGCTGTGGGCAACCGACACTAGTCAGTACGGGAGAGGGCAGCGGGCAACCGACACTGCTCAGTACGGGAGGGGGCTGTGGGCAAACCGACACTACTCAGTACGGGAGGGGCCTGCGGGCAACCGACACTGCTCAGTACGGGAGGAGACTGTAGGCAACCGACACTACTCAGTGCGAGAGGGGGCAGCGGGCAACCGACACTGCTCAGTACGGGAGGGGGCTGTGGGCAAACCGACACTACTCAGTACGGGAGGGGCCTGCGGGCAACCGACACTGCTCAGTACGGGAGGAGACTGTAGGCAACCGACACTACTCAGTGCGAGAGGGGGCTATGGGCAACCAACACTACTCAGTACGGGAGGCGGCTGTGGGCAACCGACACTACTCAGTATGGGAGGGGCCTGTGGGCAACCGACACTACTCAGTGCGAGAGGGGGCTATGGGCAACCAACACTACTCAGTACGGGAGGCGGCTGTGGGCAACCGACACTACTCAGTATGGGAGGGGCCTGTGGGCAACCGACACTGCTCAGTACGGGAGGGGGCTGTGGGCAACCGATAGTACTCACTACGGGACGGGGCTGTGGGCAACCGACACTAGTCAGTACGGGAGGGGGCTGTGGGCAACCGGCACTGCTCAGTACGGGAGGGGGCTGTGGGCAACCGATAGTACTCAGTACGGGAGGAGACTGTGGGCAACCGACACTACTCAGTACGGGAGGAGACTGTAGGCAACCGACACTAATCAGTACGGGAGGGGGCTGTGGGCAACCGGCACTGCTCAGTACGGGAGGAGACTGTAGGCAACCGACACTACTCAGTACGGGAGGGGGCTGTGGGCAACCGACACTACTCAGTATGGGAGGGGCCTGTGGACAACCGACACTACTCAGTACGGGAGGGGGCTGTGGGCAACCGACACTGCTCAGTACGGGAGGAGACTGTAGGCAACCGACACTACTCAGTGCGAGAGGGGGCTATGGGCAACCAACACTACTCAGTACGGGAGGCGGCTGTGGGCAACCGACACTACTCAGTATGGGAGGGGCCTGTGGGCAACCGACACTACTCAGTACGGGAGGGGGCTGTGGACAACCAACAGTGCTCAGTACGGGAGGGCGATGTGGGCAACCGACACTACTCAGTACGGGAGGGGGCTGTGGGCAACCGACACTACTCAGTACGGGAGGGGGCTGTGGACAACCAACACTGCTCAGTACGGGAGGGGGATGTGGGCAACCGACACTGCTCAGTACGGGAGGAGACTGTAGGCAACCGACACTACTTAGTACGGGAGGGGGCTGTGGGCAACCGACACTATTCAGTAAGGGAGAGCGCTGGGGAGAACAATTATAACTGAGTATGGTAAACTCATGAGGAAAAAGGACCAAAAAATATCTATTCGTTATAAGTACTGTGTAGTATACTTACATACGAATGTAGCAAAATGCTGTTATTTCGTTACTACAAACAGACATTTCAGTTTAATTGATGTTGTGTAGAGTACAGTGGTGGAGCGCTCACCTGACGATGTCGAAGGTCAGCACCGCCTTGGGGAGCGCGAACTCGTTGTCCTTCTTGTACCACAGCCGCATCAGCGGAGTGTCCTGTAACACAACACAATCATATCGTAACTACGAGAACTGAGGCCGTAGCACAAACAATTTGCGAAAAAGTATTCGTATCGTAAGCGACAACGCGTCACGCTTTGGCGAACAAACTATTGAGTGTATCTGTGTGACAGTGTGCTGTAGATACATGACAGTTTGTACTGTTGCACGTGAACGGCACGTCACGTTACACGCACGCAGGTATTCGTGAGAGCCGCTGACATAGGGTTTAGATACTTGATAACGTTGTGTCCAGTGTTGAGATCTTCAGGTTCCTGCTACCCTGGTACTTTCGGTTACAATTTATATGTCGTTGTGTATTGGATGGTGAAACTTGCCTCTTCTTGTTGCTGGGTTCCTGGTACCTTTGCAACTCGACAACTACTTTACCTGTGCGCTTACCGCGGGACTTTGCGTAAGTCTATCGTAACCGTATCGTTGTCGTATACAGTACTAACTATGAGTGTATCTGTGTCACGTGTGCCCTAGATACATGACAGTTTGTACTGTTGCACGTGAACGACACGTTACGTTACACGCACGCAGGTATTCGTGAGAGCCACTGACATAGGGTTTAGATACTTGATAACGTTGTGTCCAGTGTTGAGATCTTCAGGTTCCTGCTACCCTGGTACTTTCGGTTACAATTTATATAATGTCTTTGTGTATTGGATGGTGAAACTTGCCTCTTCTTGTTGCTGGGTTCCTGGTACCTTTGCAACTCGACAACTGCTTTACCTGTGCGCTTACCACGGAACTTTGCGTAAGTCTATCGTTACCGTATCGTTGTCGTAAACAGTACAAACTATGAGTGTATCTGTGTGACAGCGTGCCCTAGATACATGACAGTTTGTACTGTTGCACGTGAACGACACGTCACGTTACACGCACGCAGGTATTCGTGAGAGCCACTGACATAGGGTTTAGATACTTGATAACGTTGTGTCCAGTGTTGAGATCTTCAGGTTCCTGCTACCCTGGTACTTTCGGTTACAATTTATATGTCGTTGTGTATTGGATGGTGAAACTTGCCTCTTCTTGTTGCTGGGTTCCTGGTACCTTTGCAACTCGACAACTACTTTACCTGTGCGCTTACCACGGAACTTTGCGTAAGTCTATCGTAACCGTATCGTTGTCGTATACAGTACTAACTATGAGTGTATCTGTGTGACAGTGTGCCCTAGATACATGACAGTTTCTACTGTTGCACGTGAACTACACGTTACGTTACACGCGCGCAGGTATTCGGTTTAGACCCAATGGTACGTATGTGTTACATCCTCGCGTTCCGCCTGCCTATGCAGTTTCCACTGAAGTTGCCATTGACATCAATCGAGTGGCGTACTGTTATACCGGCAAAACTGATTTGGTTTTAAAAAGAAATTATGTTTTTCTGGATAATGGATTTTATTATATCGAGCCCTTAATTAGACAATAGAAATAGATTAAATATAAAATAATAGATTTATGCAATAAAAGTACTTATGTCCCCACCCTTATGTCAACAATATCAGTCAGTCAAGTCAACATCCACCCTTTCTCGCGTATTTACGCGGGAAGAGCGGGTGTTTTGTTCTCCTACCCTCACTTGATCTTGAAAAATCGCAGGGTTGTCACTACGACACACAACACTGACTGTATCGGTAAATGTCCTAGTACCTACACCGCGGTTTGTTTTTACAATAACAGAAATAATAGAATATACAGTGACATAATAATTGTTCAAGGTGAGAACAACATTTTTCTAGACAAAGCTTGTGTAATTTTTATGAGTTTCCTCGCTTTTTTGATGGCTGTTGAGAATGTTTTTCAATTGATATTTAAAACATCGCAGGTTTTTCATTGGCGGTGGTATGTTATTCCAACACTTGGACGCAGCGTAGCGGAAACTTCCTCTGCAAGCAGCTGAGCTATGCCGTTCCGTTACGAGCTGTATTGCACATTCACGGGATCGGCAACCACTGCGGCTCGACCTCCAGGACAGGTTCTCATACATTTAGAACATTAACAAGACATGCTAAATGAAGCTTAGGACGGTGCCTTAATTTCAAAATTGATTAATAGATAAATGCTGACGGGTTGTATTTAAGTGTCTAACGGTAATATGGCATACTAAAGCTTAGTTCGGACTAGCCTAGTAATTTAGTAGAGTAACGAGTAATTTAGTGGCTAAAAGTGTGCGAACCTCAACAATTTAGTCAAGTAGTTTAGTGAACAATTTAGTCCAGTCGACCCATTTTATTCAATTTTTTTCGGGCGAGTAGCACCTCCCACCACACGTCCGCGCCTACTGGTTCACCGGCAAAACAAGTCCGAACCTGTAGATTAGTCGAGTTGTCCGCTAAATGCAGACCGTCCATTTTTCAAAACACCACTCACTTGCAAAATTTGAACAATTGCCGCTGATAAGACTGTGTGCTCGCGAGGTCTACTGTTCGCAGAACTACTAGTTATTATGACAACTGGAGTATACCTTAATGATGAGAGGCGCCAGGGGGTCTGCAGCGGGGTCCTCATCAGGCTCCAGGTGGAGCCGCGAGGGGATGAACTCGTTGGGAGGGGGCAGGTGCAGCTCTGGGCACGGCTTCGCCGATTCCCAAGCCTGGAATTTAAAAACACACATTTATAATAGGTGCGCTCCTAATGATAACAAAATCTCGTTTAAACGCGTTGCAGCTTTTTCGTGCTAGTTGTGTTAATTCGCCCGGTTTAAAAACGCCACGACTATAATGGGTAACCCGGCCCAAGTCTCATAGCTATGGAACTGCGAAATCGCAACTTAATAGGAAGCAATCTGTCGTTTTTGACTGGACCGATTTGAAAAGATCTTTCACCATTAGAATCTTACATTACGCCTGATGAAAGGCTATATGTTGATTCATCACCATCATCCATCACCAGGGACCCAATTATCTTAGCTAATGGCAACATTATTGCGACGCTTCTGCGATTGAACTGCCTTTGACGTCTAATTCGGTAGTCAGTTACATCTAGCTCTCTGCAATCGCATTGCTGTCGCATGGCTGCGCTACTACGGCTTGCGGATGGTGGCAATGAAATAAAATGGAAAATTTCGTGCTGGATTATTCAATATTTTAGACTTTGATAGAGAGTTTCGTGAACAGTGCACACTACTACATTGAAGCCACTATTTCTTTATCTACATATATATTTATGTAAATGAAGCTCTCTTATTCTTCATTTCATTTGAATTTCCCGCGCATTAACTTGGAATGCATACATTATCTGTGTTGACAGGAGGCCTGCACTATGTTCAGGCTATGGTTAAATAAAACTCGCTTTGGATTGATACGAGTAGAAAAACATGTGAACACGTTTTTATTTTTATGGAGATATTCTTCAAATTATATCAAAAACTATTGAAGCAATAGCTTTTAATGTTGTTTCTAAATTAGTAATATACAGGTTAGTAAATTAGTAACAGTGATATGTACTCTATTGTAGAAATAAGTTGTGGTTATAAAAAGTATGTATGGTACACATTTTGTAAACTATTTTCATTAAAATAAATTTCTCTTTACAGAGCAATAACATATGCAGTTGTTTCAATAAACAACATATTACATACATATAAAAATGAACCCCTATTTCTCCTGATCACGCTATAACTTGAGAACGGATGGAACAATCTCGCTAATTCTTTTTTGTTGTGTTATGTTATATACATTCGTAATGGACCACTTATTAAAAAACCGGTGCATAAGAACCAACATGCATATCAAACTGGTCAATCCACAGAGACTGCTCTTGACCAGTTGACCTACCATAAGCCCCTTATAGCAGGACAGTTAAGCGTGTTATTGAGTTGTCTTGCAAATTCGTACTATGGCGGACTCTAGCAGGCCAACCAACTATTGCCCACGTGACCTAGCCGGCCAGCAAAGGGCGGCCTGCAATTGACCTGCTGTAAGCGTACCATGACGTGTTTTTTGACTTTAGATATTCATCAAAGTAACCTGCATATCCGTCCATAAAGCAGGCGAGCTAAAGCAACTTTAAGGCTACGTTCCGGGAAGCGCCGTCAACGCTCACAACTGTCGCGCCCCGATTTAGCGTTCCGGTTAGAATTAATGCTTGCAATGTTCAACCCAAGCGAAACGGTTACGCGGTCGCGAAAAGCGCGCCTACTTTTCTGTCAAAAATCGATAGAATCCTGTACATTTGATGCTTGACAGTGACAGCTCGTAAACGACCGCGAAAACCCACCTATGATCTGCGAGCGTTGTGAGCGTTTTCGGTGACGTCATCGATCATCATCGATAACGTATCGAGTTCGCTCACGATGACCGTGGGCTTTTAAGGGAATGGGTGTGCGAACGCCGCGAGTGATTTCGGTCCTTCCCGGAACGTAGCCTTTGTGACCTATTAAACGTAAAAACCGTGAATTTTTATCGAAAAAATTGTTTCTGTTACTATCGTAGAAGAATGTGGAACGCATACGAATATTTTTTTGAGTTACTAGAAGTATATAAAAAAGAAAGTCATCTCGTATTTTCACGCGCTCGAACTGTTTTATTTTACCCTACAGCTGTGGCGCTATGGGTATTTAGAACTCCCATAGTACTTCTAAGTGAGCATAACTAACACGACGGCGAGGTGTAGACGCGGCCATAATTCCAAGTTGAATAAATAAGAATTCACACTTGGAACACCGCCTTGATATTGTAGGTAGATAATAATCATTCGGGTCGTTTCTCTGAGAATCCTAGATTGGATGTGTTCTAATATCATTACAAAATATTTGTACTTTGTGTAACTAACGTAGCTTGAAATTAATTCACTAAATCAATGTCATAAACTCTGCTGGATCGCTCAATATTATTATTATAACGTATTTTACAATGCCTGTGAATAATATTGGAATATATATAATCCAATACTTTATAAATTGAACTAATTTATAAATCATATCATTAGGATTCAATATAAGGCTAATCTTAGTTTCAGAACATAACATAAGCCAACATAAATGAAAGAGTAAGAGCGTTATACAAAGTGGTAGAGCGTCATCTCTTTCACGCAAACTGTCAGAGACAATAATTTAAGGCCCTTCTTAGCGCTAGCAGTTCAAACGCATGTCAGTGAAATGAAGTTCATGGACGACCTGCCAGGTCAATTTGAGATCCTTTTATTGAACTGCTCGGAACTTGACAAATAATCTGAAAGTTTATGGTAGGCCTGCAGGTGGTCCACAAGATTGAATCAGCACTGGAGAATAAGCAGTCATGCTTAGTAACCTTTATTGATAATTTATTGATTATGCGTTACTTTGCGGAAATCCATTATCAAAAAACGATATTAAAAAATATTTAGTGACACTTCCGCTGAAAAGAAAACAATGATTTTGGCCTATTTGGGGGCGTGCACCACCCTCCCTCCCGCATAAAATGCTAATAGGAAGAATACAAAATAAAAAACACAAGAAACCCCAAATCAACCAAAACCGATTCGACACGTGTTTCGCCTCTACACGAGGCATCCTCAGGAGATGTTGACTTGTCGAGCGCTAGACCGACAGAAGATCACTGTCGGTCTAGCGCTCGACGAGCTCTGAAGAATCAAGGCGTAGACGTAAGAGTGAATAAGTAGATCACAAACATGCTATCCAGTAGAGCAGTAAGTATAGATACATCGACAGCAACACGCTGCATCGACACTAAAGCCTGTCCACAAGGGGGCGTCTTATCGCCTCTTTTGTGGGTGGTAGTGGCGAACGAACTACTTGAACTTCTAAACAAAAACGGCATATTCACCATTGTATATGCCGATGACTTAGCAATTATGATATCCGGGGCTGTTTGAGACGACCCTATGCGAGATAATGCAAGGGCCACTACGGATAGTCGAAGGGTGGTGCCACCGTCACAAGATAACTGTGAACCCACAAGAAACTGAACTAATATTGTTTACCAGGAAGACTAAAGAGGTAAAACTCAAAGACCCAAAGACTTTTTGGAACATAATTATCTCTAAGTAAAGAAGTCATATATCTTGGAGTCTTGTTAGATAGCAAACTCTTGTGGGCAAAACATATAGACCAAATAACCACCAAAGCTACAAACATACTATGGCAGTGCACCAGAACCGTTGGCAAGGATTGGGGATTAAAACCAAAGCTATGCCTGTGGCTATCAACGTCATTGTACGGCCGGTCCTAACATATGGCTGTGTCGTATGGTGTCCCAGGACAAACCTAACAACTAGAATTAAGAAACTACAGAAGATGCAAAGATTAGCATGTTCACTGATTAGCGGCTGCCCGAAATCAACACCATCTGCCGCCCTCGACATAATCCTGGGTCTGACCCCGCTGCATCTCCACATTCAACAGGAGGCGATGGCTTCAGCACTCAGGATAGAATCGATAAAACAATGGAAAGGCAAAGGACAAATAACAAATCTTAGAACATGCAACAAAAGTCGTACCGGAATCCCGCACAAAGACACCGACAGAATTGCTAACACATATCTAGATAACAAGAGGTACAAACTGGTGATCGAACACGAGGATTCCGACATCCCTCGCTACCCAACAACATCTATAACATTTACACAGACGGTGCAAAAAATAAGACAGCGGTAGGCTGTGGCTACTTCTGCCCAGAACTGGGAATCGAAGAATCTATAGCTCTGAGCAAGACTACCACTGTTATTCAGGCGGAAACCACAGGCCTTTTGTTAGCAGCTAAATAAGTCTTGGCAAAACTCAGCAAGACAAATTCAGCTGAGGAATACGACTCAGAAACTGTGGTATTTAACCACAGACAGTGCAGCAACAATAAATGCACTCAGGGAACCTACGACAAGATCGAGAGTGGTACCTGAATGCCATACCACACTGCAGACACTTGCGGACAAGCACATGGTTATAGTAAGATGGACGATGATTCATACATCGAGCACAGGCAATAATAAGGTTGATATTTGGGCAAAAAAAAGAAACCAGAGGAAAGATCTGTGATGACGCAGTAGCACTGCGATGGAGGCTAGGAATCTTCTACGTGTACACATGGAAAAAGCACAACAAATTCTGTGGAACAGACGAACAGATTGCAGGCAAGCAAAAGTCATGTTCCCCTGCCTTAATAAGAAAATATCAAACAATTTACTAAAGCTACCAAGGCAAGACCTACGTCTTATGGTTGGTTTGATAACGGAACACTGCAATTGCGACAGGCCGGTTGGCGCAGTTGGTAGCACCCCTGCCTTCTGAGCCGCTGGCCCCGGGTTCGATCCCCGGACAGGTCAAACATTTGTGTGCATGAACTTGTCTGTTTGAACTGTGTCTGGGTGTGTATATAAGTATGTATATCAGCCATCAGGTTACCATAGTACAGGCTCTGCCTAGTTTAGGACCTGAAGACCTTTGTGTGAGTGTTGTCCCATATATTATTATCATATTATATTATAATTTAAATGACCACCTGCACAAGATTGGAGCTACGGACAGCCCCCTGTGCAGCGGTTGTATGCTAGAAGACGAGACTGTAGAGCATGTGCTACTGCAATGCAAGTGTGCAGGAGAAATATGATTTTGCATAAGGACCAAATGCAACCAAACAGTAGTGGCTCGGCACAACATCTCTTACAACGGGACAATTTATGCCAGCGCCCTAGAGCAGTACTCCGATACATTAAGATGGCTCGGGTAGCTGGTGGGGGAAATGCATATGGGCGCTTATTCTTTTTAGAGTAATTAATAATCAAATCATTTGTTAATAATTCAGTATAAAAGTGTTAATAATATAATAATTAGTTTCAGTATTTTTGATACTAGTAACGTAATTTTTAAACCACATTTTATAATAAAATGTTATGAAGATAACGCTACACCACATCCGGTTTATAAATTTAATTATTGTACAGGATGTCGCTTGTTTAAATAGATTAAGTGTGAAATTTATAAATTAGCTCGTAAGATATTGCAATTTGTAAGATAAACATAGTCTTAAGTCTAGGTTTTAAGTACTTAGCAAATAAAGATACCTAGGTCTATTAGGAACAGATAGGGAATTACCGAATTAAGCAATAAAGTGCTAGGGGCTCTCTTATAGGTAAGGATCCGACTATAAAGCGTTAAATTAAGATAGGTAGGAGCTCTCAAATCCTTGAAGGCTTGGTCAGCCACTTAAACTTTGATATTCTCTCCCCTCTGGAGCCCACAAGATATCCCTATGTTGACAACCAACGACCAGACATACTTGACATAGCACTTCTCAAGAACGTCACCCTCCGGTTGCGCTCTATAGAAGTGTTACACGAACTGACTTCAGACCACCGCCCTGTATTGTTGAAATTAGGCCCCGACCCGACGGACATAACCCCTATCACTAGAACGGTAGTGAACTGGAAGCAACTGGGGGAATCCCTCCAAGCTATCAGTTCACCCGCTCTCGATAGAATCCCCGATGACATACAGACAGTAGAAGACGTGTCAATTGCGATCGAGGCTCTCAGTGACCACCTCCGCACCGCAGTAGGTGAATCCTCAAAGCAGGTCCAAGTGGCGGATGGTCGCCGCTTTGAACTGCCCGAGGGTGCGAGGAGGTTACTGACAGCTAAGAACGCCGCCACTAGGGCGTATGACTCGATGCCAACCCCAGAGAACAAAGCCACCATGCGCTATTTACAGCGTGCTGTAAGGAAACGCATGAGTGAGCTGCGTGATCAAAGGTGGGACGACAAACTGTCAGAGATTGAGCCAACTCACCAGGCATACTGGCAGCTGGCTCGAACTCTGAAATCTGACGGACAACAGACAATGCCTCCACTCATTAGGCCACCTCCCCTCTCCATAGCGTTCCTTGACGAAGACAAAGCCGAGTGTTTAGCTGATAGCCTTGAGGCTCAGTGTACTCTAAATGTAGATCACGTCGACCAGAAACACCTCGATTCGGTGGAATCTGAAGTCGAACGTAAAAGCTCTATGTCCATCTCTGACCTCCCACTCCTCCCACCGGTAAAATCATCCGAGGTTGTGTCTCTGATCAAGAGCCTCAAGACCCGTAAATCCCCTGGTGCTGATGGTATCAGCAACAAGGTGATTAAACACTTCTCAGTCCCACTAGTCCATCTCTTAGTTAGCATCTTCAATGCGGCTATGAGCAACTGCTCCTTCCCAGACACTTGGAAGCATGCCATTGTCATTGGTATTCACAAACCAGGCAAACCGGCAGCCGAGCCCTCCAGCTACCGTCCCATAAGCCTCCTCAGCTCTCTGGGGAAGATTTACGAGCGGCTCATTGTGAACCGACTCTGGTCCCACGTTAGGTCCAATAACCTCCTTCCCGATGAGCAATTTGGTTTTAGAGCCAAACACTCTTGCGTCCAACAAGTGCACCGCGTAACGGAGCACATCCTAGGCGGTTTCAATAAGAAACCCAAGCCCCAAGGGACCATAGCTGTCTTCCTCGACGTAGCGAAAGCGTTCGACAAAGTCTGGCACAACGGCTTGATATTCAAGCTGTACCAACTGGGTGTGCCAGACCGTCTTGTACTCATCTTACAAGACTTTCTCAGGGATCGAACGTTTAGCTATCGCACCGAGGGAACGCTCTCCTCCCCGCATCCCATTCACGCAGGTGTCCCTCAGGGCTCTGTACTCTCACCCATTCTCTTCTCGCTGTACACCAGCGACATCCCACGATCTGAACCTAATGTTCAGATCGCTCAGTTTGCGGATGATACTGCAATCTACTCTACTGGCTGGTTCAAGGTCAGGCAGAGATGCGCCATCCAACGAGCCATCACCGTAATCGGTGCATGGTTTCGTAAATGGCGGATTGCAGTAAATCCTAGCAAAAGTGCAGCAGTGTACTTCACTGAGACCCGGCGGAATCTCATGCCGTCACCCATAGTCCTATTCGGCGAACCCATCCCTTGGGCTAAATCTGCCAAATACCTGGGCGTCACCCTTGATCGCCAACTCACTTTCGCGAAACACATCCAGATTGTTCGCAATAGGGCGGCCTTCATTATGGGTCGTCTTAATCCCCTCATAGGCAAAAACAGTAAAATGTCTCTTAGAAATAAGACGACTCTTTACAAACTTTGCATCCGCCCAATCATGACTTACGCATCTGTAGCGTTCGCCCATGCTCAGAAACACGACCTCCACAAACTTCAAGTGATTCAGAATCGCTTTATGCGCAGGGCAGTGGGCGCTCCGTGGTACTTGCGGAACGCCGAACTGCACTGCGATTTCACCCTCCCCTCTATTACGCAGTATATGAAAGACTGCTCCCGCCGCCACTTCGACAAAGCTCCCCACCACTCGAATCCCCTCGTGGTCGAAGCGGCGAACTACTCCACTGACATAACCGATCCCCACTTCCTTCCCCCCCGTCGCCGTCCAAGGCATATTTTGGGTGACCCGGACGACCCCATCGCAGCCGTTACTTCGGCAGCTTTAGCGTCGTCCCAAGGGAACCCCGGTAATGGTTGTAGACCCGACCAGGGCTGTGATCCCGATCGCATTGTAGGCTCCGGCCGAGATCTTCTTCGCAGCCCCAGTCGCAGTCGAGGTAATTCACACACACACGATTGTAGTCCCAGCCACGGTGCAGGTGGGAGTATACACCGCGGCCCCGGTCGCGATGTATCCTCCGGCCCAGCAAATGGCTGCGGACGAGGTAACACTGGTTTTCTATGTAGTCCCAACCACCATGGCTGTGGGCGAGGTACTACACATTCTTATTGTAGCCCCACCCAAAGTACAGTCATGAGTGCACAACGCGACGATCCTGGTCGCGGTGTGGACCCATGTCGCGGAAATGGGAGGAGGCGAGGTACACAAGGTTATGATTTAGTGGTAAACACTAAATCATAACCTTGTGTACCTCGGTGTAGTTATTTATTTATTTATTTTATTATTTTATTTAACACAGTCAAACACCGAGCTCGCCGGCGAGCTCGAGGCAAAAGTTATGTCTTGGTTAGATTCTCTCCAAATAGTCGTAGAGTTAAAATTCATAGGGCCCACTTTCAACGGTACACTTATGTACCGGGGCGATTCTCTCCTACTCCCCTCTCTCCTGGCGACGGCTCAAGCCGAGGTCCATATCTATTGGTGCCCTTGAGCAAGTCGCCTACTCCTCTCCTTGCGGCGAAGCGTCTTCAACGCTCGCCTTAGGCGGTGCGCCCTCTGCGCCCGCATCTGGCTGAGTGCCATCTGCGCTCGCCAACCGTCCGGTGACGCTGTAAATGCCGGTAGAGGCAAACAGCATTAGTCCGTTCTAAATTAACCTTAATTAATTAAAGGTAGGAGCTCTCTGTACAGTAAATAACGGCATATAAATAGTGTCACATTTTAGAAAGGGATAGCAATAGTCTGAATGAAACAAATATAGATGTAAAATAGTATACAAACAGTGCCGTTTTGCGCAATTTTATGTAGTAACCTGTCGGACACCTTCGAATAAAGAAGCTTATACTCAAGATTGGACAATATTCTCTTCAAGTACTCTTCCAACCCAGCCACAGTTAGTGTATGATCCCGTACAATTATATTTATTGATTTAATGGCATGTAAAATCATTCCAGCCTTTGTTACCATTTATAAAAGACTAATATTTAATTTAAAGTTATTTATTAAATATTGTCATTTACGGAAGTGAGATTTACGGAAGTGACGTTTTCCTTTACTCAAAATATTAATACAATGATCAATTTAGTAGTGTTAATATTCTTTATATATTATTTAACGATTTATGAGCCACTTCCGTGAATTTTCATGAATAGATAAGATTTATATAAATATGACAGACGAAATATCACATCCGTTATGTAAGCACTACTTATTTTGTTACGTTTATTTATGATAATATTAATTTAAAATCAAATAATGATTTATGAAGAACATAACACAATTCTACGAGTATTTTTGGAATAGTTGTTAATTATAAGATGTTTTGTTGCCTAGTCAACATGTGCCGTGGTCCGTTTTGCGATAATTTTGCTCACAGTGCTATCGTCTACCAAAGCTGGTCCGAGACAAATATCGCAATTTTGACAGCTCGTGGCACTGTAAGCGTGTTGTTAATTCGGACCAAAGTTGTAGCAATAACGAACCATTTGCGCGCGAAAAACAAATTCATAAAAATATCGTGCATAGTGTGAAGGTTAACTATGTGGTGTGTGGATTAAAAAGAAATAATGGAATGGATGGACCGACTTTTACATCAAAAAGAAGGGACATCAGTAAATACATTGTAGAAATAAACAAACACCTGTCACTTTTGACAGAACGCTCACGACGATTATGGTGTAGAACATGGTTCATGTAATCGTCAATATGGCGGCAGTTAAGACGTCATCGATGACGTAGCGTGGGCCATCGTAATCACGCTCACGGTGAAAGGGACCGACTTTTATCGCGCTAATATCGATTATGGCCAATTGGGATCGCAGTAATGATGGTAATGGAGTGAGTCATTTTTTATTTAAGTCAATGTAAGACTGTGCAGACCGCTCTTCTTATTCGACCCTCGACTAGAAGAGTTACTTTTATAAACTACTGTGCTATCAAATATACGCGATTCGTATCTACTTCGTATATACTTTGGTTTTAATGGACAAAATACCTCAACCTGGCGGTACGCCGTGCATGCACAATACACCCCAAGCGGGACGTCAGTGCAGGACTTAGCGCCCCCACACAGAATAAGAATTACCGATTATAATATTACTGACACGGTGGACAGACGACCTGATAATGGTAGCAGGACGACGTTGGATGCAGGCCAATTCCAACCGGGCCGATTGGAAATCGTGGGTGAGGCATATGTTCAGCTGTGGACGTCCTACCTGAGATGATGATGAACTGAGCAAACCCAAGTTTACCCATGAGTTTTATAGCAGTGAAAATTATAAAAATAAAGCTTTTGTAAACTGCAATTTTAATGATGCTGAATGTAGGGGCACGATACATGCAACGTGAGCGCAATTTGCTGTTATTGCAAAAGTCGTGCCGTGCGCTCAGTTGTCCTGCCGCGTTTGTACCGAGTGTCCGTACTATATATATATATATTATATATATCAAAAGGTTACATTATGTAGGTGGGCTGAAGTACGGACACTCGGTAGAGGGTCCGACAAACCAAATGAGTGTGTTCGGGGGCCCATTTGGAGAATACAAGTTGGCCAAAAAATCCCCGACCCTCCAATTATTTTTTTATTATTTTTTTGTGAAAATTCCCTTTACTCCGAAATTGTACCTATTTACCACCATAACATCTGTAATATCTGTTTAGACCAAATTCAACTAAAAACATCCGGTCTAAAACAGTTTTTACAGATGTTATGGTGGTAAATAGGTACAATTTCGGAGAAATGGGAAAATTCACAAAAAAAAAGTTACAAAAAAATGGGGGATAGGGGATTTTTTTTGGCCAACTTGTATTCTTCAAGTGGGCCCCCGAACACGCTCATTTGGTTTGTCGGACCTTCTACCAAACACCCTGAATAGTAATTCTGATATGAAGAAATAGTAATGGTGATCACAGAAATGTCTTACTTTCATTCATCCATCCCAGTAGGCAGACAGAACACGCATATGGAAGGATCAGGGCGCACATATAAACCTATATAGGTGACGTGCGCCACGTGACTAGTCACACAACCAGAAACCCCACACTGAATATTATAAAATAGTTATGTGAACGTAAGAGATCGGATCGTGCGGTAAGAGTCGCAAGGAAAGAGACCTATACTTGACGTATGACAGTTAGAAATGTTGAGTGTATCGACTACAAAATCTATATTGACCATAGACATCCAGAGAGATGCCGTTCATAGTAGAAGGAGCTGCTGGCTTTCCTGGGCGAAACGGGTGGCTGGACTGATCAGCGTCACCCGGATATCACGCAAAATGGGCCTGGTTGCGGAAAAGAGCCAGCCCACCAAGTACCAAGTAAGATGCCGTTCATAGTAATAAAAAATATATGTTATATTTTTTCTTGCACTCTAATGAGGTCATTAGCTATCGATTCTAAATCACCCCATTCGATATTGTGCACTAATTAACAAATATATATAATGTATAGTAGATATATATATATACACATTATATATATATTATATATTATGTATATACGTTATATATATATATGTATATATATAACGTATCAGCCTGGCTATTCAATGAGGTAACGTTGCCAGTTTTTTGGGCACTCTACCCGCAGACAGGGACTTAAGGCGCGGTCGTATCCTGATATTAGTAAAAAGCAGAATCTTTAAACATCGAGTGTAACGAAACAGATCGATAATATTCTATGAAAAAAAAACTTAGGTTAGAAAAGGAACAGGCAAAGAGTAATAACCGAACAGAATTCATAAATATTACTCGCTCTCTGCAGAAAAAAATCCTAAATAGGTCCATAAAAATAAACTTGCACGTCCAAACTCTCAGAATTTTCAGCGATAACACTATATTATTTTTTAGGTAATACATAGCCACCATATAGTACTAAATTAGTAACCAGCAGTTTTTTCAATTGTGTTAGTATATATCGAAAGATAAAAAGAAAACGTACAAAATTAACGCATTTTCGCATTACATCGTCCAATCTAACAAGCAATTTTCAACCTTACGTAAAGAATTGTAAATTATTTTAAAATTGGGGTTGGACCGCGTCTTAAATGTTGTTTTTTATCTGTAATGTATATATAATTTAGAAATATTTAAGTGAATTAGTTTTATTGTAATAGGTAGATTAGTTTTATATCAGTAACTTTGTACTGTGGTCTCTTACTATGGACCTCATAGATAAGCTCAAATTCGCACAACGAGCTATGGAGAGGGCTATGCTCGGGGTTTCTCTACGTGATCGAATCAGAAATGAGGAGATCCGTAGAACGAACGAAAGTCACCGACATAGCCCAGAAGATTAGCCAGTTGAAGTGGCAGTGGGCAGGGCACATAGCACGCAGAACAGATGGCCGATGGGGCCGAAAGGTTCTGGAGTGGAGACCACGGACCGGCAAGCGCAGCGTAGGTCGTCCACCGACACGGTGGACAGACGACCTGATGAAGGTCGCAGGACGACGTTGGATGCAGGCCGCTTCCAACCGGTCCTTTTGGAGAATCATGGGGGAGGCATATGTTCAGCAGTGGACGTCCTACGGCTGAGATGATGATGATGAACTTTGTACTTACGCAGAAATAAACATATCTTATATTTATATAAACATATTATATGGTCTTTGTAATAACAATAACGGACTCTGGATAAGTCCGACCACTGCACAATACGTAAGTGTTCTGTAAGTATGTGTGCTGTGTGTGTGTAATGTGGTGCGCGTGCTGATCTAATGCGATCTCACTGGCATGAGCCCTCGGAGCATCGTCAGCAGTACGGCGGTACCTTGATGGTGGAGTCGACGATGTCCTCCAGCAGGTACTTGGTGCCGTACCAGGGCTCCGTCAGCGTGCACTTCTCCGCGAAGCATCTGGAAGTGGATATTAACAAGTACAAATTAAAAAAATAATACCGACTTCCGTTCTATTCAGTTATTGGAGTGTATCTCAAAAACTACTGGACCGAGTTTGATGAAATTGAAATGGGACCACACGGGAAGCACCAGCTTGCAAACAAAAAATAATTTTGAGAATCGGTTCACTCAGTCGAAAGTTATGAGGTAACAAACATAAAAACTCCTCCTTTTTTTGGAAGTCGGTAGAAAATTATTTACAACTAGAATTCTCAACAGTCTTCGAAAAAAAGGCCGGTACATAAATAAATACTAGAAACCAACAGAGTCTTGCGACCCATATTTCTTGAAGCTAAAAATACGACCGTTTCCATGCTTATACATTAACGGAATGTCGCTATTCGTTCGAAGTAACATACTTCATCAGTCGAACGACCCAGACACAATAGAAATTTCATTGTTATATTGACAGTCGACTGGTGAAACTTGTATGAGTTTGGTTACACAAAGCAGTCATAAAAATAAAGCACAGGACATCGTGTTTTACAAAGGGTGAGTCTGGTATGGGTCCTTTGATATACAATCATTTACCGGGATCAATACTGTATTCGGGAAGTATCACCATGTTAAAGTTAAAAAAAAACATTTATATTTCTAATAAATAAACGATTTTATAAAGTAAGCGAGTTTCTAAAAGATAATATTAAAGGATTTGTTATATGACTGATCAAACTTGAATTTGAATTATTTGACATTGTATATAATTGTATTAATAATAGAATAAGGTGGTGTGGACATAAAGTAAATAGTTATGGTTAGATTAAGTTATTATATATCTGAATCTGAAATACACTAGGACCTTAGAATAACTAAAGTTCTGAATCTGAAATACACTAGGACCTTAGAATAACTAAGGTTCTGAATCTGAAATACACTAGGACCTTAGAATAACTAAGGTTCTGAATCTGAAATACACTAGGACATTAGAATAACTAAGGTTCTGAATCTGAAATACACTAGGACTTTAGAATAACTAAGGTTCTGAATCTGAAATACACTAGGACCTTAGAATAACTAAGGTTCTGAATCTGAAATACACTAGGACATTAGAATAACTAAGGTTCTAAATCTGAAATACACTAGGACCTTAGAATAGCTAAGGTTCTGAATCTGAAATACACTAGGACCTTAGAATAACAAAGGTTCTGAATCTGAAATACACTAGGACCTTAGAATAACAAAGGTTCTGAATCTGAAATACACTAGGACATTAGAATAACTAAGGTTCTGAATCTGAAATACACTAGGACCTTAGAATAAGTAAGGTTCTGAATCTGAAATACACTAGGACATTAGAATAACTAAGGTTCTGAATCTGAAATACACTAGGACCTTAGAATAAGTAAGGTTCTGAATCTGAATTACACTAGGACCTTAGAATAACTAAGGTTTAAGATATTTATTTTTCTAAATAATATAAATTCACTTCACAGAGAAATACTAGCATCCTTAGGTATACATTGAAATTGTAAACAAAGGATAGAAATTAACTAAAATGAGATAATTATTTGTAGGAAAAGCGCTCGTAGCGGAGCTTGACTTGGCGATCTTAACCGATCAACAAGTTAAGCAACGCTTGCTGCGGTCAGGAGTTGGATAGGTGTGTGCTAGTGGCATTGTTCAACTGAGCCCTTCCGTGCTTCGGAGGGCACTAGCCTTACCACCAATCCGCACTGGGCCCGCGTGGTGGTCCAACTCCTCTCTCTGAGAGGAAGGCTCGAGTCCCAGCAGTGGGAACAAAATGGGCTGATTATGATTATTACGAACGGTAACTAAACTACGTAATTATAAGGTGTGTGTATGACTGTTTTTATTTGAATAAATAAATACTGTTTTTATTTGAATAAATAAATACAATTTAAAAACAACTGCTTTTTATTCCACCCTGATTCATCCTGACGCCCTCCCCTCACTACCCCCATTATGATTGTATACATACTTTTTAAACTGACATTGTCACTAATGCAAGAATTAACTAGTAGTAACCTAGTATGAGAGCTAGTAGCCACTCTATTCTCCACACTGTAAAGCTGGTAATTGATGATTTGGTTACCTATTTATTTGTATCAAGTTATTTTACTACTACTAATTAAGGTTATCATGGATATGTCATGTGCCTACTGCACATGACATATCCATGATAACCTTAATTCTAAGTATATTTGTAAACAGTGCTTTAATATTTGTTCAAATAAATTATTATTTATTATTATTCCTTTTATTCAAAATAAATCACGGATTTCACCCGATCCTTTACAAAGGCATAAGTGGGGCTGTAGCCAACACTTAGAGGCCTGTTTGGTATAAAAATACAAAGTAGTATAAAAAAAACAGAAACTTTTGGATGGATGGTGACATGGTATATCTATTATAAAAATGGGTAAAATGACAAGGCTATTGAAATGATTTTATTAGTGATAAAAAGATAGTGGGCTATGGACGAGACTACGGCACCTGCCAAATTCAGTCTCATTTTAAAATTTTAGGGCAGGTGGTGACTTGCCACCCACTAAACGGGCCCCCCATAAAGGCCACCATGAATGGTGACAGAAAGGGCAACGTTGGTGTGGCTGGCTAAAGTGTGTCGAGAGGTGTGCTGCGGTTTCACTGAAGCGCTACTACCGGCGTTATGCCCTTTAACACTAACTTATTATTATTATTAATGTAAGAAACGGGATATATACCATGTATTATTGTGAGCTCTCGATATTTGGGCACAGTTGCATGCGCCATGTTCACGAGTAAACTGAAGTATCTGAGGGTAGGTGTTGTTATGAGCAGACGAAACGGACTACCCTCTTCCGCACACGTTTCTTGCGTTCCGGCTTATTACCAATGACACAACAGTCACTTGGAACTCGATCTGGGTCTCGACACACAACTCACGGTACCTGCTCGCGAGCTTGTTCCGGAACTTGTTCGGTTTTTGCAAAGATGAACCACTGGACTCCAGGTTCTCGACAGTTGAAACACATCCTCTCCATTTAAATTCCTATATTTGGTAATTTCGATTGCCTCCCTCACCAATCTAGGTATATAGTGGCGTTCTGTCGAGATTGTCTGAGGGTTATGTAACTCAATGCAGTTACATACCAAGCATACGACTGTGCCCAAACATCGACGACCTTATTAATAAACTTGGCTTACACCCGGAGTAGTTAAAACATCTATCTGTCAATTTTTCGCTTGCAGTAAATGTCACGCGTGAAAGCAAGACAAAGCATGTTACAGCTAATATAGGTTTACGCAACGTTTATTAATAAAGGCCCGACAGCTCACAATAAATACAATACGTGGTAAATATCCCGTTTGTAACGTTAACTCTTGTATACATACTTGGCGACAACTCCGACGCGTACGTTTTCAGGAGTGAGGAGAGAGAGCAACTCGTCGATAAGCTCCGGCCGCCACTCCGTTATCAGGTAGTACGCGCTCAACACGTCCTCCATCGGGAACTCCTGCAAAATTATAATCAAAAACTTTAATGCATCAAAGGTCGCACGGCCAGACACAATAGAAATTTCATTGTTATAATGACATTGACCCTTGAAGGGATAATAAAAGATATATTTAGTGACCCTTCCGCTGGAAACAATGCACAACCTTCTAATATATACGACGGCGCCGGCCGCAGCTGATAGCGCTGCCGAGCGCGCGCACTAACCTGTTGTGCGATGCGCCTCTGACGCGCGCGCTCCGCACTATCAATATTATCGCGGCTGAAGTGGACCTGTTTTGTTGTGCTCTGAGCGAATTCAAAAAAAATAGCTTTACATATTCTATGCTATAGAAACTAACTATTTAATAGGTATGATAGATAATATAGCTACTCTATTGCATTGGGTTTATTACCTGTAATGATAGATGTAAGTTTTTAGATAAATAAATAAAAATTAAAAAAATAAAAAATATTATAAACGCGAAAGTTTGTGAGTATGGATGTGTGGATCTTTGTTATGTACTCATTAACGCTCAAACGGCTGGGGCAATTTGGATGATATTTGGTATGGAGGTAGATGAGGCGCTGGATTAACACAGTCTACTTTTCATCATCATCATCATCATTCATCACCACGCGTTGAAATAGCGTAATATGCTTGGGCACAGCATAGACAAAATAACAAGCTCTCCGCCTACGTCAAGGTCGTAATGATAACTTATGTTCTATCAATAGAGTTCTGTCAAAGATGACAGTTTCTGATAGCTTAGTCATAAACACTCAATGATTTTGACAGGTCGATACACTAGACTCCGCTAGGTATTAGGTATATTCATCTATGCACTAGACGTGCTCGGCATGTCATGCATCGTTCTTGTTCAGCCGACTGTAGTCAAGCGATTCCAACGAACGAAAAAGTATTCACGATGCCTTTTGTACTTAGTAATGTTGTAGAAGTATACTGTGGGATTTTATGTTTTTTTATTTAGGAATTTCAGTTTATAAATCATGTTGGATTAAAGCTTTCCATTCTAAAATTTACATGGAGATTCAAAAACAATATTTTTTTTTTTTTTACTAAAACATTAATGTAATGTAAAAATAGAACAATGTTCAAACTAAACGAAAACTATTTTAGTAAAAAACGACTGGCGGGATTTCACATTCAATTGCGACAATTGTGTTTTAATTTACCGCGTGAACATAGATAATACCAAACAATGAGTTCAAGCGAATCTGATTCGGAAATAGATGACTCCTTCTGATTTAAAAGCTGAGGCCGAATTATCATAAAACAATTTACTTCCTCCGATATCCAAGGAGCGATATATGGTAACTTATGAAAAATGTATGAAGTGGAAGGCAGAAAAACAAGCCAACAGTTGGTCTGAAAATACCATTTTTGAGAACAGCATTATACAAGCCTCAACCAGTAAGAAAGCCATCCCGGCCTCGTATATAACCGGCCAGAACAGCTTACTTACTGGATTCTGCAGTAATGAACTATTGTATTGTGTTTTGTGTTAATCATGTTGCTTATTATATACAGGGTGACTGGTTGAACACTTTACATATTGATATATAGTGCTCAGTACTCGATTCTCGTTCTAATTAAGAAAAAAAATAGGTGCCTAATATTTACCTAATTTAACTTTAATTGTCTACTCAAAACAATAAACATGGTCACTCGCGGCGCGCGTGTAGTAATAGCGGGCGGCGCGGCCCTTTGGGTCATTAACCCCGTTCCGACGCAGCTTGATTCCTTTGAACGCGGCGCGGCGCTTTGGGTCATTAACCCCGTTCGGACGGTGTCCATAATTTTCGAGTTATAGCAAATTCATAGAATGAAGGTTTCCTCTGTAGTTTAACGGTATTTTTTTAATTTAATTTTTTTAAACGTTTCATGTGACCAAGAATTATCATGTCCTTGTTTATGTAAAGTGTTCAACCAGTCAGTCTGTATATTGATGCGTACGGAACTGTACGCCGGTAAGTAAGTCAAAGTCAAAGTCAAAATCATTTATTCAATTTAGACATCAAAGACGCACTTATGAACGTCAATTTTTCATTATAATGTACTTTAAAGCCTATATTAATAAAGGTACAGACCGCGCGGCGAGAGTTTGGCTTTGACCGTTATTGCGCAGAAGTCAAAAATTGGGTATCACAGGGTGGCTAGAGGGACGAAGGACTCTTGTCTCTCTCTGTCACATCGAAGACGAGGGACTCTTGTCTCTCTCTGTCACATGGCGCGACAGTACCCATGCGCAGTAATCCCCTCCACCCGAAGGTCAAAGCCAAACTCTCGCCGCGCGATCTGTAATAAAGGGTAGATGGGAAGGTACTCACAGGAATGCGGGCTAATCCGTGTGAGTCTTCCTCTGGGTCGTGCTGGCTGGTGACCGTCTGAGGAATTCGGGCTGATGTCTCACTTGGGGGTAAAGTTTGTCCCGTGAGCACTGGGGTCACGAGCAATCGCGATCACGTATATCGACCGAGCGTGCGCTCGCGCCGGTGCTAAAAAGGTGACTGTTGGCTCGGCGTTGAATCGCCGAGCAGGGGGCGGCGAGGGGGGCCGCATTCATCGTATTGACGTCGCGGTTCGGGCGCGAACATATTCGATCGCCAGTTTACCTGCAGTATATGGACGTGCGAGGTGACCACACTCCGGGCCTCCTGCACGTCCTTGAAGCGGAACTCCAGCGCCATCAGGTCGCGCTGCTCCTCCCACACCCAGCGGTGCGCGCCTTCCGCCCGCAGCATGCTGATGTACTGGAAACACGAAACTAACTCCTTTACAATTGGCAAAACAAACAAACAAACATCTGGAAGATAAATGAGATTGTAATATCGCATGGGCTACGAAGATAAATAAATAATCTTCGTCAACAGTCAAAACATGCTTGTATATCCCTGTTGTAGTGTAGTATCCCTTATGTACCCTCTTAGATGTATGATTAAGTTAGATTCTTACATTATAGCATTATGTACAAACCTATGTGGTTTATGAATGCTATGTTAATTACTTCAAAAATGTATGTACTTTTAATTTGGTAAATAAATTAAAAATAAAAAAAATAAAAATTACTGGTGTACCTCTGCAGGGCTATTATGTGTCTCAGTTGCTAACAAGTATTAAATGTGTTCATTATTGATAAGATATAATCTGTAGTTACAGCTTCAAAGCTACCACCTATTGCTAAAGTGAACGTTTGAAGCTAAATTTTGACCATAGATAATACAAAATATTTTCCGTAACCTCAGTTCGACCTCTATCGCGCAACCTAACGGATCTCTCCTTTCGAAAATTAATAATTCGGGGTTTGTTGGAGTTGCTTCGACTCCCTTTCGCATAATCTTCTCGGACGATAACGTCAATTTATCGAAATACATCAACATCCAAAATATAGTGAATCTTCTGACTCCCGGTGCAAATTTGTGGTGTACTTCAGCAACAACAAACCTGGATGCCTGTAAGATAACGCCGCCTAGTTTGTACCCAGGTAGACTAAGTATAAGAACAGGCCTTAGTACTATATCTTAGATTTACTGCCCTAGGACGGGCGTGTCTAAAGCCAACCACAAAATAATATCTGGTGAGTCCTTCCATACTTTTCGTATTAAATACCCCCTTGTTTCGACAATCAAATAAAAAATACAGTCCATTATCATACATTATTTTGGTCCTACGACCCGAATTTTCATTGTACGGCCCTTTTTTCGCTTCGTTTTGTACTAATTTCGACTTTTTCTTCTAAATTCATCATCAGTAGAAAAATATATATTTGTTGAAGGTAAGCCCAACAAAAGTTGTGTCTACCTTTAAAAATCTCACATCTGTAATACGCAAGTCAAACTCCCTTGGTATTATTGGAGTTACATTGTCTTTGAATTTATCTGTGTTATCTGTGGTCAAAGTTGATAACGTTCATACTTCTCTGTGCATACTTCATCCGTTCCGTTCTTGTATTGTAAACAAAGATTATTTCTCGCGATTTTCCTATATTTTCTCGCTTTTCGTTGGGTTTTCGTGGGTAATATATCGAAATGACGTGTAACAATGAAGCCGCAGTGGCAGATATGGATAGAACTGCCCGTGACTACGCAATAATGAGGCTGGAGTACTTTGTAGAAAGTGAAATGGTGACTTTATCTTTAGAAGATCTTCGCGATTTAGAAAGTCAATTTCATGCCGCACAAATTAGAGTTATTGCACGCACTAGCCCATTGTCGCGAAAGGACGAAATGTCAGTTACGTTCACATTTGAAGAAATGGTGAAACAACTCAAATCACGAATACTTATAAGCAATAACAGTGATGTCAAGCCGCCGGTAAAAGTTCACGATTCTATACAGGCCCGCTTACCTAAGGTGACAATAAAGACGTTTGATGGCACTTTGGAAGGTTGGGTGTCTTTTATCGCTCTTTTTGACTCTCTTATTCACAAAAGGGACATCAGTCCAGTAGAGAAATTGCACTACTTGTTGTCGAGTGTCGAAAGTAAGGCTTATGCTTTAATTAAAAATTTTCCACTTACGGAGGCAAGTTACAATGATGCTTATCAGTTGTTGCATAGACATTATGACAAAAAAAGGCAAATTGCCACTCATTATTATGATAAATTAATCAATTGTGAACCAATAAAAACAAAATCAGCTTCTGAACTTGAGAGATTACATAGGACATTCTCAGAAAACTTGTCAGTGTTGGAAAAGTATGCCCTTCCAGACAGGAACTTCATGTTATTCCATTTATTGTGGACTAAGCTTGATAGGTCTTCTCGGGAAGCCTTCCAATTAGAATTCAACAGCGATGAGATTCCATTGTACTCTCAAGTCCAAGAATTTATTGATAAACAATGTAGGGCTTTGGAAATGTCTCATGCAACTATAACTAAACCTATAGTATTAAAAAATAACCAAAACAAACCAAAATCATCTTTTGTTGTTTCCACAGAAGATTGTGCCTTTTGTTCTTGTCAGCAGCACAGTCTCAAAACCTGTGAAGGATTTTTGAAATTAGACCCCCTTTCACGTTTTAAATTTGTTAAAGAAAAAGGACTTTGTATCCTGTGTTTTGCTAAAAATCACCGTGTAAAAGCTTGTCGTGCCTCGTCCCGTTGCAACGTGTGTAACTTTTCACATCATTCATTGCTCCATCTACAAAAACCAACACAGCCTACACTCTCTCAGGCAAGTGATTTAAACTGTAATAGCAATAAAAATATTGTCCTTACCTCTGCAACTGATAGAAATACAGTGCTCTTTTCGACTGCTCGAGTTTTAGTTCTTGATAGCTCTGGTAACTTTCAGCCAGTGAGAGCATTACTGGACTCAGCAAGCGCTTGTAATTTTATTTCTCGTGATTGTGTTGCACGTTTGGGACTTACAATAAATCAAACAAGCCATTCAGTGAGTGGTATTGGCCATTCAACAACTGAACCTCTCGGCTCACTTGTGTGTGAGATGAGGCCTGTTACTAGGAACATATCGTCAAATTTAAAATTTGAAGCTCTCATTTTATCGTCGATATGTGCAGACCAACCTTCTCGTTCTATCGATTCGTCAACATGGTCTCACATAAAAAATCTGGAGCTAGCTGACCCAGATTTCAATCATCCAGCCCCAGTAGATATGTTGCTCAATGCAAATATTCTCGTTTCTTGTTTGCTACCTGGGATCAAGCGTGGTCGACCAGGACAACCCATTGCACTGAACACACATCTAGGTTGGGTTCTGATGGGTGCTTGTGATGTGAATGAGTCATCACTACTATCGTGTCGTCATGGCTCTCCAAAAAATTGCCTTTTTGTTTCCAATAATTCATTGGATGATTCCTTGAAGAAATTCTGGGAAATAGAAGAAATTAGTCATAAACCTCAAATCTTATCAAAAAATGACAAGCTTTGTGAAAAGTATTTTGTTGAAAATCATTCTCGAACAGATGAAGGTAGATTTGTTGTCCCTCTACCGTTTATCGATTTGGACAATAAACCAACCTTTAGCAATTCTCGGGAGATTGCTCTACGGAGATTCTCATCTGTCGAACGCAGGTTGCAACTAAACCCTGAATATAAAAAGGCTTATGTTTCCTTCATGGAAGACTATACAGCTCGTGGTCATCTAGAGGAGGTAGAGCCCCCCTCTACCAAAGACGGGAAGTTTTATTACATACCTCATCATGGGATTCTGAGGCCTGATTCGGTAAGCACACCCATGCGCGTAGTATTCGATGCGAGTGCCAAAGACGCTTTCGGAGTATCTTTAAATAATACTCTCCTTCCTGGACCAAAACTGCAAACAAACATCTTCGATCTTTTGTTGCGTTTTCGCTGGCACGCAGTAGTTTTTACTGGTGACGTACAGCAGATGTACAGACAGATTTTGGTTCCAGTTGAAGATGCAGAGTATCAGCGTATAGTCTGGCGTCCCGCTCCTACAGAACCGATTCGTGATTATAGGCTCAAGACTGTGACCTACGGAGTTTCTTCCGCTCCATTTCAAGCTCTTCGTACAATGGCTCAGCTGTATATAGATGCTGCTGAAGAGTACCCAGCTGCTTCTACAGTGTTAGCAAGAGACCTATATGTTGATGATATTGTTACCGGAACAGACTCTACCTCGAGTGCTCTACAACTCCGATTGGAGCTTTCCAAAATTTTATCGACTGGTGGCTTCCATTTGAGAAAGTGGACTTCGAACTGTCAAGGTTTTCTCAGTGATCTCCCTTCATCGGACTTGTACTCTGAGCAGTTCAGGAGTTTCGAAGAAATGGCTGACGTTTCACTAAAAATATTAGGGCTCTTATGGCAGCCTCAATCCGACTCCTTTGGCTTTCGAGTTGCAGAAGTTGCTGACAGTCGTTGCACAAAGCGGATCATACTCTCCGAAATTGCACGGATTTACGACCCTCTAGGGTTTCTCAGTCCTGTGACGTTTTATGCCAAATATTTAATGCAACTTCTTTGGACTTCTGGCGTTGCGTGGGATGAGGATGTGCCCGAACATGTCGCATCAGAGTGGTCACGCTATAAGAAACAATTTTCTGCATTAGCGTCTCTTTCGATTTCTCGTCGTATGGTAAACAATTTTGTAGAGTTGCAAATCCATGGCTATTCTGATGGATCAGAGCGCGAGTACTGCGCTGTGATTTATCTTCGCGTCATTGATGCAAACGGCGCCTGTTCTGTCCACTTTTGCTGTGCAAAAACTAAAGTTGCACCTCTTCGCAAGCTGTCTATCCCTAGAATAGAGCTTCAAGCCGCTGTCTTGCTTGCTGACTTGATTAAGTCTGTCGTCCTGGCATTGGAGCCATTCCATCGGATTGACAATATTTTCGCTTGGTCCGACTCTACCGTAGCTCTATCTTGGATAAAGTCGTGTCCATCCAAATGGAAAACCTTCGTCGCAAACCGTGTTAGCCACATTCAAGAAATTGTGGCTCCGGATCGATGGGGACATACCAGTACCTTATCGATGCCTGCAGATGTTGGCTCTCGAGGGATGCTCCCTGCCGATCTAGTGCGGTGCGAGATGTGGTGGCGAGGTCCATCATGGCTTTCGCAGTCTGAAGACCATTGGAGTGCCTCGTTTCATGCTTCACCTACGTTATCTGACTCTAATGTTCAGGAAGAGCAACGAATTTTTAGCCTCTTGACTACTGTCGACGTCAACGTTGTTGACAATCTTATAGATAAATTTTCATCACTCTCTAAATTGAAGAGAGTCTTATCGTATTGTTTTAGATTCTATCGTAATGCAAAACTACCCATGAAACAGGAAGTCGGTCCCTTAGCGGTGACGGAAGTTCGGGATAGTTTTATGTTTTTAATTAAACATGCACAACAGGATACGTTTGGACCGGAAATTCACAAGCTCAAAACTGGCACACCTAATGCTCTATGCAAGAGTCTGCGCAAGCTCTCTCCTTTTCTCGATGAAGCGGGTTTCCTCAGGGTGGGCGGTCGTTTGGCTCACGCTGAGGTTGCATTCAACGTGAAACATCCTTTGCTGCTATCGCGCGATCATCGGCTGACTTCGCTGATCATACACGATTATCATGATCGCTTCATGCATCCTGGTGCACAGACCCTTCAAAACTTGCTTGCGCAGGATTTCTGGATCCTCTCGCCAAAACGAGCTATTCGTGCTGTCGTTTCTCGCTGTGTCAAGTGCTTCCGAGCAAATCCTCAACGCGTCCCTGCTCCTCTTATGGGAAATTTACCCTCGTTCCGAGTAAATCAGGTTAAACCATTTTCCAGCTCTGTGGTGGATTATGGTGGCCCTTTCGATATCGCCTTAGGGCGTGGTCGTAACGTCAGAACCTTCAAAGGGTACATTTGTGTTTTTGTTTGCACTTGCACGAAAGCTGTACATATTGAATTGGCGTCGGAGTTGTCAACAGACGCTTTCTTGGCAGCATTAAAAAGATTTGTCGCCCGCCGTGGTAGGTGCAGTCAAATAATTTCAGACCAGGGTAGGAACTTTGTCGGTGCCAGTAATTATTTGAATACTCTCATGAGCGACGCTGCTTCTTCGCAAGAAATCAAATTTTCTTTTAGCCCTCCTGGAAGCCCGCACTTCAATGGATTAGCAGAGGCAGGGATCAAGGCAGTCAAAACGCACTTGGCTCGCGTAGTCGGTCATCAGCGCTTGACTTATGAAGAGTTTTACACCGTACTCTCTCAAGTTGAGGCAACTTTGAACTCGCGACCCCTTACACCCCTAAGTTGCGATGCAAATGATTTTACTGCTTTGACACCTGGCCATTTCCTCACTATGGAGCCTTTGTCGTGTCTACCCGAAGAAAATTTTGTAGATCAGTCTATCAGTCCTCTTCATCGTTGGAAACTGATCCAGAAAATGCATCAAGACTTCTGGCGTAGATGGCAAAATGAATATATACACACTTTGCAACAGCGAGTAAATTGGAACAAGAGCCGCGATAACCTTGCTGTAGGTACGCTGGTTCTAATTGTCAATGAACAAACCAGCCCCCTTCTGTGGAATTTGGGAAGAGTCGTAGCTCTACATCCCGGGGCTGACAAAATTTGTAGAGTAGCAACAGTAAAAACTGCCGTTGGCGAGTACAAAAGACCTGTTGTTAAACTTTGCCCTTTGCCTATCGCACTCGACAACAATTAGTATGCTTTCCTTCTTTCGTGTTTTAATTATATGTGTTTTTTATCGTTGTGTCGTTACTAAAAATTCAATTCATTTTATCGCGAATTTAAATTTTATTTTGGTCTTTTCGTAAATACACTGCATTTAGGTGGGCGGAATGTTCATTATTGATAAGATATAATCTGTAGTTACAGCTTCAAAGCTACCACCTATTGCTAAAGTGAACGTTTGAAGCTAAATTTTGACCATAGATAATACAAAATATTTTCCGTAACCTCAGTTCGACCTCTATCGCGCAACCTAACGGATCTCTCCTTTCGAAAATTAATAATTCGGGGTTTGTTGGAGTTGCTTCGACTCCCTTTCGCATAATCTTCTCGGACGATAACGTCAATTTATCGAAATACATCAACATCCAAAATATAGTGAATCTTCTGACTCCCGGTGCAAATTTGTGGTGTACTTCAGCAACAACAAACCTGGATGCCTGTAAGATAACGCCGCCTAGTTTGTACCCAGGTAGACTAAGTATAAGAACAGGCCTTAGTACTATATCTTAGATTTACTGCCCTAGGACGGGCGTGTCTAAAGCCAATCACAAAATAATATCTGGTGAGTCCTTCCATACTTTTCGTATTAAATACCCCCTTGTTTCGACAATCAAATAAAAAATACAGTCCATTATCATACAAAATGTAATCTTAAAAAATGGCGGCTCTATGTCACTTTTCTAGCGACTTCCAAAAATGTATTTTTTTTTATTTATTTCTTAAGAACAGTTATAGCCTACGAAGAAATAATATCAGGAACAGTAACTGCCTTAAAAAAATGACCCAACAAAAGTCGTGTTCAAGTAGGCGGGGCTTAAAAGTCGTGTTCAGTACGTCATCAGTCGGACATTGTTCTTGCAAGCGAGCACACGTGAAATCTTCGCATACATTTTCATTTTTATCATTGTGAACTACAGCTGTGAATCATCATGCCAGCATGACGTGCTGTGAAGTGGTGCAGGATCCGTACAAGATAAAACTGTCCAGGAATCACTTTTATTAGTAAGTAGCAAAACTATAATTATATTCATAGATGTTCAAATAGGTAAACAAACCGAGATGGTCAATACTATGCAAAATAAAGTCAGTCTGTTTTTGATATAATTTTTTTTTTTCAGAATTGAATATTGAAATGTAACAGCAATGTATTTTGTTTTATTTTCATTTCCTTGCCGATCCATTGCAGGAAAATAAATGCTTAAGCTAGAAAGACAAGATTCTGTGAAATCCAGCATTATATACTAACTCCGTTCATTTTGACGAAAAAATTACTTGAAAGAAATTGTCTATGTACCATCTTACACAAAACTGCAGTACCTCCCAGTTTGTACAGGAAGAACCTACTATTTTTGTAGTTATGTTGTTATGTATATCAAATCTTATATTAAGGATTTTTATGCTGATGATTCGTCCCGAAAAAACATCAACATCTCTAAGAAATACTACAGAAAATGAATAATTAACAGTAATAAACGATTACCTACAGTTGCATAATATAACATTAAAAATAGTTAATTGTTTAGTTGAATTAAAGTACGTTTAATTTTTCAAGGTAATGAAAATTCACCCTCTGCAAATTTTGAAGTGGTTTACTTGAGTTGCTCATAAATCGGTCAGTAATATCAACACAATGCTTTTCTAAAATAAATAATAATGAAGGTATTCTGCGACCACTGAAAAACATCACCAGACAAATAACGAATATTAAATATAAGCGATTTTTTTAAATCTCACTTCACTACATTGCGAAAAAAGAGTCTTCTAATTACTTCTAGACAAAAACTTAATAAATAAAGCATATTTCGTGGGACATAGAGTTCATTGAATATTAAAAAGGAACCGATATAAAAATATCACGAATAAAAGCATTGTTTATATTATTGACTTGGTCCAATGTACTTGTTACATTACATCGTCCACGTCGATATGGCTCAGCTGTCGTAGTAGACATTGCAGCACGCGCATGGACCAATCCCGGCTTTCCTTCTGAATTTAAACCAATCACCAAACATGTCTATTTGTAACCTCGGAAGTAATTCGTATTTGGAATCATACGTCGTTTTGGTTTGAAAGACCACTTTTTGTGTGAAATTTGTTCTGAGTTATGCTTCCTGACATTATTTCTTCGTTGGTTATAGCATCATTACAGCTTACCCAATACAATGCTACACTTACCTAAATCTATTTAATTATTACTACGCTAATTATTTAACATAGGTACTTATTTATTATTTCACAATTCATTATTTTCACATATTTTATATGCAGTCTCTGTGAACTCTGCCGGGCCACAGAGAAAAATATCCGTCTCTTCAGAAATTAAATTTAGTATTCTGTACCTCATAACTTTCGACTGAGTGAACCGATTATCAAAATTCTTTTTTGTTTGAAAGCTGGTGCTTTCCGTGTGGTCACATTTAAGCTTCAAATCAAATTCGGTCCAGTAGTTTTTGAGTTACACTCCAATAACTAAATAGAATGGAGGTCGGTATCAAATTTTTCAAGTTGTACTTGTCACAACTCCAGGGCTGCGTTCCAGCAAGCTTTAGGTACATTATTTGATCTAAAATTCAGACCAAATAATGTTCGGCCAAGATTTCATCGAGCGTTGTTAGAACGTCTTTTACCATTATCTGGCAAAAACCAGTTTGACATATATAACTTAGGTGTTAGCTTTGTTGGTTTCAAACTAATTAGGTTAAAAACTATTAATTATTTATTTTAGTTATTTCCATAGCGTTATGACTTATGGCATACTGCTCTGGGGATGTTCTGCAGATATTAATTCTATTTTTATACTGCAAAAAGGGCTATACGAGCGATCTACAGTTTAGCTCCCAGAGTTTCCCTTAGACAGAAATTTAAAGACATAAACATTCTAACTGTTGTCTCTCAGTTTATCTATGAAAATCTAATGTATGTAAAGAAAAACATTAGCAGTTTTGATAAAAGGAGTGATGCTCATTCCATCAACACGCGAAATAAGCACAAGCTATCCGTACATGTAACGCGTCTCCACAGAATAAGTCATTCTTTTATGGGACAATGTTTACGATTCTATAATAAAGTTCCCAATGTTATCCGAGATTTGCCTATTAATCAGTTTAAAATTACTATTAAAACTAAACTCTGTCAAAAAGGTTATTACAAAATTTCGGATTACTTGGAGGATAAAACAGCTTGGGACTGATCACTCCAGGATCTATCTACTCGTGTACTAAGATGTCAAAGTGTAGCGTGTCTTGCCCTACTGATACCATTATTATGTTCTCTTTTGTAAGGCAACACACTGGAGCTAATATTTGTAGTACCTAAGTAAAAACATTGTAAAAACATCTGTATAAAAAGAATGGCCCCGAGTTTTTTGCCGCTTCTTCTCGGTTGGCTCAACGTATTTTGGAACGCGGCGGTAGGCTTTAAAGTACATTATAATGAAAAATTGACGTTCATAAGTGCGTCTTTGATGCCTAAATTGAATATATGATTTTGACTTTGACTTTGACTTTAGGGTATTATAATTACTCTCCACTGGTCAAGAATATATATTTAGGCACTTCAAGTTTAGTACAAATAAATAAACCGGTCCATTCGTTGTGGAAATGCAACAAAACACTCTGTCACTTTTGACAGCCGACCAAGAATTGGCTCTCTCAAAAGGTAGAAACATTTTGGCCGGTCGGGACAAAATTTGTTCTGACATGTGTCGTGAAACGGGCGTGATCAAATCTTGATCCGTGCAAATTTTGGCCTATAGACGTCGTGGACCGGCAGTTCTGCCAAACTTTGGCTTGTCCTGTAGCTTGCTGGAACGCAGCCCAGTAAGCGGAAATGTTAGTAAGTTGATGACTGAAACACTGTTTTAAAACACTGTTTCTGTTTTAAAACACATCTGCTGGACGCGGGTCCTAACCACTGGATTGAATTCCATAACCCTAAAGTCTTGTCCACCGAACGCCATTACATACCAAGGCTAGTAAAGGAAACTATTGAGATCTCGAAATGCCAGAATTTCAATCGAGGTGATGGGTTTCAACTCGCCAGTGCGTGGAATCCAGTATTAGGTTGTTTTAAAAATAAAAGTCCGCGTTCAAAATGTGTTCAAAATACTATACGCAGTGATACAGTGAGTGTGTTTTGTCGGGACTTAGGATCGAGTTCGAGTTCCAGTGATAACCGTAGCAAAAGACTAAGAAAGAGGGTAGATCGTTATGTCTGCACCTAACTTTTAAACTTTTCGACCAACCACCCGCATTCTTCAGTCTTCCCGTGAACATGGTGCATGTAACTGCGCCGAAATATCGGGAGCTCATTCCACAACCTTACCACGGTAAATATCCCGTTAATAATCATATAACTTTGATGACTGAAGTTGTCAAACTGACATAGAGCCGCCATTTTCTTAGATTTTTTCAACATTAGTTAGCAACTGAGATACATAATAGCCCTGCAGGCCGCCGCGCTTTAACCCTAAAGCCACGTTTTGATGATAATAGTTGACTCTGACGTAGTGTACTATGTCGCCACTCGGATGGTACTTGTCTCGTGGGAACCGGCCATCCGAGTGCACTCGGACATCTGTTCGCGATCCTAGTACACTAGGACCATCTTCTATTTTCCGAGTGTGCTCTTAAATTTCACTTTTTCAGTGCGAAAAGTTTGAAATATTTGTGGCGATAAAAAATATGTAAAAAGACAAGCCCGCTGAGTTTCTCACCGGATCTTCTCTGAGTCGTGTTCGTGTTCGGATCCGGTTGTCGATTTAAGATAAAACTTGTACTGACCTGGAACACGAGTGCGACGATGTCATCGACATGCACCACCCCGTCCTCCGTGAGGTCCACCTGCACCCCGAAGAACCCGAACCCGCGCGCCCCGATGCGCGTGCCGCCCACTAAACTGGAAACACATATATCATTATATATCACTAAATTTAGACTCACGAAAACTAAAAATAAGTCCTTCTTAGGCAATTGTGTACGTTTCTATAATAAAATCCCGAAAGACATTACTGAGCTCACTGAAGAGAAATTCAAGTTACGTGTCAAAAATATACTAATGAAAAAAGCCAATTATAAATTGAGTCACTACTTAGAAGACAAAGATGCCTGGAAGCTTTCCACTTCTGCCTAGTAGCCAACTATTGAATAAATTTGTTATTTTAATACTACTCATATGTAACCTCAATGTACAAAGACTTGAAAAAATAATGGCCCTCGAGTTTCTTGCTGCTTCTTCTCGGCGGTGGTTCTTTTCCGAAGACAGCGGTAGAATCATTTAAAAATTTTGACGTTCATAAGAGTGTCTATGATGCCTAAACTGAATAAATAATTTTTGAATTTGAATTTGAATTTGACATTACTCCTTCTTCATGCCATCAAGTATCGAGACAGTCAATTCATGGTACGAGTATACAGGGTGTTTGGTAGAGGGACCGACAAACCAAATGAGCGTGTTCGGGGGACCACTTGGAGAATACAAGTTGGCCAAGAAAAATCCCCGACCACCCAATTTGTTTAACTTTTTTTTGTGATTTTTCTCTTTTTCTCCGAAATTGTACCTATTTACCACCATAACATTTGTAATATTTGTAAAAACTAAAAACATCCGGTCTAAAACATACTTTACAAATGTTATGGTGGTAAATAGGTACAATATTGGAGAAAACGAGAAGATTTACAAAAAAAGTTAATAAACATTGGGGTGTCGGGGATTTTTTTTTGGCCAACTTGTATTCTCCAAGTGGGCCCCCGAACACGCTCATTTGGTTTGTCGGTCCCTCTACCAAACACCCTGTATACAGCGTGTAACACAACGCTGTAGCAATACTTTTTTATAGTATTACTTTTTAAAGCACTAACGCCTGCTTAGCGATACCAAACATTGGAATTTATAGAGAGAAATGCACATCCTCGGACGGGATTCGAACCCGCGTCTTCTGGCTCTCCGTGTCAGACGCCATTGACCAACTAGGCCACCGAGAGAGTTCAAATTCGATGCTCGGACTCGAATCTCGAAATTTTTATTCATATAGTTATATATATATGAATAAAATTAAGTAAAATGAATGAATGTAAACAATTATACCATTCCCACTCTAAAAAGCTTATTTTATTCACTGTCTGTTTTGGTGTTTGAATTTAGAACACACCAATATATCCTCCATCATCCATATCTCCATCCCAATGTTTATATACAACTTTCTTGCGCAAAAAATACTTGATACAAACTTCTTGCGAAAAGAATACTCGACATACAAACTCTTTGTGCAAATAACACCTCGAGATTTGATTAGTCGATATTTGAGACAAGGAGTTTAGTATTAGAATAAAAACTGCATTGTGTTTTTGCTGCGATTATAGAAAAAATATATAATAATAATAAATAAATGACTCTTATGTTTAGTAATTGTTCCAATTTAAATGTGCATTTTAATTAATTTAACCTTCCTTTTTTGTCATTGTTTATTGTCTATTTTCGTTTTAGATTATTTCTTTTTCTCGTAGTCATGTAGTAGATTATAGTATGCAACTCTTGAATAAAACGGATTTATATCGAGGGCCATGAATCACTCGCACCGCTCAGGATTCATTCGTTAGAATCCTTCACTTACTCGTGATTCATCTATGACCCCCGCTTTATTTACTAATGGCATAATATACTATTTTATTAATAAACGAGGCATTTTTGTGCGAAAAACAAGCATGTTGCAAAGCAAGTGTGTGTGTATGTGTGTGTGTGTGTGTGTGTGTGTGTGTGTGTGTGTGTGTGTGTGTGTGTGTGTGTGTGTGTGTGTGTGTGTGTGTTATGTAATGTTTCCTCACCTATTGCACCAGCCACGCGCCTTCAACGCGGAGAGCAGGCTCCCGGGGCCTTCGTGTCCGAGCAGGTGGGACAGGTAGTGTCCCGGCTGGAACGACAAACCACGCGTTAGTCTGACGTCGGTGTCGGTGAGTCCATGCACACAATATTGTGATAATAGGTACTTTTGAACTATCGTGGTACCGACTTTAACAAGATTTCAGGTTCAGACCTACATTAAGACATGAGTGGTGGAACATAACTCACCCCACTCTTGTAATGCTTCCTGGTGTCCGGTATGGGGAAGTCGATGGAGAGCGAGCGGAGGTCCTTGACGGGGGCGCAGTAGGCGCGCTTCCTACGCAGCGCGGGGGGGAAGGGCGAGCGCTCCCAGCTCGGGGGCGTCACCGCGCCGTCCTCCACCGCGGAGAACAGCGGCACCACCATCGACTCCAGCTCGTCCAGGGATTCTGGGGAATATCCGATTATTTTTCATCTCGGTGGTAGTGCCACGCTGTACCCCATGGGTTACAGCCGAATGAGCTGTATAACTTGCCGTAGCGTGTGGATGTGGTCTATGGTACTATAGCCTTTTCGGAAACCGGCTTGTTCCGGAGGCTGGAATTCTATCAACCTGCGACTGAGACGGTTCGTTATGACCTTCGAAAACAGCTTATAAACATGGCTCAAAAGCGAGATGGGTCTGTAATTGTTAATGTAATTCTTAAGTAAAGTGTTGTCACCTTTCTTGAAGAACAGCACCACCACGCTTTTGTTCCATGCTTCTGGCGTTGAACCTTCAAGTAAGACGGTTAGGTTTATTAAAGAGCTTCTGAAAAAGTACCGGTGTTGCACCCGCTTCCAGAAGCTCAGATGTGATACCGTCGTCACCCAGCGCCTTGTTGTTCTTAAGCTGTTTCAAGGCCATTCTAACCTCGTACAGGCTGATGTCCGGGATATCTTCGGTATAATGTCGGGTCAGCTTGGCTCTTGGGTCTTTGACCGACCTGCTAACAGGTTTAGCGACCGAGGTGTATAGCTGTCCGTAGAAACTCTCTACCTCTCCTAATACTTCTGCTTTGGTCGACGCTACACTGCCGTCTTCTCTCTTCAGCTTCGTCAACTGGCTTTGCCCAATAGACATGTCTCTTGCAAACACTTTTGGAGCCTTTTTTCCGCTCTATCGTCTCTTTAATACGGTTTGTATTAAAGATCCGGATGTCGTGTCGCAAGGACTTCCATATTCGTCTATTGAGCAGCCTATATGCTTCAGCATCATCCGAAGACTGCAGTTTCAATGAGCGTCGTTCAGCCGTGAGGTTGAGGGTATCGTTAGGAGAGTTTCTGTGGTCTATCTGTATGGTTGCCTTTGAAGAACTTAGAACCCACTGTATGGACAGTTTCTACTAACCTGTTATTGATCTCGTCCACTGAAGAGATGTTCTCAAGGCAATCGAAGCGATTGGACAGCTCAAGTTGAAAGCTCTCGGGGTCTTGAATGTGGGCGAACGAGTAGGTCGGAGCGTAGACTTCAACAGACGAGACCTCTCCAGTTTGACATTAATATTCACCGTGCCTCTTACCATTCGGTGATCCCTACCGGTTTTCACCCTGTTGATCACGGAGACATCAGTGAATATTTGCCTTTTGGTGGTCATAATGAAGTCAATCTCATTTCTAGTGGAACCATCGGGACTCAGCCAGGTCCATTTCCTGTGAGGTGGCTTATGAAAGAAAGAGTTTATCATAAAGAGTCTCTCTTTCTCCAGAAAGTCGGCCAACCTCTGTCCCCTACGGTTCCGTTGCCCATAACCCCACCTTCAACTTATCATTGCTTCTTTTACCCAACTTCGCGTTGAAGTCCCCCATAATAACAAGGATGTGCGTTTCAGAGGCATGTATGGCCCGACTTTAAATCTAACTCAGAGGCATGTATGGCCGAAGTTTAAAGACATAAACATTATAACTGTTGTCTCTCAGTTTATCTATGAAAATCTAATGTAAGTAAAAAAACATTAGCAGGATTTGATAAAAGGAGTGATGCTCATTTCATCAACACGCGAAATAAGCACAAGCTATCCGTACATGTAACGCGTCTCCACAGAATAAGTCATTTCTTTATGGGACAATGTATACGATTCTATAATAAAGTTCCCAATGTTATCCGAGATTTGCCTATTAATAAGTTTAAAATTACTATTAAAAATAAACTCTATCAAAAAGGTTATTACAAAATTTCGGATTACTTGGAGGATAAAACAGCTTGGGACTGATCACTCCAGGATCTATCTACTCGTGTACTAAGATGTCAAAGTGTAGCGTGTCTTGCCCTACTGATACCATTATTATGTTCTCTTTTGTAAGGCAACACACTGGAGCTAATATTTGTAGTACCTAAGTAAAAACATTGTAAAAACATCTATATAAAAAGAATGGCCCCGAGTTTCTTGCCGCTTCTTCTCGGTAGGCTCTATATATTTTGGAACGCGGCGGTAGTCTTTAAAGTACATTATAATGAAAAATTCATAAGTGCGTATTTAATGCCTAAATTGAATAAATAATTTTGACTTTGACTAATGTCCTCATACATATCCTCCACCTCATCATCCGGGTGCGACTTCGTCGGTGCGTATACCTGAATGACCTTCAGCGAATATCGTTTGGATACTCTGAGTATTAGGTATACGTCCCTATTGGAAACGCTATCGATCTTAACTATGTTGTTAGTAAGGGACTTGTGGACGAGAAACCCGACACCACCTTGGGACTGTTGGTCGCCCTCCCGGTAGTAGAGCAAGTTACCTGATTTTAGGGTTATCGTGTCATCACCCTTCACGCTCTTCGGACTTGTGATAACCCCAGTGTAACCTACTCATTTCTTCTTCCAGCTCCTAGATCTTCTCGTCTGTCCTCATCGTGCGTATGTTGCATGCGTACCAGGGCCAGTCGTCGTCGTTGGGGGCGGTAGCCAATCTTGCTGTACAAAGTACATAGTTGTCAAAGACATTGGACAGAGAGCCCCGAGGCTCACAGGCTGTGTTCGGAAGCGCACACGCATGCGATGGAGTCACAGTCGACTTGAGATGGGACGTGGCCAGGACTATACAGGAGGTGGAGCTCCTAGTGGGGGCTGTCCGGCTGGTGCGAGGTGTGGGGGGCTCTGTGCATGTCATCCCTGACAAACAATAGCAAGTTCTAGATATTAGATCACGCAGGTTGCGTAGCGCACCAGGACACAGAAAGATGTGTTCATGCCGAAGGCTTAGTCTGCTGTGTAAGGTCTGGACAGGGTACTCCTGTCTGACCCTCCTCCTTGGAAGCCCGAGAACGAAGTAGATGTAACTGCTAACGGTCAACCCATTATCTAACAATCAGCCTTAATCATTCTTAAGTTAATTTGTTGCCCTGTATAAATATGTATCAATCAAATCAAATCAAATAACTTTATTGATTTGTCACAGCTTAAAAGTTTACAGTTACTACGTATATGATTAAAAGGACTCTGTAACATACCCAGATGGTCAGCAATATTGAATATACATTTTAAGTTAATAATAAGTCACTGATTATAATTATTTGAATGGACAAATAAAATGTTACATGCATTAACTAATAACGGTACATAAGTAATAAGCACATTTTAATTATAAATATTGTCAAGGAATTAAATAATAAGAATGGATTTTAATTGTGAATAATGTCAAGGAATTAGATATTTATAATTAAATAAAATATTACGTCATAAATGCTAATCACTCCAATTGTATTTTATCTCTCAAGTAGTACTCGTCAATGGTATAGTAGCATTTGTCAATAAGCATTTTCTTTAGTTTCTATTTAAAATTAGTAAAGTCCAAATCCTTAATGTTATCTGGCAAGTTATTAAACACCTTGGTTGCCATTACATAAATACTTTTACTAAAAAATACAGTTTTTGAAACACAATGCGGATTTTTTTGATTTTGTTACGAGTTTACTAGAACCATGGCCATTTAGTATGGAGTGGTTTAGGAGGCGCAACATATTTATTGAAGTAAGACACCAAAAAAATTAAAAATATGTTCACAATTTCACAATTAAATTGGAGCCAGCACTGACCTTTCCCGAAGACGACGAGCGTCATGATGTTGGCGGAGTACCACTGCTTGTGGAATTTTAGCAGCTCTTTGCGGACGTCGATGCCTTTAGCCTTGGGGATGGTCTCCAGGGTGTCACGGTTGCCTGTCCACAGGGGAAATGGAACGTTAATCATCAGTTATTGACTGGTCGATAACGCAGTAAGTAAATCCCTGCCCTCTGAGCCGCTGGTCCAGGGTTCGATGCTCGGACAAGTTGCACATTAGTGTGCATAAACATGTATGTTTGAGCTGTGCCTGGGTGTGTATGTATCATATCAAGATTATATATATATATATATATATATATATATATATATATATATATATATATGTATGTATTTATATCAGTACAGGCTCCGTCTAGTTTGGGACCTGAATATTAAACAACTATCAGACATAACCTGACCAAACTTGTGGTATATGGTACTCACCAGTGCCAAACTTGTGGTAAGGATGCGTGGGGTCCGCAGTGCTCTTGTTGAGTTGGTCGAGCCTCCAAATGTCCGAGGACATATTCTTCTCGTGCTCCGAGTTGACGGCGCTCAGCTCGCGTCCCGTCGCCGTCTCCGTGAACAACGGCGATATGAAGAACTGCGCGAAACTATAAAAGGAACGCAACTTTAAATACACCCCTCATTATCGTCTTGCTGAATCTTACTAGGAGAGTGAAACTTGTTTAGTTTGGACCTGGATAAGTGAGAAACATCCATAACTGGAACACATGCTGAGGTCCCAACACTTTGGCACTGAATTGCCTCCGTTATTGGGACGAAGCAAACGTCTGTCTGATCTGGTATTCGTTCTTTAGATTTATCATCATTGTTACCTCTATAACTGAGATATCATCATTGTTACCTCTATAACTGAGATATCATCATTGTTACCTCTATAACTGAGATATCATCATTGTTACTTCTATAACTGAGATATCATCATTGTTACCACTATAACTGAGATATCATCATTGTTACCTCTATAACTGAGATATCATCATTGTTACCTCTATAACTGAGATATCATCATTGTTACCTCTATAACTGAGATATCATCATTGTTACCTCTATAACTGAGATATCATCATTGTTACCACTATAACTGAGATATCATCATTGTTACCTCTATAACTGAGATATCATCGTTGTGTTTGTTTACTCGCTTATTCTTATTCTTACATTCCCCACTTAACTGATTTTGAGCCCCAATGACCTTCAGTTTCAGTTTTGTGTTACCAACATACGGATGTTTGTGGAATGCCGAAACGAAGGCTCAAATCGTTATCAGTACGTGAAAAACTGAGGTGAAAAATGACCGTTTATGAAAGTGGGAAAACACCTGATGAAGTCTGTGTCGAATTTAATGTGTCGAATTTAATGTGCCAAATTCTTTGTAGAATAATTCAGAATAAATACAAAATTCAATCATTTATGAATAAAACCATGCTTGAATATTTGCGTGTATTACCGTTGTCCAGAGCTCGCGCCAGGTGTGCAGGCAGCACGTCGAAGTAGTAAGTGGTGTGGTCGGAGGAGGTGGACGCGTTGGAGGACCCGCCATGCTCCGAGAGGAACTTGTTGTGTTCGTTCTATGAGTATAGCTAATGTCACAACTCACATGTGCAGAGCTCGCGCCAGGTGTGCAGGCAGCACGTCGAAGTAGTAAGTGGTGTGGTCGGAGGAGGTGGACGCGTTGGAGGACCCGCCGTGCTCCGAGAGGAACTTGTTGTGTTCGTTCTATGAGTATAGCTAATGTCACAACTCACATGTGCAGAGCTCGCGCCAGGTGTGCAGGCAGCACGTCGAAGTAGTAAGTGGTGTGGTTGGAGGAGGTGGACGCGTTGGAGGACCCGCCGTGCTCCGAGAGGAACTTGTTGTGTTCGTTCTATGAGTATAGATAATGTCACAACTCACATGTGCAGAGCTCGCGCCAGGTGTGCAGGCAGCACGTCGAAGTAGTAAGTGGTGTGGTCGGAGGAGGTGGACGCGTTGGAGGACCCGCCGTGCTCCGAGAGGAACTTGTTGTGTTCGTTCTATGAGTATAGATAATGTCACAACTCACATGTGCAGAGCTCGCGCCAGGTGTGCAGGCAGCACGTCGAAGTAGTAAGTGGTGTGGTCGGAGGAGGTGGACGCGTTGGAGGACCCGCCGTGCTCCGAGAGGAACTTGTTGTATTCGTTCTATGAGTATAGATAATGTCACAACTCACATGTGCAGAGCTCGCGCCAGGTGTGCAGGCAGCACGTCGAAGTAGTAAGTGGTGTGGTCGGAGGAGGTGGACGCGTTGGAGGACCCGCCGTGCTCCGAGAGGAACTTGTTGTGTTCGTTCTATGAGTATAGATAATGTCACAACTCACATGTGCAGAGCTCGCGCCAGGTGTGCAGGCAGCACGTCGAAGTAGTAAGTGGTGTGGTCGGAGGAGGTGGACGCGTTGGAGGACCCGCCGTGCTCCGAGAGGAACTTGTTGTGTTCGTTCTATGAGTATAGATAATGTCACAACTCACATGTGCAGAGCTCGCGCCAGGTGTGCAGGCAGCACGTCGAAGTAGTAAGTGGTGTGGCCGGAGGAGGTGGACGCGTTGGAGGACCCGCCGTGCTCCGAGAGGAACTTGTTGTGTTCGTTCTATGAGTATAGATAATGTCACAACTCACATGTGCAGAGCTCGCGCCAGGTGTGCAGGCAGCACGTCGAAGTAGTAAGTGGTGTGGTCGGAGGAGGTGGACGCGTTGGAGGACCCGCCGTGCTCCGAGAGGAACTTGTTGTGTTCGTTCTATGAGTATAGATAATGTCACAACTCACATGTGCAGAGCTCGCGCCAGGTGTGCAGGCAGCACGTCGAAGTAGTAAGTGGTGTGGTCGGAGGAGGTGGACGCGTTGGAGGACCCGCCGTGCTCCGAGAGGAACTTGTTGTGTTCGTTCTATGAGTATAGATAATGTCACAACTCACATGTGCAGAGCTCGCGCCAGGTGTGCAGGCAGCACGTCGAAGTAGTAAGTGGTGTGGTCGGAGGAGGTGGACGCGTTGGAGGACCCGCCGTGCTCCGAGAGGAACTTGTTGTGTTCGTTCTATGAGTATAGATAATGTCACAACTCACATGTGCAGAGCTCGCGCCAGGTGTGCAGGCAGCACGTCGAAGTAGTAAGTGGTGTGGTCGGAGGAGGTGGACGCGTTGGAGGACCCGCCGTGCTCCGAGAGGAACTTGTTGTGTTCGTTCTATGAGTATAGATAATGTCACAACTCACATGTGCAGAGCTCGCGCCAGGTGTGCAGGCAGCACGTCGAAGTAGTAAGTGGTGTGGTCGGAGGAGGTGGACGCGTTGGAGGACCCGCCGTGCTCCGAGAGGAACTTGTTGTGTTCGTTCTATGAGTATAGATAATGTCACAACTCACATGTGCAGAGCTCGCGCCAGGTGTGCAGGCAGCACGTCGAAGTTGTAAGTGGTGTGGTCGGAGGAGGTGGACGCGTTGGAGGACCCGCCGTGCTCCGAGAGGAACTTGTTGTGTTCGTTCTATGAGTATAGATAATGTCACAACTCACATGTGCAGAGCTCGCGCCAGGTGTGCAGGCAGCACGTCGAAGTAGTAAGTGGTGTGGTCGGAGGAGGTGGACGCGTTGGAGGACCCGCCGTGCTCCGAGAGGAACTTGTTGTATTCGTTCTATGAGTATAGATAATGTCACAACTCACATGTGCAGAGCTCGCGCCAGGTGTGCAGGCAGCACGTCGAAGTAGTAAGTGGTGTGGTCGGAGGAGGTGGACGCGTTGGAGGACCCGCCGTGCTCCGAGAGGAACTTGTTGTGTTCGTTCTATGAGTATAGATAATGTCACAACTCACATGTGCAGAGCTCGCGCCAGGTGTGCAGGCAGCACGTCGAAGTAGTAAGTGGTGTGGTCGGAGGAGGTGGACGCGTTGGAGGACCCGCCGTGCTCCGAGAGGAACTTGTTGTGTTCGTTCTATGAGTATAGATAATGTCACAACTCACATGTGCAGAGCTCGCGCCAGGTGTGCAGGCAGCACGTCGAAGTAGTAAGTGGTGTGGCCGGAGGAGGTGGACGCGTTGGAGGACCCGCCGTGCTCCGAGAGGAACTTGTTGTGTTCGTTCTATGAGTATAGATAATGTCACAACTCACATGTGCAGAGCTCGCGCCAGGTGTGCAGGCAGCACGTCGAAGTAGTAAGTGGTGTGGTCGGAGGAGGTGGACGCGTTGGAGGACCCGCCGTGCTCCGAGAGGAACTTGTTGTGTTCGTTCTATGAGTATAGATAATGTCACAACTCACATGTGCAGAGCTCGCGCCAGGTGTGCAGGCAGCACGTCGAAGTAGTAAGTGGTGTGGTCGGAGGAGGTGGACGCGTTGGAGGACCCGCCGTGCTCCGAGAGGAACTTGTTGTGTTCGTTCTATGAGTATAGATAATGTCACAACTCACATGTGCAGAGCTCGCGCCAGGTGTGCAGGCAGCACGTCGAAGTAGTAAGTGGTGTGGTCGGAGGAGGTGGACGCGTTGGAGGACCCGCCGTGCTCCGAGAGGAACTTGTTGTGTTCGTTCTATGAGTATAGATAATGTCACAACTCACATGTGCAGAGCTCGCGCCAGGTGTGCAGGCAGCACGTCGAAGTAGTAAGTGGTGTGGTCGGAGGAGGTGGACGCGTTGGAGGACCCGCCGTGCTCCGAGAGGAACTTGTTGTGTTCGTTCTATGAGTATAGATAATGTCACAACTCACATGTGCAGAGCTCGCGCCAGGTGTGCAGGCAGCACGTCGAAGTAGTAAGTGGTGTGGTCGGAGGAGGTGGACGCGTTGGAGGACCCGCCGTGCTCCGAGAGGAACTTGTTGTGTTCGTTCTATGAGTATAGATAATGTCACAACTCACATGTGCAGAGCTCGCGCCAGGTGTGCAGGCAGCACGTCGAAGTAGTAAGTGGTGTGGTCGGAGGAGGTGGACGCGTTGGAGGACCCGCCGTGCTCCGAGAGGAACTTGTTGTGTTCGTTCTATGAGTATAGATAATGTCACAACTCACATGTGCAGAGCTCGCGCCAGGTGTGCAGGCAGCACGTCGAAGTAGTAAGTGGTGTGGTCGGAGGAGGTGGACGCGTTGGAGGACCCGCCGTGCTCCGAGAGGAACTTGTTGTATTCGTTCTATGAGTATAGATAATGTCACAACTCACATGTGCAGAGCTCGCGCCAGGTGTGCAGGCAGCACGTCGAAGTAGTAAGTGGTGTGGTCGGAGGAGGTGGACGCGTTGGAGGACCCGCCGTGCTCCGAGAGGAACTTGTTGTGTTCGTTCTATGAGTATAGATAATGTCACAACTCACATGTGCAGAGCTCGCGCCAGGTGTGCAGGCAGCACGTCGAAGTAGTAAGTGGTGTGGTCGGAGGAGGTGGACGCGTTGGAGGACCCGCCGTGCTCCGAGAGGAACTTGTTGTGTTCGTTCTATGAGTATAGATAATGTCACAACTCACATGTGCAGAGCTCGCGCCAGGTGTGCAGGCAGCACGTCGAAGTAGTAAGTGGTGTGGCCGGAGGAGGTGGACGCGTTGGAGGACCCGCCGTGCTCCGAGAGGAACTTGTTGTGTTCGTTCTATGAGTATAGATAATGTCACAACTCACATGTGCAGAGCTCGCGCCAGGTGTGCAGGCAGCACGTCGAAGTAGTAAGTGGTGTGGTCGGAGGAGGTGGACGCGTTGGAGGACCCGCCGTGCTCCGAGAGGAACTTGTTGTGTTCGTTCTATGAGTATAGATAATGTCACAACTCACATGTGCAGAGCTCGCGCCAGGTGTGCAGGCAGCACGTCGAAGTAGTAAGTGGTGTGGTCGGAGGAGGTGGACGCGTTGGAGGACCCGCCGTGCTCCGAGAGGAACTTGTTGTGTTCGTTCTATGAGTATAGATAATGTCACAACTCACATGTGCAGAGCTCGCGCCAGGTGTGCAGGCAGCACGTCGAAGTAGTAAGTGGTGTGGTCGGAGGAGGTGGACGCGTTGGAGGACCCGCCGTGCTCCGAGAGGAACTTGTTGTATTCGTTCTCCTGGAAACATACATTGCACAATATAACCATAACTTCTTTTGTAATAACACAAACACAAACAAGAAACTCATGACGAATAAAACCGGCCAAGTGCGAGTAGGACACGCGCACGAAGGGTCCGTACCATTATCCATAAATCTCCCAAACAACAGACATGATTTTGCCGTTTTTACGGAAACCTTCGGCCGGTTTTATTCGTTCCTTTCAATATTATGCACTAAGTAACAAATACCTTATATATAAATATGACCCCTATTTCTCCTGGTCCTGTCAAGCTATAACTGGGGAACGGCTTTACTGATTAAATTCATCTATTTTTTATATGTTTTCTTATACTTTGTAGAAGGTTAATAAATTAAAAAATAAAATAAGATGAGACTGAAAGTTATGGCGAGGCCGAAGGCCAAGCATACTACACAAAAGAAATCGCAGGCAGTCGCTATAGTCACCGCGTTACCAACTGAGTCGTGCGGTCATAAATCATTTCACTATGTCTATCTCGCTCGCACTTGTGGGTCTTATGGAACCGCATAGTGATGTGCGTAAGATGGTTATAGGCGCATATCTCCCAGAGTTTCCCTTAGACAGAAGTTTACATAAACATTCTAACTGTTGTCTCTCAGTTTATCTATGAAAATCTAATGTATGTCAAGAAAAACATTAGCAGTTTTGATAAAAGGAGTGATGCTCATTCCATCAACACGCGAAATAAGCACAAGCTATCCGTACATGTAACGCGTCTCCACAGAATAAGTCATTCTTTTATGGGACAATGTATACGATTATATAATAAAGTTCCCAATGTTATCCGAGATTTGCCTATTAATAAGTTTAAAATTACTATTTAAACTAAACTCTGTCAAAAAGGTTATTACAAAATTTCGGATCACTTCAGGATCTACCTACTCGTCAAAATCATTTATTCAATTTAGGCATCAAAGACGCACTTATGAACGTCGACTTTTCATTATAATGTACTTTAAAGACTCTACCGCCGCGTTCCAAAATATATAGAGCCCACCGAGAAGAAGCGGCAAGAAACTCGGGGCCATTCTTTTTATATAGATGTTTACAATGTTTCTACTTGGGTACTACAAATATTACATTTTATGGGTGGCAGAGAGACAGCTTGCCAGAAGTGGAGTATTCCAAGCATCTTTATCTTCTTAAGGTTAAGCTAATCATAAATTAACCTTTAATCCGTTGATTATGTTAAGTGATAAAATATCAAAAAGTACTTACCTCTGGATATTTCTCGGTCCCCAAGAACAGCATGTGCTCGCAAAAATGTGCCAATCCTGGCAACTCCTCCGGGTCACTCAGGTATCCTGACAATATGAAACAATCCTTTTAAACTGGCAACAACATACACGGGAACAACACGGTTAGTCATGCTCGCAGCCGAGATACAAGCTTTAAACTGGCAACAACATACACGGGAACAACACTGTTAGTTATGCTCGCAGCCGAGATACAAGCTTTAAACTGGCAACAACATACACGGGAACAACACGGTTAGTCATGCTCGCAGCCGAGATACAAGCTTTAAACTGGCAACAACATACACGGGAACAACACTGTTAGTTATGCTCGCAGCCGAGATACAAGCTTTAAACTGGCAACAACATACACGGGAACAACACGGTTAGTCATGCTCGCAGCCGAGATACAAGCTTTAAACTGGCAACAACATACACGGGAACAACACTGTTAGTTATGCTCGCAGCCGAGATACAAGCTTTAAACTGGCAACAACATACACGGGAACAACACTGTTAGTTATGCTCGCAGCCGAGATACAAGCTTTAAACTGGCAACAACATACACGGGAACAACACTGGTAGTTATGCTCGCAGCCGAGATACAAGAGAATCAAGCTTTTTGATGACAATATACCAAAATACCACAAAATATTATTATTACAAATACAAGCATATATTACCTAAACTAGGTATCTTACAGCTAAAATAATAATATAATTAAATTAGAGTTGAAACTTGAATAAGTAGGTACATTAGAAACTCCGGTACACTTTGACCTAAATCAAGTAATATATTTTTCATCCCCCCATCTCGGAAAGAGTATCTGAGTGCAAAAGCTATTTTTATCAGATAAGGTAAATTGAATTTAGAACATCGCTTGCACTAAGTTTCTGAATTCAAAACATCATTAAACCTATTTACTTCTGCCTCCATGGTGCCGAATTTATCATACAACCTTTTTAATTTGTTAAAAACTCAGACTCTCATATCGCACCTCGTCATATTGTTAAAACCTTAGGTTAAAAACTAGCTATGTGTTAAGTAAGTGTCCTCTTGTTGTACTTGTCCGTGGTGCGCTCACTGAGCAGCAGTACTTTGGTTCTAAAGACTTACCAACGTTGACATCCAACGCGGCCGCCGACTTGTCCGTGGTGGGGTCACTGACCAGCAGTACCTTGAGGCGGTTCGACAGCACCAACCCTCTGAAACATAGTGTACAGTAAACATATGGAAAGGAAATAATACTTGGAAATGGCTAAATCAGTAAGGATAAGTATTTAGTTCTGTTACCATCTGATAAAATTTTTGAAGAAATTGCCTGAAAAATTGGGGTATTGAGGAAAATCGAAAGGAGTTTTTTTAAGAAAGCGATGTCTCTTTGATTAGGTACTATTATGTAAAAAATGCATATGTATGTGGACTAATTCATTAGACGACATAATATCACCATTCAAATGATTTATGGATAAATTGACTAATATTTTTATTTATTTATTTAGGAAACTAACAGCATTTACAGGTAAAACCTAATATTATATAATGTAAGTACTACATTGTAAGGCCAATAACAGATTACCCTAATTTTAAATAAGAAGAATGTGTCTGTTACATCTGTTGTGTATACAGCTGTATACTTAATTGATGTATTAGTATAAATAAACGAATAAACATTTATTATTTATACATTATTTAGTATTATATAAATTGATTTTCATATTCAAAGATGTTACCAATATTTGTATGCCCTATGCTTAACCCATTGACTTGCGATTCGCCATATTTGGCCAATAATACAATAGATTTCTCAGAAATCAACCTACTTTTCCAGGAACTGCAACGTGTGTGGTTAGACTATGAGTTATTTATATGGTCTTTGTCTGTAACCTATGATGTTTCAGGTGTTACTATTCAGTTTGTAGTAAATTAATGCAAGAGTCAATGTATATTTTCCCTGGTCTATAATGGGCTGGTTAGTTTATATAACTCACCGATACTCCCTCTTATCTTCCTGGGACTTGACAATATTCTCATATCTCTTGGTGACGCCGGCATCTGTGATGCCTCCGCCTGCCCCGCCCGGATGCAACGGTCGCGAGGGTGAGGGTGGATGGCGTGGGGAGTACTGCGTCGACATGCTGGAGTGGTGCCTGCAACTGCAGCTGTGAATGAAGTAGATTATTGGTTTAATAAGTTAATGTTCAATGAGACTAAGTTAAGCAGACTTATGATAGTAATGGCGTGTAGGCTTCGCTCTGGACATATTCCATTAAATAAGTTCAAACACATGATGAGAAAAGCTGATTCACATAACTGTAGTATCTGTGAAATTGAAGAAGGCATCCAACACTTTTTAATGGAATGTGCCCGTACTGAACCAATTAGAATTAAGTTAGGAGATAAACTCAATTGTTTGGATGTTCGTGTATCTTGGTGTAGCAGAGTCTACGTCTGACACTGCTAGAACACTCTATAGGCCAGGGGTGGCCAAACTTTTGACCTGTGGGGTCTACTTGTGTTCAAAAATATTCCTTGCGGTCGACTGCCAGATAGAGTTAACAAGAAATAAATAAAGCATTTTTGTGATAAATTTGTTAACTTGCATTTTAAATTTACATTTCGCTTTACGTTTTAGGGTGGATTTTGGCTCTGCATATTCTCCACAAGTTTATCATATTGGGGGGAGTGTAAGACGTAAATGTATATGTTAGCATAAAAAGGAAAAATTTAAACATGAGGCAACATTATATAGCTCTCTCTCTCTCGCTCGCTCTCTACTGTCATGGCGTTGTTAGCACTTGTGTGTGCTCTGTTAAAATAAAATAACTACAACTGTATAACATTTTATTTCTGGCCATAATCCAACAGAATAATAATTAATTTTTTTATAATAAAAATAATACTAATAAAAATTCATACATTTATAAAATAAATATTAAGGAATATATTATAATTTAATTTTATTTCTACTAATGTAATTACATAATATACAGTTAATTAAAGAAGAAAAAGTAAGGCACAGAAAAGATTTGAATGAAATAGGACGGGATATTTTTTGTTGAAGAATATCATACAGGACTGTAGTTAACATAGATTTGTAGTACTAATATAATATATTTATAACTGGATATGATAGTATGTGCAATTATATATTTGTGTTGTCCTGTGTATGTCTTATGTGTGTCTTTTCCTCAGGAAAATATGCCCAGGGATAAAAAATTTATGTAAGAGCCACGATCGCGGATCATTCTTCCCGCCACCGATCAATCTCCTGCGTTTGTTTTCGCTCTACCGACGCGACATTGGCGAAATTGCGACAATATCGCAAAAGCCAGGAAAACAAAGAATAAGAATAAGAATAATATCATACAGTGAATATTTTAATTTTGGACAGCTAAAGAAAATATGATCATAGTCTCCTTCATCTAAGCCACATTCGCATAACGAACTATCCCGAATCCTCAGTTTGGCCAAGTGAACGGGGGTACAAGCATGACCCAGCCGGATGCGGCAGACCGTCGATGTAGTGACTTTGCTGAATTTGCGAAATTTGAAAAACCAAGGAATTTTGGGAAGAAACGGTTGAATGTTGCCATAATACTTTCCTTTTAGAACTTTTGATGATTCCCAGTATTTGGACCAAGAATCATGTAGATGAGATTTAGCGAGAAGGGAGAGATCGTGAGAATATAGCTTGAAATGTTCCAGAGAACCAATATTTAAAGCAGCATGGCACATGAATCCGCAGTGTCATTACCTGGAATTCCAGAATGACCAGGAATCCAGGCAAAAACAACCTTTAAACCCATACTGTGGCACTCAAATAGACATTGTTTTATCTGAAGAATTAGGGGGAAGCGAGAAGAACAACGGAAGGGGTTGGATAAAATGGATTGAAGGCAACTTTTAGAATCAGAGAAAACTATGGAATTGTTTAGCTTGTGAGACTTTATGTAACGAATCGCTTCTAAGACAGCAAGAGCTTCTCCTGAAAAGACTGAAGCATGAGATGGACATTTTAAACTCAAAATAATTTATAAATGATATGATATTTTTGTTTTGAATTTGTTCTTATTTATGTTGTTTGTGTGTTTTAGAGTAATCACTGGAGTGGAACAGTTTGTTTGATTCTCTCTTCTAATCACCGACCATATTCTAAAAGTTTACTTTAATTTCTCCTACAGTTTATGAAACTATCATGTAACAGATACTGGCAAAGTTGCGACACACAAACAAGTCGCAGGGGCCATACACAAAGAATTTAATCTAATAATTAAATTTATTAATAATAAACTATTCAGTATTAACTCTCGCAGGATACCTAAACCGCTTTCACTGTCAACTGGTAGACCGCGGTCGACCTCTTGGCCATCCTCAATATGTCATAAGATTTTAAATTGTACAAAACAAGAAATAAATGTACCGATGGAGCTGACATGGCTGGAACTAATGCGGCTTAAAGCTCCTTTTATTATTACAGAATAAAAATAAGTAAATGTAACTGTAATAATGTTCTTGTAGTAACTAATTATTTTATAATATTAGTATTTAATTGAAATTTATAGAGAGAAAAATTCACATCCTCAGACGGGATTCGAACCCGCGTTTTCTGACTCTCCGTGTCAGACGCCATTGACCAACTAGGCCACCGAGAATCTGGTCCGAGCATCGAATTTTAACTCTCTATTTGACTAACCGTCTTGCGGGGACGGAGCGACATCTATTGGACAGTTAACAGTACCATCCAACCGAAAGAAGCATTATTTTGAAATACTTGAACTTTCACATTGACATCGCAACCCTTGTGATTTTTATAGTAGGTATTACTTTTCAAAGCACTAACACCTGCTTAAGCGATCTCAAACATTGAAATTTATAGAGAAAAAAACTGTCCAATAAATGTCGCTCCGTCCCCGCAAGATGGTTAGTCAAATAGAGAGTTAAAATTCGATGCTCGGACCAGATTCTCGGTGGCCTAGTTGGTCAATGGCGTCTGACACGGAGAGTCAGAAAACGCGGGTTCGAATCCCGTCTGAGGATGTGAAATTCCCTCTCTATAAATTTCAATGTTTGAGATCGCTTAAGCAGGTGTTAGTGCTTTGAAAAGTAATACTATAGTATTCAATTGTTTTACTGCTAGACATCCTGTTTATGCTTATTAAAAAATATTTATGAATAAGAAAACAACCTCGGCAGATGCACACAAGTTCAGTAAATTAATACTATGACTGTAAGTGCGTTCATTTAGCTTTTAAAGCATTGGTGGCGTTGTCATTGATGGCTCTTTTGTTAAAGGGTTACGAAAGCTCATAAACATTATTTTTGCCACTTTTGCCCACAACATATTCGAACGCTCAACTGAGCATAAGACCTTAAATTGCATGATTATGCTGTCAAATACATAGCTGTCAAAAACAATCACAAACAACCATGCTCCGGACGTAGGTCAAAAATTGCACTTTTTGGTAGCAAAAATATCTCTTTTTTAGCTTTCTGAATGCTGAATAAAAAGAGACATGAACGACATTTTCACCCACAGATTCCCATTTCGAAAGCCCCTTGTGAGCGTTCATAGTGTTATTTTCGCTAAAAACATTCACAAGGGGTCTATTTGAACACACTATTTTAGTAATATTATTATTACACTTACATTACGCCTATTGTTACACTTTTCTAAGCTCTATCTGCATTGATTGTTTAATATTAAGGTGCTCGATATATCTATATATTATTGAATTATAGGCAAGCAGCCACCAAGTGAAGTACCTGTGGTGTTGTATTATATATAGGCTGGGGCATGGGAAGCGCTCGTAGCAGAACTAGAGCTAGAGCAATCTTAACCAATCAGCAAGTTAACCCGTGAGAAGGCGCGCTATGAGCAATTTGCTCACACAAAAATTAATTGAGAAAGTTTTTGGGATTCCTGACCACATATCCTCCCGAGCTCCTAGGTACCTTCCTAACTATTCAACCCCTCTCCCCTCGCGCAATTCACGCATCGCTCAGTCCCGCTGCTTCCGCGCAGTGAAGCACTTGTGGAAGGCCTGCACTGTCGTGCGGCAATTTGCTCATCGCGCGCCCATTCGCGTAAGTATTTATTTTTCATATAAAAACATGTTATTGTGTTTTTCTTGTGTATTATTATGTTAATTTGTATTATTATTTTTTTTATCGGGTACATTAACTCTAAAGTCATATTTTAATGCTAATGTTTTATGTTATCAGCTACAACACACGTGAAAAATGTACGATCTGTATAATGCACAAAATCTTCGAAATTTCTTCGTGGTTGAAAGAGGATTCTGAACGAGAAGAGAGGAAACTTTTATATTACTTAAGACAACAAAAATGTAAACATTGTATACATTTTTATATAGGTTTCTGGTATGATTTTGGAAATAAATTATTATTATTATAATTATATTATTATTTTCTTGGATTTCATCCGGTCCTTTAGAAAAAGCATGCACTTCGTGCAAGCAATTACTCTGCACTGATCACATAACATATATATGTTCAATGTATTTTGAGAGGCACACTTGTCTTGATCTCATGGAAGAGTGAAATTATTAAATTTAGTTTTCAGTTTTTTATTTATCGGGATTTTTTTAAGACTACCAAAGATTGTAGGTCCAAATTAATTAATTTGTTATTTGAGGTAGAAATTCCATTTATTTTTCATAGTTTTAATTAAAACTCTTGTTTTATATTAAATAAATGTTGTTTTATTTATTATGGATCCATTTATAGCCGATTATACTAATGTTGCAGAAATATAAGCATTTAAAGTAGTGTAAGCTATTTGCTCACGCGCGCCTATCCGTGTAACAACATTAGGCGCGCCTTCTCACGGGTTAAGCAACACTTGCTGCGGTCAGGAGTTGTATGGGTGTGTGCTAGTGGCATTATTCAACTGAGCGCTTCCTTGCTTCGGAAGGCATGTTAAGCCATCCGTCACGGTTGTTTGTCTTAGGACAACAGTTGTTAGGCTATGTCGAAAGCCTTCGAACATTCTGAAAACTACGATATGGGTTGGCCACTAGCCTGTCCATATGGCATAACTCCTCTTTCTGAGAGGATGGTTTGAGTCTCAAGCCCCCCCTTTTTGAGATTTTGAAATTATCAAAACTCGTAATATCTGTACTTATTGATGTGGAACAGATTGAGTGACTTACTGTGCGGCTATTTGTGAGTGTAAGCATTAAGCAAGCAGTATTCATATTCAATTAACTAAACAATGATATTGAAATTGCAGCTGTAGTAAGGTGTCATATTAGGCTAAGTAATTTGTTTACATTTCAATAAATCCTAGCAGAGCTATGATCACTAACCACTCATTTATTGATTTAATAATAATTTAAATAATAATATGCCATATTTTTATGAGAAAATTTCTTATTTAGTTCAAGCCGTCACTTGTTAAACTCCAAGAACATGATAAAAAGTATTTGTAAATTGTAATTTGACAATATAGTCAGTGATTGGATGGAGATAATCAACCAGATGTTCAAAACAACATATTGAATTAAAAGAATATCAAAATAATCAGAGGAAAAGGTAACGGATAGCAGGCATTTCAAAGAAGTAAATGAAACTTACCCAAATCAATGTATGTTAAACAATATAACTACGTTTAGTCACATTCAAGCTAATTCTAACGTTTTACACAGGACGGGAGTCTTGCAAACACCTCACGCACAATACACAGCAAATACACCAGACATTAGTAAATATGTGCAAAAACCTAACCTATTGAAACTCGCTCGATATGCAATAGTTGGCGAAAAAGTGTGGAATCCCACTAAAAGAAATCTTCTTGATGCCAGCTTGGACAATTATGCTTACAGTGGTAAGATAAAAATCAATTAAAAATTCGTAGTCAGACAGATAGGTACAATACAATACAATCAAAATTGTGAGCATAGACTAAAATATATACTAGGATTGTGAGACTCTATAATGTACAGCCAATAATTCCCGACCAAATAATGTCCAGGCAATATAACGCAGCCAATATTCCGTGGAATGGACATACTACTATATAATTTGTGGTGGAATGGCTTCTAATTATTGGCTGTGCATTTGACTGCGTTTTTTTTTTTTTTTCTTGTCCCCAGAGGAAAATATGGCTCGCACTTCTTATGCATCCGCCAGTGTCAAGTTTTATTTTCTGTTCCTATTTATTATTTTTCTTCCATTTCCATTATTTTGGTGTAATCTTCTTTCTTGACTTCGTGTTAGTTTTGGTTTTATTTTCTTGATTTGTGTTTTTTACATGTTGTATCAATGGACTTTGGTTTTAAAAGTGGGGAAACGTTTCGCGAAATTAACAATTTTATTTATTATAATATTATTATTTTAATCAGACTTCGTTTGTAATAAGAATAGGATCAGGGAGAAGTAGATTATTGGTAGGTTTGTTTATATATTGTTAGGAAGTTCTATTATAATATCGTAAAATATCTATGACTACTTACATAACTTAACAAGAACATATGAAATATAATACAGTATTATACACATTTACAATTTTATGTTATTAACACAAATATAATCAGCTATAATAATATATATAGAAGGATTGATAGTACAGAGCAGAGATTTGATGTTTGTGGGGAGAGAGACACGAAGGGATATAAGATTATTATAAAAGGAGGCACGGTCGTGATTAGGACAGGAGAAGAATATATGGTCCAGATCCCCAAAATCATGACCACATTCGCACTGTGGACTATTGATAATGTTATACTTTGCTAGATGTGCTGGACATGTTGTATGTCCCAAACGCATTCTAATTAAAACTGACGTGACGATTTTGCTTAGATTTATTACTGAAAACCATGGTTTAGAGGGAATAAGTGACTGTATGCTATAGTAGTGAGTACCGGTCATCTGACCACTTTCTCTCCAGATTCTACCCCAAGTATCCCGGAGATACAAACCGGCTAGCGTGCTAGTCATGCGGATAATTTTTAAATGGATACAGATCACCACATGCGATAGCTTCATTAACAAGTCGATCGGCTTTTTCGTTGCCCTTAATACCGCAATGACTCGGTATCCACACAAATGTTACTGAAAATCCTTTCAAAACGCATGAGTACAGTTTTTTTCTAGCTTCAATTATAAGAAGGAAATGAGACTTAGACTTAAAAGGATATCGAAATAGAGTCTTCAATGCGCTCATTGAATCACTCATAATCAGCACTTTGCTAAGCTTGAAACTTAAAACATATTCTAGAGCTTTAACGATGCCAAGACATTCAGCTGTAATGACGGACATTTCAACAGGGCACTTTATATTTTGTACTATCTTATATTGAGAATGATACATTCCAACTCCTACAAACATATCTGGAGAGTGTTTAGATGCGTCCGTATAAATATGATGCCAGTTTGGCCAATTTTCCTGCACTACAGCCTTAAAATAGAAATTGGCATTATGTTTGTCTATATCTAAATTGAAACAAACTGTTGGGACATTGATCAGAGCTTCGTATGCACAATCAAATATATCAATGAATGGAGATCGATGAGTTGGTGCGTGTATTGCCTTATATCTAATGAGACTCTTTATCAGGCAAGGTAAAGATTTATGATTCCAGTAATTCGTTGATTCGACAAGATCAGAGAGGTGATGCAATTTAGAAATTAAAGGACTGTTTGGAAAATTTAAAACTCTGTAAAACATGCGGTCTGCAAGAAACTGACGTCTCAACTGCAAAGGGGGCTCTCCGCATTCAACGCGTAGTGCATTTAAAGGGCTAGAGTTCATTGCACCAGCTATTATTCTCAATGCCTTTGACTGTATGGCATCCAACTTTCTAAGTCCAGCTATACTACAAGGCTCCAGTAAAAAGGTTCCGTAATCTACAACGCTTCGTAGTAGAGCTTTATAGAGAAGCTTTAAAGAAAATGGATGCGCACCCCACCAAACGCCACAGAGACACCTTAACGAATTGAGATTTTTCTCACATTTAGCCACCACATATTCACAATGTGGGATTCCTGATAGTTTAGAGTCTAAACATACGCCTAAAAACTATACATAACTTTTTATTGGAATAAGAGTATTGTCAAAATAAATACTAATCGGGGGATGCACCCGTTGGCGAGTAAATAGTACAGCTGAGCTTTTAAGTGCTGAAATGCTCAATCCGTTTTCTTCCATCCAGTTTTTTAAATTATTGAGAGAGTGGGATATTTGAGTACATAATAAGTTAACGGAATTACCTGTGCAGTATAAGATAATATCATCGGCATACTGTAAGATACTGGCTGAATCTTGAAGAGATGAATCTAAATCGTAAGTATATATTATATTGTATAATAAAGGGCTGAGTACTGACCCTTGTGGAAGCCCTTTCCATACGAGTCTACATTGATCTCGAGCATGATCTAACTTTATAGTACGTCCTGATAAAAGGTTAAATATAAAACAGGATTTACAGGAGGAACAGGAGGAAGTTTTTGAAGCTTGTATTTAAGAATATGAAGAAAGGATGTCATATGCAGATTCCAAATCTAAAAATACTGCTAGAACTGACTCATAGTGTGTAAATGCTACTCTAATATCTGTCAAAAACGTGCCCAAACCATCCAATGTGCTTCTACCTTTCCGGAAACCAAATTGTTAATATTCCCCGGTTTACAACAATCCATTCAAGTCGGTTTTTAACTAAATTTTCAGCTACTTTTACAAGAACAGATGACAACGCTATGGGGCGATATGACGATGCTTCACCTTGTGTTTTACCTGGTTTTAAGATAGGAAGATATCTGTGATTTCCAAGAAAGGGAGATGTTTTCTGATAACATCACTGAATTTATACTATTTAAATAAAACTGAAGTGTAGACTGAGTAAGGTTTATTAAAAATGAATACGGTATACAATCTTCGCCCGGAGCAGAATCTTTCACGGAAGATAGAACACCTTGTAGTTCTTGTAAAGTAAATGGAGAGCTCCGAGTGGATTGATTAGAAAGTAATGAAGGAAGAGAACAATTAATAACATATTCAAGCTGTGGGACTGTAGGCGGTGCCAGACGATCGAGAAATTGGTTATTTAAATTGGGAGAAAACGGTTTAAGAGGAGTTTCACTAACACCGCGTCTAAATCTTTTAATATTGCGCCACACAATAGACGGGTTAATATTTGGAGAAATAGTCAGACAATAACTTCTCCAACCTTGAAATCTTTTTCCTTTAAATAACTTGCGAGTTTCTGTGATTAAATCAGATACTAGTTTGAAATTTTCGTCAGTCATCTCACTATTGTATACTTTTTCAGCTTGTTTTCTTTTACGAATACTATCAGTGCATTCCGCATCCCACCAAGGCGGGGAAGGAATTAAGCCAGTTGATGAGTTTTTGATAGGAAACGTTTCGTTTGCAGCTTGTATCAATACACTAGTAAACAAATCAGTACAATCAGTTATATCATGAATATTTTGTAAATCAGAAAATTTTTGTTCTATCGCCATCTTATATTTCTCCCATAACTTATCATCCTTAATCTTGTATTTCATACGAGGTTTGGGTAGCGAACCATGAGTGATTTTTCCTGGTAAAGAAATGACAATCGGGTAATGGTCACTTCCGAAGGTGGAAGATAACGTATACCATGTTAAAGATGAAGCTAAACTTGGTGTAAAAATTGATAAATCTATGACACTAAAGTTTTCAGTTGGAGCTGTACGTCGCGTAGGAGAACCAGAATTTAATACACAAAGGTTGTATGAATCTAATAAATCTAATAACATTTGACCGCAATAAGTTGATATGGAACTGCCCCAAGAAATGTGATGGGAGTTGAAATCTCCTAGCAGTAAGAAAGGTTTAGGAAGAAAAGATATAAGATTACCTAAATTTTGATAAGTCAACGAAGAAGGAGAAGGAATATATATAGAAACAACACAAATGTTATCAACTTGTGCTGCCACCACGGAAAACTCATTGTAATTTGGAAGATAAAGAGGAGAGAAAGTGATGGTATTTCTGATGAACAAGGCGACGCCACCATACCCATCTGACCTATCATCTCTCAGGCATGAAAATCCGTGGATTTTGAAGATAGAGCCTGGCTTTAGCCAGGTCTCCGAAAGTGCGAATAAACAAGCGTTGTGATTGTTTATAATATATATAATTTCACTTCTTTTAGGAACTGCACTTCTGCAGTTCCATTGTAGAACCTTTGTGACGGTGGCTGCCATTTTTAATGGCTTTGGGAACATTAAACATATCAACTATAGAGGCGACGTTGGACGGTAACGAGATGTTTGAGTGAGTTAATGTTTCGATAAGGATTTTAATAATTTCTGATGGTGACAACGATAATGGGTTATTATTTGATTTCGCATTAAGAGCGCAACCATTTTGGGTAGGCGGAATAGTAAACTCATTGAGAATGTTTTTATGTGCTGCTACATCATCAGCCTTTCACTGCTGCAGGAGCAGGTCTTCGTGGGGTGTATATTGTTTTTTTGTATGAACTATTTGGTTGACCTTGATTATACGAAGTCTGGTGGCTTGGGTGAGTCGGAACCGGATTATGATTAGCATTAGTGACATTAGAGCTAGTAGTAACAACATCAGCATAAGATTTATATATAGGTGGTAACAACTTAGCTGCTTCGCCATACGATATACTATTTTCTGTCATGGTAACTTTTATTTGCTTTTGTCTTGAAAATTCAGGACATGATTTGCTAATAGCGAAATGCTGAGCACAGACAGCAGGAAATGTGTTCCTCTTCTATTTCGCAAGTGTCGCCAGTATGGTCATTTCCACATTTATAACACCTTGGTTTGGCTCGGCATTGAAGTTTTGTATGTCCAAAACGGCAGCAGTTGTAACACTGGATAGTGGGGTACGTGTACAGTTCAACGGTTAGCGCATTGTAACACATGAAAATTCTTTTCGGAAGATCCTGTCCATCAAACGTAATAATAATACTTTGCGTTGGTTTCCAAACTGGGGAACCATCTACAGAAGTTTTATAATTAATTCTTCTTACCTTTAAAATTCCACCACACCCATCAGGCACCGTAATATTTTCCATTACCTCCTCTGGAGACCATTCTGATGGTACTACACGTACGAGACCCATTCGCGTTATGTTGAACAATGGAATGAATGCTTTTAATTTACTATTTGTTATACTATTGCTGTTAATAAATGAGTTGGCATCACTAAAGTCTGAAAATGCTAGACACATTCTATTTCTACCTATTCTCTTAACAGAGCCATCCACTATATTTTGAAACGCATTTCTTTTAAGAAACTTACCAAAAGTTACAGGATGGAGAGTAGAACCGTCGTATATGAAGTCGTTTTACGTGCACAATAAACGGAGCTTTATCAGAAGGTTCATATTTGGTTCTTGCTAAAGAGGTGAAATTTTGGGGAACTGGACCATTACTAGGTAATGAAGGCACAACAACAGTTATTATTGGTTGGAGAATAATTTCATCTTTATTATTTGAATTTTCATTACCTTCACTATCTGTGCAGCTACAGCCTGCCTTACCATCTACTGCCTGTGCGTGCTTCCTTTTTTTCATATTGCAGTTTTTACAAATTTTATTTGAGCGACTTCGTTTGCGTCCTGTACTTTGTGAAATAGTGTCCGTTCCATTCAGTATCCGTGTCCATTCCCGTCTCATTTGAGATTATATTTTGGGAAGAAACTGTTACAAAATTGATTGCCGGGGGGATCGACCCCCCGGGTCCTGCAAGTCGGGCGGCTCGTTCATATTAGAATTCTAAAAAACTTACTGAAACCGGTGAAACTATACACCTAAATATAAATTATACAATAAATATTAATATTATTTACACAATAGTACTTCACTGATTCTTAAAATAATAAAGAAATAAAATAATTTATCGAAGCGAAAAAATATCGACCGCCGTGTTCGACGTTTCCCGCGCTTTTCTGACTGCGTTTTATCAACACGGGCTGATATTGCACGGCTTATAATACGAAGCCAATAAAAGGAAACCATTCTATGAACATGAAATATCAGGCTTTGCATTATTGGCCGTGAAATACGGGTCGGACACTTTTTGTACATGGCATGGGTATAATGTACTGCCAACAATCCGTGTACATCACAGACTAAATAGACATGGCACTGACCTCGTTTGCACATTCTAGTTTCCAGTGTAGATCTATTTTGCGATACCTATTAACAATGTTCAGTCCGCTATTTAGTGTTATTCATCATAATTATGGCTTTGTGGGGTCAGCATTAAACCTAACGCTCCTCCTCGCTTCGCTCGTCGTCACACCTACTGTGACTTTTGTATTTTTTTTAATTAGAGAGTGATATTTTGCATCCAATAATCGGAGGCATGTACATGAATTATTATTGGCTGTGAATTATCAACACGGACTGATTTTGTACAGGCAATAAATCGCGGCTATGTATTTCAAATACATATAGAAACGCGAATTATTGGCCGTGCAATATTGGCTGTACGTTATTTGGCTGTGCATTATTATGGTTGTGCATCAAAGCCTCTCAAAATTGAGAGTTTTGACACAATTATAATAGTCTGATTTACCTATGCAACTATATTGTATCCATGCGTAAGCATCTGTTATAGTAGATCCAACCGTTTATCCTCTTTTTGACAGCACCAATAGAACGTAACATGACGATGTTACGCAAAAGTTAACTTATAAATGCGAGGTTTTAAAAATATGACAACTGCTTAAATTTGCTCCTTGATCCCGTATAATAATCATCTTTCACAAAATGAGTCCATAAGTGCAGTAGTTTTTTTATAAATTCCATAAAATAACAAACGTTTTTAAAAAATTACGTTCTATGGCTATCAACATAGTGATGTTACGAAGTTACGATTGAGATATCGATATTGTTTATGAACTATTTTTACACGGGTGTTTTCCGTTCTCGGCACATAATATCGGATTTATTTTTATGTAAAACCGTTATATTGATGCGCCTCAGGAAAACATACAGCATTATTTGAAGACGTGTTTATCTCCTGGTGTATATCCAAAAAAGAACAAGGTTATGATGACTATGATGATTACAAGTACAAGTCATACTTGACGAAGCTGTTACCGGTTAAATCTGGGATGGCCAGCGAGCAACACGGAAGGGAGTAGGCATACACAGCGTTTCCCCTCTGTCAAAGTACAAGTCCGCATGGACCATGGAGTTTGATAATATACTGTGGGGTGAGGGCGGGGCTAGATTTGTGAATGGTGCTTTATTTTTTATGTGTTAGTGATTTGGTTGTGTGAGTATGATCGGCAATGGATCGGTACAGGTATGTTTTGTATGTAATAGTGCGGCTTTGCGCTAGTGTGCAACTTCCCCTCCCGCAAGAAATGACAGAAAGATTTGAACAATATTTTTTAGCTAAGGCTACTCCCTTCCGTGTTGCTCGCTGGGGATGGCAGACATTAAAGTCTGCCGTTTGGTACCAGAAAATAGTAAAGTTTGAGCAACCCCAATTCCAATTTAAGCAAACGAAATCTAATCTTTTATTTTTATTTATTTATTAATCAAAATCAGATTCATCGTTGCTGTCACTCGAGCTATTGCCGACATTTATAATTAATTGTTGACTCATATAATCTATCGCCACGTGTTTATCCCAATCTGCCATTATAGTTTCTTGTGTTTTTTGAATTACATTTTGCCAGCTTTCCGCAGTTACTTTCACACATGCATTTTTTAATAAATTTACCATTTTGTTTGCCGTGAATGGGGGTTTTGTGTTATTTCTAGCAGCGTGTCCTTTAACTTGAGCCCATATTAATTCAATGGCATTGTATTGACAATGATAGGGTGGAAGTCTAAGAACCCAATGACCATGTTCTGCAGCTATTTCGTCGATCACATATCGTTTTGGGAAGTGTTTTTTTGTTCGTAATATATTTAGTAATTGTACTTTTAGTAAGGAGTTATCAACATTTTCACCATGTCGTTGAAGCCAGTCAATGATTACTTGTTTTTTGTCGGCCTGGGTCGGCATTTTATCAATTTGGCGTGAGTGATAGGATGCGTTATCCATAATAATAACTGACGGTTCTTCCAATGATTGTACCATTTCCTTAAACCAACTTTCGTAAACCTCAGAATTCATTTCTTCGTGGTACTCAACTGTTTTTTTGGATTTAAAGGCCAACAAAGCATCTGGCATGAATCCTTTCACAGACCCTGCATGGCAAATGATTAGACGTTCTCCTTTTCCCATCGGTACTGAGGTAGTGGAAGCAGCGGTGTCATCAGTCCAGCTCTTAGACACTGTGTGGTTCGCATTCAGCCAAGTTTCGTCAGTGAAAACAACATTTGACCAATCTGTAATTTTTTTGGCTTCGCTCAAAAATTCGCAACGAGCAAAAGCTACGTCGCGACGCTCCATCAATATTTTGCGTTTGTCCGATTTTTTATAAGTAAATCCAATTTCATTCAAGACCTTTACCAATGACGATTTTTGACCTCGGAACAAATCACATTCACGCAAAGAAGCAACAAGTTTTTTAAGTGTTGGAACTTCTTTACGTAAGTAATAGTTATATATATGACGGCGTATAGCGTCTGCGTCAAAGTTGTCAACCGAAGTCACACGACGTGGTTGGCGTTTTTTCTTCGGCGTACGAAGCTTATTCTCCTGCATGCCGCTTGTTCCGTAGGCTTCGGTAGTAATTTTTGTAATCGTAGATGCACTAATACCTAACGCGGCCGCAACGCGCTCTCTCACTTGCGACAATGGTAAAAGCGGGCCGCCATTTTGATACTCTGCTTCAAAGTAATTACGAAGCTTGATCACCATTTCTCTCGTCTGTCCTTTCAGCACTGATCCTTTCGGCATTTTATAGTTCCAATATAAAACTCAGCAAATAATTACTAGCACGGGCGTCTTGTTGCGAGTGACAGTGACAAATACAAAACGGCGGTGGACCATTGAGTTTTACTACCTTGATAAAATACTACTGCTTACCCATAGACAAAAAAATTGGCAGTCATAGGAATTGCCGATAGAAGTGAAAACTTATAACTCAGAATTTGATAGCTTACCTTGGAAACTACACGGGTGTAACCGGACGGCGTGGCCTCGCCATCTGGGCATGGCCATCTAGAAATGCGTCAGCATTTCCCATTGGCTGATGCGTTTCTAGATGGCCATGCCATGACGGCCTGTCCACGCCCTTTCAACATTCCCCATTGGCTGACGTATTTCTAGATGGCCAATAGCCATGGTCATGGCGCCATTCCTAGGACTATTCTCTTTCCGCACAGACTCGATAGAAAAATGAATCGAAATCGTGTCCACTATAATCACTTGGTCACAACACTTTAACTGACAAATTAGATCTGTCAAAAAGAGGATAAACGGTTGGATCTACTATAGTCTGTGTTGTATTCATTAGGGTTGTTCTCTGAAAATTTTCAGAGGGGTTAATAGGGTCTTTGATAAAGTGACAACTAGTATTATTATGCTCTTTGGTAATACTATATAATTTACTCTATGGCATAGACCAAAATATATACTAGGAAACTCCATAGAGTAAATTATATATGTATGTAGACAGAGACATCAGCTTAAGAAACGCTCAAAGAGTCATCTAACGCAAAGTGAATCAACTAATTTACGTGACGTCACATCACGTTACCTGATATCAATATCATAAAATTATTAATATAATGAAATATTTCTTTATCTGTTCAAAATAAAGAAATATTTCAATACCAAGTTTTTACCAGCCTATGGTTAAGTAGGGATTGACAGGCTTATTAAAACTACAAGATTAGTTTAACGTAAATATTTATTTTTCATGAAAGTTAACATATAGACAAAGCAATTTTATTGAACCTAAACCTTTGACCTGACCAATACTCCCATCCATATTGAAAGGATTATTATTTCTACTCAAAACTTTGATATTCCCCCTGAATATCAAAGATTTCTTACATCAGCTTTGAAAAATCCATGCAAGTTTCGTGCAGTTCTTAAACCTGGCTTAAATAGTTTTGAAAACCATGACGCTCATTTAGAATTTTCCTTCATTCTATAACATGGTCTGCATCTATGGCCCCTGCTTGTAAAGACTGAGAGCCATAATTTTTTCTTTTTGTGTGAAACTCTTACCCGTTTTGTTTTTTGTTACTTCTCTAAATAGCATTGAAAAGGCCTGCAAAGCTTGTAAATTTTCTTAGTGTATTTTGAAGTTACATTTTTTGAATGGTTTAGAGCTTTTTTCAGTCTTGTTGCATAAGTATCCTTTTTCTTCTTAATCTTGTTTAACATCTGCACAAACATTGTTTTGTTGTTGACATGTGTCCCTGAAATAAACAAATTGATTTATAATGTTGTACTTTGACTTGTTAATTTATGTTGTACCTTGACACCTAGCCAGAAATCAAGCATGCATTTCTCATGTTTATGTGAGTGGGCTGGCAATACACACACAGGACTCTACTATTTCATGGGATTGATTATCTAGAAGTGGAAATACTAATAATGAGATACGTTTCAGATTGATTGAAGATGAGCCTACAACCCTAGCTGGTGGTAACTGATGAGGTGACAAAAGATGGTAAATAGGCTTAACCTAGAATTGGATTAGGCCATTTTTACATTATTACTTTTGCATTGATCGCAAAAACAATTCAAGATATTGTGTCTTTGTATTGACAACTATTTATTTATTTATTATTTGGAACTACAAACAGTACTAACACTAAAATTTAACACACAATGAGTAAATACACAAAACATGTTCATGCTTCGAGTAATAAATGTTAAACCCACACCGTAGTCCACGAGTTAACAATTTGCGGTTTGTGTGTGCATATAGCTCGCTATTGTAAAGTAGACTAAATTACGTAGGTACATATTAGTTCTTTACACAAACGTTAACATTCTTTATAACTAATTTAAAATCAATACTAGGTACATTGTATAAATATAGTATAGTATAGTTATAGTAGAAATGGAAAATTAGTAGATAATTGTTATAATTTGCTTTTAAGGATGGCAAAGACATTTTGTTTGAAAACAGTAGGAGTTGTAGAAAATATATCTAAATCGACAAAGTATGAATTATACAAATCAACTGCTCGGCGTGTGGGCGCGCGTACACCAGCGTTTGTTCTAGTTGTTTGAGTATAGAAAACTCGACGCGTGCGTACTTGTCGCATGAAATATGTTCTTGGAACAGTGTAGCATAATTTATTACAGAGTTCGATACAATCAAATTTGTTATTACATATGTTGTACAAGAAAGTTGTAACAAGTAATACACGTCGAGATTCCAGACTCAACATATTATACAAGTTTAAAAGTTCTGAATACGTCAGGCTGGCTTGACAACACCTGAAATGCACGGACTGCAGAAACTTACGTTGTACCGTTTCAAGAGAATCGGTATATTTTTTGTAAAATGGGTTCCAGACAGGTACAGCGTACTCTAGTTGTGATCGCACTAGCGTGTTGTACAATAGTAAGTAGGTAGATTTACTTTTAAATTGTTTGGATGATCTCATGACAAAACCATACATACGAAATGATTTATTCACAATAGAATCTATGTGTGAATCAAAATGCAATTTTGAGTCTAACATAACTCCGAGATCGTGAATTACAAATACTTCAGTTAGTGGCGTGCCATTTAGGGAGTAGTTATACGAGAGTATACATTTCTTTTTAGTAAATATTATTGAGTTACATTTAGGAAGACTAAGTTGAAGTTTATTAGAACTACAGTACGTCGAGAGTCTGTTAAGGTCCTCTTGCAATAGACTACAGTCATTGATATTAGAACAACATTTATAAACTTTCAGATCATCAGCGTAAAGCAAAAATTTTGAATTTCTAAAGCATGTACTTATATCGTTTATAAATAAAATAAAAATTAGAGGTCCTAAAATTGACCCTTGAGGAATACCTGATGTTACGTTTATAATATCTGATTCATAGCCATTTATTACCACCCTCTGAGTTCTATTTGTAACATAAGATACAAACCACCGTAAAAGATTTCCACGAATACCGTTGAACGCAATTTTGTCTAAAAGTAGTTTATGATCAACTTTATCGAATGCTTTTCGAAAATCTGTATAAATAGTATGTACCTGTAGACGTCTATCCATGTTTTCAAAAAGGTCATTCACAAAAATTGTTAAATTTGTAGTAGTTGATCGACGCTTAACAAATCCGTGCTGTTCTGGTATAATTATGCTATAAATAGCTGGATACATTTTACCGTGTATTAATTTTTCAAATAGCTTAGACAAAGCAGATAATATAGATATGGGTCTATAATTTTCAACATTATGTTTATCACCATTTTTAAAAACTGGAATTATATTAGCTCTTTTCCAAACATCTGGGAACACTCCTTGCCGTAGACATAAATTATATAATATAGTAATTGGTATGTATAGTGACTCACTTGTTTTTTGAAGGAAGAGGGCTGGAATGCCATCAGGTCCAGGCCCTTTAGTCGCGTCTAGACTCTTTAAGGTTTTTTTCACATAATTGTAGTCAAATTGTAAATCAGTGATAAATATATTAGTGTTACTGTACTCAGAAGGTGGAGACCAAGTTGAAGTATCAAGTGTTGAAGGTTCGTATACAGAGTGAAAGAAATTCGAGAATAGGTTGCATATATATTGGGGTTCCGTCGAAGTGTCGTCCTTATAGTACATAGAAGACGGAACACTTGAAGGATCAGATCGGTTTTTAATAAACGACCAGAAGTATTTAATATTTTTAGGCATATTATCGTCAACAGATTTTATATAATTATTGAAACAAACTGAGCACTTCTCCTTAAAGTGACTTCTGTACGAAGAAAATTTTTCATAATCAGACCTATTATTGTACGTCTTCCATTTCTTCCAATATGATTCCTTCTTTCTGCAGCTTTTTATAAGAGATGGTGTAAACCATATAGGGAAATGAGAACTTCTTTGTTTAACCAAAGGTATGTGTGCCCGAATGGCACCATACAATTTTTCATAAAAAATGTCTACAGCTGTAAATGCTGGCATGTTACTAAGTACAGATATCCAATCACAATCATTGAATAAAGTATTAATTGCATCATAATTGCCTTTGATATATTTATACCTACTTGTAAATTTGCGTTGCATTGTATAAGCATTGTAATAATTATTTAATTCAGTAAGTGCACAGAAAGGGGGGTGAAAATGATCTGGCGGAAGTAATGGATGGCATGCCAATAACTGACAGTCAACATTCGAGATAAATAAGTCAATAACACGACCTATATGGTTTTTAATGCAATTATATTGCTTCGAATTTGTTCTTGACATAAAATTATGCAGAGAACGTGAAACACTTGAGCTAGCAGTACCAGGACCCATAGACGCATGGACATCACTATTTATCCACTCAATATATGGCAAGTTATAGTCACCAGCCATATAAAAAATTTCTGTGCTAGAATCTATAATAATGTCCTGTAAACAGTCAAAGTACATAGCATAAGTGTTATTCTTTATATGTTGAGGGAAATATACTGCACTAAAAACATGTCGCTTACCATTAGTGGACGGTATAGTTACAATTATATAGTCAAGTTCGTCTGGTACAGGCGTCAGGTGTCTCGTGTACCGCGAAGGCATCAGGTTTCGCTGTACAGCGATCAAAACACCTCCACCATCTTTCTTGCCGGTTGCAACACGATTACGATCACATCTGAATACTAGGTACCTGTTATCTATAAATTCATTGTCAAAAATAGATGGCGTGAGCCAAGTCTCTGTTAAGATTAATATGCTGTAAGAAAAAGAAAGAATATTCATATATAAAGTATGTAATTTCGTACGAATGCCCCTGCAGTTTTGATAATAAATGGATAAGTTGTTATCCATAATTGAACTTTATATTAAATAAATACATATTACGAATATAGAATATGGAAAAAGAGCATTTGACGTGTATAACTTGTGCTGCCAAACAATATAATTGTAAATAAAATAATGTTATATTATAATTATTGTCTCGCGTACCCACAAAACTTAATAAAAACATATTATTTGTTTTTAAATACCAAACATTACCCGAACTAATTCTTATTGTTAATATTTTAAATAGATTTAAATGAAATAAAATTGATAATTTCCGGTTAATCTTATACCTCAGATAGGCATATAAATATATGTATAGCTGAAATAATAAGTAATACATAATGATATGTCTAACACCTAGCGTAGTACGCAGTACTGAGTAGTTATGTTCAATCCGTATAGGTATTTGGAAACAACTTCGATAAATCAGCACTGCACTTAATTATAAGAGCTGTCGAAGCCTCAGTCTTACGTACAAGGATGTTAGCATTCCTAACCCATACATATTTAAAGTTATGTTTTTTTGCCATCTCCCTACACTCGCGCAACAATTTTTTATTGCCTAAAGTTAAATGTTCATTCAAGTAGATCTTATAAGTAGACGACATGCCTATCTGCTCACCAGTAAGCCCAAATTTCCGCGCACGGAATGCACTGAGAATGTCATCACGAAGGACACGTGTACACAGCTTCACTATGATATTCTTAGGCCGTTTATCATCTCGAACCTGCGCATGCGGTACACGATGTATGGAAACAATATCATGGCTTGATACGGGCTGCTTGATCGCCAGGCAAATTGATTCCATAATAACCAAGAGATTTTCTCCACGCCTTTCTGGTATATTACAGATTTCGATGTTATTTAGTCTGGAATGTTGTTCTAAGGAATCGATTTTGCGTTCAAATTTGTCAGCATATTCCGTGATGCTTGTGGTGGTGCAGATGTTGAGTTCATGTAACCGTTTTTTCAAGGACTCCTGTTCGCAGTACTGTGATTCTATGGCCTCCTTGATTCCAGTACTCTCTTCATTTACTTTGGCATAATTAGTTTCAAGGTCAGAAACTCGTAGTTGCATCGAGGTGGACGCGGCACGCAAAGCACTGATCTCAGATTTGATAGACGCCATACTTAACGTGAGATTTTCAAGTTCAGGTTTGATATGATGATTGATGTTATCGTTTATTAACGAAATTTTACCGTCAAGCTCTTGCCGCCAATCCTTAATAGCGACAGCAATGGCGCCGGATATTGAGTTGGTCAGTGTTGTTTGTAACTTTTGAATTTCACGCACACAATCACAATCAGGTTGCTTTCTCTTCCTAGTTGTCAACTTGTCGTCAAAAAATATCCCGAGTTCCGAGAGATAAGGGTTGGAATGTGCTTTGACAGACGACGGAGAAAGATCTAGATTATCCATGTTGCCACACAACCAAAGACAACACGTAGTAGAATTAGCACTAGAAGTTTTAACTTCACAATTATGTTGTATAACTATTATATTTATGAAACTGTGCGTAGGTATCAACGATTATCAAAATAAACTATTTAAACCGTAACGAGGGTGCACACACGTCCGCACGCGCTGTGGTTGCGGCAGGTATGACCACCACCATGTACCATGTACCAAAGACATTAGTTATGTTAGGTATCTAATCTAACTCACATTGGTGGGTACCTACATTTACGGAACCTGATGATATATTTTAATGTAATCACATAGTATTAATGACTCAGCACCCTTTTTCATCATCATAATCTCAGCCGTAGTACGTCCACTGCTGAACATACGCCTCCCCCATGATTTTCCAAAAGGACCGGTTGGAAGCGGCCTGCATCTAACATCGTCCTGCTACCTTCATCAGGTCGTCTGTCCACCGTGTCGGTGGACGACCTACGCTGCGCTTGCCGGTCCGTAGTCTCCACTACAGAACCTTTCGGCCCCATCGGCCATCTGTTCTGCATGCTATGTGCCCTGCCCACTGCCACTTCAACTGGCTAATCTTCTGAGCTATGTCGGTGACTTTCGTTCTTCTACGGATCTCCTCATTTCTGATTCCATCACGTAGAGAAACCCCGAGCATAGCCCTCTCCATAGCTCGTTGTGCGGCTTTGAGCTTATCTATGAGGCCCACAGTAAGAGACTACGTTTCAGTGCCATAAGTCATCACTGGTAACACACATTGGTCGAAGACTCTTGTCTTGAGGCACTAAGGTATTTTTGACGAGAAGACGTCGCGAAGTTTCCGGAACACTGCCCAGCCGAGTTGGATTCGACGATTGACCTCTTTCCCGAAGTTGGACCTGCCTAGTTTGACTGTCTGTCCCAGGTTGATGTACTCGTCAACAACTTTGAGAACTGAGTTCCCAACTGCTTTGGGGTAGGTACAACATGGACATTAGACATAATTTTGCATTTTTCAACCAATCTTGACGAAACTTGGTATGCATGTTTTACTATTAAATATAAAATAGACTGTGCCCGTGAGGTCTACTGTTCGCAGAAATACAGGAACTACTAGTTTATTAAGTTTAAGTTACTGTACTTACTGGTTTTTCCACATTTTGGTACACAGCAACTTCTTGCGAAACCAGAAATTATTCCATGTAGGTTTGAGTCGTTGTTAAGCAGATCAGAGTCCAGTGAGCGTAGCAGGGGTGAGCAATTGTAAGTAGAGTGGTCGGAGTCCATAAACAAATAAAAAGTAGTGTAATTTATCAAAGATATTTATTGAAACACTTTCACGGAATCAAAATTGAAACTGAAAGAAAAGAATTTGAATTTAATGATGGGCATTATAGATTATAATAAATCGATAATGCTAACTGAACAGCTATTAAGATTTTCAATCGATTATAATATAATATATTTAAAATAATTGACTTGACTTCATAAATAGATTGTTTTTGTCTATGGTTTCTGTGTTGTGACTAAACTGACTGCACAATTCTGCGAGTGTCTGTACACGCTAGTGTCATAAACCGTGAGGAATATGTAGGTTGTAGTCTAATATTCATAAGGTCAGTAATAAAAAAAAACCATTAGTATTTGAAAATCCCTCCTGGTTTTGTATCCGCCTTATATAAAGACTAGCTGTGAGCCGCGGGTTTACCCGCGCGGTGATGGATGATTAATCAAATATAGTGTATGTTACTCAGGCATAATTCATATAATAATATAGCTCTCTACTGGTAAAATATATTTTATTATCTTATCCGTTAAAAACAATCAAATCTTTCCTCTTTATAATAAGTCTAGATCAAGGTTATGCCTGTAGTAACTTTGTACTAACTAGAAAGGAGTGATATAATATCCGGTATTATTTCAATTCAAACAACCAATACATTATCGCGAACTCAGATTAAAATCTTATATCGCATGTATAATTTTTTATCATATTTCGTAGGAAAACCATAATGAGTAGTAATAAATTCACCGTTTACCAGCCGTTAAAAATCGTACAACATCAGGGATAGGTACAACATTTAAGGCTCTTGGGTGAGCCCTGTGTATTTGGTTTACCCTTTTTGGTGATACCCAGTCACAGAAAGGTAGTTCTGTTAAACATCCCACTAAACATGAACCTTACAGACTCATTGCTGCAACTTGAATTTAGATTAAATGCGTTACTTGAGCCTGTCACTTCTGCATATGTTTGTGCAACTGAAAAATCTACATTATGTTTCAACGTTTTTAGCAACGTTTAAAACAAACCTTAATGTGCGAGCAATTGTAAGCTTCCTTATATATTTCTACAACGTTGCATAAACACCATAATCTTAAACGTTATATTGTTGGGTAATGAATGGTATACTTAAAAGTTACAATAAAAACTTATAACAACTTCCAAAAATAATGTTTCTTTAAATCCTTAAATGTCAGGTACTTTCAAGCTCGCTGCGACTTGTTTTCTTTGTTGCATAGACGTTGCAGACTTGCAGACATAACTTAGAACAGTTCATATGCAACTTTATATTAACTTAGCCTTGCTCAGTGAACTAAATCCGACATCTTCAAATTTTTTACCAACGTTAACCGATTCTTTCTTACGACGCTTCATAGAAACATCACTAACGTAATTATCTATGATCACTAATAATGTTTGACCTGTGGTTACGTTCCGTTTCTCGCATAAGTTTTCTTGCTACCACACAATAATTAGTGCATTGCATTTAACAATATTATTTTTCCTAAATACATTAAATATATATTAGATATAATAATTAAATAAATGTAACATAATAGGTAACATATTTTCATTGTAAAAAAATATTAAAATGTATGAACTTGTATTTAGTGTCATCTAACAGAAATTGAAATTACTATTACAATTCCCGGTAAACCTACAGTTCTGTCATTTGTTCTAAGTGAACAGCGTGTGGCATGCTCCATGGGTAACATAGAGAAAATTGTATATACGGAAATAATATCACTGCGGTCCCAATTGGTCATAATCGATATTAGCGCGATAAAAGTAGGTCCCTTTCACCGTGAGCCTGATTACGATGGCCCACGCTACGTCATTGATGACGTCTTAACTGCCGCCATATTGACGATTACATGAACCATGCTCTACACCATAATCGTCGTGAGCGTTCTGTCAAAAGTGACAGGTGTTTGTTTATTTCTACAATGTATTTACTGGTGTCCCTTCTTTTTGATGTAAAAGTCGGTCCATCCATTCCATTATTTCTTTTTAATCCACACTACATAGTTAACCTTCACACTATGCACGATATTTTTATGAATTTGTTTTTCGCGCGCAAATGGTACGTTATTGCTACAACTCTGGTCCGAATTAACAACACGCTTACAGTGCCACGAGCTGTCAAAATCGCGATATTTGTCTCGGACCAGCTTTGGTAGACGATAGCACTGTGAGCAAAATTATCGCAAAACGGACCACGACATATATGGGTATTATGATGGGTAATACCTATATACAGTACGGTCCCAATTGAGCCATAATCGCTATTAGCGCGATAACAGTCGTTCCCTTTCACCGTGAGCGTGATTACGATGGCCCACGCTACGTCATCGATGACGTCTTAACTGCCGCCATATTGACGATTACATGAACCATGCTCTACTCTACACCATAATCGTCGTGAGCGTTCTGTCAAAAGTGACAGGTGTTAGTTTATTTCTACAATGTCTTTACTGGTGTCCCTTCTTTTTGATGTAAAAGTTGTAAAAGTCGGTCCATCCATTCCATTATTTCTTTTTAATCCACACACCACATAGTTAACCTTCACACTATGCACGATATTTTTATTAATATGTTTTTCGCGCGCAAATGGTTCGTTATTGCTACAACTCTGGTCCGAATTAACAACACGCTTACAGTGCCACGAGCTGTCAAAATCGCGATATTTGTCTCGGACCAGCTTTGGTAGACGATAGCACTGTGAGCAAAATTATCGCAAAACGGACCACGACATATATGGGTATTATGATGGGTAATACCTATATACAGTACGGTCCCAATTGAGCCATAATCGCTATTAGCGCGATAACAGTCGGTCCCTTTCACCGTGAGCGTGATTACGATGGCCCACGCTACGTCATCGATGACGTCTTAACTGCCGCCATATTGACGATTACATGAACCATGCTCTACTCTACACCATAATCGTCGTGAGCGTTCTGTCAAAAGTGACAGGTGTTAGTTTATTTCTACAATGTCTTTACTGGTGTCCCTTCTTTTTGATGTAAAAGTTGTAAAAGTCGGTCCATCCATTCCATTATTTCTTTTTAATCCACACACCACATAGTTAACCTTCACACTATGCACGATATTTTTATTAATATGTTTTTCGCGCGCAAATGGTTCGTTATTGCTACAACTCTGGTCCGAATTAACAACACGCTTACAGTGCCACGAGCTGTCAAAATCGCGATATTTGTCTCGGACCAGCTTTGGTAGACGATAGCACTGTGAGCAAAATTATCGCAAAACGGACCACGGCAATAGTTATCATTCAATTATTTTGAAAAATAGTCATTATTTTTTGTTTAGAAAGTTATGTATACATAGTAATATATGTATATCTTGTTGTATTGTTTGTTAAGTCTTCTATCATTTTCTTCAATTTGTTGTCTGTGTCTGCTCCACAGACTAACAGGTCTGCTCTACGTATGCGACTGTAAATTGGGCAGGGCGAATTCTGTGCGCGATTCATTAGCAGCAAAGAGCCTATAATACTAGTTTTACTGATTAGCAGATTTGTGCAAACCCACGCAAGACACAAGCCACTCACAATAAGTTGAAGTTTGGAAACTTTGTACGGTAGGTAATGGTTTATGATATGGTACTTCGATCTCAGTTCAGGGGCCTTACTATGAGCTCTTAAAGCAGTACTTCTAGAAAACTGCCCGGCTTATTCGTACCATGATAACGTTAAAGCAGGCCTGCCCATGCCTAGTATTCAAGAACCGCAGAAAAACCGTCCATCTGTTTTTTGTATGGACTCTCGTTAACATGTCGCTCTAAATCCACTCAGTTTATCAGCTTACAGACGTGTAAACGTCTGCAATATTGGTTATAGTTAATTATTAGAATGACAGAGAAAACATTAACCATTCACTTTTGCAAAAACAATGATCAAACAGTTCACCTAAATGAGCGTCATGGTATGATTTCATTCAAAATTGTATATGCCAGGTTTAAGAACTTCATGGAAATTCCATGGTTTTTATGAAGCTGATAGTAAGGCCCTAATATATAACTTGCAGTAGAGTGAAAACTTTTGCCAATTATTGTTATGCCATTTTGTGACAAGCATAGCATTTAAAAAAATTACTGAATTTAACTTTTATTATAATGTGTGCTATTCTTTTGTCAAGTGTGTGTGTGTGTGTGTTCGCAAAAAATCAAATAATAAATAAAAATTAAATGTTAGGTAATATACCTAGTACCCAATTCACGGGTGTGGCAACTGAATTTTCGAAAATTGTTGAATGCAGTTTTCTTTATTTTAAAAAATATTCTTTGAGTAAAATTTTCTATATGCAGATAAGAGTAGTTTTCCTTCGGGTGGTGTTACAAAATTCCATCCTGTATGTTATTAGTCTAATATACTGCTTAAAACCCATTAGTTCTAGGCATAATTTTCCTTATGCATTTCCAAGGTCCCTCATTGTTTTGCAAAGTTCAGGTCAAAATCTGATTTTGACTAAAATTTTACCATAATCTTATGTCACTGAAAATTGCAGAACATACAGAAGGCTTAAATCAATAAGTACTGAAGTCCTCCACCCCCAAGCCACTACTAACCCACCCATCTAATTACACTGCATGTATTTTCAACGTGATTTACATAGCATTGATGTTATTCAATTCAATAGGAGAGGAGAAATTGGATCTCCTTCTGCTAGGCCTATTCCAGTTCATATCATTAAGTATATAATAATAATTATATAGATAATAATAATTTATTACATCACTTAGGTAGACAGTGATATCTCCATTGTTATCCTTAAGGTAATTTATTCTTATAATCACTAATATCATGAAATAAGATATACTAAGATCATAAACTCACTTATCTATGTAAAAAAATTAAAAAGTTTTTTTTTATTTTTGTATCATTCCAATATAATAATATAAACAATAAAAACATCCTATGATCTTAAAAAGATTACATATTATCTTTGTTTTGTGCTCCTGTCCGTGTACTAGTGAACTGTTTTACGCATTACAATTATTTGCTACCCGGTCTTCTTAAGGTTGTAGATGTCTCCTTTTCTAAAACTCTTAAAGATAATTGAATACTTTAACTCCAACTTCTAGTTTGCCCTTAAGAACAAGTTGATGTATCTTCTTCTAGCGTGTCTTGCCCTACTGATACCATTATCATGGTCTCTTTTGTAAGGCAACACACCGGAGCTAAAAATAAGCGAACATTTGTTATAAACATTAAGATATTGCGATACAAAAAAGTAAAAAAACAAGCCGCTGAGTTTCTTACCGGATCTTCTCAGTCGTGGTCGCGTTCCGATCCGGTTGTAGATTTAAGATATAATAAATGTAATATGACAATTTGTAAGTATATTTATACTTACAATATATTTAGTTTATTCTGTATACCCATAGGCCTATACAGAATAAACGATTTAATTTTCATTTTTGTCAGGACATTGTTATATGCATTGTCTACAGGGTGTCTGGTAGAGGGACCGACAAAGCAAATGAGCGTGTTCGGGGGCCCACTTGGAGAATACAAGTTGGCCAAAAAAAATCCCCAACACCCCAATATTTTTAAACTAAATCAATTAGTTAGCTCTGTTTTGTATCCAATTTTGCTTTGCGTGGCCTGAAGGTGTATTAGAGAACAAATTCAACTAAAAACATCCGGTCTAAAACAGATTTTACAAATGTTATAGTGGTAAATAGGTACAATTTCGGAGAAAAAGGGAAAAATCACAAGAAAAAGTTAAACATATTGGGGGGTCGGGGATTTTTTGTTATCTAACTTGTATTCTGGTCCCCCGAACACGCTCATTTGGTTTGTCGGTCCCTCTACCAAACACCTTTATATATCCAGGAAGCATGCAACAGTGGGTATATCTTCTAGCAGGCGTTAATTTCTCTTTAGTGTTACAAAAATGTCTTTTTGCAAAAGTATTTTCTCCTTATTATCGTATTTATTTATATATTATGTATTGTAAAAACATAATAATTCCTTTCTTAGTACCACTTATAGTTTCATTTAACCCCTCACCAGTCGATTGTCCATATAACAATGAAATTTCTATTGTGTCTGGGTTGTTCGACTGATGAAGTATTATTGACTAGCTGACCGGCAAGTGGTTTCCCTCATTTGGTCTTGATGTATTAGTGGAAGTTGGAATCATGACGTCCTGGGTTTGATACTCGGGTCGGACAATTATGGGGTTTTTCCTTATGGTTTTTCTGACAAACGAATTCACAATAGCAGTCTGGAACATAGCCTAGATGGCAATAGGTTCGCCCCTTATTATTGACCAAAAACATATACCTCTCTGGCGAGATGTAGGTGTTTAAAACACTGCTGCTTATCCTTCTTGGATATATAAAGATTTGTTCTTCTTCTTGTTGGTATGGCTTGTGCAGTAAAGATTAGTTATGTTGTAGATAAAATATATCATCAATATCATGTATTTTGCGTAAAAGTTAATGTTCAGGAAATGTTGGGATTTGCAATATGCCTGACTATGCCTGAATGTCTGTGCAACAAGTCTGCACAAGATATGCCGTCCAGTGACGCTGTAAATGCCGGTAGAGGCAAACAGCATGAGTCCGTTCTAAAAAAAAAAAAAAAAGTCTGCACAAGACAAATTTAGTTAAAAAATTCAATCTAAATGCCTGCATATAATGCTTTGTAGTCCAGTCAAATTAGGCGATATTTTGCAAGAGTTATATAAGTAATTGGCGGTAGTGACTTCTTTTTTTTTTAATGTTTAATATGATTCAAAAAACACGTCTAATAAAACCCCTACGAAAAGTAACCCCCAGTAGGGGTTAAATCGAGTGATAAATTGTATAACTTGGAGCCGGAATGAGTTTTGATCTGTATAATTTTCTACTTTTGGCATTAAAATCTATATTCTCACTAAGTTAACAAGAACTAAGTTAGACATTAAAATTAATTTTACCATAAAATGGAACCGACATCAACACCAAAAAGTGTGAAATAACTTGTCGAAGGTACCATGCATACAATATTGTAATAACAGGTACTTTTGAACTGTCATGGTACCAACTTCAACAAGTTATGGCACACTTTTTAGTGTAGAAGTGGGTTCCATGTTGTGGTAAAAAAATGTTTGCTCCCGTTTTAGTGTCTCTAGCTACTTATGGGATAGATTGCGTTTCACTTATCTTGATGATATCATCATTAATGTGAATGATGATGCTCAAGATAGGCGAAGCTCTTTTCAGTTATTGTAGTGTAACTCGGAAACTGCTTGACTGAATTTGATGAAATTTAAATGGGACCACTTTGGAAGTATACTCTACCAAACAAAAAAATAAGAATTATAAAATCTGACTATGCTGTAAAAAGTTGTGTGATCGCACATAAAAAAAAATATAGATGTCGACGTGAGAAATCCAGCTTTTTTGGAAATCGTTAGTAAAGATGTGATTAGCTGTGTTCCGCGGATTCACCCGCGCGGTGATGGATGATGATGAATATGAATAGAATATAGAGTATGTTACTCTGCATAATATAGATCACTACAGATGAAAGATTTTTTTTACCCCGATGTAGTTTTCACGCATACAAACAAACTATCTTCAATTTTTCTACACATCTACACTAATATTATAAAGAGGAAAGATTTGTATGTTTGTTTGCTTGAATGGATAAACGTTAATGTTATTTAACCGATTAAAAAAAAAATATCACAAGTAGAAATCTACATGATGCCTGAGTAACATACGCTTTATTTCATTCATCATCATACATACCACGCGGGTGACAACGGAGAGTGCAGTTAGTATTGCATAGTTTAACATGAAAAAGTAGTTATTGTGACATAATTGTAATAGTTAGACACATGATACAGCAAACTTTTTTGTAGATATTGATGCTTTCTACAAAACTGCAGTACATCACTGTGCTCTATTGTCAATAGTTTCCGCAGCGTACGCGATATCAGTATTTTTTTGGTATATTTTCACACCTTTGGTTACATTTGGTCAATCAATCAATCAAATCATTTATTCGCCAGAATACAGTCATAAAGGTCTTAAATAATATAAATGTGGCAAATTGTACTCAATCTGCAAGCAGACGTGCGAATTCTTGAACTTCAAAAATTAAGATTGTATATAATATTAAAGTAAATGTCAAGTTAGAAAAAAAAATGGTATTATAATTAAAATAGATAAATGTCAAAATAAAGAAAAAAATAGCATTAAAATAAAATTATTAACAAATCATTACAATTTTGAGTCTCTAAACTCCTTAACACTATAAAAACTCTTGTCCAGCAAATAATTAGTCAATTTTCGTCTAAAGTTATTGCCATTTAATATTTTAATGTCATTTGGTATTTTATTGTATATTACTATGCACATATTATAAACATTCCTTCTGTACAAATCCTTCCGTGCTGGGGGTTGGTACAGAAGGTTGTCAAACCTTGCTCGCGCTTGCCGGGTAAGAGCTTCACAGCATTTTTTGAAATACTCTGGATGATTTTTCACAAAAATACAAATTTCCAGGATGTACATACATGTAGAGAAAGTATGTTACATGCTTTGAATAGCGGCCTGCAGCTGTCCAAGAACCAAGCTTTATTTATAATTCTAATACATCTCTTTTGAATCTTGAACACCCTGTCCACGTCGACCGAGCCACCCCACATTATCAGGCCGTATCTGAGCAACGACGATACGTAGCCATGATATGCAGTCAACGCAGCCTCCACAGACACAGTGTTTCTAATTTTTTTTAAAGCAAATATAAAGCGATTTAGCTTCCTACACAATAAATCAACATGTTTTTTCCAATTAAAATGTTTGGTAGCAATTAGCTTGTTCGGAATACCAAACTAAATAGCGAACTAAAATCTATTTTTAGTAAATTACGGTAGTTCTTATTCTGTTCATGCTTAAGTACAAATTCGTATCATCATCATCATCATCTCAGCCGAAGGACGTCCACTGCTGAACATATGCCTCCCCCATGATTTTCCAAAAGGACCGGTTGGAAGCGGCCTGCATCCAACGTCGTCCTGCGACCTTCATCAGGTCGTCTGTCCACCGTGTCGGTGGACGACCTACGCTGCGCTTGCCGGTCCGTGGTCTCCACTCCAGAACCTTTCGGCCCCATCGGCCATCTGTTCTGCGTGCTATGTGCCCTGCCCACTGCCACTTCAACTGGCTAATCTTCTGGGCTATGTATGTCGGTGACTTTCGTTCTTCTACGGATCTCCTCATTTCTGATTCGATCACGTAGAGAAACCCCGAGCATAGCCCTCTCCATAGCTCGTTGTGTAACTAAAATTCGTATAACTCCTGCAAATGACAACTCTTCAATTTGCCCTGAGTTGTGGATATGTTTAGTGCAAATTTTAATCGTCATGTAAGTTTGAGCTCTCTAAATTAGTCTAAACTAATGTAAAACTACCCACAATTGGATGAATAATAATAATAATTCTCCTAATAATAATAATAATAAATATTATAGCAAAAAGCCTCGACCAACATCTTAAGAGGCTTTCGCTAGACGGTTGGATCAAGGGACAGATACAGAAGGCAGTACTTCTTGACACGGCACGTATTGTCAGGATGTTCCTCAGTCTGCAGCCCTAACCACTGGTAGTTTGGGTCATGCCCCTCCGCCGATGGCAATCTAGGATTAGGTTTTTTACAATATTTTTTATTAATTAATTTTTATTGTATATAGAAATATTGTAAATAATGTAATTTTAAGAAAAGGAAATAAATAATGTGAATAATAACCCTGATTCTCCCTGGGGCTAAATGAGACCCCTGACCCCCGGCTTGCCTTAATTGGCCGTCTGGGGGTGGAGACGCAAGAGCAAGTAACAAAAAGCTCCAAGGGTGGAAGTGTTAAAGGGCATAACGCCGCTTTAGTGAAACCGCAGCACACCTCTCGACACACTTTAGCTATCCACACCAACGTTGCCCCTTCTGTCACAATTCATGGTGGCCTTTATGGGGGGCCCGTTTAGTGGGTGGCAAGTCACCACCTGCCCAAAAAGACTGAATTTGGCAGGTGCCGTAGTCTCTTCCATAGCCCACTATCTTTTAATCACTAATGAAATCATTTCAATAGCCTTGCCATTTTACCCATTTTTATAATAGATATACCATGTCACCATCCATCTAAAAGTTTCTGTTTTTTATACTACTTTGTATTTTTTATACCAAACAGGCCTCTAAGTGTTGGCTACAGCCCCTCTTATACCTTTGTAAAGGACCGGCTGAAATCCGTGATTTATTTTGAATAAAATGATAATAATAATAATAAAGTTTGTTTCCAAAAAAACACAACTAAATACAGTTCACTTAATCAGTAACTAACTATACAAGAAATATTATTCTAAATATATATCAAATATAATTAACTAATACATAGGTATAAGAGACAGGAAGTATGGGTAATACTGTACTTAATGCCAAACAATCAAGGCCCTGGTCTCCACACTAGGATTCCCTGTGTCGTGGCGACCAGTATCTTACAAACATGTATACTTACTTTTTTTTTTGTACTTAAGTGTTATATCGTCACAGTGAATAATCATATATTTAGAATTGTCATTCTAAGTGTTATACGAATGTAAATTTTAGTGTAAACAGAATAAGAACTACCATAGTTTAGAGAATTTTAGTTTAGTGTATGCACAAGCGAATCACTATCATTATCATAGTTGTCATATGGAGTAATTTTTAAACTTTCGCGATTTCAACACATATTTATATTATATTAACACATATAATATTAAAAAAGTATCTCCATACTTCAAGACAATGACACCCGCCTCTTCAGTCCGCTCGTGACCACGATCAATGCAACTTGATGGAAACGTCGAGGTAAATAAATACTATTACTAACGCGATTAAGCCCCGTTCATATAATTGTCATACGGATCCCTAACTTTTTGAAAATACTTTATAGCCTATATTCATCAGGGATAATATAAGATTCTAATGGTAAAATAATTTTTCAAATCGGTCCGGTAGTTTCGGAGCCTATTCAATTCAAACAAACAAATTTTTCTCTTTATAATATTAGATTAAAAAAAATTATGTACCATGAAAAAAACTCTCAAGATTATACTTTTTCCGGGCGTGGACGTAAACTGGCTTAATTTCTTGAAGAGGAATGTTATAAAAGTTATACTTATTACAAAGTGTGAAGATTCTATATAAAACAATCCTAAGTTCTTTTTGGTCATAGTATATCAAGGCTACCAAAAATTGCTCTAACAGTCTTCCTGTCTCTCTCCCTCATGAAGGGCAGCTAGCAAAATCGGGTGAAGCTATTTGTCTCCTTTTTTCAAACTTTAAAGGTTGGTTTTTAGAGGTAATTTTTAAAGGTAAATACACATTCAAAATAATTATTTTGTATGAATCTCTATTCCTATATATAGTATTGACTTGGATGATTCCATTCCTTGGCCATCCAGAAAGTGTTAAATTGACTGCAGCTTTAGATGATCTTAGTGAGTAGTTAAGTGTTCGAGCTAACTGTGACTATACGTGTCTCTTGACAGACCTGAATGTAAACCAACTTCTTTCGGAGAGTTCGAAGTATAAAGAACTATCCATGTTCTGCTCCCAACTAAATCTATAGCAAGTCGGACGATTCAGTAAGTCTACTATATCTTGTAATAACAGACGTTCCTGAGAGGTGTAAGAAGGTAACTGTCGTGCACAATAAAGATTTAAGTGATCATGCTCTGGTCCTCAGTAAATTCAATATAAAAAACCTAAGCCTTTTGTGGAAACTCGAGCAATTAGAGATATTGATGTTAAATGTTTCAATTTTGACCTAAGATTAGGTAATCCCTTGGAATGAGATTTTAGAAATAACAGATGTTCAGGTAATGGTAGACAAAATTTATGGGCACGTAATTAAGCTCTTTGATAAACACGCCCCTCTTAAGAGAAGAAGAATCATAGAATCTCCTAGATCCTAGAAGACTTTGGATAACCGGTACCATCAGGTTTTTGATGCCTCTAAGGGACAAGGCACTTAAAAAGTCTCAAATAAAAAAACGGTTTCTTCCAAGGCATATTATAAAAGCGTGACTTGAAAATTTTTGTTATAGGCGCTGTTGATATAGAGAAAAGAAAGCTTTCTTCAATTTCTATATGAATACTAATTTAAATCGGACCGCTAAACTATGGGTTTTTTAAAGAAGATTAAAACTAAAACGTTACATGTAGAACCATCACTGATAACGGAAACTTTGAACAATGCCATTTCAATATATGTTTTTTTTATAAAGCTGATAATGGCAGATCTAGATACGTTGAATTTTTTAAACGTTACATATTCACGAGTAGCATTTTCACACTACAGTCTGTCTCTCTTGACACAGTTAGCAGAATTATTCCTAATGTCCATACTAACGCAGCCGGGCACGACCGTATTAACGCTGATTTAATTAAACTTACTCTACCAGAAACTTTGCCAATCATTACTGACATTATAAACCGATGCATAGAAAGAAGCATATTCCCAGAATCGTGGAAGCGAGCTTTAGTTAGGTTAATTCCAAAATCGAAATCAGTAGAACAGCTTAGTGACCTGCGACCGATTAGTATACTACCAGTTTTATCGAAAATTTTAGAGAGGGTCGTATTCATGCAATTAGAGAAATACATGGACAAAGTAAATATTAACTACTTGTTGAACGCATCCGACTCGGGACTTAGCAGTGCTCTAATCTTGCTGGATTTCTCCTGAACATTCGATTGTTTAAGCCACGAGATGCTTCTAGCAAAGTTGTCTTACTACGAATTTTCGCACAAAACTTACAAATAGTGAGAAACTTTTCTTACAAGTCGAGAACAGTATGTGGAAATAGAGTCGATCAACGGAATTAAGAAGGTTTCTAGTGTCGGTAAATTAAGAAGAGGAGTCCCACAGGGATCAATCTTGAGCCCAATACTGTTATCTATTTTCACCGCTGACATGCCGAATCATATTAAAATAGTATAAAATATCATTTGTATGCGGATAACACTCAGATTTATTATTCGTTCAAATCTCATAATACTTCAAAATCCATGACTTTGATTAATTATGACTTTAATGAAATAGCTATCTTATTAGGCCATGCGAAACTCTCTTATTTTGAATCAAAATTGAAGGTGATTTTTGTTGGGACTCTGAGTCAAATTTGTAATGTCACTTGCCAAACCCCAATGTTATCAGTAAAAGGTGTGAATATTCCGATCGAATCCCATGCTAGAGATTTAGGCCTTATTTTTGACAACGAGATGAGATATATGAAGTATGTGAATGAAAAAATTAAAATAGGATTCTATAAATTAAAAGTAAAAAACTCCTTATTCCATACAACAATATTGTTGTTTGGAATAAAACGTTTTTTACTTTTAATAACTTTTAATATATATAGATATCTTTCAGAAGAGCTAAGAATATTATTATGTGACCTTTTAGTATTATGCCCTTTTAATTACTGTAGTGCTGTTTACGGACCGAGGCTGTATGCTAAAACAAGTAATGTCGTACAAAGAGTGCTAAATGCATGTGCAAGATACTGTTTTAGCATACCTATAAGAGATCATATTACTCCTTACACCGTGGAGAAGAACATACTTAATATGAAAGCCAGAAGAGAACTTCATTTGGCTTGTTTGACACATAAAGTTATTTGGAACAAAAAGCCTGAATATCTTTTTGATAAACTTGTTTTTATAAAGGACATTCACTCTGCCAACACTCGGTCCAGATCCCTGCTTAATCTCTCTATACCTAAACACACGACCACTAGATTTAAGGGTTGCTTCAAATATAGCGCGTCCAAAATTTGGAATAATCTTCCCCCGTCTTATTAGTTAGTTATTATGCTCTATATAAACTTAAATATAAGACAATATTAGTTGATCGGTATAAAAAAAGAATTTGAAGCAACGTTTAAAATAAGATAAAATAGAAACATAAGCATACAACGTTCACATAAACACTCATATCCAAACATACAAACATTCACACACACACGCACCCTCACACCACATCGCACCCTTACACTTCGTTCCTCCAGCGATTCAATTGTACGATTATTTTTAGTACTAATGTGTAAGAATTTCTTAACAGATTATGGCTATCTATAAATCTATGATAGATGTTAAAACCTTGCTGTACAATCAGTTACATTACGCTAATGTTCTAATGTTCTTTAATATTATGTGTTATTTTACCCGCTTCTCTGTACTCTATATTCGAGCAAAAGATTGCGCTGAAAACTAGCATTGTGTTAGCGAAACGCTAACACAGTTTAGTGCTGAGCGTACTCCTATTGCCATAAAACAGTTATTAAGGTTAAATCCTGATATATAAATGTGTTTTTTGTTTTGTTACTATGTTTATTGGCAATAAATATTATTTATTTTCATTTTCAAGACTTGATTGTGTTTGGGATCCTTACGTATTAGATAAATGTAACTATATTTATTTCTAGTTCTTGTTTCAATTTTCTTATTTAGTATAGGCAATATTCTTGATGGTAGGGGTCGTAACGGCCGTAATACTTCAAGTGTTTGATATAGCTCTTGAGTAACTTGGCCTACTCTATTTGTTTTGGCAATGTTTTCTCCGATGTGTCGAAAACCTCAATTGGTAACAACTTATATCTTTAAACATTTTTATCACTTCTGCTATTCATGTCAAGAGTACTTTTACTTCGTATATGCAGGTCTGGTACAAAAGTATTTAGTTTTGCAATTTGTTGTACTGTTCCTCTGCACCAAGATGCATCCATCATCATTGCTTTCTCCACTTTCTTGTTCATCAATCTTTTTTTCCAACCTCTTCTCTGGTCTAGTTATGTTTGTGTCCCCAAACTGTTATAATTGACTCGTGAATTTCTAAAAACTCCACTTATGCACTATATTACTATGTTTTATCTCCCCTTCACTCAATATATATATGACAACAATATATGTATACTTACATATTTTTTTTGTTTTTGACCTAATGACCTAAACCTACCTAAAATACACCACACTAGTTTTTTTTTAAATTTTACATCTGTACTCCTTACGTAAAATGTAATGTTGTGTACATTACATTTAACGTAAGGTATACAGATGCATTTAAGCTACTTAAATTATTTGCTGCAGGTACTCATACGTATGATGGCTGATTGTAAATCTGCGACGGATAGAAAACTGGAAAAACAGAACATGAAATACAGTGGTAAGAAACCATATAAATGCAATACGTGTCATTATAAATGTTCTACCGCCAGATGCTTGGAGACCCATATTAGAACGCACACTGAAGAAAATCCTTATAATAATTATGAAAGTGCACAAGCAAGTACCTTACGAAGTCATAGTAGAACACATGCTGAAGACAACCCATATAAATGCATTATGTGTGATTATGAAACTGCTCAAGCAAGTCACTTACGAAGTCATATTAGAACGCACACTGGAGAGAAGCCTTATAAATGTAATATGTGTGATTATAAATGTGCAGTAGCAGTTAGCTTACGAAGTCATATAAGAACGCATACTGGAGAGAAACCTTATGAATGTAATGTATGTGATTTTAAATGTGCAGACGCAGGTTATTTAAAAAGTCATATTAAAACGCACACCGGAGAGAAACCTTATACATGTCATTTATGTGATTATGAATGTGTACAAGCAGGTGTCTTACGAAGTCATATGAGAACGCACACTGGAGATAAACCTTATAAATGTAATATGTGTGATTATGAATCTGCACAAGCAGGTAACTTACAAAAACATATTAGAAAGCATACCGGAGAGAAACCTTATACATGTCATTTATGTGATTATGAATGTGTACAAGCAGGTGTCTTACGAAGTCATATGAGAACGCACACTGGAGATAAACCTTATAAATGTAATATGTGTGATTATGAATGTGCACAAGCAGGTAACTTACGAAGTCATATTAGAACACATACTGGAGATAAACCATACAAATGCAATATGTGTGATTATGAATGTGCACGAGCAGGTGTCTTACGAAGTCATATGAGAACGCACACTGGAGATAAACCTTATAAATGTAATATGTGTGATTATGAATGTGCACAAGCAGGTAACTTACGAAGTCATATTAGAACACATACTGGAGATAAACCTTATAAATGTAATATGTGTGATTATGAATGTGTACAAGCAGGTGTCTTACGAAGTCATATGAGAACGCACACTGGAGATAAACCTTATAAATGTAATATGTGTGATTATGAATGTGCACAAGCAGGTAACTTACGAAGTCATATTAGAACACATGCTGGAGATAAACCATACAAATGCAATTTGTGTGATTATGAATCTGCACAAGCAGGTCATTTACGAAGTCATATTAGAACACATACTGGAGATAAACCATACAAATGCAATATGTGTGATTATGAATCTGCAGAAGCAGGTAACTTACAAAAACATATTAGAAAGCATACCGGAGAGAAACCTTATACATGTAATTTATGTGATTATGAATGTGTACAAGCAGGTTTCTTACGAAGTCATATGAGAACGCACACTGGAGATAAACCTTATAAATGTAATATGTGTGATTATGAATGTGCACAAGCAGGTAACTTACGAAGTCATAGTAGAACACATACTGGAGATAAACCATACAAATGCAATATGTGTGATTATGAATGTGCACAAGCAGGTGTCTTACGAAGTCATATGAAAACGCACACTGGAGATAAACCTTATAAATGTAATATGTGTGATTATGAAGGTGCACAAGCAGGTAACTTACGAAGTCATATTAGAACACATACTGGAGATAAACCATACAAATGCAATATGTGTGATTATGAATCTGCACAAGCAGGTAACTTACAAAAACATAGTAGAAAGCACACTGGAGATAAACCTTATAAATGTAATATGTGTGATTATGAATGTGCACAAGCAGGTAACTTACGAAGTCATATTAGAACACATACTGGAGATAAACCATACAAATGCAATATGTGTGATTATGAATGTGCACAAGCAGGTGTCTTACGAAGTCATATGAGAACGCACACTGGAGATAAACCTTATAAATGTAATATGTGTGATTATGAAGGTGCACAAGCAGGTAACTTACGAAGTCATATTAGAACACATACTGGAGATAAACCATACAAATGCAATATGTGTGATTATGAATCTGCACAAGCAGGTAACTTACAAAAACATATTAGAAAGCATACTGGAGACAAACCATATAAATGCATTATGTGTGATTATGAAACTGCACAAGCAAGTCACTTACGAAGACATATTAGAAAGCATACTGGAGATAAACCTTATAAATGTAATGGTAAAGATAAATCGATTGCATAAAATATTGGTAGCTGATACAGAATCAAAATTATATGAGTGGGTATATAATTGAGGATCCTGGATCACCAATGTATATACTTTGAATACATTATCATTTCAAAATTATTCATTTACAACAAAACATTTCAATCAATACGACGAAACAAATTTTACTAATAACCGCTTGAAAAGATTACCGTTGCAAGATTGTGAAATGAATATCTCTTCTTTACTTACTGTGTACTTTTCAATCCAGCTTACTTGCTTCTTTCACATCTTGTTAATTAGAAACTGAAGAATGGCGGATGTAATAAATAAACTTGAACTCTATTATACCATAACACAGCTTCTATTAAAATATACTATACCCTGTACTACCTCTGTATATTTTACGCAGATCCGCAAATTATACGACCGAGTGCGCGTGTTCGTGTCACACATCTCAGGCAATGCGTTTTGGTCGGTTTATACTCAGTGCAACCGCACACTATCGCAAAATGCATGTCGACACTACCTACATTATCAATTTCAAGAGCTATATACCTTCCAACCTACTGGTGTCGATTCTGTAAGCATTCAGTTAACTAAAAATCTCTAAATTATGGCAGTACTTATTTTGTTTAGGCTAAAATCCAAATTAGTATAACACTTCCGAATGGCAGCACTAAAATTAGATATTTCTCTTCAATTGTGGGCATATTTTAGACAGTTTAGTCGTCACGTAACTTGGTGCTCGCTTAACTAACCTAAAATAACCCAAAATTTAATAGAGTAATCCTATTTTAGAAATGTCATTCTTAGTGTTAATTAAGTTAAGTTAACAGAATAAGGACAACCATAATACATTTTTAGTTCGGTAGTTTAGTTTAGTTTTATTGAACAAGTGAATCGCTACCACTATCTCATAACGGTTATACCTAAGCTATTGGAGAAGCTAAAAAGCACATAATTGATGTTTGATTAATGTTATTAGTAAGTTACACAAAGGTATTGCAATAAAATTACGGTAGGTACTGTACTCATATTATAGAGTTTATTATTCCTATTTGTAAAGTAGTTATGTAGGATTATATTACATGATTATTTATATAGGTACTTATATATTATAAATTAAAGTAATTTTTAGCTACTCTGAATAATCTACAAGTGAATGTAATTCATACTATTAACTATTATGTATTCATACTATTATGTTTACTTTTCTCGAATCAGTTCAGGCCATTTTCTAACCCCTATAACTTCGTTTTGGATTAAAGTAGAAGCCTGAATTTTCAGTAACTAAGTACGCATTGTATAAGCACGGTATATTTAAAATTTTATTATATCTACTCTCCACCTCATAAAGTAATCATGTTTCAACCTTACCATTAAATTTGGTACCACCACGTCAATATAGCAAGCTTAAAATAATAATGGACTGCGATAGACGTTTTGATGACGGAGTATCAAATAGTTCACTCAATTCGCGCAATTTGACTTGACTTTTGACACTAAGGGCTTCTTGCACCAAATTACGAATTAACTATGCTAATTCGCGTGTAACGAAATCCTGATCAAACTTTTTTTTTATACTGAACTGGGTAGCACTTGACCACTATCTCACCTGATGCTAAGTGATGATGCGATCGATGATGGAGCGCGCTTACCCAGAAGATACCTATGCACTCGTGTTTTGAAGACCCCCATATCGTACTTAACCGGAAACACCGACTCAGGGAGGGTGTTCCATTCCCTAGCGGTTCGTATGATAAACGAAGAAGTAAATCGCTTCGTCCGGGTAAATGGAATATCCACCATAAAGCGGTGGCGCTTCTGAGTATCTCTGGATGTCCGATTATAGAATGGGGATGGCGGAATCAAATTGTGAAGTTCCATTGCACACTCACCGAAATGTATCCGATAAAAAACCGATAAACAAGCGACTTTGCGGCGATGCTCGAGACTCTGGAGTCTCTTGCGTACTATATAGCCTATGTTCATCAGGGATAATATAAGATTCTAATGGTAAAATATTTTTGCTAATCGGTCCGGTAGTTTCGGAGCCTATTCAATTCAAACAAACAAATTTTTCTCTTTATAATATTAGATTAAAAAAAATTATGTACCATGAAAAAACTCTCAAGATTATACTTTTTGCGGGCGTGGACGTAAACTGGCTTAATTTCTTGAAGAGGAATGTTATAAAAGTTATACTTATTACAAAGTGTGAAGATTCTATATAAAACAATCCTAAGTTCTTTTTGGTCATAGTATATCAAGGCTACCAAAAAATGCTCTAACAGTCTTCCTGTCTCTCTCCCTCACGAAGGGCAGCTAGCAAAATCGGGAGAAGCTATTTGTCTCCTTTTTTCAAACTTTAAAGGTTGGTTTCTAGAGGTAATTTCATAAAGGTAAATACACATTCAAAATAATTGTTTTGTATGAATCTCTATTCCTGTATTGACTTGGATGATTCCATTCCTTGACCATCCAGAAAGTGTTAAATTGTCTGCGGCTTTAGATGATCTTAGTGAGTAGTTAAGTGTTCGAGCTAACTGTGACTATACGTGCCTCTTGACAGACCTGAATGTAAACCAACTTCTTTCGGAGAGTTCGAAGTATAAAGAACTATCCATGTTCTGCTCCCAACTAAATCTATAGCAAGTCGTTAAATAATCCACCAGAGTAACGGACGATTCAGTAAGTCTTATAATAACAGACGTTCCTGAGAGGTGTAAGAAGGTAACTGTCGTGCACAATAAAGATTTAAGTGATCATGCTCTGGTCCTCAGTGAATTCAATATAAAAAACCTAAGCCTTTTGTGGAAACTCGAGCAATTAGAGATATTGATGTCAAATGTTTCAATTTTGACCTAAGATTAATCCCTTGAAATGAGATTTTAGAAATAACAGATGTTCAGGTAATGGTAGACAAAATTTATGGGCACGTAATTAAGCTCTTTGATAAACACGCCCCGCTTAAGAGAAGAAGAATCATAGAATCTCCTAGATCCTAGAAGACTTTGGATAACCGGTACCATCAGGTTTATGATGCCTCTAAGGGACAAGGCACTTAAAAAGTCTCAAATGAAAAAAAACGGTTTCTTCCAAGGCATATTATAAAAGCTTGACTTGAAAAATTTAGTTATAGGCGCTTTTGATAGAGAAAAGAAAGCTTTCTTCAATTTCTATATGAATACTAATTTAAATCGGACCGCTAAACTATGGGTTTTTTAAAGAAGATTAAAACTAAAACGTTACATGTAGAACCATCACTGATAACGGAAACTTTGAACAATGCCATTTCAATATATGTTTTTTTTGTCAGAAAAAAAAAATGTCAGTAAAGATCTAGATACATTGAGTTTTTTTTATGTACAACGTATTAAATTCACGAGTAGCAATTTCACAGTACAGTCTGTCTCTCTTGACACAGTTAGCAGAATTATTCTTAATGTCCATACTAACGAAGCGGGGCACGACCGTATTAACGCTGATTTAATTAAACTTACTCTACCAGAAACTTTGCCAATCATTACTGACATTATAAACCGATTCCCAGAATCGTGGAAGCGAGCTTTATTTAGGTTAATTCCAAAATCGAGATCAGTAGAACAGCTTAGTGACCTGCGACCGATTAGTATACTACCAGTTTTATCGAAAATTTTAGAGAGGGTCGTATTGATGCAATTAGAGAAATACATGGACAAAGTAAATATTAACTACTTGTTGAACGCATCCGACTCGGGACTTAGCAGTGCTCTAATCTTGCTGGATTTCTCCTGAACATTCGATTGTTTAAGCCCCGAGATGCTTCTAGCAAAGTTGTCTTACTACGGATTTTCGCACAAAACTTACAAATGGTGCGAAACTTTTCTTACAAGTCGAGAACAGTGTGTGGAAATAGAGTCGATCAACGGAATTTAGAAGGTTTCTAGTGTCGGAAAATTAAGAAGAGGAGTCCCACAGGGATCAATCTTGAGCCCAATACTGTTCTCTATTTTCACCGCTGACATGCCGAATCATATTAAAATAGTATAAAATATCATTTGTATGCGGATAACACTCAGATTTATTATTCGTTCAAATCTCATAATACTTCAAAATCCATGACTTTGATTAATTATGACTTTAATGAAATAGCTATCTTATTGGGCCACGCGAAACTCCCTTATTTTGAGTCCATCAAAATCGAAGGTGATTTTTGTTGGGACTCGGAGTCAAATTTGTAATGTCACTTGCCAAACCCCAATGTTATCAGTAATAGCTGTGAATATTCCAATCGAGTCCCGTGCTAGGGATTTAGGTCTTATTTTTGACAACATGATGAGATATGTGAAGCACGTGAATGAAAAAATTAAAATAGGATTCTATAAATTAAAATATATTGTTGCATATACGAAGTAAAAGTACTATTCACATGAATAGCAGAAGTGATAAAAATGTTTAAAGATATAAGTTGTTACCAATTGAGGTTTTCGACACATCGGAGAAGAGATGAGGAATGGGATAAGGAGATATCTTGAATCGAATGTTCCAAGCACTAAATCAAGTTGCTAAGATAATAGACCTGTTTCTGTGTTCTATTGTAGAATTTGAAAAGGCGATATTGTGTCATTTATGTTATGAAGTAATTAATAATTAAAAAATTGATTTATTGACTACTTTAATATAATGACATAATATATAATCTAATTTAATCTAATCTAAGGCATGTATAATTATTTAACTACTTGACTAATTTTATAATTGTAATTAATTTCTCAAAATGTTAACTTGTAAACTACACTATTGTATTGGGTTTATCCTGTAAAAATAGTTGTAATGAATGAAAAATAAATAAATAAATCTTTCAGAAGAGCTAAGAATATTATTATGTGACGTTTTACTCGTAGTATTATTCTCATTTAATCACTGTAGTGCTGTTTACGGACCGAGGCTGTATGCTAAAACAAGTAATGTCGTACAAAGAGTGCTAAATGCATGTGCAAGATACTGTTTTAGCATACCTATAAGAGATCATATTACTCCTTACCTCGTGGAGAAGAACATACTTAATATGAAAGCCAGAAGAGAACTTAATTTGGCTTGTTTGACACATAAAGTTATTTGGAACAAAAAGCCGGAATATCTTTTTGATAATCTTGTTTTTATAAAGGACATTCACTCTGCCAACACTCGGTCCAGATCCCTGCTTAATCTCTCTATACCTAAACACACGACCACTAGATTTAAGGGTTGCTTCAAATATAGCGCGTCCAAAATTTGGAATAATCTTCCCCCGTCTTATTAGTTAGTTATTATGCTCTATATAAACTTAAATATAAGACAATATTAGTTGATCGGTATAAAAAAAGAATTTGAAGCAACGTTTAAAATAAGATAAAATAGAAACATATGCATACAACGTTCACATAAACACTCATATCCAAACATACAAACATTCACACACACACGCACCCTCACACCACATCGCACCCTTACACTTCGTTCCTCCAGCGATTCAATTGTACGATTATTTTTAGTACTAATGTGTAAGAATTTCTTAACAGATTATGGCTATCTATAAATCTATGATAGATGTTAAAACCTTGCTTTACAATCAGTTACATTACGCTAATGTTCTAATGTTCTTTAATATTATATGTTTTTTTACCCGCTTCTCTGTACTCTCGATTAAGATCTATATTCGAGCAAAAGATTTCGCTGAAGACTAGCATTGTGTTAGCGAAACGCTAACACAGTTCAGTGCTGAGCGTACTCCTATTGCCATAAAACAGTTATTAAGGTTAAATCCTGATATATAAATGTGTTTTTTGTTTTGTTACTATGTTTATTGGCAATAAATATTATTTATTTTCATTTTCAAGACTTGATTGTGTTTGGGATCCTTACGTATTAGATAAATGTAACTATATTTATTTCTAGTTCTTGTTTCAATTTTCTTATTTAGTATAGGCAATATTCTTGATGGTAGGGGTCGTAACGGCCGTAATACTTCAAATGTTTGATATAGCTCTTGAGTAACTTGGCCTACTCTATTTGTTTTGGCAATGTTTTCTCCGATGTGTCGAAAACCTCAATTGGTAACAACTTATATCTTTAAACATTTTTATCACTTCTGCTATTCATGTGAAGAGTACTTTTACTTCGTATATGCAGGTCTGGTACAAAAGTATTTAGTTTTGCAATTTGTTGTACTGTTCCTCTGCACCAAGATGCATCCATCATCATTGCTTTCTCCACTTTCTTGTTCATCAATCTTTTTTTCCAACCTCTTCTCTGGTCTAGTTATGTTTGTGTCCCCAAACTGTTATAATTGACTCGTGAATTTCTAAAAACTCCACTTATGCACTATATTACTATGTTTTATCTCCCCTTCACTCAATATATATATATGACAACAATATATGTATAGGTACATATTTTTTTGTTTTTGCTGCTCTGATTAATTTCTTAAATGACGCCTCGGCTAAAAATATCTTTAAATCTACCTAAAATACACCACACTAGTTTTTTTTAAAATTTTACATCTGTACTCCTTACGTAAAATGTAATGTTGTGTACATTACATTTAACGTAAGGTATACAGATGCATTTAAGCTACTTAAATTATTTGCTGCAGGTACTCATACGTATGATGGCTGATTGTAAATCTGCGACGGATAGAAAACTGGAAAAACAGAACATGAAATACAGTGGTAAGAAACCATATAAATGCAATACGTTTCATTATAAATGTTCTACCGCCAGATGCTTGGAGACCCATATTAGAACGCACACTGAAGAAAATCCTTATAATAATTATGAAAGTGCACAAGCAAGTACCTTACGAAGTCATAGTAGAACACATGCTGAAGACAAACCATATAAATGCATTATGTGTGATTATGAAACTGCACAAGCAAGTAACTTACGAAGACATATTAGAACGCACACTGGAGATAAACCTTATAAATGTAATATGTGTGATTATGAATGTGCACAACCAGGTAACTTACGAAGTCATATTAGAACACATACTGGAGATAAACCATACAAATGCAATATGTGTGATTATGAATGTGCACAAGCAGGTAACTTACGAAGTCATATTAGAACACATACTGGAGATAAACCATACAAATGCAATATGTGTGATTATGAATGTGTACAAGCAGGTCTCTTACGAAGTCATATGAGAACGCACACTGGAGATAAACCTTATAAATGTAATATGTGTGATTATGAATGTGCACAAGCAGGTAACTTACGAAGTCATATTAGAACACATACTGGAGATAAACCATACAAATGCAATATGTGTGATTATGAATGTGCACAAGCAGTTGTCTTACGAAGTCATATGAGAACGCACACTGGAGATAAACCTTATAAATGTAATATGTGTGATTATGAATGTGCACAACCAGGTAACTTACGAAGTCATATTAAAACACATACTGGAGATAAACCATACAAATGCAATATGTGTGATTATGAATGTGCACAAGCAGGTAACTTACGAAGTCATATTAGAACACATACTGGAGATAAACCATACAAATGCAATATGTGTGATTATGAATGTGCACAAGCAGGTGTCTTACGAAGTCATATTAGAACGCACACTGGAGATAAACCTTATAAATGTAATATGTGTGATTATGAATGTGCACAAGCAGGTAACTTACGAACTCATATTAGAACACATACTGGAGACAAACCATATAAATGCATTATGTGTGATTATGAAACTGCACAAGCAAGTCACTTACGAAGACATATTAGAAAGCATACTGGAGATAAACCTTATAAATGTAATGGTAAAGATAAATCGATTGCATAAAATATTGGTAGCTGATACAGAATCAAAATTATATGAGTGGGTATATAATTGAGGATCCTGGATCACCAATGTATATACTTTGAATACATTATCATTTCAAAATTATTCATTTACAACAAAACATTTCAATTAATACGACGAAACAAATTTTACTAATAACCGCTTGAAAAAATTACCGTTGCAAGATTGTGAAATGAATATCTCTTCTTTACTTACTGTGTACTTTTCAATCCAGCTTGCTTGCTTCTTTCACATCTTGTTAATTAGAAACTGAAGAATGGCGGATGTAATAAATAAACTTGAACTCTATTATACCATAACACAGCTTCTATTAAAATATACTATACCCTGTACTACCTCTGTATATTTTACGCAGATCCGCAAATTATACGACCGAGTGCGCGTGTTCGTGTCGCACATCTCAGGCAATGCGCTTTGGTCGGTTTATACTCAGTGCAAGCGCACACTATCGCAAAATGCATGTCGATACAACCTACATTATCAATTTCAAGAGCTATATACCTTCAGATAATTTATTGATTCAGGCGTTACTTTGCGGAAATCCATTATCAAAAAAACTATATTCAAAAATATTTAGTGACACTTCCATGACCGACAGTTCTGTCGGTCTAGCGCTCGACGAGTCAACATCTCCTGAGGATGCCTCGTGTAGAGGCGAAACACGTGTCGAATCGGCTTTGGTTTATTTGGGGTTTCTTGTGTTTTTTATTTTGTATTCTTCCTATTAGCATTTTATGCGGGAGGGAGGGTGGTGCACGCCCCCAAATAGGCCAAAATAATTGTTTTCTTTTCAGCGGAAGTGTCACTAAATATTTTTTAATCTTTTTTTTTTTTAGCTATCTACCTTCCAACCTACTATCTCATAACGGTTATACCTATGCTATTGGAGAAGCTAAAAAGCACATAATTGATGTTTGATTAATATTATTAGTAAGTTACACAAAGGTATTGCAATAAAATTACGGTAGGCACTGTACTCATATTATAGAGTTTATTTTTCCTATTTGTAAAGTAGTTATGTAGGATTTTATTACATGATTATTTATATAGGTACTTATATAAAAAAAGTAGTCTTTAGCTACTCTGAATAATCTACAAGTGAATGTAATTCATACTATTAACTATTATGTATTCATACTATACTCCTAAAGTATAATATGGTTTGATATTATTTTCATCATATCATAATTTTCACAATATTACGCATAAAGGGCCATTTAGATGGTGCAAGTTTCTCGTACATTTCTAGGCGACAAATCGTACGCTACAATTCCAAGCAATAATCGCCATAAGATTATCGCATCATGTGTCGAGCATAAAAGTGGCAGGGCCGTATCATACTTTTCTCGAATCAGTTCAGGCCATTTTCTAACCCCTATAACTTCGTTTTGGATTAAAGTAGAAGCCTGAATTTTCAGTTACTAAGTACGCATTGTATAAGCACGGTATATTTCAAATTTTATTATATCTACTCTCCACCTCATAAAGTAATCATGTTTCAACCTTACCATTAAATTTGGTACCACCACGTCAATATAGCAAGCTTAAAACAATAATGGATTGCGATACCTAGACGTTTTGATGACGTAGTATCAAATAGTTCACTCAATTCGCGCAGTTTGACTTGACTTTTAACACTAAGTTTCAATGTTCCAATGTCAAAGTTTCGAAAATCCGTACTCTCATCTCTTAAAGTAGTCATATTACAAACCACATATCCGCTCACGCGGCCAGCAATTATTTGACTCATTGCCGTTGTTTGGCCAAGGCAATTTACGACATGGACGCACGGGCGCCGTTGCATGGTAAAACTATTTTTATGACTTTGTTATCATATATATATTATTACAATCGTATAAAGGAACACAAAGTGTGGTTAAAAACCACACTTTGTGTTCCTTTATACGATTGTACGATTTATACGTATTGTATTTGAAAAGATGTTAAAAATAGTGAAACATTTTATAAAATTTGATGGTTGTATATTTAAATAAGCCGCATCAAACATCGACTTCCGTATGAATGGCACCATTTCTCGTAAAATATTTTTAATTAAAAAAGTAATGCGATAACCAATATATTTTATGTTTTAGATAAGTTAAGGTATTTATTCTACACCTAAAATAATGAAAAAACAGAATAGCTATAACTTAAAATTTTTATTTACAAGCACGTAAAAACTAGCTAAAATTCTCACAAGGCGGCTTACTTTTAAACTAAAGAATTAGTTTCAAGATTATACTACGAGTATTAGGTACACTTCTTGGCATACATCAAAATGAAGCTGCGTTCAGTGGGAATAAAACAAACATAATTACAAGTATGCTAAGTTGGATAAAGATGAATAATTTTGAGACAGAACCGCCGGTAAAGTTGCTGGGATCTTAATGTCCCATGGCCAATTAAGGTGATATTTCTGTTGGGACTTTAAAGTCCCAAGGCCGCGTGAGCGGTTATATTGCTTACCTACCATTAAATTAGGTTGACCGTTTTGTGTCGGTGAGATGCAAAAGTTTTTTGTCAAAACATTAGAAGCGTTTACAGTAACATTAACATAGATGACTTAAATACGACCCTAGTTCTTTTAAATATTACTCCTGACACACCGTTTTTTTTTTTGAGGTTGGAAATGCTGTGCACTTCCCTTCCGCCACGGGGGTGACGGAAGGGGGCGTGTGCGGCTCAGACCCACTAAAACCCCCCCGTGAGCAGTTCTCCGCCAAGGTAGGGCGAGACAGGGTCGCGCTGGCAATCACCATCTCGCCCCAGCGGTAGGCCCGGATCGATCTTAACCGGGCCTCAGCGCCTGTGAAGGGATGACCTTGCTCACCAAGGTCACCCCCTAGACGTGTAGAGCCGTGCAAGCCGACGAAGAGTCCCCCGACTCTCTCTCCGCCTGTTTCCGCTGAAAGCGTGTGCCGCTGCGGGCAAACACACTCCTGACACACCTTTTTTTTTTTTTGTCTCGGGGAAATCCTTTATGGATACCACCCACCACGGGGAGGTAGGTGGTTATGTGGGAGTCCGTATACCCACCAAAACCCCGGGGTGTTCCGTCACTGCCGCTTTTGGCGGGAACGCGGGACAGATTGTGCACACGACCGCGAATCCGCCGCGGCTGTCCGTTGCCGGACTCTTCTCTTCGCGGCACGCCAGAACACATGGCGCGCCGCAACTGCCTCTGAGACCAAACCTGCGAACAATGGGCGCCAGACTTCCCCGTGTCTGGACGCCCGTGGTCTCCCTGCGGTGGGTCGGATACGTAGCCCCACCGCCTGCTACGTCAGCCACAGGGGATAGCCCCCCCGCGACCCCACCTCCTCGAGTCTGCTCCGAGCGCCCGGACCCCACCTCCTCGAGCCTGCGCCAAAGCGCCCGGGCCCCACCTCCTCGAGTCTGCGCCAAAGCGCCCGGACCCCACCACTTCTATGTGGACTTGGCGGCCAAAGCCCATAGGAGCGGCCCCGCCTGAGCCGGCCAGCGCATTCCAACGCCGGCGCGGCCCCTGGGTTCCTCTTGGGTTCACCGTGGTGATCCAAGCCACGGCTACTGAGCCCCCCCGCCACGTCAATGCGAGAACCCTTCGGGGGGGTTCTCCTGACACACCTAACTTAACTGAATGCTGACTTAACTCTGACAAACCCATTCCTAATCTTGTAAATTATACTTCATTTGCAACAACCTAACATCTTAACCAGAATGATGGAGTGGTAGCGTATATTAAAAACGGAATTATTGTTACAAATATCAGAGAAGTGGAAATAGGTCACGCCTCATGCTTACAAATATAGTAGGACTATATTAGATATATATCGCTCACCGTCTAACAATAATGCTAATATCTTTATAAATACTCTCAACTTACATCTAGAATCAATTAAGTCCTACAAAAATATAATAATAACAGGAGATATAAACATAAACCAAATTTTTACAGATACCGAGCAAAATTATGAGCGAACTAATAGACTTGTAGCGAACATTCGTATTATTTGTATAATATAACTGGTGGGCGTTCACCATACGTCGGTAGGTAATAAATGGTAGGTGGGAAGGTACTCACAGGAATGCGGGCTGATCCGTGTGAGTCTTCCTCTGGGTCGTGCTGGCTGGTGACCGTCTGAGGAATTCGGGCTGATGTCTCACTTTCGGTGAGTATTTGCCCCGTGAGCACTGGGGTCACGAGCAATCGCGATCACGTATATCGACGCGGGCGCAAAGGGGCGTTTCCTGGCGGTCGCGGTGACGCGTCACAGATAAGGCGTGGGCCGACTAGGCGTGTGTTCGCGGCGGCGGTAAAAGTTTCACTGATAAGGCTGCAGGCCGACCGAGCGTGCGCTCGCGCCGGCGCCAAAGGGTTGACTGTTGGCTCGGGCTCAATCGCCGAGCAGACTTTTTTTTTTTTTTCTTTTAATCTATTTTTTATTTTAGGGACTTTTAAACATCGTGTTTATGACAGTCCCATCATAGCCTTATATACAATTTATACACATTTTACACAATATTAATACATTACAAAAATATTTAAATAAAATAAGATAACAAAACTATAAATACATAACTACCTATATAAGTTAATTATGATGATGGGTGAAATGATTCATGAACTGAGACAAGGAGTCACTAGTTCATAAATCATTCCAGCTTCACTTGACGTTGGACATGACAAAATATTAAACAACACACCCAAATGTGTTCTATTTAAATTAAGATTGTGAAACATTTTCTGCCTCTCAGCCTGGTTCCGGGCACACTCCATCAGTATGTGATATACGTCTTTAGGTTTATCACACACCTCACAATTAGGCGATGACACTTTACCCATCATATACGCAAACTTCCTAAGTGGAATGTGTCCGGAACGCAATCTGTGTGCAACAACAACACTCTTTCGATTCACATTACCAACAAACCATGGTGAACGGTGAGGCTGACTCTGCATTATTTTATACCAGACTCCTTTACTTTTTGAACGTTCATCAAAATATTCTTTCCAAATAACAAAACATTTATCTTTAAATTTAGGTATTATTTCCGAATGAGAGGGAAGTATATAAATGTCAGATCCATCAGTAACAGCTGATTTAGCTAAGCGATCAACCTCCTCGTTCCCCAATATTCCAATATGTGATGGTATCCATTGTAGTTTCACACAAATGGAGTGATCGTTAATATTAAGGGGGGCTGCATTCTATTGTATTGACGTCGCGCCGGTGCTGGCGCGAACATACTTCCCGGCGCGGCAAAGGTGTGGTGTGGTGCTCAGTCGATAGGCAGGCGGGCGATCTTGAGGACAGGTTGCTTCAAGATGCCCAAGGTCGTCTTGAGTTCCACCACTCGGGTGACGCCATCCCTTCCTGGGAGCGTCTTGGTGATGCGGCCCATGCGCCAGTGTAGAGGCGGCACCTGGTCGTCCACTATCAGGACCAGTTCCCCGACTTGAGGTGGGCTGGATCGGGAAGTCCATTTACGAGCTTGAACCTTTTTTTGTGCATAAATGGCTCGGCCTTCTACCGAATACTCAGGTAGGGCGGTGAGCGGACGTCCTATAAGGAAATGGCCCGCAGTGAGTACTTCAAGGTCCGCGGGGTCAAAAGAGAGTGGGCTGAGAGGGCGTGAATTGAGCACGACTTCAATGCGCGCTAAGAGAGTTAAAAGTGTATGTGCGATATTGTCATTATTGGCTGCGAGAAAGTCTTGTATTTCCCTAAGTTCATTTCTAGCGCCTACATAATTTGTACCGCAATCATATCTAATTAACGTTGTGACTTTGCTAAATACGGGCTGAACATTCACGCGGTCGGCGGGTAATTCGGCCATGTACGAGGCCTTAGGTTTAGCGAGGAAACGAAAACAATGCATACCTTTGTATACTCGATGTCGAATTACTAAATTCATTAAGCCTTTCGATGGTGATAAAAATAAATTAACTTCGTTTTTGCGTAATTGCAAAAGTGCATTGTCGTTAGCTTCAATTGCACAAAAGGACATTCTATTTAAATACATATTGTCACAATTCGAAGGCAAAGCGGAATCCGCTTGTGCATTAAAAATATTCGAAAGTGGGTCTGAATTGAAATCGTTTCTAAAAACCAATTTTGGCGAAACCAAACATAGAGATCATTTATTTTTAGATCTACAACAGTGTAAACAAAAATATAAGGAATCTGTCAGTCAGTATAGTTTACGTTTAGAGACATGTTTAACACGATTACAGACCGACATCACACGCTCTACGAGAGATCCTTCCGAATTAAAAGGCCGTATTGCAAATACCGAGGACTTAGCGCTTCATACTTTCTTGTTAGGGTTACCGAGTCATATATCTACAATCCTTAGGTGTAGAAATCCCTCGAACCTAAACGAAGCGGTTAACCTTGCCATTCAAGAAGAGAAGCTGCATAATTATGCCCTGCAAACTCAAACGGCTAACCAATCAAGACCAAAGTGCAAAATCTGTGGCAAAACAGGGCATCTTGATCGAAACTGCTTTAATCGCGAGCGTCCAATTCCCTTTCGTGAGCGCCCTGTGCACAATGTCAATAATAACATTCCTCAACATCCTTCTACATCAGCCACTGTACCCCAAAACCCAGTGAAAGTATGCAGATACTGTAAAAACCTGGGTCACAAGATTCATGAATGTCGTAAGAGACAATTCAATAATTCACGTCACCAGCATACGAATTCTACAAAACATATTCATAATCTTTCCCACAATAAGGATGATCGCAGCATCCGGGAAGATTCTTTTGATTCTGATTCACGCTCTGATTTAAACTGACTATGATTCCGGTCCCGCGTCGTACGGAATCCGCAACTCAAACCGACGCCAACGGGATGAACTATTTATTTGATAATTTATCTATGAAGACTATCATTCCAACTAAATTTACCAATTCTACTAAATCTACCAACTCTACTAAATCTAACATACCTACTATGTCTACTAAATCTAACAAACACTCCAATCCTAATAAATCTATTAAACCTACTAATCCTACTATATCTACTAAATCTACTATGTCTACTATATCTACTTAATCTACTTTGTCTACTAAATCTACCAAATCTACTAGTCCTACCAACTCTACCAGTTCTAATATATATGTTCTAAATCTACAAATTTTACAACTAGGTACCTACTAAATCTGCAAAATTTACCAAGTACAATAAACCTACTAAATTCTGCAAATCTACTGAACCTTTTATATTCACTGTACCCAAACGCATTAATTTTATTTCCAAACCTACTAGTTCAAAAGTTCTTACTCAACCCACGAGTAGTAAATTTACTATCTGTCCTAATTTAAATAAGCTTACCAAACCTACTAGATCTCGTACACTTCCCACTGCATCTAATAAATCCGTTCCTAACTCAAGAGATGAATGTGAGGCTAGTTATGAAGTAAACATAAATTATAAACCTCACCTACCTCACATATACGTTACAAGTCAATATTCTAGTAAACCGCTAGTATTCTTAGTCGATTCTGGTTCCACTGTTTCATTTGTTAAGAAATCAGCCCTTGAAATCAAACCTGTTCTTGTTCCTGCAGTCATTAAATTCAAAGGTATCGATAGCGACGCCAATTATTCATCCACTCTTGGCAATTTTAAACTTGACCTCAAAGTCTCCAAGAGCGAAACGATCTACAGCACTTTTCACCTTATATCGGATAAAGTTGACATTCATTTTGATGGTATTATAGGAAATGATCTCCCCATCGCCTATGCTTCTAGAACGCTTAATAGTGCAGAAGGTAATTATAGCACTACGGAAAAGGAACTTTTAGCAATCATCTTTGGAACTCAAACTTTCAGACCTTACCTTTGCGGTAGGAAATTCAAGATCGTTACTGATCATCGTCCTTTAATCTGGCTCATGAATTGTAAAGACCCCTGCAGCAAACTTGTTCGCTGGAGATTAAAACTAGAAGAATTCGACTACCAAATTAGCTACAAGCAAGGTTGAATTAATTCAAACGCTGATGGACTCTCTCGTCCTCCCATTAATGCTATCAATGATTTTGACATAGACCTAACAGATAAACTAAATTACGAATCATTCTTACAATCACGTTCAAGCCCTACCAACTTCGATACCCAAGTTTTTGAATACAACCAAAATCTTTTAAAGACGTCATGCCCTATAATTGCCTATCCAACTTCAATTGATCTTGATGAATCCAATGTATACTGTAAAGATATTCTTGACCTTTTTGAAGATAAAGAAGACTTCATACAATCTGAAAAGGAACTACATCACGTAAACATTTCTACAGTCAATAATAAGACTTTCTTCCATCTCTTCACTAAAGTACACCACTTTGAGTCTGCCCTTATAAAGACTTATTTAATGTCCTGAAAGAATTACGAAACCAACTTGTCATATTTCATTCCGAAGTCAAAGAAATCGCTTTATCGGACTTTGTCAACCCTTTCGATAAGTTGAAATTCCTCCTCATCTATGAGATAATAGCTTATATCTTTCACGGAACTCAAATCAAAGTAAATTTTTACCATAACACAGTTCGATATCCTACCCCAAGCGAAGTCCCTATCATCCTGAAAGAAAACCACGATTCTCCTATCGGTGGTCATATAGGTTCAAATAAATGTAGGTATAATAAATTAAAGGATACCTTTTATTGGAAAGGTATGAAAAGCGAAATAGAGAGATATGTTCAAAACTGCACATCCTATCAACAAAACAAAGCACCTTTAAAAACCAACAAAGCTCCCATGGAGATCACCACATCTTCTGAGCCTCTGCAACGAATGTGCACCGATATAGTTAGTCCACTTCCTGAGTCTGGTTCTGAAGGGTACAGGTACATCGTCACGTTTCAAGATGATTTAACTAAATATTCCATGGCCTATCCTATCGTCTACAGCAGAACAGACATCTCAATGTCTCATTAAATTCATTAGCCATTACGGGATTCCAAAAACCAATGCTTGGAATACTCCACTTCTGGCAAGCTGTCTCTCTGCCACCCATAAAATGTAATATTTGTAGTACCTAAGTAGAAACATTGTAAACATCTATATAAAAAGAATGGCCCCGAGTGTCTTGCCGCTTCTTCGCGGTGGGCTCTATATATTTTGGAACGCGGCGGTAGAGTCTTTAGTAAATTTTTTTTCTTCTTTTTTTTTGTTTTTTTTTTCTCTTTTTTTTAGTAGTTTCTTTTCTTTAGTAGTAAATTATAATGAAAAGTTGACGTTCATAAGTGCGTCTTTGATGCCTAAATTGAATAAATGATTTTGACTTTGACTTTGACATTTTTTCAGATCAAGGTGTTCATTGCATTGCCTATGTATACAAACAAGTTGCCACTTTTTTCAAAATCAAACATTTATTCTCATCGCCATACCATCCACAGACAAACGGTGCTCTTGAGAGAAGTCATGCTACTCTAAAGGAATACCTTAAGTCCTATGTCAATGAAAATCAAAACGACTGGCATAAATTCATACCTACTGCTATCATTTCATATAACTCATGTGTGCATTCATCTACTAACTTTACACCTCATGAATTATTATTTGGTTGCAAGCCTAACATTCCCTGCTCCATCTATGATATTGATCCTACAGCTACTTATCCTGACTACATTAAAACTTTAAAACAAAAGTTAATCAACTCTAGAAACATAGCTCGCGAAAACATCCTTCGAAACAAAGAAAGATCAAAAGCATATTATGACAAACATACTAAAGACGTCACCTACAATGTCGGAGACATGGTCTACCTTAACCATAGATTACGCCTGAGAAGAGAGCCTGGAATTCATATTCGAGGCGTCGCTCTCTTCATGGACAACAGCAGGGAGAGGCTAGGAATAAGTTTTTGGATATCTGGAGACACAAGCCGAGTACGGTTATCACCCGGGCTAGCATGCCTGCTAAACGGAAGTAACTTCAAAACCACCATGAAGCGAAAAGCATTTGACGCGATGCCAGTTTTGGACGTCATGGGCTGCCCCTGTCGGCTGGTGCGACTGAAAAACAAAACAGTTGCACTAATCGAGTGGGCGGACGAGACTCCTTTCGCTACAGCGAGCATGCTACTTTTGAAACTGGCAGAAATGCGGAACAAGCCCGAGTGATAAGCGTGGACGTTATGGTGATAGAAGACTCCAAGGGTGAGTTAGCGGACCAACTAGGTTGTATTAGAGCCTCGGAACATCATGAGGTAGTTGTGTACGAAGACAGAGGCGAAAACCTCAGTTATCTCAGAAAGCCGATACACAACAATTCAACCGACTGTTGGGGGCACCCAATCCCCGCTTCAACCACCACCGGTTCGGAACGTCTCCAGGAAAAAGCAGAAGCAGAAAGAAACCAGGAGCGCAGCCCTACCAAGAGCAAGGGCCGAGTCACAACGTTCCTGGTATCCTTCAAAGCAGCAGCACAAAGCCTATTCCTGCAACCGTGCGAGCCAAAATTGCCCATGCCCACAAAAAAGACTGCTCCCATTTCCATACGCCAAAAACGACCTCGGACCGGAGCTGACATGGGACAAGTCAGTCCGCCAAAGTATATACCAGCACAGGAACCAGTGAGCCACGCAGCGAACGCCTTCTTCGAGTTTCTCGCTATAACGAGAGCGACAAGAGATGTCAATCTCAGGAACTGCAAGAACATCATGCAGTCCTAAAGGCGAGCAAACGAGGGCAGCATCATCGAATCTCGACTGCTGCAGAAGAGACTCGAAGAGGCTGAAGCAGCCATATACAACAACGACATATCCTCGATCATCATGGGGGCAATGTCTGGTCAGTATATGGCTGCCTACAACGCGACAAGTGGCTTTGTGTTTCTGGATGAGGAGCCATTTCGAGAGACTCTGAGATCGAGACATTTTGGAAACACTGGGAGGTACCCATAATATAGTGGGTCAATGGAGTTCCCGGATGCGGAAAAACAACTTGGGTGGTAAGACACTTCGATGTTGACAAGGACGTTATCGCAACAACAACTACAGAGGCAGCAAAAGACCTGAGAGAGAAGTTGGCGCACCGAATCGGAGACCTGGTGAAAACCAAGATGCGCACTATGGCCTCGGTTTTAGTAAATGGTTTTAAAAAGAATGAGCCTGATGGTGGACGAGACTCTCACGAACCATTTCGGGGCCATAGTAATGGCTTCTAGGCTGTCTGGAGCTAGCGAACTTGTCCTCATCGGAGACGTCAACCAATTACCTTACATAGACAGGGAGAACCTGTTCGATCTAAGGTATAACCGCCCTAACCTGGTTACGAACATCAGCCAGGAGTTGTTGTGCACGCACCGGAACCCAATGGATGTTGCGTATGCGCTGAGGGAAATATACTCCGGTATTATATTCCTCGGCTCCCAGTATAAGGTCCCTGCGCCTCGAGAGCTACACGGGAGCGAAAATCCCCAAATCCCTTCCAAACACCCTCTTTCTGGTCCACACTCAGGAGGAAAAGGAGACCCTGACCAGCCAGGGCTATGGTAAGGGCGAAGGATCACGCACCCTTACCATTCACGAGGCGCAGGGACTGACGTACGAGTCAGTCGCGGTGATTAAAACTAAAGGCAAAATGAAGCTGCACGAGAGCGTCCCGCACGCAGTCGTTGCGGTTCCCCGGCACACTAGAACCTTTGTCTACTACGCCGACGACGAGGATGATGCCATCGGACGGTTTGTGAGGCAAGCGACGGTTGCGAGCGAGCAAACCATCGACGGCTATAACCTGAAGATGGCAATCAGGGATCGAAACAGCGTGGTGATGGAGGCCCTGCTTCAGCTCAAAGTGGTTCCAAAACAAATTATATGTTCCTCATGTATGTATTTTGTTGTATGTTATAAATTTATAAGTAAGTTATCAAAAATCTGTAAGTTAAAAAAAGGCACGGACTCTGGATTCTGTGGAGCGTAGTTTTATTAATAAAAAAAAAACGTAACGTCGCCTATCGTCAACAGTCCCGTAATAAATAATCGTTCACAGGCTAATTAATATAAGATCGAATCTCGCCGGGTTTCGAGCATGTCTGATGCTCATCTTCAGGTCGAGTGCGCAGCGCCGCTTTCGGTGGTTACCGTTCTGAGGTTTACGTATTCTACTGTAAGTACAGTTTTAAACTTACGCGAATACCTACTTAGGTAGGTAATACCTAATTAGATGTAGAATAGATTTTTTTATTTCTTTTTCTTTCTTTATTATATTCATTAAGATATAGAAATGATAATCTTATGAGTTTATTAGATACTAGCTGCTCTCCGCGGTTACAACCGTGCGGTGATGGATGATGATGATAATGATGAATCTTATATAGCCTATGTTACTCAGGGTGAATGTAGCTTTCTAATGATGAAAGAATTTTTGAAATCGGTCTAATACTTTTTAAACCAATTAGTTACAAACATACTTAGATACGAGGGTCATTTGAAAAGTTCTTAGCCTAACATGGTTAAAGTCATTGGTTTTTTTTATAACTACCCTCATTTTGTAGTTACATTATTTAGCAACAAGTATGCACAATTTAGTTTATTCACAGTAACTCATTGTTCGTTTACACGTGATACCGTAAGTCAAGTCAGAGCCATTTTTAAAAATGAATAAAATTGAACATCGTGCAGTGATAAAATACCTGAATTTGAAAGCTTTAACTCCAAAAGCTATACATGAAAACATGTCTGCTACTTTGGGTGAGTCCGCTCCTTCGTATGCGACTGTTAAAAACTGGGTGGCAGAGTTTAAACGTGGTCGTGAGACCATTCAAGATGAGCCCCGTAGTGGCCGGCCTTCGACTACTTCCACTGATCAAAACAAAGAAAAAATCTTTGATTTAATTTTATCTGATCGAAGATTGACTGTCGCGGAGATAGCTAAGACTGTAGGCATCTCATCTGAGCGAACTCATCATATAATTATTGAACTTGGATTCTCTAAGGTGTCTGCGCGGTGGGTACCGCGACTGCTTTCAGTGGAACAAAAACGCAACCGACTCACAACTTCTCGCGACTGTTTAGAGTTATATGAAGCTGACCCAATAGAATTTGTTGAAAGATTTATAACCATGGATGAAACTTGGGTTCACAACAATACACCCGAGGCAAAAGAACAGTCGAAACAATGGAAAAGAGCAGGATCGCCCACCCCAAAAAAGGCAAAGGTGGTTTTATCGACGGGCAAAGTCATGGCATCCGTTTTTTGGGATGCAAAGGGTATAATTTTTGTGGATTGTTTAAAAAGGGTGAGACAATACACTCCGATTATTATTGCAACCTGTTGCGTCGTTTAAGAGAAGAAATCAAAGAAAAACGTCCAGGTTTACTGAGAAGAAAAGTCTTGTTTCATCAGGACAATGCACGCGTTCACACCTCTGTGCAATCCATGGCAGAAATCCATCAATGTGGCTTCGAATTGTTACTTCATCCCCCATATTCACTGGATTTAGCACCGTCCGACTTTTATCTGCTCTCAAAGCTGAAAAATTTTTTAGGAGGAAAACATTTTTTTACAAATGAAGAGGTCATAGCCGTTGTGGACGCTTATTTTGAGGACTTAGAAGAAGATTTTTTTAAAACGGGTATCGAAGCCTTACCGGGTCGATGGAAAAGTGTTTTGAGCCACGAGGAGAGTATGTTAAAAAATTAAAATAAACTCAAAACCGTGTGGTTTCATTAAGTATGTTAGGCTAAGAACTTTTCAAATGACCCAAATGTTTCCTCTTTATGATATTAGTATAGATATCTAACACATATCACCGCTACATATTTGCTTCGAGTTAGCTATCAGGATGTTTGCCGAAATCACAATAAAACAAATACCTTCATTTAACGAACGATAAGAATACCTATATGTGCTTGAATTAATTACATCCAATGCAAATTAATGATCAGCGTCTGAATCCATCCTAATTACATAATCCAAAAATTCAGCTGGAGGTCGGATAGTGTTAGACTCGGGCACGAAGGATTCCCTACCATTATCTATAAAAATTGCCAAAATATCATGTCTGTTGTATGGGAGATTTATAGATAATGAGACGTCTCGTCGCGAGTCCTACTCGCACTTGGCCAGTTTTAGATAATGTTACGAAACCCTTCGTGCGTGAGTCCGACTTGCACTTGGCTGACTTTTAATAAAATTTTATAAATAGCTACAGTTAGTTCTTTGTAGGTAGGTACATACATAGATAAATTAAAATATGCGCTTTAGGAATAAAGTATGTGCAAATCTTAACTATTAAACCATATTTATTATAAAAAATATTGTTTAAACATGTTTTACAGAAATATTTTACCGATTACCCGAGTTTTAAATGTAAAATATTATGTAATTAAATATGTATTATGTATATATATATATATATATATATATATATATATATTTATATATATAGCCGCCCTTGCTGCGCTCGGGCGGCTATAGTCCGAGTAGGAATTGATTCTTTTACCCGTGTTAAACACTACTTTTCATTTCGAATATGAGGAAAATAATTATCTAAACTATTACTTAATTGTTAATATATACTTAAAAATATTAGTAGTACCTACCTATTTAAAATTAATTGTCAAATTAGGACAATTCGTGCATGAAATTAAAAGTTACATTTTTGTTTGGAATGTTTATGCTGTTTGATATATTATGACAAATTTGGCTGTTCTGGATATCTGTAAAAGTAGGAGACTCTGGTATTTCATCAGACGATGGATTCCATGGCGGAAACTCCCTGGAAGTTGTAGGCTGAGGCGAATTGGGGCGTATTTTTATAGTTTCAGTTAATTTGGTTGACATTTTAGTCTCATCAGTCAATGTCCGGTATACTGCTCACAGATTAATAAATTACATCACTGGGTTGCATTTTTTGATATTTCTTTACTATTTGTGTAAACTCTTCTTGTACTACAAAAAAACGCTCAATCAAAAAATACTTTTATACATCATAAATTTTGACTCCAAAAAAGATGGTAATTTCGCCCAGCCGCCATCTTCGATTTCAATTTTTGTTAGCACTATCGGCTTCAACGCCCTCGAAAACCATAAAAACAACACCCAAGATGAAAAAGTGGATAATTTCGGGCAGATCCTATCTTGCATTTCTATTTTGACAAGACTATCGGCTTTAACGCCTACGAAAACCATGAAAACGAGACCCATGACGATAAAGTTGATAATTTCGCGCAGACGCCATCTTAGATTTCGATTTTGACAGCACTATCGGCTTCGACACCCTCGAAAACCATAAAAACGACATCCAGTACGATATAATTCATAATAATATTATAATCTATTGCAGCCGCCATCTAAGATTTGTATTTGTATTTTGTTGTGTTTTACGAATTTATTATGATTTATGATCGATCATACAAGAACACTATTACAATTTTAAATCACATAGCAGTCAGTCAAGTGTGACATTTCATATTTTATATTTTATAAAAAAGGTTATGATGTAAAAATAGTTTGTAACACTCGCTACACCGATGATGTGATGGCACCGTGAGAACCGCTTAGGGGTCTCGTCGATGCGCATGTTTATGTCAGTGGGCCGCCCGTTTCGAACGATTGAAGGTACTCTTAGTTTCCGTACTGTTCTCTATTATATCTACTGTGCTTATACCGCGTATCAATACCACCTGTGAAAAACATGTATTTTTCTAGTATATGTATTTTTGTAATAAATACGTTCATTTTTAGGGCTCTGCTTGTTAGCGTCTGTTTCGGGTTTTAAAAAATCAGTGTTTATAATAGCTTATTAATAAAATCCATATGTACCTACTTTGATATGTAGAATGCGGAAAAGACAAAGGAAATGCAAGCTTACCTGCATCGCATTGCTCTCAGTTTAGTCGCCAAAATGTAAATTTATTAGAAGGTTTAATTGATAGAGAATTTGTATTAATGTATAGTTGAAATAAGTAGGTAATGCTTATTTTCGCACCAGAAATAAAGCTATCGAAATAACGTACTACAAGTCCCTTAGCTTATTTCAATATATTTATTACTTTTCCTGAAACATGACTAATAACTATTTTTACTGATTTTTGTTCAATCCTTTATACCTTTTCAACTTAGTGGTGACCAATTTTAATATTTATTGTACCTTTCGGTGAAAAAATACTACCATTTTTCATAATTCATTCGGTTAGGATCACAATCTAGTTTGATAACAGCGCTACCTGTAATTTCTAGATGACCCTAAATTATAGTGCTATGATACAAAATTCAAAAGTCAGTTACGAAAACTATCATAGAACAGACAATTGACACTTTAAATTATTTGGGTTATTGCTCCTTACTTTTGCACTAAGATTGTAGCCACTGATTGCCATCTACGGAGCACTGTTCCAGTCTCCGGAGTGTTATTGAGAAAATATTTCTTTCTTAGAAAGACCCAATAACTGTCCAACCCGGGGATCGAACCCATGACCTCAAGGTTCCAAAACAGCACTTCCACCACTACAACAAGTCCAAGCGAGCGAAGCTGCTGGCGGGTCAGCTAGTCGACCATATTTATACACAAACTTTTGCATTGATGTGGTACATCACTAGCAGCGAGGCGTAAAGCAATGCTTTTGATATACTTAAATTAAAGCTTTAAAACCATAACTATTTACCAGCACGTGGAAGTGATATGACGAAAAAATATATATGTTCCTTAAGCCAGATCAATATTTTGCTTTAAAATTGGTTATTTTAGAAAAAAACGCCCACAAAGACTTACGTGTGAAATGATTATTCTGGATCTTTTACTCCTCTTTTAGTTGTTGTGTATAGACAAAACACAGCACAACACGACATAGTTTCAATATGTAACACTGTATTTAGGATTTACAGCGATATTTCCATTTAATTTCACTTTTAAATATGATGCGTTGCAATGTTGTGGCCTACAAGTCGGTCAAAAAAGGACTCGAAGCGTGGCGTTGCCAATCTTACATTAGCTTTCTCGTTTACTCTATATGACGATCCATGTAATAGAAAGAGAAGCTAGACAACGTGTAGTTAGAATGAACGTCGGAGTGGCAACGCCTCATCGCTCCGTGCATTGTGATACAACGTCCTTGACATACTTCCTATAAATCCTACTCCAAACCTTGCCGCTCCCACGTCAAATCTGAAAATGAATCGATGCCGAAGACTTTTGGAAGAATTTACGAAGAAAACATCACGCTGGCAAATGCACATGACGTGCGACGCCATATTCCTAACCGGAGCGGAGTTGAGTTGAGGACAAAAAAATACATACTCTAATCTCTATGGATATAGTCTGAATAATCATCCAAAATGAATATAAACACGTTTTTTAATGAACATACGTTTCATTTTTGTTTACATAATAATATATTATGAGTCTGTCGGAGTCCACAGACAATTATATATGTACTACGTACGGTGTCAAGTGGAACGTCAAATCGTAAAAACGCGAATTTTCTGGTATTTTGGTATTTTTTTTATTTTAGTTAATTAATGTCACCCAGAATAGGTTTTTGTTTTTCATTTTTTCATTAATATTGAAACTATCAATTTAGCGTGAGCAGTCAAATAGCCTATATCTATGTAATTACCTAGCCTACCTACCTACTTATATTTTTCTACAAAAATGAATTTTCAGTCAGACGCATGTTCATGAATTCCTTTAGGGAATATAATGGATGACATTCAAAGAATTTTATTACCTTCCTTTTAAAATCTATTATAATTAACCTTGCGACTGTTCTAAGTAGGTGATTATACATTAAAATTTTGATGTGGACACCTTGTTTTTTCACTTTTGTCAGTCTTATTTTGGGCTTAAATATGTTTTCCTTGTTTCGTAGATTGTAACCGTGCACATCTTTGTTTTTAGTAAATGTCTCAATTTCATTGTGTATCTCCAAAAGACTGTTGTAAATATATAGAGAAATGACGGTCATTATCTCAGGCAAAATAAAAAAGTAAAGACAGAATGTTGTGAACAAAGCAGTGAGGCCGGTTTTCTATGCATGTAGTGCGTGAATCGGTGCTGCCATGATAATTTAAATTACCCCATAAAAATAACGTTATCAAATTATTAACGTTATAAATTTAATAAAGTTATAACGTTATTAGTTTTAATATAATAATAGGGTTCTTACATTAGGTGTCGGTGAAAAGTAGTGGCATTGGGTGGTGAAAGATTAAAAAAAAGAGTTTCAGATATTAAATTACTCGGTGTAACTGCTAGTTTTATTTAAAAACCTTTATGCTGAAAAATCATATGTAATCAAATGGTCAATTATCTAGAGACAGAGAAAGTTTTACCAGAAATGCAATCTGGTTTTCGTAAAAACCGAAGTACTGCAACTGCTTTGCTTGATGTGGTTGACAATGTTCTTGCAGCTCAAGATGGGGGTATGGGTACCATCCTTGTTCTCCTGGACTTTTCCAGGGCATTCGATTCCATTAATATTCCCATTCTGTTGTCTTTCATTTTACGGCTTCGATATAAATACTGTAAAATGGTTTGATAGCTATTTGCGCCATAGATCTCAAATTGTAGAGGTTACAAATTTTGATGGCACCACTGACTCTTCTAGTCGTGTCTATAATCTGAGAGGTGTTCCTCAAGGTTCTATTCTTGGCCCTATTCTTTTTGTGCTGTACAGTGCTGACATAATAAATTGCATTCAGAATTGTCAATACCACGTGTATGCTGATGACTTACAAGTTTACATGAGTTTTACCCCAGATGATACAAATCATGCAGTTACAAAGATAAATGAAGATCTATGCCGATTGGCAGAATGGTCTTCAGCCAACTGCATGGTTATGAATCCTATTAAGTCAAAATTTATGATTATGGGATCTAGGAAGCAGGTAGAAACCATAGCTAACTACAACCCTCAGGTAGCCATCCTTAATGAAAAAATACAATGTGTAACTGAGGCTCGAAATCTGGGTCTGATTATGGACAGTCATTTGCATTTTGAACAACATGTGCATGAAGCAGTACGCAACTGTTTCTTTCGCTTAAAGGTTTTATACAATATCAGGCCGTTTCTGAGTGTTGATCTCAGAATAACATTGTGTGAGTCACTCATTTTGTCCAAGTTAAATTATGCAGATGTTGTTTATGGTCCACGTCTCTTATCCAGGACAGAACGTTTGATTCAAAGAGTACAAAATGCCTGTGCGCGTTTCTGTTTCCATGTTCCTCCTCGTGCCCATATTACTCCTTTTCTTAAAAGTGCTAATCTTATGAACATGAAGACACGGCGACAGCTACATTTTTCTACTTTACTATTTGGCACAATCATAAATAAAACTCCTGAATACCTTCTGCGTAGGCTGACTTGGCTGACATGAGAGACGAATGTATAATACTCGAGCATCCTTGTATTTGCTAGTCACACCTCCACATAGAACGCAATCTTTTAAAGGCAGCTTTAGGTATGCAGCTACACGCTGCTGGAACAACCTCCCTCCCCCTTTTCGAGCCCTGAAAGCAATAAAAACATTTAGTAGGCGGTTAAAGGAGCACCTAGCTGCATATACGGGTAATTAGTTACATGTGCATACATATATGTATATAAACACCCAGGGCATGCACACAAATGTGGTATAAATGCTTGTGTGTGTATATACATATACCTATAGATACATTACTTGGATGTATTCTCTTTTTACATACTTATGGTTGTTTTATGATGCAGTAATATGTAAGTTCAAAGGCAGTAACTACCGATTACTTATTATTACTAAAGTACCTCTAATACTATATATTGTTTACTTACCAAATGGTACTGCTCAAAATGTTGGCGTATAGACGGTTCCAGATTTGATGATATTGCTTGTTTTTCTCACCACAAAAACACTGTCTACCTGATTCTTATGAAGTGGATAACATTGTATTTAGTAAGTTGTAGATGACGGTTACAAAACCAGTTAATCAATGTTAAATTATCACAGTCAACTTGAAATCAATAATATAAATTATAAATCATTAGTTCTAGCTTTAAAGTATTGTACACAAACTTGTATTAAGTATATTATATTCACTTTGTACTTGTAGACTGAGTGACGTACATTACGTAGTACTTATAGTTGTCTGTGGACTACACTACACTACATAGCGGTTGCTTGTAGACGTGGCGGTACGTGGCACGCATAGATAAAATAAAATCCGTTGGTGGCATGGCGCCAGTCATTAATAATTATGTGATATTTTTGGCCAGCCCGAAACACGCCAATAGTGCTAATCGACGCTTGGCTGTCGGCAACGCGCGAAGTGTCTCGGAATGCACCATCTTGTTTGTTTTTGTTTTCTTGACTGTATTTTTGACTGTAATTATAATAATTATCTTTGTTTCTTAATACTATGTATCTTTGTTTATTTTCTATTGTTTATTTGTTTCTGTTGTGTCACTAGTTACGTTCGTGGTGTCAGTGAGGAGCGCCGACTGAAAATCAGTGCTTGGGTTTACCCTAGCGTATGCTGAGTCGGGGCTCTTTCATGGCATTACGCAACATTATTATTATGATGGTTGTCCTATTTTGTCAGTATTTTTGTATGTTATGTTGTGTGATGTCCTGAATAAATCTATTTCCTTTCTTTCTTTCTTTAATTAATTTTTTGTACGCTTGTCGTTTACTTTGCACTGATTTAGAAATATTTTCTAATTTAGCAATACGGTGGAATCTAATGTTTCAGTATTTCTCAATTACACACCGTATTAAATTAAGTTTATGATCCTGCCCAACATATTCATGTTTTGACTCTAAATTGATAAAAACCTGATTGTTTCCAATGAATTTCTTTAATATATTCAAGACTATAGTTTGGTGTTGATTTTCTGCGGTTATTGCAATATTTTCATTCAATAATTTTCCTGCTGCAAAAAAGCAAAACTGGATGAAGTCAAAATAGGAGAGCTTATTTGAGGTTTATTTGTTTTGTGTTAATACTTACAACATTTGGAGGTTGGCTTAGGTCCACATCTAATCTCTCTGTTATATTTGGTAAAACCTAATAGACAAAACAAGACAGTTTTGTATGAATATCATCAAAATGTCTTATGCAAGTGTCGAGCATGTTAATTATTAGAAAGTAACCTTTGGATATCCAGTTTTTACCACTCGACGTAACCCTTTGTTTGTGTAGTATAAGTCGCCGATTTTAAAATGTGCTGAACAAACTACGCTCCTGGAAGTTGGTTGCCATGATAGTTCCTTCCTACTTTGCCGAATGATTTCGATCCATTTCTGTTTTATTTTTTTTATCTCGATTCGGAAATCTGAAAAAAATATATTTAAAGACAATAAAGCGATAACAGACGACTGAAGTTTGATTTTATAATATGGTTATAATTCCACTCTACACATAACAACATTCAATATAGATACACTCTAAAAACAAAAGACTTCAATAGAAATATGGTTTATTGTTACAAAAATACATAACCGCCTTCAGTATGTACGAAATTGAAAATCCAGTGTGAAATTAATGGGAGTCCATATTAAAGGTATCAGGTTTCCAACAAAAAAAATATTGTTCATATCGGTTTATAAATAACGGACTTATGAGGTAACAAATATTTAAAACAATAGAACTTAATTGCGAACCTACTCCTTTTAGATGTCGGTTGAAAATAAACTAAAAATAAAAAAAAGAATATATGCCTATTTTTCTATTTTTTTAAATTTGCTTTCAAACGACGGAACCAGTTTTGTATAATGATATTGCGTCGAGTGTCATACAATATTATATTTAAAGTAAAGTCTAATTGAGAACCTAGTTATTTTTTTTTAAGTCGGTTAAAACACATTGATAAACTATTATAAAAACGTACTCGTATTAACGTAACATATATACTAAATATTAAGATTACCCAATAATAGGGTAAACCTTATAGGCTTTACCATGGCAACACTTTCTATGGGTTGGCTATAGCCGTCCGGTACCTGATTTTGATGAAGGTGCGAGTTTAGGGGTATCATTGGGGTCCACCTGAAGCCCTTCCAGCAATTTTTTTTTGCCGGAAACGTAGTTTAAATTAATTATGATTAAATTAAAATTTGATAAAAAAAAGTGAAATGGAACGCAATGTTGAGAAAATGGTACAATATTAAGTTGTCAAATTAAGTTGTCAAACTGAGTTAAACGAAACGTATCGTTATCGTTAAACGTAAGAAAAAAAAAGGCGCCATTTTGTCTTACTGACAGATGGACTGTCATCCATTCATTCCGTTTCTCTCGTAGTTTCGTGAATGTGTGCTCTCTTGTTTTTCGATTTTTATTACGACTTTGGCTTTTTCCCTGGACTTCCTTCGATTGCGCGACGACTTGAAACTTGGCTTGCTTACCGGATTTGTTTGGATTGCTCTACGGCTTGAAAACTGGACTGCACTTGGCTGTAATGGAGTATTACAGTACAATACCCGAAGCGGACGCGGTTTCGGCTCCTGATCTGCCCGTCGAACCTGTTGCCGGACCTTCTTCGGCTCCTGATCTGCCCGTCGAGCCTGTAGCCGGACCTTCTTCGGCTCCTGATCTGCCCGTTGAACCTGTCGCCGGACCTTCTTCGAGTAATGACGACGACGACAACGAGCTTATAACCAAACGAAAACTTTGCGTCACTGAAGTGATTGATCATTGGAATTTAACTGACGTTGTGCGAAAATTGGGCACTAAAGACCAATGCATCAAATATAGTGAAGACCAAGGTCTCATACCAACTGACGAACCGCCTTAATAGATTAGGTGTGAAACAAAAAATAGGTAAAAAATACTGATATAGCCGAAAGTGAGGTTAAGTACTAAAAAAATTATTACTCAAAAACTAAAGGCCTCCGGCGGGGGGGGGATGCAGGGGGGGCTTCACCCCCTCCCCCTCTCCGCCCCCCCTCCCCCCTCCCCGCGGGTACCGGGCGACTATAGTTTAACCCTTTCTATGTTCCAAGCAATAACCTTCATTTTTATTTTTATTTTTATTTATTTAAAATATTGGTTTCCAAGTTACTTACGTGTGAAATGTGATTCCATCCTTCTTTTTATATTTTGATATGTTTATTATACACCCTTTCACGATTCGGCATTTTAACTGGTAAATTTGTTAATTTACTTTACGTGTTGCTTCCACGCGCAGCGATAGTTCGACTAACGAGTCAAGGCGTAGTTTCGTTGTGTGTGTGTGTGTGTGTGTGTAATTGTGTATGTACACGGCGAGGCGTAGTTTTACCGGCTTTACTTTTCTGTTCACAACATTCTGTCTTGATTTTTTTATTTTGTCTGAGGTCATTTGGTTTTTCTTAAAATATTTCTTATGTTTATTAAATTAAAAAAAGTATTAGTTTAAAAAAAAATTAAAATATCCTGGTGGATGCATTGACTTTGTCTGCCTGCGACGTTTACATCAATTTCATAATCTGTTGACAAAAAGGCTTATGAAATAGTCAATAGAAAACGACGGTCTGAAAAGCGTAAGGTGACTAATGATTCCCGTAGTAACCGTTCGCGATCACGCTCAAAATCAATGGTTCGCGGTAAAACTACGTGTAAATTTATACTCTATATATATACTCTATATATATTTATAACGTCTGACGTTGTTCTCCAGGCTGGACAACGTACCTCTCCCAACTCCTTTTCCCCTAGTACCTCTAGCCCCCTTCCTAGCGAACCCCCTGCAGCTTCATTTCAAGTCTACCATTTACACCTATCGGTTGACAATTATACTCAACAAATCGTGGCCCTTTTACGGTCCATGTTCAGAGGGAAGAGACTTCCCCTACCGCTGGGACTTCCCTTCACCCAGTGACATTTGGTAGATTCCTCTTTAGCCGTTCCCGGGAATTTCTAGGAATCATCGATGGATCAGTAAAAAGTTTTGGTCGCAATCGTATAGCTCTAAACTTTCATTCCGCCATTTCAGCCAATAATTTCATCCAGTCCCCTTCATTGCCAAACAACAAACTCAGCCCAGACAGCACTTTTTTGGTAGCGTTTACGAAACAACTCGACACTATCGCGTCGACACTAGTAACATTTTTGGTCGTTGTGTAGTCTTAGTTCGGTCGCTACGACCAAAAGTGGGGACGATCTAGACACAGTAACGGTCGCTGTGTGGTAACATTGTTCTCAGTCTGCAACGACTATATCAGAAATATTTCGTTCTTTCATTCATTCCTTCGCTTTTTATTTGTCGCAACATACAGAAAAGACAAATGAAGTTTCAAAAAAAAAAGGAGTCCATCTTAGTTTTTAGCAATATAAGATTTTATTTTTACTTTAATTGGTTTTAGTGGAATTATAGTGCTATTACCAATGGGAAAAGAAATGTATAGTGTTATTTGATAAAATAGATGAAATTTACCAATGCGCTACCCATATATTGTAATTTAACCTTATAGTTAAATATTTACTATTGTGTTTACTGCAAGGTTATACCATTTCCAGAACTAGAAAGTTTTGTTTCCATAAAATAATACACTTTATATGCTTACAATGTGTTATTTGTCTAAGATTAACCTATTAAAAATTATAAAACATTAAAATATTATATTTATTTAATAAAAATATTTTAGTATCACTGTAGACTACACTGTGTCGACATTTAGTCCACATGAAAATAGATATAGTTATATAGTTAACGAATTTACAAAATGGCATCACTTTCTTTTTTGTTTCCAGCGATACTCAAATTTTCAGTGAACATGCTATTTCAATAGATCAACTTAGAAGGTTCGTCCCAATTAACATATATCTCTTGTACCCAGTACATGGGTAAACAAAGATTCTGCCATGTTTTGGTCAAGGACAAGAAAAACCTGTAGATAATGAAACAAGCATGTCAGTTTGAAACTTTTTAATAAACCTAAGTCGTTGTAAAAAAGTTTCTATCAAAGGACAAACAAGTAATAGCTAATTTTAAAATGAACGATTTAGGCACATTTGTAAAATTTAAAGGTATCTACGGAATGTAGTGAGTCGCATTAAATCAGCAACCCTCAGCTTCATTCATAAATTTTTGTTATAGCGTTTTGACTCTGAGAAACGTATTCACGTACAACTCACGGCTACGAGTATGTCCACGACACAGCCACACACCATTTTTTGTTATTATATTTTCGTTAAGATATTTTTGCAAAACAACATAATTTTTAATGGATATGCACATAGAGAAAGTAGAGTCCAACCTTGAAACATCATTTAAAATATTTCATAAATTATACATTTTACTGGTCACAGAGTCACGACCCTAAATTTCTGGGAACATTTCGATGTAATCAACAAAAAGTTTTTCAGCCTATAATTTGTTGACTTTCATGTAGAAAGTCGATATGCAACGGAAATAACGTTTCTGTGGGTCTTTACTAATTTTTATAGAACTGCAATCATTTGGGGACTTGTCAGCATAAGTTTTGGGAAACAGTGAGTCTATGATATGCCTTTTTGATTCTCATTTAGGAATAAATGTGTCGGAAAAATGTCGTAATATTACACCTTGTGTATTAATTTGATATAATTGTAACATGGTGACCACACCGTTACTACACATTTACTGCTTGATTGTACGCTTGTAATAAACTGTACACAGTGTGTATAGAAATGAGTCTACACAAATGGTTACGTAACGTGTGAATACAACGACTACACATAGTTACTGAAACACATTCCGGTACAAATGTGTGTTAACTGTTACCACACATACAGACCAAACCCCACACAGTCATTATGTTTCGAAACAGTTACGTAACTGTGACAACTTGTCACTGGATTGACGATTTTGTGACCTAAAAGTGCTGTATGGGAGAGGTTTAACTCCGTCGTATTACTCGGATGGGTATAATTCGCGGAATCCCGCTTAATTATCGATTTATAATATTAATTACTTTGTTATAATATCGCAGCCGGAAATAATTTTGGACTTTGGTATCTTTAAGGGGGTAACTTCTACGCTGATAAGTATTTGCAAGAGCTATTGCTGCAAGAGGATTGGCGTGGATGGCATACCATTTTTACGGATGCCTCAAAATTGTCTGAAGTTGGATGTGTTAGTTGTGTGTATTTCACTCCCAGTTTGATATTGTTCAAAAAATAAAATGCCCTCCTGAGTCCTCTGTTTTTACAGGTGAATGTCTAGCAATTATTGAAGCGGTAAAATATATCCTTCTCTTCAGAGCTCGTCAGACTATATTTTTTCAGATTTTCGTAGCTCGCGTCAATCCCTTCTGTCTAATCCTTTTCAATCTAAATTTCATCCAATTCTCCAAATTAAAAAAATCTTTATCTGATTGTATTGATAAAGGGCTAGAAGTGGTTCTTGCTTGGATACCAAGACACCTTGGTCTTTCTGGTATTGAACGTGCTGACAAAGCGGTCAAAGAAGCTGTTTCTTGTGGAGATAAGGTCCCGTTTATTAATTATAGCGTTGACCTTATCTGCCTCCCTAAAAGTGTTCTTTATAAGTCATGGTCTACATACTGCAGAACGACTAGCTCATCCAAAGGCTCTGGTTTTGCTAAGATCCAACCAGAAATACCAAGTAAACCTTGGTTTTCACGGTGTAACTTCGGTAAGATTTATACGTCGACCTTAGTTCGCATGAGGCTTGGTCATTGTTGCTCACCTTCACATTTAAAAAGATTCATGTGAAAGATTCCTTTATATGTGAATGTGGCCTGGATGAGGAGGATCTCAACCATATTTTCTTTTCCTGTCCATTGTATGATAATGTTTTTTTCTACAATTCTCTCATATCATTAAAGTCTCATTTCCGACTCATATTCCTGAACATGTATCAACTACTAATATTGATATACATATATAAACATATATAAAGTTCACTTCCTCACTATCAATAACAATCGTTTATAATTTTGTACATATTTATTTGTTTTAATGTTGTTTGTTTATGGTTGAATACGTTTTGCTTAAGTTATTATTCTTTCTTATTGATATGTGTGTATATTTTCATTTTATTCATACATAATAAGCCTGTTCTGGTTCTTAGTTTGCTCAAATTAGTTTTAGGATGTTTTTGTTTTTTTGACGTAAAACTAGCACAAATGTCATGTTAACAATAGCCACAAAAAAAAGAAAAAAATGAGAGCGTGTATGGCCTAAAGAAAATTTTTTTTGAAAAAAAAACGCAGTGAAGGTTGAAATAAGCGGACGTACCTAATTTTTCAAAGAAATTTTTTTTTTGGTTTCTTTAATAGGATTAGTAGTAATAATAGTGTATATATTTTAAGTATTTAGTTTATTTATCTTTATTAAGCGTATTAGTTTATAGTCACCGGACTCGGTAAGTTTTTAGCTTATTATACATGAATAAACCGCCCGACCTGAGCGCACCGTGGGGCTCAGTCGCCCCCGGCAGCTAATTTTGTAACGATTTCTCCAACAAAGTATTATCTAATGAGTCTGGCATGGACACGGATGGATCTGTAACTCAGCGCGCTGTCCGTAAAAGGAGCCGTTTGAGTAAAATTTGTATTAAAATAAAATAAAGTAAAATTGTAAAACTGGCTGCCGCTGTTCAGATAGCGAAGCTAGTGACAACATAAGTAATAGTAATAACAACATCCCTACACAATGTATTGAAAACCCTACTGTTCTTATTCCTGGCCCTAGTCCCCAAAGTTATACTTCAGTTGCAAGAACAAAGTACGAGTCGACCGATATTCCACCCTTCATTGTTCATGTACAACGTGAAATGAAAACACCAGATGACGGTTCCATTCTGCATCCAGTTACATTTGGTAAGTTCTTAAAAAGGAATGCCTTTAAAAAACGATATAAAAAATATATAGTGACACTTCCGCTGAAAAGCGGAAGTGTCACTATATATTTTTTATATCGTTTTTTGATAATGTATTTCCGCAAAGTAACGCCTTAATCAATAAATTAATAAATTAGGAATGCCTTTCAAAGTATAGTAAATGGTTCAGTGAAATGAATAGGTAGAAAAAGAATTTCACTTGAGTTTTCTGACTTTAGCGATGCCAATTCGTTCTTATGTAGTAAAAGCCTGGAAACGAATAACTTAAGAGCGTTTATACCTACTTTCAACATAACTCGAATGGGTCTGGTTCGCGGGGTACCGTCAGAGTGGTCACCAGAAGAAGTAATTGAGAATATTTCTGTTCCTGATGGATGTGGCGGAATTCTAAAAGTTAGGAGAATAAATTATAAAACAATCATAGACGGATCCCCTGTGTGGAAACTTACATAGAGTATAGTAATCACTTTTGATGGACAGGTATTACCTAACAGAATATTTATGTGCGATAATGCACTGCACATTCGGGTGATACCTGTGACGTAGAGGAAGAAATAGTATCGTGTTGTCTATGCTTGGGAGCTCATTTCGCAATTAGTAAACCATGCCCTGAATTTTCGCGACAAAAACAAATAAAGATATCAATGGCTAAAAGTAACATTTCTTATGGCGAAGCAGCTAAACTGTTTCCTCCTGTAAACAAATCGTATGCGGCAATTGTCAGCTCCATCCCTAGTGTAGTTTCAGCTCATCCCAATTCTGCTCCTACATATTATACTAACCACAGCCATCGTCTCATACGTCATAAAAAAAAAAACAGTGTATATTAATCGCCGACCGGCTTCCAAGCCTACAAAGGGCTATGATCAATCTGCACATCAAGCAATTATTGACGATTATCGTATTCCTAATCCTCAAAATGGTTGCGCCTTAAATAATTCAAGTAACTCGATGAAAATGTCAACATCAGATATAATTCAAATTCTTATTGATACATTAACCAACTCGAATATTGCATTACCGTCCATCGTCGCCCCTATAGTAAGTATGTTTAAAAATAAAACCTTTAACAATGGCGGCCTTCAAGGAGGTAATACAGTGGAACTGCAGAAGTGCAGTTCCTAAAAAAAGTGATATTATTTATTTAATAAACAAACATAATGTATGTTTATTCACACTTTTACACAGGCTCTATTTTTAAAATCCATGGATTTTCTTGTATAAGGGATGATAGGCCTGATGGGTATGGCGGTGTCGCTATACTCATCAGGCAGGCCATATCTTTCTCCCCTCTATCTCTCCCTAGTTTTAATGAGTTTTCCGTGGTAGCAGCGCAAATCGGCAGCATTTGTGTTGTTTCCATATACATACCTTCTCCTTCTTCTTTCGTTTTCCATAAACTTAATGATCTATTTAATCTCCTCCCTAGACCTTTTATAGTCCTAGGTGATTTTAATTCACACCATATTTCTTGGGGATGCTCAGTTACAAAATCTTGCGGTCAACTGCTATTGGACGTAACTGATACTCATAATCTTTGTATAATAAACTCTGGCTCACCAACTCAACGAACAGTTCGATTATCGATATGTACTCCAAACTTAGCTTCTTTAATATCATGGCGCACATTATCTTCCACCTTTGGAAGTGATCATTTTCCAATTGTTATCTCTTTGCCTACTATTATAACTCGTACGCCTCGCTTGAAGTATGTTCTTAATAATGATAATCTATGGGATAGGTTTAAGACTTGTGTAGAAGAAAAGTTAATATTGCAAATTTTCCTCATATGTTTACGAATTGCACAGAGGTTTTTTCTAATATATTAACTCAAACTGCGGATGAAATACACTCGAGAGCAATGAATCCGGGTCACTTAAAGAATGTTAAAAATCTCGGAAACTAAAAATGATAGGTTAATGCAATAAATTGTATTTAATAGACAATGTAATACTCCTTAAATGAAAGTAAAAAAAATATGAGTCACCATACATTTTATTAACACAAAATTACATAAAGAAAAAAACTGCTGATCTCTCCTTAAAACAAAAATAGGAAACATGAAATTTTTGAACTTTATTACGATTTTCTTGAATTTTAATACTTCGTATTGCCTCCTCGTGCTTCCATTACTGCGTTTACGCGGTTTGGCATGCTGTACACCAAGTTCCTTATACGATTTTGGGGAATATTCTCCCATTCCCATTTAAACATAAATTGGTAATACCAAAATCTAGGTTAGAAATGCATAGTAGTGGTCCTCATGCAATGGCCATAAAACTATTTAATAAATTACCTGACGACTTAAAGAGTGACGAAAATGAACAAAATTTTGCAAAGAATCTTAAAAACATATTAATTAGAAAGTGTTATTATTCAGTAGAAAGTTTTCTTAATGATAAAACGTTATAAAACAGATCGGGCCGCTCCATGTTCCTGCACCATAATTATATATAAATTGCCATACCCTAATTGGGTCATTATGTCTATATAAGTTTTTAGCAATTTAGCATAATGTGTAATAAATGATTTGACTTTGACTTTGACTTTGATTCCTCTGTGAGAGCAATTTTGAGCTCACGAAGCGTGATTGGGGGAGGGTTTCGTTGTTTTACGCATCTGCCTAGCTCGTCCCAAGCATGCTCGATCGGGTTGATATCCGGGCTGCGTGCTGGCCACTCCATACGAGTAATGTTCATCTCTTGAAGGTAGTCATTCACAATCCTACCTGTATGAGGTCGGGCATTGTCATGCATAAATATAGCATCCTCACCTAAATTGACCATAAATGGACCAACGTGATCATTGAGGATTTCTTCCACATATCTTTCGCTAGTAAAAGAGCCGTTTTCTATGATCACCAGCTCTGTGCGACTTTCAGAAGAAATTCCGGCCCACACAAGTACAGACACACCACCGTAGGCTACTTTTTCTTCGATGCATGCTTGCTTGAATCTTTCCCCTGGTCTTCGATACACTCTGTGTCTTCCATCGTGCTTGTAGAGCATAAATTTTGATTCGTCGGAGAACATAACTTTTGACCAATCTTCAATACTCCAATTTACGTGGCTCTGGGCATATCTTAGTCTTGAAATACGATGCCCACGCTCCAGTTTAGGGCCGTTTGCAGGTCTAAGGGGTTTTAAGTTAGATTCAGCAAGCCGACGTCTTACTGTCCATGCACTTGGGTTACTTCCTCCGAGGCGTCGAAACTGATTTGTGAGTTCAGTTCCTGTGAGAAAGCGATTTCGAAGCATCGTGTTCACCAAGTATCGGTCTTCTCGTGCTGTGGTACACCTGGTTCTGCCCGTTCCTGGTCTGCGTAGGTTAGAACCAGTTTCTTCGTAACGTCGGAGAACTCTTTGTACTGTTGACAGCGACACACCGACAGTCCTGGCTGTATCGCGCTGACTCCGGCTGGTTTCCAGCATTGTAAGTATTCTGGTGCATTCTTCAGGCGTAAGCGACATAATTTCAGCTTGAATAATGAATATAGAGCACTATCAACATGGTTTATGTACCCACATAAATGACAGATTACAAACAAAAGCAAAACCAAATGCTGTAATTTCGTAGTTCCATCTTCGAAAGTGACCCTTTTTCAAATTTGATTTTTTTATGATATAACTTTACAATAACTAAGAAGTTTTAATACCTTCATTTAAGGAGTATTACATTGTCTATTAAATACAATTTATTGCATTAACCTAGCATTTTTAGTTTCCGAGATTTTTAGGATTCTTTAAGTGACCCGGATTCATTGCTCTCGAGTGTATTTCCCTTGAAAAACTCTGCATTTGGTTTAATTCCTTCTCCTCCCTGTAGGGACAAAGAGTGCACTGATGCTGTAAATAAAAGAAAAGAATCTGAATTACAATACAATCTCAATATGTCTGACGAAAACTTTAATAACTTATCTGATTCACTTATTCAGACGCGTAAATTACTCAAAGAGAAGAAATTTTAAGGGTGGAGAAATTATTGCCGGTCAATTTCTCCTTCTATAAACCTTTCGGTAGTATGGCGTAATATAAGAAGATTCATAAACGGTATTAGTGAGTCTACCAACTCAGTACTTCCGCCAAATCTGTACGACGAATTCCTTAATAACCTTTCACCACCCACAGTTCCAGAGCAGGATTTCTTCTGTAATTCTGTTCCTCCTATAATTCACAATAATTCGGCCATCTTGTATTCTCCCTTTGTACTACAGGAATTATTAGGAGTGTTGTCTACAGTGAAAGACACAGCTCCTGGCGAAGACGGTATTCCTTATTCATTTTTAGCCAAATTGAGTGAACCATCTCTTTTGTATTACTTAAATTTGATAAACACCACTATGTTATCAGGAAATTTACCCAAATCTTGGAAATCACAGTTAGTTATTCCCATTCTCAAACCAGGTAAAGCTCCAACTGAAATATCGTCATATCGTCCGATAGCATTATCATCTGTATTAGTAAAAGTGGCGGAAAACTTAGTTAAAAATCGACTTGAGTGGAATATTGAAAATAGAAATATATTGCCTGAGTCGCAATGCGGTTTTCGAAAGGGTAGGAGTACTTTGGATAGTGTGGGTACTTTTGTAACTACTATTAGAGTAGCATTTTCACGCAATGAATCAGTTGTCGCAACATTTTTAGATCTAGAGTCCGCGTACGATAACGTTCTTCTCAATGTTCTCAAATCAAAGCTACATAAACTTGATATTCCAGAAATCCTCTCATGTTTCATTTTTAATCTCATGTCCGGAAGATCGATAAAATTAGACCAAGCAAGGGATCAGTGCAGACTTGTGTGGAAAGGGCTTCCGCAGGGTTCAGTATTGAGTCCTTTACTGTTTAACATATATACTCACGATTTGGAATCTTCCCTTCAAGGCTCAGCTGAAATTTTACAATATGCTGATGACATAGTGTTGTACTCCTCAAACAGATCCATTATTACAGCAAGTACTCATTTATCAAATTCTTTGAATTTTGTTAAAGACTGGTTAGACAAAAATGGCTTGAATATCTCTGCTCATAAAAGTTCTGCTGTCGTATTCACGCGCCAACGGTTACCTCCACCAATATCAATACACTTTGATAATAACTTAATACCCATAAAAACACAAGTTAGGTTTTTTGGGGGTATATCTAGATTCAAAACTTTCTGGTATTCCACACACTGAGTACGTTGTAGCAAAATGTGAAAAGCTTTTCAATATTTTGCGTTGTCTTTCGGGTGTTTGGTGGGGTGCACATCCTTTTTCCTTAAAGCTTCTCTACAACGGTCTTGTACGAAGTGTTCTAGATTATGGGACCTTTTTACTAGAGCCATGTAGTGTAGCTGGACTTCGGAAACTGGATGGTATCCAATCAAAATCTTTAAGAATAATCTCTGGTGCAATGAAGTCTAGCCCTCTAAACGCGCTACAAGTCGAATGTGAAGAACCTCCTCTACAATTAAGGAGACAGTTTTTATCCGATCGTATGCTTTACGATCAATTTTCAATTTTTGAATAGTTTATTAATATCAAAACTTTATCATCTCGCCAATGTTATAGAGTCGTCAGATTATTGGAAACACAAACCTCTCCCTTGTTTAGTTCAAAGCCTAATTAAATCTAAAGGAATATGCGCTCCAACCAATCATTCCAACCAAAACTTAGCCTATTTGACAGTAGTTTTGAAGCACAAATACAAATCCCAACAGTTTACTTTAATTTAGAACTCGATAGATACAATGACTACGCTAATATACACTTCAAATCAATTGTACAAGAAAACTGCCTGATTGGCATCACTTGTATACGGATGCGTCTAAACACACGTCAGATAGTTTGGTAGGTGTAGGTGTTTATCATGTTTAATGCAACATTGTGCATAAAATAAAATGTCCATCCGAAACATCAGTATTTTCAGGAGAATGTCTTGGACTTGTTAAGGCTATTGATTAAATTTTGCTATTTAAACCTAAAAGAAGTTTAATAATAAGTGACTCCATGAGCTGTGGCCTTACTATGAGCTCTTAAAGCGGGACTTCTAGACAACTGCCCGGTTTATTCGTACCATAACAAATTTAAAGCAGGCCTGCCCAGGCCTACTATTCAAGAACCGCAGAAAAACCGTTCACCTGTTTTCTTGTATGGATTCTCCGAGCACGTCGCTCTAAATCCACTCAGTTTATTATCTTACAAACGTCTAGGCATTTGCAATGTTGGTTATAGTAAATTGGTAGAATGCCAGAGACAATATTATCCGTTCACCTTAGAGAAAACAATATTCAAACAGTTCACCTTAATGAGCGTCATGGTGTGATTTCATTCAAAACTGTTTATGCCAGGTTTAAGAACTGCGCGGAACTTGCATGGTTTTTATGAAGCTGATAGTAAGGCCCCAGCTTACAAGCATTATTGAGTTGACCTTTTAAGTCAAAACTACAATTCCCACCTATATCTGAAGCTAGAAGTAAACTACATTTATGTACTTTGAACGGTCTTTCCGTTACTTTTGTTTGGGTACCTAGTCATTGTGGTATAACAGGCAATGAAAAAGCTGATAGACTTGCTAATCAAGCTGTGGCGTGTGGAGATTCATTCCATTCATAAACTACTTGAACTACTTGATTGATTTTAGTGGAAAACCACTTGGTGGCGGCAACAGAAACTTTTTTAGACAAGTCAGTTGCGGACTCAGAAGTAGTAAACGGCGACTGGAATATTTTGCGACGGGATAGAAATACTCCGTGCGGAGGGGTGCTATTAGCCGGGCGCGCACCTATTGCGCTGCGCCGGCACACCGAGTTGGAATCCGCCGGTGGAGGAGAAGACTTGTGGTCGAGTTTCGAGTGGCACGGGCATGAGGTTTATGTATGCGTCGTTTACATTAAATCAAACGCTTCTGATGACTTTTACATGAGGTGGTTTTGTAAGGTAGAAAGTTTTATAAATGACCTAAAGGGAATTATATTAATATTTGGTGACTTGAATTTATATACTGTGTCGTCAAATGTAAACAATTACTTTTGCTATTTTATGTGTTTTTGTAATTTTGGTAGGATGTTAGATGTCGTACTGACGAGAAGCAGCACAAATGTTCGTGTAACTGTTACGACTACGGAACAGCTTGTGAAAATTGATCCTCATCACCCACCACTTTGACATTTGCATCGAAACTGTTGCTTCTCGTCTCTCGGACAGTATTGAGCCCAGTAATATTGACTCGGACAAGGATTGGAATTTTAAAAAGAGTGATTCGATTTTATTACTTGATATGCTTGCTAATGTATCGTGGGATGAATTTTATAAAATTAATGATGTTTGTTTGAGTACGGAAAGCTTATACACAACACTCTACAACATTTTCGATGCTTGTGTTCCCAAGAAGCGCCGTGACCAGTATAAGGGGTCGCGATATCCGGTTTGGTTCAGTAAGGACATCATTGACGATATAAAACGCAAGCTTGAGCTTCATCGGAACTGGAAGCGTACCAACTCGAGTGGGGCCTATGAATTATTCTCTAACCTAAGGGCGGACCTGAAAACCCGTGTCTCGAATGCGTATGACTCGTACATGGTCAGTATTGAGCAGAACATCCAAACAAATCCTCAAGAGTTTTGGCACCACGTTTCAAAATTGCGATCGAAAGGTGGATTTGAGCCTACCGTCGTTTTCAATGGTGAAACCTTGAAGGGAAAACAGGCTTCTGACGCTTGTGCTGATTTTTTCTCCAGCGTTTTTTTAACCGAATTACCTAAGCTAGATGCAAAAAGTACCTCAAACAGCGACCAGTCTTCGTCGAGTAATTATGTGCACATACAGGAGATTTCACCTTGGGATGTGGCTGCTGGGATACAAAATCTAAAATCTAGTAGCTCCATTGGGCCGGATAGCATACCTCCGTAAAACCTTCTTAAAGAAGGAAAGACACTTCTGACATATCCACTTTGTCATCTATTTAACCTTGCGCTACGGAATGGCGTCTATCCGCCCCAATGGAAGCTTTCGCGGGGTCACTCCTATCCCGAAAAGCTCCAATAAAACGTCGGTAGAAGAATACCGACCTATAGCAATATTACCAACCGTGGCAAAAGTGTTCGAACATATACTCCATCTCAAGTTGTACAAGCAAATTGAGCCATATCTATGTGATGAGCAGCATGGGTTTAGAAGGAAAAGATCAGTTAACACTAACCTTTTAACACTAGTCGACTACATTTCCACCAGGCTCGATCATTGAGTACAAGTAGATGTACTATACTTTGACTTCCGGAAGGCGTTTGATAGAGTCAACAACGATATACTGCTGGAAAAGCTCAGTGCTCTGGGCTTTGCCCCAGGCCTTCTCAGATTTATCGCTGATTACCTTCGCGATCGCCAGCAGTATGTTCGACTTGGCGTATACGATTCTCAACGTTATCATACGCGTTCCGGAGTGAGTCAGGGATCGATAATGGGGCCCCCACTCTTCAATTTCATGATCAACGATCTTCCCACAGTCATCAAGTATTCGAAGTGTCTCCTTTATGCCGATGACTTGAAACTGTACCGTGAAATAAAATCACTGGAGGACTGTTTATTGCTACAGAGAGACGTCGATTCGGTTTATAAATGGAGCGTGGAGAATAAGATGGAATTTAATTGCTCAAAATGTTGTCAGATGACTTTCGGTCGAATGCAATGCCCAATCGAATTTCTCTACAAGCTAGACCAGAACGTGATATCACGTGCTACGTCGGTCAAAGATTTGGGTGTTTCATTCGACCGAGAGCTCACATTCCACGATCACATAGTCACGGTTGCTAAGGAGTCATACCAACGGCTGGGTTTTGTGCTAAGAAACTCTCGGGAATTCCACAATTTGGACGTTGTAAGACTCATCTTCAGTGCTCTGGTTCGGAGCAAGCTTGAGGCCAGTGCTTGCGTGTGGCATCTGCATGAAGACAAATACACCCTTTTGTTGGAGAAGGTTCAAAAAGCCTTCCTCAGATATTTATACAAGCGTTTGTATGGGTACTACCCATATATGTATCCGACAAAGTTTTTGCTCGGTTCCCTGGGGTACAACTCTCTGCAAGTCAGGCGATCCTATGACCAGCTTATAACTATGTGTAAGATCCTTCGAGGAAGAGTAGATGCGCCGGTTCTTAATGATCAGTTATGTCGACTTTTTGTTCCTGACCGGTATCTTCGAGCCAGGAAGCATAAGCTTTTTGCAGTTCCGCGTTATAAGACAGTTGCCCACGAACAATCCCCGATACCGCGTTCACTTGCTGCGCTTAATAACCTCCTTGACGCTAAACAAGAGTGTGACGTGTTTGCGGATGACTGGAAGGTGATAATGTCGGAATGTTTGCGGTACTGTGAGATGATTGCGTGATTGGGTAGGTATGATAGGTCCTGATATATTTTGTTTTATTTGTTTGTTTTAAGGTGTTTTAATTTTAATGCATGGTAACTTTTTATTGTAATGTGTTATTTAATTTTTATGACTTTTCTTTTAATTTTTTATTTTTGACATTTTAGCATGATAATTATTTATTCTATAATGATAATTTATTTTGACTTTTAATTAATTATTGTATAACGACCATTTATTTATTTTGTATATAATATTATCATCACCTTTTATATCGTTACTATCTATTGTGACAAAAATGTATTATTCGACATGTAATTAATTAATCTGGTAGGTATTTAAATTTTATAATTATGTAATATTGTCTGTCATTAGTGTAATTGGTTTTTGAACCGTGCTAGTTGAATAAATAAATACAAATACAAATACAAACTATACACATGACTTAGCTTCTCTTCCTAGATCTTATCTCCGAGATATCTGGAATAGACTCTGGGAGAGAAGTGGCCGTATCAAAGGAAAACATTATTTATTTTTGCATACAACCACAGATTCGCACTAAACCATGGTTTTCTAATACATATAAAACTTAGCAAAATTGTTACTTCATATATATGTAAGTACATATATATGGATACTCTTTCTGATCCGAATTAATTTTACCTTTCCTAATTTTTAGGAATTTATAGGAATTAATAATTCCTGAATTTATCCGGTCTTTACGTTTCTTTCAAATTATTTACGCGTTAAACGTTTCCCCTCTTTTATAAAATTTAAAAGATATAAGTTAAAAACGCCTCGTATAAAGACCTACTAAAGACGTTGAAGAGAAACTCCAACGCTAGAAATACACTTGATAATGGCAGATGCGCAAAACGCGCAAAGCCATACTCCCTGAACAACAGGGCAAGGAAAAAAAAAAAAAAGTAAGGTCGTCAAGACTATAGCCTGGCCAAAAAGGCCGAAGGGAAAAAAAAAATTATCAAAATTGTGATGCGTTAGCATCTGTTAGTCTGTGAAATTGTGTCAAGGAGCACGGGTGCTTTGGCGATTATTAAATTGTGAAAAATATGTTTTTGCTGTATTTAGTGTATTATATTAGTGTGTTTGTATATAGATAGAATATTTGACTAGCGTAGTACGTGTATTTTACATCGTTGGTAAGTTTTTTAACTAAATTTGTTTATTAAGTCTTCATTTGTTTTATTCAATTTATTTTCATAAAATTCGATGAAAACATACGACAGGGGCGGCAGGCCCCCTGATATAAACCTGTCTACTGAATTCAACGACGATAGGCGTGATTTTGTCCCCTCACCATCTGAGTTTGTCTCCTTTGCTTCTGATTCTTCAGATGTTGTGGAACAAAATCAGCACGGCGATGGTTCCTTCTCTACCGTTAAACGGAAAAAGTCAAGCAAAAAACATAAATATAACGAAGAATAAAAACATTCCCAGGATTCAGTTATCCTATTAGGCCAAACATGCCCATCATCAAAGTGCATCACTGTTTCACAGTAACTGATAGTCAAATGACCGATTCGCTTGCTACTCCTTCAGCAACCATTTTGCAAACTCCATCAATCCCAGTTAATGCCCCCTCTGGTAGGCAGGTATACAAGTCTTCCGATAAGGGACCTTTTACAGTGCATGCCCACAGAGTATCACTGTTATTCAGTGATGCAAACTCAGCCAACATTTTCATTGCAAATGTAATTTTAATAAAGAATGATTTTAAGGCATTTATCCCTTATATCATTTAGCACAGTCCATTTGGGTCTTGTCAAGGGGATCCTCACTGAATGGTCCAAAGAAGAGGTTCTGGATAACATTTTTGTCCCTCTTGATGGCTGCCCCATACTAAAAATATGGTGCTTAAACTACAAAGTAATAATTGATGGTGCCCCGGTATATAAGCCATCATCTACTAATATTGATATACATATACAAAGTATTTGTTCACTTTCTCACTATCAATAACAATCGTTTATAATTTTGTACATATTTATTTGTTTTAATGTTGTTTGTTTATGGTCGAATAAGTTTTGTTTAAGTTATTATTGTTTCCTATTGATTTGTGTGTAGCTGCTGTATTTATTCCACTAATTGTTTTGGGCTTTTTGTTTATCTACTTTAAGCTTGTGTTTTGCTTTCTTGTAATTTACACAGTCTTCAGAGTGGTGTTAATGGCTCCATTAAAGAGGTGCCTAGCCCTTTTTCTGAGTATGCCTAGCTTACGATTGCACCATCTGTATTTTCTATGCAATATCATGCTGGTTTCAGTTTTTACAGGACATGAATCCTCATACCTATAAGAATGCTAGTTAAAGAGCTGACAGCCTTCTCGATCTCTGAAGGTGTAAGCTCAGTAGATGCGCCTATTTGAAATTCTTTGTTCAGTGCCTTGTTAAACTTGTCCTAAATATATACTGGTCAGTTTTTATTGGGTTTCTGTAAGTTCTTGACTCTAGCTTTACAGTTTTTAGTGTGAGTCGAATCCTCCTGTGATCTGAGCAGGAAATTTCATCGGTTGCCAGTCACTTATAATCTCCGCGATTCCCATAGTATGTTAAGGCGTTATTTGCGTCTATTACCAACCGACCAACCACGCTGTCCACCTAGTTGGACGGTTGGTATATATATTTCTTAACCGACAAACTATCCTAGTATGTTCGTTAGTAATCTACATTTTTATTCCTAACCAACTGTACCAACCGACAAACTACGCTGTCCACCTAGTTAGACAGATAACAATTATTTGTCTTAACCGACAACCAATCTAGTTTGTTTGTTAGTAATATACATTTTTAATCCTAACCGACAAACTATTTCAGTATGAATTAATGGTATGTTGGTTGATAAACTTCTATTACCAACTGACAAACCATTATAGTTTAGGAGTCCCCAAACGTTTTACTCCTCTGCACTAGTGCAGTTTATGTATAAGAAAAAAAGTCTGCCATCAACGTAGTAATTAGGTATTTATTTAACTTTGTGTAAAAAATGACCCACACAAATCTCACCATTTAAAAGTTGATTTTGGCATCTTAATATGTACGCATCATTTTTGATATCCGATACATGTCTGTTAGTCGGTGCTGTATTACATACAACAAAAAAATCTCTTGCCAACCTCTAGCCAGTGAACTAAAACAGTGTATTTGTGGATATTACAATATTTCAACACAGCAGGATATAGGCACATCAGCATCATGCTGCTCGCCTATAACCAAATAAATAAATAGATAAGTATTATTATTAATTTGCTTGCTGCATACATTATAAAATGCCGTATCCTTTTGCAAAAAATTTAGCAATTGAATGATGTTCACTTTTTTCTTTCCTAAATTACAATTTAGCTTAAAATTCTAGCCCTCAAGGAAGTTAGTCGTTCGGTGACGTTCACCAAAGACGTCCAAATATTGATAAACTCCTCGTTTCGAAGCCAATAACTTTCAAAATAACTAAAGAATTTATCTGAGCGGTTTTTGTCTTCTAATTCCACTGATTCTCTTCTAATATAGTCCCAGCCATCCAGTATTTTATTGTCGGGCAGCAAAGGTAGCACTGCACACAGAGCAATAATTAGTCGATTAAGCTTTCCCGATGTAAGGCCTAATTCTTTAGCTTTCCGCCATATGCACTTATTATAATGATAATAGCAACCATGCAAATCGATTCCCGGGAAAACGTTTAGTAAAGCCTGCATGGCAGCTTCCTCGTAATCTGTTTTGTACTTCACAGGTTTCCAATTTGGTACTGTAGGTACTTTTCATCAAGTGAAAAAATATTTCATATGTATGTTTCGTTTTGTCAGATAGCAATGCGTAAGCAAGCGGGATTATATTTGTAGAATTTTCTGTACTCCCCAGGTCGCCATGTAATACATACAGCTGTGAAAAGGGTTGAGGGCAGCTCTTAAAAGTGCCATTACTTAAATAAGAGGTGATATTTTTCATATGACGTCTCGATTCTTTTGAACAAAAAATCAATACGTGAACTCCTTTGTCCTCGTAATCAGCCAATAAGAAAGACTTAAATTTATTAGGCACTTCCATGTCAATTACTTCTTTACATACAATTTTAGCTACTCCTGCTTTTTTGTTCCTATTATAATACATATGTGTCTTTATATTACGGAATGCTGGGATATTGCATATTAGGCTTATTACTTTATCTTGAAGAGTACCAATGGCATTTTGATAAAGGTATAGGGACATCGTCTAATTGCTTGCTTTTCTTTACACAAAAATCTAACTGTAAATCCAACTCATTCTTGTTGAAGTCTTGAAGACACGTAGGCGCTTTCTTTTTTGTCATGGAATCATCCTGGTATGAAATGTTATTTAGGTGTTATAGTATACATAGGTACTTACAAATAATTTTATATTATTACTTTTTAATAGTCATGTTGCCAAAATATGGCCATGTGTCAACTGTCAAATGATTGGACATGCCTCCGACTACCCTCTTAGACATTGTAATAAAAAGAATTATACGTACAATACCAGGCAAGCGGGAATAGTCTATATTGACTATGTCTTCCTGTTCGCTGGCGCCAATTGTAATATTAAGCTTTCCTATCTACAGGTTGAATAATAAAAAAATGATTTTAAGCTTCATGTACCAGTACGCTAAAGCCAATTGTAATAATATAAAGTTTGTTAGGGTAAGGTTTATGTAAGCCAACCAAAATAAAGTAAAATACAACAAGGTAAAATAATGAAGTTTTGAATAGTACCTTGTAGTAAAAAAAATAAACAATTACAAGTTATATTAAGTAAGTATATGTAATGTCTAAAAAATATGTATGTGAGCGCTCCTGTAAAGTGATAATCTCACTAAGTTATCTAGAAAATTGATAAAAGTATAAGTTCGGGCGCCTGGAGCCACCTCACAAAAAGTTTATATATTTATATATATTAAAATAAACAAAAATTTACCTGGAATAGCAGCTGTAGAGTTTCGGTACTTTTAATCTTCAAGCGGGGGAGAAGTTGAAATAAGCAGCAAAGCATTTAGTTTAATTCAACTTTTATTTCCGGGAAGGAACACAGTGTTACAATTTAGAAGAGTTTTATACTAGTTGGATAATGTCTTAGCAACTATGCAAGGTCTGAAGGACTTTTGCAGCTGTACTGAAGTGGTAGACAGCCTGAAGGGCTTTATAAGTTTTCCCATAGTAAGCTAAAATGACTTATCTTAGTTTTATCGCACGCTATCGTTATTGCACCCTTATTTAAAGGAAATTAATTATTTTATGTTTTTATAATTACACGTGCCAAGTAGCGCGGAATGTAAGACAAAGAATTGACAATACCTTACTCCGACACGAAACCTGTGCTTATATCATGACGCGGAGAAGAGATTCTCCTTCCAGAGCACGATGAAATGCCAAGATGTCGGTCCTCAACTTCCCACGGTGAACTCATGGTGAAAAGTAAATTCGGAAGAAAAATCCGAAAGAATAACTCCAAAACGTGTAGTAAAAAAACTCCATAAGAAAAAAATAAAAAAAGGAAGAAAAACGCCAGTGGCTGAAACAATACAAAACCACCGTTTAAAAGAATGTCCGAATTTCGAGTATCACGTAATTTTGACTAAACAGAAAACGCACTCACCGTTTTTCTTTTTAGATTATGGCAGACACGCCAAAAACTCCATTATTTTGGTAAAATCACGTCGAGTATGTAAAGCCCTTGACTTGTGGCTTCTGTATTTCGCCTCAACATCTTGAAAAGTCTACTCGAAAAATCAGATTTGAATCGATTAAAATAAAAATAAATATTATCGACTTCACATGACGACTGTTGGAAGAAAAGTGACGTCTTCAAAATGGCCGAGCTCTCTCATAGCCAAGACGACGCTCCAGTGTGGCCAACCATCCAAGCAAAAAAAATGTAGAATTTGCGTCCTTGGGTTGCCAAAGGTGTTACCCTTGCAATAAAAATGTTACCAGAATAGCTTCCTCTAAGGATTGGCAAATTTTAAAATCGAAAATATGTGTCTAGAATGGAAAACGTGTAACGGAGCGAAAAACGAACGTTACATTACATACCTTCCCAAAAAAAAATAAAAGAAAGACTTTTCTTTTATGACAAAAACCAACCTCCACCAAAATCTACTAAATATTCATCAAAAGGATGACAACAAAATTCAGAACTCTACCAAACTAAGGAGTCTCATAATAAAGACAAAGCTCTTAGCTGGAACAAACAAATCCAAAAAAAACAAAACAAAAATAGTAATCCATAGGATAAGAGTTGCCAAACAGCAAACTAAAATAACAAAGTTATATATAAAAGAAGCATAAACCTAGACAAAAGCAAGTTAAACCTTAACTTCCATCAAACCCACCTTCAAGCCTATAAAACTTCCTTGAGTACGATTAGGCACCTTGGCCACCGACTCTTACAACACTGATGTTAACAAACTATCTCCTTACTCTACCACTCTATGAGGTACGGTTGGACGCCTTCGTCACCGACTCATACTCTTCAGTCCTAAACTTCGGTTAAGCTTTCGCCGCCGAATAAGATTTTATAATTTTGAAACTTCCTCTTACTCAGAAGTGCGGTTGGACACCCTGGTCACCGACTCCATTCTCCTCTACTCTACCATTCTCCGAAGTACAGATAGACACCTACGTCTCCGACTCCTACTCATCTGGCCTAAAATTCGGTTAAGCTTTCGCCGCCGACCAAGATTTTATAATTTTGAAAAACTTCACACCGACGTTGTGCTCTACTGTAAAAGTATGCAGTACACAAACGGGTTAAAAGATGACAAATTGTTGAGAAATCAACAATAAGATTTTGCATGAAAAGCAAAATTGAAGAAAATCACTGTTTGAAGGAACAGCGAAATGATGCAATAGTGACCGGCTTAACACCACCGACATTCCGTGCACTACGCAAAAATAATGACAATAGTGACCGGCACACCACCACCGACTTTCCGAGCACTATGCATTAAATATTTCTGTTAAAAACAGAAAATATGACAATAGTGACCGGCACAACACCACCGACTTACCGTGCACTACGCATAAAAAAGGTATGACAATAGTGACCGGCACAACACCACCGACTTACCGTGCACTACGCATAAAAAAGGTATGACAATAGTGACCGGCACAACACCACCGACTTACCGTGCACTACGCATAAAAAGGTATGACAATAGTGACCGGCACAACACCACCGATTTACCGTGCACTACGCATAAAAAAGGTATGAACACTGTGGTCGGCACAACTCCACCAACTTTCCGCACACAATGACATAAAAAAGAAATCAATCTAGGTATAAATATCCCTAGATTGCTGATGTTCATCCTAACAAAAGGCGTAGGACTAATTATCAAAAATTAGGAAGGAAATTCCTAATAAAAGTTCTACAAGATGGTGAGAACAAATAACCTAAAGCAAAGCTCCAAGTTAAAGAAGTAAAATTGTATATTTATTAAAAGGAAGGTGAATAAGTTCCCTTTTAAATAAAATAAATATACAAAAAGAAATGGAAAAAGATTTCCAAAAATAAATAAATAAATAATTAAGATCTTTCGATGTTGTCAGGTATATTATTATAGCAAAATCCAAAAATGACCTAAGTTGAATTCTAAATATTTTATTAGTTAGAATTGATAACATAAAATAAGTCCCCTATCATACTTCACCTTACAAACTACAATAACGGTCCATTCATCTACTTTCAAATGTAGTATAACTCAATTAAATTATCAAAACCAAGAACAAAAAAAATAGGTTATAAAAAGTAATTTTAATATTTAATTATATCTTTAATATGATAACGTTCTGAAGTACCTTTGCTTAAATCCTTCAGAACGTAAACATTATAAGAATCTTTTTCAATAACTACACACTTATTAAACTTAGGTGCAAACTCAGTCAAAAAATTATGCAAGTGCATTAAATAAAACAAAACTCCTCCTCAAAACTATATCTCCAACATCAAAAGAAATGACTTCCCTACCAACATTATAATAATGGGCGTTCCAAATATAAAAGCTTTCAAAAGATAAGCCTGAACTTTAAATAAATATATATAAATAGTTCACCAAGTGAATTTAAAGCAAAAACAAAAATGGAAAACAAAAAATACTATTTTCACCAATCTCCAACAGAGTTAAATTATCAAAAGAATTATTAAAATAAATAAAGCATCAAAAATAAGCTTTCTAAGAAATATTAAGAAATTAGGAGTAAAATCTGCAAAAAGATTTACATTATTCAAAACTAATTGAACGTTGGACAAATAATTGAACCAAGTCCGTTGATTGTCTTTGACAAAACAAGATATGCAAGTTTCCACAGTCCTATTATATCTTTCAACTGGTTATTCTGAGGTGTATACAAAGTGTTGTAGTATATTTTAGTTATATTATATCCATTCATAGATTCAACACAGTGTCTGGAAGTATATTGTGATCCGTTGTCACATACTATAATTCTAAGACAAACGAACATAAGTTATATTTATTTTTCAAAAAGGTCTAATAGCTACTCTAGCAGTATAATATTAATCATAAGGAAATAACCAGCAATATTTATTGAACATGTCAACTATAGAGAGAATACATTTATGACTTGAATAAGTTATAAGCAAAATTCTAATAATATCAACTGAAAGCATAAGCATTGGCCTATCCATGTTTTAAGTTTAATCGCAGTGAAATAGAATGAAAATTATAATGTATCCATCTTTTACAAGTGTCACAAGGAATTGATATACTCTTGTACATCATAAAAACATACCTTCCCAAAAAAAATAAAAGAAAGGTTTCTTTAAATTAGGACACAGTAAAATAGATGCTACAACTAAAGCTTATTTAAGATTGTGAAATGCATTTTCATAGCTTCATTTCAAGTAAGTAACTATGTAGAATTTATGTTTTACCACCAGCGGCCAAATCAGTCAAATAGGATGCACTATCAGCAAATTTCACAAATGGATGTATGATAATACAAACACCTTTCAGGGAAACCCCTCAATGGTTTTATGGTTTCTGGATGTGGAAAATCCCAAAACAATAGAAATATCTAAAGAAGGTATTACTAAAAAGTTAACATTTCTCGTCAAATTAATACAAGTCACAGACAATGAAATAGTTCCAACGACTTGTTGAGACGTACCATCAGCAGCATAAATAGAACCAGAAGTTGGTATCATTTTATATCCAAGTTTCTCAAATTTCAAGTGGCTATTTGAACCTAATACACAGTTATTCGAACCGCTATCTAGAAGTCCTAGAAGTTCATGATAATTCACAGTAAATTTCAAGTAAGTACGGGAACCATCCCTAGTTACAAAAAGAATTGGTGCCATTCTATATTTCCTAAAGATATTCCTCAAATAATCCGACCAATCATCAAATTCTTTCCTACATGTAGCATCATCAAGTTTATATGAGTGTTTATCCACAGTCATCGAGGCTCGCTTAGTTTCCTCACAAACTAGGGCTCGATGGCTAAACCATTTTTTATACTCCAGAGAGTAATATTTATCTAAATTACACACATCACAAGTCTTGATGGTCACACCAGCTTTATGACACTTAAAACAAATCATTCCAGGAATAGAAGGGCAATTTTTATAAATATGTCCATAGGACTTACACTTAAAACAAATTAAATTATTATTGCTTTTTTTTTTTTTTTAATCTTTATTTATTTATAGAGGGTTTTATCACATATGATATGTCACCCTCATAGGGGCTTTCTTAGCTTATTCTCTACGCGCAATGCCTAATTTCACAATTTTATAAAGGCGTTTGGCTTCCCTTGACAAGGGTGTAGCCAAAATGCTATTAAATAAACCAACATTACATAAATGATATCCACTTTCTAATAAAAACATGTTTCTTTCAGCCTCGTTTCGGACACACTCCACCAAAATGTGAGTTACGTCCTCAACAAAACTACACTCTGTACAATTTGGTGATTCAATCTTTTTCATTAAAAACGCGAAGCTGTTCAGGGGTATGTGTCCAGAACGAAGTCTGAAAGCCATGACAACATCCTTTCTTGACATATCTGCACCAACAAACCAGGGGATGCGGGAAAGGCTGGGCTGTATGGTCTTGTACCAAATCCCCTTGCTTCGAGACCTCTCATCAAAATATTCGTTCCACATCTCTAAGCATTTATGTCGAACGTTGTATATTAAATCGCTATAATAAGGTAAACATTGCAAAGGTATTCCCTCTGTACTGGCTTCCTTTGCCAATCGATCGACTTCTTCATTGCCGTACAAACCGATGTGGGAAGGGATCCACTGAAGAACTATATTTTTATTTTGTAGCTTACTAATGGAGTCCAAAATTCTGTAGGCTATCGGAGTACCTCGAAAATTCGAGGAACACCGAGCCAAGTGCTGTAAAGCACTTTTGGAGTCCGTTAGTATTACATAATTACCGGGTTGAAGCGATTCAATGTAAGAGATAGCCTCTTCAATAGCTAGTAGTTCGACATACATTATAGAAACCCTAATATTTAATTTAAGTTTAATAGATACATTTGTTTGCGAATCAAAAACAGCCAATCCTGACTCATCCCCTTCCTGTGATCCATCCGTATAAATAGCATAATGGTTACTATAATTTTCTATTATAAATTGTTCACAGTTTCGTCTTAAATAATTAAGATCAAACCGGTGTTTTGGTTTGTTTATAAAATGAATACTTGATCTAACTATATCGGATAAGTCCACATTGCTTACCCACGTGTCCAACGAAAAACGTTCTAACTGCCGCGTCGAATGAATAGGATAAATGTTAAGATACTCGTGTAATATTATTAGTAAAGGCTTTTGTTTGTTCCGCCAATACCGGTTTTGACATAGCTCAGCAAGATTATTTATCATTACAATTATGCCATTGTCTGTGAATGACTTCACTTTTAACCAATATTTACCTGCAAGGTAATATCTACGAATATATAATGGTTGCAAGCTCAGCTCAAATTCCATCACATGTATTGGAGTAGTTTTTACAAAACCCCCAATAACTCGCATGCATTGATTTTGTAATCTATCTAATTTTGTTAAGTTACATTTAAGGCTGTCATTATAAAGAAAACTACCATAATCTAACCTCGAACGAATAATAGAAATGTATAAACGTCTCAAGTGAGATGGATGAACTCCCCATCCAGACCCAGCAAGAGCTTTAAAAATATTTAACGCCCTTGAACACTTACCAATTATTTCACTTACATGTTTTGTCCATTTTAGCGAGCGGTCTAGCCACAACCCTAAATATTTGATATTCTCTACAACTTCTAACGATGTTCCATTGATTGATAGGTCAATTACGTCTCTTTTAAATCCTCTCTTAAAAATACATATTTTACTTTTTGTTGGTGAAACTTGTAAACCTATATCCAGAAGCAATTTTTTTAACAAATCTAAGGAATTCTGTAAATAATAAGCACTTTCTTCTACATTTTGACATACCGAGTACAAAACAAGGTCATCCGCATATTGAGATACTAAGACGCAACTGTTCATACCTACTATTTCCTTACATATGCTAAGAGTCGCTATATTAAAAAGTAACGGAGATATAGGATCCCCCTGTGCCAAACCACAGCCAGTCGTTCGGCATATATGTGATTTATTAAAACATACTTTCAACTTCCGTTCCTTCAGAAAATTCCATATGTATGTGCATATTTTAGAACCAACCCCAATTTGGTCCATAGTTCGCATTAAATAATTTAAATTGACGTTATTATACGCATTATCTATATCTAAAAAGCATCCTATTGTCATCTCTTTTTTTGTGAAACCAGCTTGAATACGAGAAACTAAACTAACTAAATTATCTAATGTAGACCGACACTTTCTGAACCCTGTAGTATGAGAAGAAAAAATATTATTGCTTTCTACGTGCCATTCAATTCGCTGTACTAAAACATTATGAAAAATTTTACATATACATGATATCATAGAAATAGGTCTTAATGAATTCGGAGACCGACAGTCACGTCCGGGTTTAGGTATTGGAGCGATCGCAATGTTCCGCCACTGTTTAGGTACAAACCCAGTAAACAAGAACTCATTATAAAGTGACAGTAATACGAGTTTGCCGTTTTCTGGTAGATGGTTTATCATCGAGTACGAAATGTTATCACAGCCAGGTGATGTATCTTTGGCGCGAAAACATTGTTTTAGTTCGTGCCTAGTGATTGCGCTTTCTATATTAGAGTTAGAAGACGAAAAATGCAGGTCCTGCGGTGATGCGTAATCAGGGGCTAAGCTATGAAGAAGCCTACTCGCGCTCTCACTATCTACATATTGTCTAGCAGTTTTACGACCTTTAAACCATCTCATCTTTTGCCACATCTGACTCTGCGAGATAGTTCCAGCTAGTGACGTACATTGCGCTCTCCACGCTTGCTCCCTAACCCTGCGTATTAATTTATGTGAATCGTTTATTTCTTTATTGAAAAGAGTTAAATTATTCGGTGTCGGGTTACGTCTAAAATTCGAAAGGGCTAGCCTACGTTTCGCTACCGACCTTGATAAATCTATGTTCCAATATGGTTTAGGAGAAAACTTACTGTCAGGATCCATACTATATCTTATATAAGGGATGTGCACTTCCGCTGCAATATTTAAGTACTCCACAAAATTATCGTAGTCAACTTGGAGATTCCCCACATAGCTAAATTTCCTGAAAAGTTCTTCTAACAATGTCGTATACCCCTCCCAGTCTGCTTTTTTAAAATTCCGTCGTAAAATGTTTCTAGATGTATTGTTAAAACTAGTAGTAATTTTAATCATAAAATGATCACTGCCAAGTGTTTCATTTAAAATTTTCCAGTCAAATGTGAGAGCTAAATCGGATGAAACTAAAGTTAAATCAGGCGCCGATTTTTGCAGTCTGTTATTTGCTAACCTTACACGTGTAGGGTTGCCATCGTTTAATATCATAAATCTGCTATCTGAGAGTGCATTATGAATATATGATCCCCTCGAGTTTGTTTTATAAGACCAGCTGGAGTGATGCCCATTAAAATCGCCTAAGAGTACAGTTTTTTTGTTTACTAACGAGAACACAGAATCCCAGTCTTGTTGGCGTGTATCTACTGACGGAGCGCAATACAAAGCTAAAATAGATTCAATTTGGTTACAGTTGTGCACTTTGATATATAATAGTTCAATACCGGGATTGGTACAGTCAACGTCATATAGTTGGGAATTTACTGACTTATGAACAAAGATAGCAACTCCACCATAGGCGTCGTCCCTATCCTTGCGGTAAATATTATAATCAGTTACCTTGAGGTGACTATTGGGTTCTAACCAGGTTTCACTCACGGCAGCAATGTGGACTTTCTCCTGTAATAAAATATTTTCAAACGAAACTAATTTTGGTCTTAAACTGTGAGCGTTCCATTGTAGTATAGTTAACTTAACATATTTTTTGTTTTTATCCATTGTTCATAAAAAAATTTAATGTTGTTTTTAATAGTGGCCAATCTGCGATATTGCCAACTACAACTAAAATCAACCATTCGACGCAACACTTCAACACATTATTCACTTTAGATTGAGTCGAAGTTTCTCTAAGAAATACAATCTCTTTCAGTCTATTTAATAGTTCACTAAAAGTGGTTTCCTTTTCTCTCTTACTCCCAACAGGAATCTGCTGTTTAGTGGTCTCCTGGGATTCCGTATTAGGGGGCACATCAAACGCAAAAGGTTCCGGCTGTTTACGGTGTCTCTGCTTCTTGGAGGGAGGCCTTGTGGTCATTTTGACCCTCTCCCACGAGGGAAGGCCACTGATCCCGGGTTCGGGTTGAACGTAAATATGTTAGGCGCGGAATAATCTCTGGGTGGGCTTGGGGTCACATATATTGTAAGGGCTTTTCTATATGTGCAGTTATACTCTGCCATTATATCTCTCAACTTTTTTTTCTTTCACAAAAGCCGGACAACCTTTGTACATAGCCATATGACTTCCATCACAATTTACACATTTAAAGGCCGATGTTTCGCAATTAGCGTGCTTATCACCGCATTTCGGACATACCACCTTATTTGAAGGACATCGTTTGATCGTGTGTCCCAGTTTCCAACATCGCGAGCATTGGGATACAGGAAAGACATACGGGTCTACTTTTATCCGCAAATCTTCAACTGTAATGTACGATGGTATATATGAACCTCTGAAGCACAAACGGACAGACTCGCTTCGTGCCCAACCATCCTTCGCGCGACGGTTGAGACGGAATATTGACAACAAGTTGGCTGGGCTGGGGCATGATATTTTATCATATATCTCTTGATCAGTCAACTCTAAATCAACGTCACGTATAACACCATAAGACAAGTCTTTTTCCATCGCTCTTTGTATACGCCAGCCCTTATTAGTGATCTCCTTACAGTTTTCTAATCTATTTACACTTATCTCACTCTGCATTTCGAGCCGCACCTTATATGGGCTAACATATTTAACTCTCTGAATATCTGTAATGCCATTTTCTTTAAATAATTTTGCCAGCGCGAATTGTTTTGGCAATTGTTCACTGCATGATATGTACACTTCCATTTTATTAATCTCCGCCTTACTTTTTTTTTCCTTTGACTTAACTGTGGTCCATTCACAATCGTCTTCATCACCCTTTCTCTTCTCTGGCCTTAGATAATCTTCAGCAACGCCATCCATCTGTATGGTATCCTCTTCCTGGAAATGCTCTGATTCTAAACCTAACATCTCCTGCTCACTCAAAGAACTGCTACACGTCACATTAATCCCATTGAAATCCTTATCGTCCTGATTGTCTTCCATTTTACTATTTTTAAAGCAGGTACATAACTATCAGCCGGCCGAACGCAAGGTAACCTAACGGTACTTCGTTAGGTATACCTACACCGGAGCTCCGGCAGCGATAAGCGCTGGAGCGCGAGACGTAAACACAAAATACTTAGCTGCAACACACAAGCACCTCGTACGAATGCCGTATCGAGACTGATTATTGCTTTGAACCGCATTAAATTGTGTAGATTTATTATTAATCAAACTATTTCTATTCACAAAAACCTCTAATTCCTTACAGAGATGTAAAAACTGATCTAACAAATTAAAAAATTCTACCAAAATTAAAAAAAACTCTACCAAAAATAAAAATTGTACCAAAAATACTACCAAACACAATTAAGGTGTATAGATTGATAGCATATTATACCTAATAAATAATATCAATGATAGGTGCTTCTAATACTGGAGTAAAAAGTCTACCAAAAAGTAACCAAATTCAGGTTTATCAAAACGTTTCAATGATGCTTGCCCAAACTGTCTCTAAGATCCAATGTTAATCCGTACAATACGAAACCATTTCAAAGCTATATCTGAAAGTAGATCCGAAAAAGAACCAACCAAAATATTTTTATCAAAATTCCTACAAAGAAAGTATTCCTCAACCTGAATTATAAATTCTCTAACACAAGTCTTACCGTCAAACACAGTCCTACTTGTTTTTAAATCAAATAATCTAGTAGTCGCTGTATCCATGGCGAACACAAACAATAAGAACCACAAAGCAAAAACAAAACTAAGATTCACTAAGAGATCTCAACAAATTCCAAGAAAATATTTATGAAATTATTTGAATATTTGAAATAATTCAAAGGTATTTATTTATTTAAAGTTAAATTTTAAAGTTTTAAACTGTTATTTTCTTTCTAAACCCGATTTAGTATTTATTTAGGTTAAGAAAAGGTTATTTTCTTTTAAAAGGTGCAGTAATGATTTACAAAGTATTTTAACCTCAAAATGTAAACATCTATACAATATAATGTTATTATAAACTCACCAAAATCCAAGTATACAATAGCATGAAAACATTCAACTATTTATAAGTCTAAACCACTGTACAATATCACATCTTCATAACATCAGTATCGCTGAATTCAATTACACAACACAGTATAATAACACTTTACCAGTTTTTTCATAAGATATAACAGACAATATCAAAATGACTTAATTAATCTTGTCAAAGCACAAGAAAACATGTTGCAATTTATAATACACAAAATTATTGTCTTGTAACAAAACATATATTAAATTACTATAAATGTACAAGGCAGATTGCAACGCAAATAAAGATAACAAAAATGCAATAACGATAGTTATCTATGTATGAATTCCTTTCCTACAGGTCCCTGTTCCGTGCTCCAATTGTAATAAAAAGAATTATACGTACAATACCAGGCAAGCGGGAATAGTCTATATTGACTATGTCTTCCTGTTCGCTGGCGCCAATTGTAATATTAAGCTTTCCTATCTACAGGTTGAATAATAAAAAAATGATTTTAAGCTTCATGTACCAGTACGCTAAAGCCAATTGTAATAATATAAAGTTTGTTAGGGTAAGGTTTATGTAAGCCAACCAAAATAAAGTAAAATACAACAAGGTAAAATAATGAAGTTTTGAATAGTACCTTGTAGTAAAAAAAATAAACAATTACAAGTTATATTAAGTAAGTATATGTAATGTCTAAAAAATATGTATGTGAGCGCTCCTGTAAAGTGATAATCTCACTAAGTTATCTAAAAAATTGATAAAAGTATAAGTTCGGGCGCCTGGAGCCACCTCACAAAAAGTTTATATATTTATATATATTAAAATAAACAAAAATTTACCTGGAATAGCAGCTGTAGAGTTTCGGTACTTTTAATCTTCAAGCGGGGGAGAAGTTGAAATAAGCAGCAAAGCATTTAGTTTAATTCAACTTTTATTTCCGGGAAGGAACACAGTGTTACAATTTAGAAGAGTTTTATACTAGTTGGATAATGTCTTAGCAACTATGCAAGGTCTGAAGGACTTTTGCAGCTGTACTGAAGTGGTAGACAGCCTGAAGGGCTTTATAAGTTTTCCCATAGTAAGCTAAAATGACTTATCTTAGTTTTATCGCACGCTATCGTTATTGCACCCTTATTTAAAGGAAATTAATTATTTTATGTTTTTATAATTACACGTGCCAAGTAGCGCGGAATGTAAGACAAAGAATTGACAATACCTTACTCCGACACGAAACCTGTGCTTATATCATGACGCGGAGAAGAGATTCTCCTTCCAGAGCACGATGAAATGCCAAGATGTCGGTCCTCAACTTCCCACGGTGAACTCATGGTGAAAAGTAAATTCGGAAGAAAAATCCGAAAGAATAACTCCAAAACGTGTAGTAAAAAAACTCCATAAGAAAAAAATAAAAAAAGGAAGAAAAACGCCAGTGGCTGAAACAATACAAAACCACCGTTTAAAAGAATGTCCGAATTTCGAGTATCACGTAATTTTGACTAAACAGAAAACGCACTCACCGTTTTTCTTTTTAGATTATGGCAGACACGCCAAAAAATCCATTATTTTGGTAAAATCACGTCGAGTATGTAAAGCCCTTGACTTGTGGCTTCTGTATTTCGCCTCAACATCTTGAAAAGTCTACTCGAAAACTCAGATTTGAATCGATTAAAATAAAAATAAATATTATCGACTTCACATGACGACTGTTGGAAGAAAAGTGACGTCTTCAAAATGGCCGAGCTCTCTCATAGCCAAGACGACGCTCCAGTGTGGCCAACCATCCAAGCAAAAAAAATGTAGAATTTGCGTCCTTGGGTTGCCAAAGGTGTCACCCTTGCAATAAAAATGTTACCAGAATAGCTTCCTCTAAGGATTGGCAAATTTTAAAATCGAAAATATGTGTCTAGAATGGAAAACGTGTAACGGAGCGAAAAACGAACGTTACAACATCTTCAAGGATCTATCTGAGAGGATGCTTACCGAGATTGGGGACTCATCACTTATTGAAAAGTAGTGATCCTCCTCGGTTTCGCACGGGTGGAAAAAATCAAGGGCAGTGACTTCACCTTTTTTACTTCACTTTTTACTACATTACACCCGTGCGAAGCCGGAGTGCATTGCTAGTAATAAATATAGCCTATGTCAACAATCATCAATTCAACCGGAGATAGTGTAGCTTCCTAAGGGTGAAAGAATTTTTCAAATCGGTCCAGTAGTTTAGGAGCCTATTCAATGAAAACAAACAAACAAACAATCAGATCGTTCCTCTTTATAATATTAGTATAAATCATACGCTAACAGACGTAAAATGAGAACGAAATTGTAATACTTCCCATACATTTGGTTTTTTTCGTTGGGAACAAATCCAAAACGCACTTTGGTTTTTATATATCTTTTGTCTATAGTACTGATAACCATCGGAAAGCAATACTGTGCCTCCATTTCTAAAAATATATTGTAATTCACTCATTTTTCAAAACCAAATTACTATGAAACTGTTGGGAGTTATTGACATGACAAATCACAAAAACAAAAAGAAACGAAAAATAATTTTCGCAACTTAAAATAGCAAGTATGTCAATATTTTAAAACTACTCAAAGTTATAACAATGAGGTAGGGTACGATGAAAGGAGGAAATGATAATTAACAGATATAAGTAATCAATCTATGTACATAAGTGCTAAAATAAAAACAACAAGTGCTAAAAACAAATATTAGCCGACAAAGCAGATTGTCATTTAAGAATAAAATATTGCAACCGACAAACCAGGTTGTCGGTTAAGAATAAAATATGGCAACCGACAAACCAGGTTGTTGGTTAAGAATTAAAATATTGCAAGCGACAAACCAGATTGTCGGTTAAGAAAAAATATACTAACCGTCCAACGAGATGGACAGCGTGGTTGGTCGGTTGGTAATAGACACTTATTTCCAGTCAAATAAAATAGCTTCCGCAATATTGTAGGAGTGCAAGAACTAACCTCTACCATAAAAAGTTGTCTTATTCATTAATTATATAATATATACGAGCTTTATATAGTATAATAACTCATTTAAATAAATCAGAATCCATCCAAGAGCCAACATTTAACGTTCACAATTCTAATTTGTTGTGTTATTTGTATCGACCTGTAGATACCTATCCTAACTGCTATCCTATTTATATATTGATTTACTATGATCATATATAAGTATGTTTTGTGTTGTCCTACTTTCAGATAACATTTACCCGGTTGGATACAAAATTCAAGAGGAGGATTGTCAGTAAAGTTTTCGATAATTCTCTTCTGTTTGTTGTCTGCTCTACGTACGCGACACTGGCAGATTTGTGCGAACCCACATAGGTAAGTCACGCACAATATAAGTTTGAAGTATGGAAACTTTGTACGGTAGGTAATGGTTTATGGTACTTAGATGTCAGTTAGAAATACAGTGCAACCTCGTTATAACTATACTCAAGGGGATTTAAAAAGATTCGTTATACAGCGTAACTTGTTACAATGAGGTTTGTTGTAAAGAGGTTAGATTGGACTATGATCCATTCAAAGTACCACCAAACAACATTTAATATCAAACACGAATATGTAAACAAGTAATATGACCATAACATAAGGTAAAAAAAACTTGTTTATTAACCTCACATTACATAGATGCTCATCTGCTTACTCCGCTAAAGCAAACAGTTTCCACTAATAATCGAAAAATGAATGAGAACACACTTAAATAAAAAGACGGTAAGTATTTTTATTTGAAAAGAGTTACACAATTTTGTGACATAAAAAGAAACCACAATCAATACTCGATATTGGGATATAAGCATAGGAAATCAACAATGTAAGTTGCTCTTGGTTAGAGAAAATGTCATAACTTGAGGTCTGTGTACTAACGTTGCAAGTTATCATATCCAAAGCACAATCCAATTCTGTTATGGATTTGACCACACCTATAATCATACAAATAATTTAACATGTGTGGAAACATGAAGCTGGGGGCATGGTAGTGCCCACACCAAGTCGAGCAAAAAAGTGGCACGGCCGTACCATACTTTTCTCGAAGCAGTTCAGGCCATTTTCGAACCTCTATAACTTTGTTGTGAATAACAAAAAATACTAGAAGCCTGAATTTTCAGAAACTAAGTAGGCATTATATAAGCACAGTATATTTCAAATCTCATTCTATTTGAACCGTAGTTTAAGAATTATAACTAGGTAGTCAAAGTTTCTTAATTTCGTCATTCACTAACTGGCCTACAGACCCAAATAAACTTCCAGATGTTATAGACTTCTTCATCGTAACGGGACTATCCAGGCTTTTTCACCATGTAAAGACCTGCTTAAATGCCAACTCTAATCATATCCCGGTTATACTGACGATTGGTGCTACGGTTCTAAAAACTGAAAGAAAGCTCTAACTGTATAACAAGCACCCAGACTGGAGTTCATTTCGCGATTTGGTTAGCGATGGAATTAACCTCAGAATTTCGCTAAAAACTGAGTCCGATATTGATGTTGCTGCTAGAAGCATAACTTCGGTAATTCAAGAAAGTTGCTGGAAGTTAACGCCTGAAACTACTGAACGTCCCCGTAAAAGCAAAGTATACTCCGAGACCATACGGTCAAAAATCATGGAAAAAAGAAGACTCCGAAGGGTATGGCACACAAGTAGGCATTCAAATGACAAAACTGCACTTAACAAAGCCATCAAAGAACTAAAAACTTATTGCTGAAGCAGATGGTTTGGCCTTAGACATGTACCTGGAAGGCCTTACAGCTAATAAAACAACAGACTACTCCCTATGGAGAGCTTGTAGAAACCTGGATCGACCATTGCACCACAAACCTCCGCTACGGAACCAAAACGGAGCCTGGGTCAGAACAGAACAAGACAAAGCAGATGCATTTGCTTACCATCTAAGCAAAGTATTCAAACCAAATAGCCCCAGACCAAACGCCGATGACACTGACATTGACCTTATCCTCAACCAAGATTAACAACTTGCCCTACCCCTGAAGCTGGTAACACCTAGGGAGATATATAGAAATATCACTTCAATGGACAACAACAAGGTCCCCGGCTATGATCTTATCGACAAGAAAGTTCAAACATCGCAAAGGAATCGTATACCTCTCCATGTTGTTTAATGCTATTCAGCGTGTAGGCTACTTTCTAGACATATGGAAAGTATCACAAATAATAATGATCCATAAACCTGGTAAACCAGCACATGACGTCACTTCTTACAGACCAATTAGTCTATTGCCGATCTTGCCCAAGCTTTACGAAAAGTGTCTATTACAAAGAATGTTACTAATCCTAAATCAAAAGTCAATTGTTCCTGATCATCAATTCGGATTTCGGAAAGAACATGCTACCATCGAACAAGTTGGTAGAGTGTGCAGGAAAATTAGAACATCCTTTGAGAAAAAGAGTACTGCTCGTCTGCTTTTCTCGATATATAACAAGCCTTCAATAGAGTCTGGCATAAAGGCTTGCTATTCAAGATAAAAAACCTTACTCTACCACATACATTTTATCGCATACTTAAATCTTGCATAACAAACAGAATATTTCAAGTAAGAGAAAATCATTCCACCTCAGGACTTCATGAAATCTCTGCAGGAGTACCGCAGGGTTCGGTTCTTGGACCAGTACTGTACACCTTGTTTACTTCCGACCTGCCACAAAGCACAGAGGTCACATTCGCTACTTTTGCGGACAATACTGCCTTACTTGCTTCGCATAAGTGTCCAATCCAAGCATCTCGCCTTTTGCAAACCAGCCTGAATGAGATGGAAAAATGGCTAGCCAAGTTGAGAATTGCTGCTAGCGCATCTAAATCTGTCCACATACTATCATACACATTTACTCTTCGCAAAAAAGATTGTGATTGTGTAAAACAAATATCTTTTCACCATGGTTTATCAAGACAACGGAGATCCATGATATCTTAAATATTTCTATGGTCAAGGAAGATATAAGTGCGCATGGCGAAAAATATAAAACTCGACTGCTTAGGCATCCAAATGAGCTTGCAGGTCAGCTTACAATTCCGGAAAGCATCCGCCGGCGATAAGATATCTTTGACGAGATAAAGCAGCATGATGACTGGTTTTGATTCAAGAAAGGGCAGACTCTAATGGGAGTAGCACCCTACCCGCACATACATACACAACATCTGCTCATAGTCGATGGACTGATCGCAGGATAAATAAATAATGACACAAAAAAAAACTCACTGACTGACTGATTGATCATCAAAACTCTAAGGCACTTCTAGCAGACATAGGATCTTCAAGTTTAGAACACAAATAGTGTTTATTATATAAATCAAGGAAATACTATTCAGTCCTTGCATGTCAACGGTCAGTGCGTCTTTTTTTTTTTTTTTTAAATCTTAATTAAAGAGCTTATTCGCTCAGGCGAATATGTCGCTCTGTTTGACAATAATATCTTATTCTATATACATAATTATTATAAAATCATACAATTAAACCTATCATACATACTTAAGTCCTATCTTTGAGACCACATTTAACTAAGTCTATTATCATCTTCGCTTTTTCTGAGTGAGGATACGAAAGGTAGGTATTACATAAGCCAATGGAACTGTCACCAAATAAACACTGTCTCTGTCCCTCGTTTCGGATACTTTCCATTATGACATGGAATACGTCCTCCTCTAAGTTACACACACTGCACAGTGGAGAACTAGTCTTGCGCATAAGATAAGCGAACTTGTTTAATGGGATGTGTCCACATCGGAGTCGAAGCAATAACACTAGATCTGACCTACCTAGTCTGCTGTTGTCAATCCAAGGTGCGTTAAGAGGCTGCGGCTGGATTGTTTTGTACCATATTCCCTTCTGTCGAGAGCGTTCATCAAAATATTCTTTCCATAATTTGCAACACTTATTTTTAACTAAATATAAGGAATCGGTGTGGTGCGGTAATACGGGAAAATCGATACCGTCGCTACATGCTTGTTTAGCTAGACAATCAGCTGTCTCATTACCATTTATACCTACGTGAGATGGTATCCACTGTAAAATCACAATTTTAGAACGCGATAAAAGCTCCAAAATAGATTTTAATATTACATAGGCAATCGATAGACCTCGAAAAGTCGAGGTGCAGCGAACCAGGTGTTGGAGTGCACTTTTTGAGTCAGTAAAAATAACAATTTTCTCAAAGTTGATGGATTCCACGTATGATAAGGCTTCTGCCATTGCTATGAGTTCAGCGTGCATAATTGATACGTTCCTATTGATTTTAAATTTTACATTAATATTACTTGTTTCGTCATGAAAGGCAGCTCCTATACTATTATTCAAAGTGTCCTTAGAACCGTCTGTAAAAATCTTATAAAATCCGCAATATTTTAAAAGTGTTTCGTTACATAATTGATTTATTTCAATGGTGTCGTAGGCTCGTTTAGCTTTTGAAAAAGGTTCAATGAATTTAATAGTATCACGCAGATCTATCTTATGAACCCAAGTACTTAGTGAGAACATTTCCAATTGTGTGCTAGAATGGACAGGTGTATCTCTTAGATGGTCATGCGATGTAATGAGTAGCGGTGTCTGCTTTCCTTTCCAATAGGGTCGACCTTTTATTTCAAATAACCGGTTTATAGTTGACATTACAGGGCACGCTTTATGTGATTTACTCTTTAGCCAAAATTTACCCGCCAAATATTGTCTACGGATACCAAGAGGTTGAATCTGTAGCTCTGCTTCCATAACATGGATCGGGGTAGTCTTGATAAAGCCTCCTATCACACGCATTGCTTGGTTTTGGATTCTATCTAGTTTAAGTAAGTGAGTCTTGCAACTATTCCCATACAAGAAACTAGCGTAATCTAATCGACTCCGAATGAGGGATATGTACAGTCTTCGCAGATGTTTTGGGTGAACACCCCACCCAGGACCTGTCAACACTTTAAATAGGTTAATATATTTTGCAACTTTATGTTGTAGCTCATTAACGTGCTTACCCCACCTCAATGAGCGATCCAACCAAAGCCCGAGATACCTAACTGAGTCTACAACTTGTAAGGTTAAATTATTTAAGTTTAAGTTAATTAGGTTGTTTAAAGACTTTCTTTTCCTTGTAAATACACACACTTTACTTTTCTGTGGAGATGCTGCTAATCCAAGATCAGACAATAATTTCGATAGATGGTTTAGAGCGTTTTGTAATTCGTGAATAGTGCAATTTAAGTTATTATGGCAAAAAAATAGTACGAAATCGTCAGCATATTGAGTGATATGGACATTACCTACTTGTTTGCAGATGTTGATTGTTGCAATATTAAATAGCAAAGGTGATAATGGGTCACCTTGACCTAATCCTTGGCAAGTCCTCCGGCAAATAGTTACGTCGGTACAAATTTTTAAATTCCTACAAGTTAAATAATTCCATAAGTAGTTACATATCTTGTTGCCTACGTCCAGTCCATCTAATATTAGCAATAACTCCCTGACATTCACGTTATTGTAAGCGTTATTTATGTCAATAAAACATCCCAATGAAGTTTGTCTTTCTGCGAAACCTATCTGAATTTTATTAACGAAGAAACTTAGGTTGTCTAGACAAGATCTAGATTTTCTGAAGCCTATGGTATAGTCTGAAAAAGCACATTTATTTTCAAGAAACCATTCCAACCTTTTATTTATGATAGAATGAAATACTTTACATAAACAGGATATTAGGGCTATCGGCCTTAGCGATGAAGCGGAATTTACCTCTCTGTCAGGTTTAGGAATAGGTATAATACATACCTCTAGCCATTGTTGCGGAACAAAAGCGTGCGTTAGGAACTCGTTATATAAAAGTCGTAATCTATCAATACCTATACTTGGCAAGTGGTTCAGCATAGAATATGATACATTATCTTCGCCAGGCGCTGTATCAGATGCTTTTATACTTTTTGTGACTTCTAGTGAAGAAATAGGCACTTCTAGTATACTGTTCATACATGAAAAAACCGGTTTATTACATGGAACCTAATCTGGGGTCAGGCTGTGAAGTAATGAACGAGTACGCTCTGTATCTATAGGCCTATTAGGCGAATTGTAACCTTTTAACCATTTCATGCGCTTCCACATGACGCTGGCTGATGCTGCGTTATCCAGAGATGAACAAAACTTTTGAAATGATTTGCTTCTTGATTGCCGAGTTAATCTCTGCGCTGTTCTTACTTTATCCTTAAGAGTTATAAGGTTGTTAGGTGTCGGGTTGCTTCTGAAAATGCTAAGTGCTAACCTACGCTCGGCCACGGCTTTGGACAATGATGTATTCCAGTACGGTTTTGGGTCAAATTTGCTAGATGGATTTTTGTTTATCTTAACGATTGGAATATGGAGGTCTGCCGCAATATTAATTTGTTCTACAAACAGATCGTACGCTGCTTGGCAGTCTTCCGGAAAGCTTAGATAATTGAAAGTATTTTCCAAATATAATTTGTATGATGGCCAGTTAGCTTTCATAAAGTGTCGTTTTTTGCTGGGTCTAATGCCAACACTACATTCTGTTGTAATTTTAATGATTAAATGATCGCTGCCTAAAAATTCGTTCGTAACTTTCCAGTTAAATCTAATAGCAATATCTGTAGAGCTAAGGGACAAGTCTGGGGATGAAGTCTGTAGTCTGCCATCAACTAACTTTATTCTAGTCGGAGAACCGTCATTTAAACTTATAAAATCATAATTTAATAAAGAGTCAAATATCTGGTTGCCACGTGAGTCAATTTTATAAGACCAGCTACTATGATGCGCGTTGAAGTCACCCAGCAACAACGTCTTTCTATTGCATAAGGTAAATAATTCATCCCAATCTCGTTGTGACGTTGTTATGGAAGAAGGGCAGTATATTGACACGATATTTTCTAGGGAGGCGCAATTAAGCAGTTTAACGTGCAAAATTTCTATACCAGAGTTAGATATTATAGATCGGATTTTTTGAGCTTTAATTGAAAAATGTACCAAAACCGCTACACCACCATAACCGTCGGCCCTATCTTTTCGAAAAATGTTATAACCACTTACTCTAAAATGTGCCTGTTGATCAAACCATGTTTCATTTAACGCTGCGATATGAACTTTCTCTTGAGATAGAACCTGTTCCAGTGACACGAGTTTATCCTTCAAACTTTGACAGTTCCATTGGATTATATTCAGTTTGTATTTACGTATGTTGTCGTCCATCATAAACCAAATAGTGGTTTCATGAAAGGCAAGTCATAAAAATGTTTAGCCAAAAATGATAGCCATGTTTCATTTAACGCTGCGATATGAACTTTCTCTTGAGATAGAACCTGTTCCAGTGACACGAGTTTATCCTTCAAACTTTGACAGTTCCATTGGATTATATTCAGTTTGTATTTACGTATGTTGTCGTCCATCATAAACCAAATAGTGGTTTCATGAAAGGCAAGTCATAAAAATGTTTAGCCAAAAATGATAGTAGCCACCTAACGCAAATTTTTGCAGCGCTTGTAAACTTTTCTAAAATTGTGTCGTCTCCATAAAAAAAAATGTTCTTCATAACTTCTAAAAAATTTTCAAACGTCATATTCTCTTCTTTCTTTTCCTTCTTCTTTTTTGGTCTTGCGTTGTCTTTTTCCTCTTGTTTATTCTGTTCTATATTAGTGTCGCAGTCTGTGCCTGTACCTGATTCCCAGTCGTTTTGTGTTTGTTGAGAGTGGGTTGTTTTTTTAAACTTTTTTTTAATTTTCTTCTTTTGTGGTTTACTGTTATCCGAACACGCTACTTGTTGAGTTTCCTTATTAGTTGTAGGTGTTTTAACTACTGAGGCATAGGACTGAGTCTGGATAGCAGCGATATCCATTTGGAATCCATAATCTTTAGCACTGGGGCCCAATCTAGGAAATGCTGTTGCAGTTTGAGCTTCGGAGATCAGCTGATAATTCGGTGGATCTTCAGCTCGCGGTGGGGTCATCTCAGGTACGTACATAGTCACAGCCTTACCGTAGGTACAATTAAATTCGGCCATTATGCTTCTGATTTTTCGTTCTTTAAGGTAGACTGGGCACTGCTTACTCAACGCTAAATGGTTCTCAGTGCAATTGACGCATACAAAAGTAGTCACTTCGGAATTTTCATGATTTTTGCTGCATTTTGGACATACTGCTCTCGTTCTAGGACACATTTTCCTCGGGTGGCCAAACTTCCAACAGTTGGAGCACTGCGTTACCGGAAACGTATAAGGTTCCACTTTTACTCTTATTCCGTATACGCAGACATATGCAGGCAGAGAAGATCCTCTGAAACATAGCCTCACAGACTCACTTTCTATCCAGCCGCCATCATCTGCTCGACGAGTCAATCGCTTGACTGATAATATACTTACGTCACAACTTATACCTTTCATAATTTCTTCATTTTTTAGGTCTACTTCTATTTTCCTGATGATGCCGTAACTAGTTCCAACTTCTGATGTTCTATATATTCTCCATCCTTTGTCAATTATCTCTTGGCACGATATTAATTTCTGTAAACAGAGTTCACTTCCAAACTGCACAAAAATCTTGAACGGGTTTATATACTTTATATGTAGAATGTCCATAATATCGTTATTTTTCATCAAACGCGCGAAAGCAAATTGTTTAGGTAGTTCCGTTGCAGATGTTATGTATACTTCATCTTTTTGTTTTTGTTCAATATCTATTTCTTCTGCCGAACTCCCTGTTCTGGCTCCAGTTTTCTTCCTCATTTTCCTCCCGTCTTCGCTTGCTGATTCCTGTACTTACTTCCTCCAATGGAATAATTTCTTCTCGCTGTTGCGGCGGGGCGATCTCATCGATGTTATTCTCGGATAGTTGAGCAGTCACCTCCTCGTCATGACAATTCGCATCTTCCTCCATTGCAGATAGAGTACACTATTGAGTGCACCGAATCTGCAATGCTCGGCGTGCAATGTACGCGATATCGCTAGCTATTCAACAGAAGCGCTATGAATATCCTGACTCACGTGTTGTCTTATCGACAGTTACGGTCGAACTCCAGTGCAGGTCAATCGGCGTTATAATCTACTGCCAATATGGCAAAGTGTACTTAATGTATTAAAGTGATTACCAAGAAAGCACCAGGGCTAGAGTGCAATAAGTGTAGGAGTGTGGTTCATGTCAGTATGATGTGTACCCAACTCTCAGGTAAACAACTGAACCTGTGGCGAGCAGCTGAGAATCTTGAGTGGACTTGCCACGACTGTTCCGCGAAGTCACTGTGGCGGTGCTCATTTGTGACCCCAGACGATGATTTAGTGGTAGATGATGACGAATTAATCACCAAAATGGATAACTACCCTTTTGATGCTAAAAAGTTAGTGGCAGATATTTCCACCCAGATGGACAAAATATTTTAACGCGAGCTGAAAGGGACCAATCAGGCACTTCAATTTACCAGTGAAACAGTGGATAATTGCTTAGAAGCATTGAAGCTTTCAAAGAAAAAATAAAACATCTGGAAAAGAAGAATGCCGACCTCGTAAATATGAATAAGCATCTGGAACGGCGACTGGAGGCGCAAGAGCAACGGATGCAGGAGAATAAACAAAAAGAACTTATAAAGGTGGTGGAAGTACAAGGCATACCTACTCTGGAGAAGGAGAACCTGGCTAATATTGCAAAAGGTATATCGTCGGCGTTAAAAGCGAGTGCAGATGATGTTAAATCATTCAAACGCATACCTACAAAACAAGGCAAACCGGGAATTCTACGTATTAAGCTGCTAAATGAAGAAGTCAAAACACAGTCCGCGGCGAACGCTCGCTATTTGTGCACGTGCGCTATTACGATCGCGGCTTTCAGCGACGCGTCTCAGTCGCGCGACCGTTGCGTTATTCATTTTGAAATTCCTTGTGCTGTTTTGTTTGGAACAATGTCGCTTAGTCATCTTTCCCCGGATATTTTACCCGTCATAGCGGCTCGAATGGATAACTTGGAGTGCGAGCTGCAGACCCTCCGCGAGATATCTACCAAACAGATTGAACTTATCCAACTGCAAACAGTCCAGATACGGGAATTGAAGAGTACTGTTTTGGATTTACAGAAGCTTCTGGGTGCTGAAGACATAGTTGGGCACACCGATTCGTGTGGGGTTCAGCCAGTATCTAAATCGAAGCAGAGTAAGGATCGAACGCCGAAAATTGCTACGTGCGTGAAGTCCAATAAACCGATTGAGGTGCCGACACCGGCGTCCGTATTGGACGATTCTTGCTTGTCAGTGTCTCCCTGGAAACAGAGTCGTAACGAGCGAAACAAAATTATTATCTACTCTCCAAACACGTCATCTACCACCAACATCCCACCGAAGCCTGCTCTGGAATCAACAAATGACAATCATCAACGTTGTTCTTCGCAGCGTCCGGTAGCGGCCAGAGCGGCGCATGTACCTTCCCTGACACCAACCGCCCCTGCAACAAATGACTGGACGGAGGTACGCCGTAAGAAGCAACGCCTGTCGTCGGTATCGAAACGCTGTATCGGCGGACCCGCAGTGACGTCACTAAAAGCCGTTGAGAGCCGCAAGTTTATCCATTTGTGAAACATGTTGTCTAGTGCAGATGAAATCAAAGACTATCTGAACCAACTTTGTCCTCAAAAAGCGTGTACGGTCGAAGAATTGAAAACTCGCAACAATTACAAATCGTTCAAAATCGGAGTTCCGGAGGACTGCTTCGATAAGTGCATCTCAATTGATGTTTGGCCTGTAAATGCAAGAATCAAGCAGTGGATAAATTACAAAAAGCGTGCTCCAGGCGGCGATACATTTCGTCTCCGAGTCGGCGACAAACAGGCCGTGCACGTCAGTGCCTAAGTACCTTAGTATAATGTATCAAAACGTTCGTGGCTTAAAAACAAAGCTCCGCGTATGGAATACTAGCTTGTTGTTGTCGGATCAATCGCTAGTGGCTGCCACGGAAACTTTTCTAGACAACTCGGTCGAAAACACAGAGGTGGTCCCGGACGACTGGTCACTCCTGCGGCGCGATCGTTCCACTCCTTGCGGTGGAGTCCTGCTGGCTGCAAAACCAGGCATTACTCTGCAGCGTCGACGGGAGCTTGAGACAGAAAGCGGCGAGGACATGTGGGTCTCTCTCACCTACCGCGGCACTAAGTTTTACGTTTGCGTCATTTACATTAAACCGAGTGCTACCGATGACTCATACATGAATTGGTTTTGCAAACTTGAATCATTCCTTTTGACTTTAAAAGGCAAGATAATTATCCTTGGTGACATCAATTTAAAAAGCGCTACTTTAAATGTTAATAATTATTTTTCCTATTTTGTGACATACTGTAATTTAATCGATTATAATAATATTGTAAATTTCCATGGAAGCAAACTTGACGTGGTGTTGGTGTCGGAATGCATTGACTCGCTGGCGCCACAGGTATGCGTCATCACAGCTGACGGCCTCGTCCCGCCCGATCCCTTCCACCCCCCGCTGGAGATAACAGTGAGTCTCAAATCACATAGTAGTTCCAACGTTAAAGTACTTCCTAGCAATATGGACTTAACCCGCGATTGGAATTTTAAAAATATTGACATTAATTATTTCGAAAGTTTACTTAGTGAAGTTTCTTGGGATTGTTTTTATGCTTGTAACGATGTTCGCTTATCAAATGAAATATTTTATGACGTATTGTACAATACTTTAGACAAGTGTGTACCTAAGAAGAAACGTGTTAGTACTGCCTCGGGTTTATTTCCGGTTTGGTTTACGTCGGATATCATAAAAGATATTAGACGGAAAACGTACTTTCACGGGGAGTGGAAACGCTCGAAGTGTAACGCGGCCTATAAATCTTTCTCTGAACTGCGCGCTAGTTTAAAGAAACGCATAGCAGAAGCCTACAGTGCTCACACCATTGCAATCGAAAAACAGTTGAAAAGCCGCCCTCAAGATTTTTGGCGTCACATTGCTAGTCTTAAATCAAAAGGTGGGTTTGAACCTAGTGTTGTATATAATGGTCAGTCTCATGTCTGCGCTAAAGCTTCAGAAGCGTTCGCTGACTATTTCTCTAGCGTTTTTCTTAAACAGCCCCCTTCTCTAACACTCGAAGGCTTAGAACACCCCCCGGGCGGAGGCTACGTCAGGCTCAGGAGGTTAAACGTGGCCTGACGAAGCTGAAGGCGAGCGGATCAATCGGACCTGACAATATTCCAGCTTTTATTATTAAGTCATGCCAGAATATTTTAATGCACCCCCTCTGTCACATTTTTAATTTATCGCTTAGGGATGGTTTGTATCCTCCACAATGGAAAATGTCCAGGGTAACTCCCATTCCAAAGTCAAGTAACAAAAAAGCAGTTGAAGAATACCGCCCTATAGCCATATTAAACTCTTCTGCGAAGGTTTTTGAGTACGTCCTTCATTATGAAATCCACAGACAGGTTCATATGTATATATCTGATGAACAGCACGGCTTCAGGGCTGGGAGGTCGGTTAATACTAACCTTCTAACTTTAGTTGACTATGTGTCGACCTGTATGGACCACGGTTCACGGGTCGATGTGTTATATTTTGACTTTCAAAAAGCTTTTGACGAAATTGACAATGATGTGTTATTACAAAAGCTATATGATATTGGATTCACTCCACAATTGCTTAGGTTTTTTGCTGACTACATGCGCGACCGTCGGAAATTTGTAAAGCACGTCTTACACGTCTCTGAACCGTACTTAACTCTTTCCGGGGTAAGTCAAGGGTCAGTTCTTGGGCCGTTGCTGTTTTTAATAATGATAAATGACCTCATTAGTAAGGTGGATGTTGCTAGATGTATATTATACGCTGATGACCTTAAGCTAGCTCTTGAAATTAGAACACAAAGTGACTGTATTATGCTACAAAATGACATAAATTCTTTATATAATTGGACTGTAGCGAACAAAATGCTATTTAACCCAAATAAATGTCACGTCATGACTTTTGACCGTAAACGCGACCCTATACATCATAACTATACAATCTGTGACAATATTCTTAAAAGAGTGACCACCATAAAGGACCTGGGCGTTACGTTTGATCGTGGCCTATCTTTTCGTGACCATATTTTAAATACCACAAAGGACGTTTAGGTTTTGTGCTGCGGAACGCGCGCGATTTCCATGACCCTAACGTCATCAGGCTCTTGTTTACTACTCTCGTTAGGAGTAAGCTGGAGGCAAGTGCGGTGGTCTGGAACCCGTATCACGTGACTTACACCTTGCTGTTGGAAAAGGTGCAAAAAACTTTTTTGCGGTATTTGTACAAACGGGTATATGGCTATTACCCTTATCTCTACCCAACTAAGTTTCTCCTCAGGCAACTTGGTTATAACTCTTTGGAAGTTAGAAGGTCGGTTGATCAGCTTTCCACTTGCTGCAAAATTTTAAGAGGCAACATGGACTGCCCTACCCTTCACAATCTCCTGTGTTCGCTGTACGTTCCTGATAAATACATCAGGCACAGGCCAAGCCACAGGCACTTGCTGTTTGCTACTCCTAGTCGTCGCACCGTGGCTCGAGCCCAGTCTCCCTTGTGTCGCTCTCTAACCAGACTCAACGCATTTCTGGACGCCAACACCGAATGTGACTTATTTTGTGACAAATGGCATAGTATTTTTAAGTTATTACTGAGTTTCTGTGAAAAAATATAATAATTAGGATATTTTATGACAATTTAAATTTTTTCTTGACATTTCTTATTTTGACATATACATTTTAATAATAAGTGTAAGTGGTGTATGCCGTGCTTATTGTAACAAATAAATAAATAACTGTGACCCTACGCTAAAGATAACAAAATATTTGTTCGTCAAGCGCTCACTCACTATCAGAAAAACTTACTCTGGAAAGCAAAACAGGAACTCAGAGATATTTGGAAATACATCTGGTCAGGGATGGTAAGGTACTTATTCGTGAAACTGAAAATAGTAAAGTAATTGTTTTGCGCTCGGAAAAAGACATTTACGACCTTACCTCGTCTTAATAACCACCTTAATTAGTGCATTTATCAGAACTAAAGTTTCGCAATGGATGACACAACAGATACCGTATTAGAAATAAGCGACTGCCCGAACATATCATACTACTTTAAGCAAGTCAGTAGTTATAACAACTCATGTTCTGTAACGTACTTGTATGTTAACATACGTTCAATTATTAAAAAATTCTGTAAACTAGATTTATTGATCAACAGCTGTAGTTGCAAAATAGACGTTATCGTACTGAATGAAGTCGGTATAAAAGATAACGTCAGCTCTCTGTTCCATTTACCTAACTATAATATGCACACAGAGTTACGTAAAAACCAAAAAGGTGGCGGTATAATTATTTATACACACGTAAGTCATAACTTCAGGAGTTATAAAACATCAACTAATCACTTAGAGTGCGTAATTCGAAAAATTACAACTATACACATAAAAATACGATGGTTCCGTGTGCTGTTTATAGAATATAGAAATCTTCAAATAAAACGATGTTTCTTGATGAATTGAAGCGCATTCTTTGTAACTACCCTAAACAAGACATCATACTTCTAGGTGATATAAATATCAATCTTAAAGTCAACAATAATATAACACGGCAATATTTAAATCTAATGTCTGAACATGGTCTTGTATGCGGTATAGAAGATTATACACGAATCGAGTCACGAAAAGAAACTATAACTAAGACATGTATAGATCATATATTTGTAAGATCTCGCACACAAGACGTACGTTGCGCTGCGCTCGGTACCGTGCTCGCGGACCACCGCGTTTTGGTTACTACATTTTAAGCACTGCGAACATACAAGTTGCTCCTAAATATATTATGCGACACAATAAAAATATACATAACAAGAATTAAACAGTTTAAATTGGAATAGCATAGAAGACATGACATTTCCTACTAAGATTTATGACGAAATTAAATTTAGTATAAATAAATGCTATGAAAAATCTATGTTCAAAGTTAAACTAAAACATTCGACTAGAAATACGAAAACTTGGATTAATAAAAAAGTTATTACTTTATGCAGGGAAAAGGATACGAAGTTACTAGACTTAAAAAAAGGTTCTACAAATAAAATATTACGACTTCAATATACAAAAATACGTAACAAATGCAATAAAATGGTAACAAAAACAAGAAATAATTTTTATAAAAATGAAATTAATATGCATAAAAGTGACCCTAAGCAGTTGTGGCAAAATTTAAATACTATGACTGGTAGGATAAAATCATTTTTGGATGAAGTTATACTCAAAGCATTTCACCAACATAATATAAGCCAAATACTATAGTTAACGACTTTGCTAAAGAGTTTAATCAGTGTGTAAAGGAAACCATTCCTAAATGCAAGGAACCTTTACTAGATCCTAACTCGTATACTAACCAATCTAATGTATCCATACACATAAGAAAACCTAACCCTGATGAAATAAACAAAATTATTCAAAATTTTAAAACGAACAAATCTCCAGGAATAGACAAACTACGTCCTATAGACATAAAATGTATAGCAAATAAAATTACACTTGCGATTACTAAATTAATTGCAACAAGTATAAAAACAGGCATTTACCCCAACGAACTCAAAGTGGGCATAGTAAGACCTATCTATAAGAAAGGGCATATGAATGAATATAGTAATTATCGGCCGATTACCATCTTACCTATCATTGATAAAATTGTAGAGAAATTTGTTTGTAGAAAAATACATAACTTTTATAGAAAACATCAAATAATTTCTAACAAGCAGTTCGGGTGTCAGGCCAAGAGGAGTACAACACAACTGCTGACTAGTTTCACGGATTATGTTAATAGTAGGCTCAATGAAAAAGAACATATTTTGATAGTTTTTATTGATTATAGTAAAGCATTTGATACTTTAAGACACAATACACTGTTACACAAACTAGAAAACAGCAGTATCCGAGGGACCTTGCTTGCGTGGTGTGGTAACTATCTTAAAAATCGATCTTATCGGGTTAGAGTCGCCCAAGACGTGAGTGAACAAGTAATGGTCACAGAAGGCACGGCCCAAGGGTCAGTCCTTGGCCCTTTGCACTACTTGGCGTACGTTAACGATGTAAACAATATAATAAAGAACACTGTCATCTACCAATACGCTGATGACACGTGTCTGATAGCATCAGGTAGAGAATTAATTAGCACGGTAGCACTTAATAATTTGCAAACCGATTTTACACTTATTACAAAATGGTCTCATGACGCTGGCTTAGCACTCAATTATAAAAATACTAAGTTATTGCACGTACACTCATCTTATTTAAAACAAACGCAGTCAAGACAAAATATTATACTATATGCACATGATCATGACTGTCTACACGGCAGAAAACCACTATGTAATTTCCTACCTATAGAACAGGCTACACTAATCAAATATCTAGGCTTGATTATAGATGATCGTTTAAACTGGAGCTGTCATATAGATGGAGTCTGCAACAAACTACGTGCTATTCTTGCAAAGTTCTATATTTTAAAACATAAAATACCGTACTATGTACTTATTAATATGTATAAAACACTCGCAGAAAGTATTGTATTGTACGGACTGTGCAGTTATGGACGCACGTTTCATACCTACCTAGATAGGATACATAAACTACAGATGCGACTCTTAAAAACCATCGTACCCAGAACAACAAAAGAAAAATATCAAAATGATGCATACGGCTTGTTCAGGTATTGTAAAATTATATCTATACACGGTAGGGTCAAATTATGTTTATTAATTGAAAATTTCTTTGAATATAACGATTATATATTGCACCCCTTTAACACTACACAAGTAGCAAATAAAAACTAAAAACAAGTAGCGCGTCAAATTTTTACGGCTCCAGGACGACCAACTATAATGTTACTAATAAATGACATTCCGGAAGAAACTCAGGACAAAATTAATTTAATAAATATTAAACGGATACTAAAAAATATATATCAATACAGTAGATTTCATAAATTATATAAACCAAAAAAATATATATCATATGCTATAACTCTTATAATATATTATTATGCCTAATATCATCACGGATCACACGGTTTCCGAGCGCAGTACTGACGTACATTTTTTGTGTAATGTGTAGGCATAGTACAACACAGATTAGATAATAGTAAGCTATTACCTATTTCTTTGCATAGACGCATAAATTAACCTGTTTCATAGCTTGATCTGTAATAATGTATACATTGCTCAATGACAATGCCGTTCTAGATTATAAAATTCATGTTTTAAATGTAGGTACTTTGATTAAGTTTATGTAGATTTATAAAAAACCTTACAATTTGGCAGTAGACTCAAAGTAGGTACCTACGAGTACCTTGTAGATTTGTTGAAAAGGACGAGATACCCTCGACAAACCACTAATGGTTTATAGAGTATTTTTTAAGTATACTCAAACTTTGTAATAAGACAAATAAATGAAAAAAAATACTAAAATACTTGCATATTTGGTACAGTTTTCTAGATACACCAACTGCCTTAATAACTTTGTAATCCCATATAAATATTATAGGATTACGTACTTACATTTGCAGTGAATAAGCCAGTGTACATGTATATGTATAATAGTAAAAAATTATAAAATTTATATTTTTTTTAAATATTCTATATGTTCATCCAGCGCCGTATCTACCTCCATACCAAATTTCATCAAAATTGCCCCCAACCCCCTAGCATGTAAGAATGTAGTGTTAGAGGCATAATTTCTATATTGTCAATTTATAAATTATTATAAAATGTGTACCTACATATCAAATAATAGTACGTATCTCGGTGTCGGTTAATTAATATAAAAAAACCTTCAATATCGTCTATTAAAGAAACAACTGTAAAATTATGTATTTTATGTGTTTAACATGTGGCGTACTCTCACATAACTCGAGTCATCTAATGAGTTGGACCAACACCATACGTTTCGATTAAATCGCTACCTCATGTGATCTTGGTCCAGCTCCTTAGATAGCCGGTTATCTGACGTGTCCCCGCCGCGCCGCGCGCTGCCCCCGCTATCGCCTGCCGCGCCGCTGCGACCCGTTCTGCCGGCTGACACACGCACTCGGAGATCGCTGTAGGCCGCTCGTCGCGATTCATATCTCCGTAGATTAGCCTATAGTCGATAGTCTCCTACATTTATTAAATTAAATGTATACTTCTAATTAAATAATAAACTAGTGTTCAATACGATCATAGAAAAAGCCTTTCTAAATAATAACTTATAATCATTAAAATTAACCCGTGGTGTCGCTTCACGACCCACAAACATACACTCGAGAGCATAGAAATCGCACACCCCCAACATTTTCATTATGACCTTATTTTTTTTTTTTGTTGACGATTGGTTGCAATTATAAGTAAAATTAAATTAAAGTACACAATGTTAGCTTCCTAAAAACCCATAATGTTTGGCCTAGACTTTCAAAATCATAACAATGGCAACTAAACAATAGAATGCCCTAAATTTGCTCGTTTCAGGTAGAGCGGTTTGTGGGACTTTGAGCAGGTATAAAAGGTTAAAAAAACAATAAATTTGTGAAAGTAACGATTTATTAATACGAGGTGTTGCCTCCCCTAGCCTGTATAACAGCTTCCATTCGATGTTTCATTGAAGAAATCAATTTTTTTACGAAATCCTGCGGTATGAGCTCCCATTCTTCCTTGATCGCGGTTTGGAGCTCTCTGAGACTCGAAGGCGCTGCATTTCTGGCTCTTACTCGTTTTTTTAGTTCGTCCCATAAGTGCTCAATGGGATTGAGATCTGGGCTTCGAGCAGGCCACGCCATAACAGGTACTTCAACCTCCTCCAAGTACTGGCGTACTATAGCAGCAGTGTGTGAAAATTTTCGCCGATAAATCCCGAAAAGGGCACAACATGTTCTTGCAGGATCTCCTCGACGTAACGTTGGGAAGTCAATCCACCCGATCGACGGTTTGTATCGGGCCCTGTGATGAAGACAAGTTCAGTTTTAGCTTCTAGTGATATGCCTCCCCAGAACATGCACGAGCCACCGCCGTATGAGACCCGTTCGGAGATGCAGCATTGGGCAAAGCGCTCACTGGATCTTCGGTAGACTCTTCCTCGTCCGTCGTTACCATAGAGACACATCCTGCACTCATCAGAGAAGAGAACTGCCTGCCATTGATCCATAGTCCAATTAACATGATTTCGAGCAAACTGAAGGCGTGCTTGTCTGTGTGCTGGGGTCAATTTTGGGCCAGTTGCTGGTCTGTGCGCTGTCAGGCCTCCTTCGGCCAGTCTTCTTCTAACCGTCCACCGACTCACTTCCACTTCTCTAACTTCCTGGAGCTGCTGTCCGAGTTGAACCGCATTTAACCGGCGATTTCGTAGTGATGTATTCACAAGAAAACGGTCATCGCGCCGTGTTGTCGCACGTTTTCGGCCTGTTCCTGGTCGCCTGGTATAGCCACCAGTTTGCTGATATCGCTGGTATACACGTCGAACAGCATATCTGCTCAAATTTAATTGACGAGCCACTTGACATTGGTTCTGTCCAGCTTCGAGTAGTGCAACCACTTGAGACGCTGCTTCCGGTGTGGTGTCCATTTTCTTGTTCAGAGTGATGACTTTTTCGTTTTAGAACCTTTCTGACTGGGAGTTGGTATGCAAATGATGTCATTTTACACATCCCTTATCATTTTATACCTGTTCAAAGTCCCACAAACCGTACTACCTGAAACGAGCGAATTTAGGGCATTCTATTGTTTATTTACCCCTATTATGATTTTGAAGGTCAAGGCTAAGCATTATGGGTTTTTAGGAAGCTAACAGTGTGTACTTTAATTTAATATTACTTATAATTGCAACCAATCGTCAATTAAAAAAAAAAATAAGGACATAATGAAAATGTTGGGGGTGTGCGATTTCTATGCTCTCGAGTGTATTATATTCATAGTTATTTTCAGAGGATAACCGTCGTATGCCAATTCGCAATAAACCTTATTATCGCCTATACCCTAAGAATAGTTTGAAATTCTTCAGATACCGTACGTTATATGTATATACACACCTTTATGCAACTTACATTATTTGCTGCAGGTACTCGTACTTACGATGGCTGATTGTGAATCTGCAACGGATAGAAAACTGGAATAACATAACATGAAATACAGTGGTAAGAAACCATATAAATGCATGTGTCATTATGAATGTTCTACCGCCAGATGCTTGGAAACACATATCAGAACTCACACTGGAGAGAAACCCTTTAAATGCAACATGTGTCATTATAAATGTTCTAGCGACAGATGCTTAAAAACACATATTAGAACGCACACTGGAGAGAAACCCTTTAAATGCAACATTTGTGATTATGAATGTGCACGAGCAGGTAGCTTACAAAATCATATTAGAACGCACACTGGAGAGAAACCCTTTAAATGTCATATGTGTAATTATAAATGTGCGGAAGCAGGTAGTTTACGACGTCATATTAGAACGCACACTGGAGATAAACCTTATAAATGTGATCTGTGTGTTTATGAATGTGCAAATAAAGGTCACTTACGAAGACATATAAGGACACATACTGGAGATAAACCTTATAAATGTAATATGTGTGATTATAAATGTGCACAAGCAGGTAACTTACGAAGTCATATTAGAACGCACACTGGAGAGAAACCCTTTAAATGTCATATGTGTAATTATAAATGTGCGGAAGCAGGTAGTTTACGACGTCATATTAGAACGCACACTGGAGAGAAACCTTATAAATGTGATCTGTGTGTTTATGAATGTGCAAATAAAGGTCACTTACGAAGACATATAAGGACACATACTGGAGAGAAACCTTATAAATGTAATATGTGTGATTATAAATGTGCACAAGCAGGTAACTTACGAAGTCATATTAGAACACATACTGGAGAAAACCCCTATAAATGTAATATGTGTGATTATGAATGTGCAGTAGCAGGTAGCTTACAAAATCATATTAGAACGCACACTGGAGAGAAACCCTTTAAATGTAATATTTGTAATTATAAATGTGCGGAAGCAGGTAGTTTACGACGTCATATTAGAACGCACACTGGAGAGAAACCTTATAAATGTGATCTCTGTGTTTATGAATGTGCAAATAAAGGTCACTTACGAAGACATATAAGGACACATACTGGAGAGAAACCTTATAAATGTTATATGTGTGATTATGAATGTGCAGAAGCAGGTAGCTTACAAAATCATATTAGAACGCACACTGGAGAGAAACCCTTTAAATGTCATCTGTGTGATTATGAATGTGCAAAAGCAGGTGACTTAACAAGACATATTAGAACACATACTGGAGAAAAACCTTATAAATGTAATATGTGTGATTATGAATGTGCACAAGCAGGTCACTTACGTAGGCATATAAGAAAGCACACTGGAGAAAAACCTTATGAATGCAATATGTGTGATTATAAATGTGCAGAAGCAGGTAGTTTACAAAATCATATTAAAACGCACACCGGAGAGAAACTCTTGAAATGTCATATGTGTGATTATAAATGTGCACAAGCAGGTAACTTACGACGTCATATTAGAACGCACACTGGGGAGAAACCTTATAAATGTGATGTGTGTGATTATGAATGTACAAATAAAGGTCACTTACGAAGACATATAAGGACACATACTGGAGAATAACTATATAAATGTAATATGTGTGTTTATGAATGTGCACAAGCAGTTCGCTTACGAAATCATATTAGAACTGATGAAAAAGCTTTTAATTAATAATAACCTATATCTTTATAATAATAATAATAATAAGAAGCCTTTATTCCCAATATTAAATTAAGTTACATATATCTAAGAGGTCTTTAATTTTAATTAACTAATATATACTGCATACTAAATATTTAACATTATATATTCTGTTTTTTATTGGGCACCCAGATTTGGGTATAGGCCTCCTGCATTTCGTTCCATATTTTCCGATCTTGTGCCAGTCTAGTCCACGTGGTGCTGCCGGCTGCCTCCACGATGTCGTCACGCCATCTTTTTCTCGGTCGCCCTCTCTAGTGTCTTCTATCGAGCACCAGTGAAGGACGCGCTCTCTCCACCGTCCGTCTTTTACCCTGGCAATGTGTCCAGCCCACTTCCATTTCAGCTTACATAACATATCAACGGCATCTGTTAGCTTGGTCTTTTTCCTTATATCGTCGTTACGTATTCGGTCCTTTAGCTTTATGCCTAGCATAGATCTCTCTGCGGCTCTCTGGAAAGTGGCTATCTTCATTACTAGAGTTTTTGTTAACGGCCAGCACTGACATCCATATAGAAGTGTTTGGAGAATGGCATTATTCATCAATTTCGATTGAGATATACGGGTAACTTACTTTTGAATACGTCTTTGTGCATCCAGTATTTTTTCCATGATAGAGCAATTCTTCTGTCGATTTCTTTTAGCGTAGCTTCTTCAAAAGAAATTGTTTGACCAAGATAAATCTATTCTTTGACGTATTCAATGCTGCCGTTCGCTCGAATTGGTATCTGTTCCGCATTTGTCATGCATGACTTTAGTTTTAGCCATGTTCATGTGCAGACCTATTTTTCCTCTTGCTTTTTGTAAGGTGTTTATCATGTATTGTAGAGTTTCATGATTTTCAGCCAAAAGCACGATGTCGTCGGCGAAACGTAGATGGGTAAGTCTTTCTCCATTGATATTTAGTCCAATATTTTCCCATTCTAGAGTTCTGAACATGGACTCGAGGATAGACTTAAACAGCTTTGGCGAAATTGGGTCTCCTTGCTTAACGCCTCTACGGACTACAAAGCGTGGTCCAGTACTCTCTAGTTTGATTTTAGCAGACGTCCGGTTGTAAATTTGTTTTAGTATATTGATATAATTGCATTGAATACCTTGTTCTACTAAACTTTTCCACAATTGTGCGCGCGAAATGGAGTCAAAAGCTTTGGCATAATCAACAAATGCCAGATAGAGAGGTTTCTTGTACTCATGACATCTTTCAATACACTGGGTTAGCGTAAAAATGTGATCCGTCGTAGAGAACCCTTTCCTAAAGCCGGCTTGTTCCCGAGGCTGTTGTTCGTCCAAAGTCTTTGCCATTCTTGCCAGTATTACAGAAGAAAACAGTTTATAGATAGAAGACAAGAGGTTAAAAGGTCTGTAATTATCAATTTTCTTTGGGTCGCCTTTTTTGTAGAGCAACGTTATTATTGATTGTTGCCAGCCCTCAGGAATTATCTGTTCTTCAATAATTCTATCAAAAAGTTGAGCTAAGTGAGGCGCTAGGGGCTCTACCATTGCAATTATTGTATCAGTCGTTATGCCATCTTCTCCAGGAGCTTTATTTTTTTTGAGCTTTGTTATGGCGTGCCTTAACTCTGATACGATGAAACTTGGAATGTCCTCGTCAGGATTCATGCATTCAACTTGTTGTGGTTGGTCATCACTACTTCCGCCTGAGTATAGTTGTTTATAAAAGTGTGTAGCTACTCCTAATATGTCTCTCCTGTTTGTAGTTGGTTGGCCCATTGGGTTGTCTATTGAGTTGATCCATTCTCGTCTGTTGTCGAATCGTTTTCGGGTGAAATTAGTAGAGCTTCTGGTTTCTAGCTCATTTTCTATTGCTTTCATTCTAATATTGTGCCTGTTGTTTTCCACTTTCTTCTTAATTTTTTTATGTAAGTTTTTTAACCGATGTATTTGGTATTTTGATCTTGGATATAACTGTTTTAAATGTTCTCGCTCTGTGATAAGTTCTTCTATTTCGGGTGTTATGACGTTTTGTTATGCTTCTTTTTGATGTGGCAGTTTGTTTATTGAGTGTTTTATGGCAGTAATAGTATCTGCATATGATTTACAAATACTAGTGGTAGAGTCAATGTTAGGTATTTGTGATGTCATCAGCGAATTTAGTGAATCTTTTTCAAGCAAGTTATAGTTATTTCGTTTTTGTCTAAAATTATTTCTAGATTTTTTGATCGTGAAATGTATATCGTATGTAGCTCTTAGCATCCGATGGTCACTGGAAAAAACTGTTTTAATGACTTCCACATATTGTATCTTTTTCCTTTGTTTTGCTAGTGTAAAGTCAATTTCGTTTTTTGTCTTTCCATCTGGAGACTTCCAGGTCCATTTTTGGTTTGTGTGTTTTTTGAAAATGGTGTTTGTTCACGCCAAAGCGTGACGTCACCTCAAGGCCCGCACCGCGCCCGCGTGCCCCTACGCCGCTTCGCCTGCAGCTGTCATAACTAGAAGAAAGCGGCTGCGAAAGGAAGCGGAAACAGTCACCCTTTTTATACTCGCAACCGGCGGACGTGTACCGCTGCGCTCCACGTAGCGACCGCATGGCACCGCCATTATGACCACGAGTCACCGCGACTGACTTCGCCGCGAGTGACCTTCAGGGTGTGTTCGGCCCGGCCACACACCACTCCTAAATCAGCACGTGTGTACACACGCATTCAGCCCGCCGCGTAAACCAGTGCACAACCCAAAGGGACAATACAAACATTATAACCAAGTGAACCAAGTTCTTCAGCTCCTTCAGCACGCCGTCGACAGCAAGACGCCTCCACCTAGGACTCACGGTCACCAGCCCTCATCAGACCCCAGAGCCTCTCGACACCCCCCACGTAAACCAAGTATTTACCATCAATTATTCCCTACCTATTCTCTGGTTGCAGGAAACTGCTCAACCACACTTACCCCCCCCTATCATCGAGCGTATAGTGGCAGGAAACTGCGAAACTATATTTTCCTTCGAGCCGGATAACGACCCAGTGAATATCCTTCACTTTCAGCTCTTATCAGCTCTTAATTAAAATTCCCTTTAATACAGTCCATTAATTCTCCCCTAATATAAACTACATTTTATTGACTTAATATTACCCAAATTACGTCATACAAATCAATCAAATAAGCTATCAGCCCATATTAAGCTCAATTTAATCCCTTCATTCTTACTGATTTAATTTAAATCCCTTCCGTCATATAAATCACCTAATTAACTCAGGTATTTGCTTATCAAACAAAACCCGACTAGCGATTAGAAGCTTCTAGAATAATGACCTGACAACAAGGCAACTACCTATTCACTTATCGCTGTTCGTTTGACACTAGCGCGACACAGAATATACACAGTACTGCAGAGTTGTTTGTTTTGACATTCCTAACTCATTAACGTTATATGCGTTTATTCATTTATGATTGTTCACTATTGTTTGCAAGAAAGTCGGTAATTAAGAAGATCCGTAGGCTAGCCACTAAGTACCTACCTACGCCAGGTGCTTAGTTGATTTTAATTATAAAATTATACTAAGTACTGTTAGACGGGTTTGCTTGTGTTCTTGAGATTAAATAATTATAATTCGTCCATGGTCGCACGTTTTGAATTCAGCCCAATTCATTTCAAGAACTATATCCTTACCTAATAGAGATCCGCACACCATTTTGGCGTTCCGTGAAAATTATTACGTAATTAACATAAAGTAACACCTGTTGGCTGTTGTGATTCAACACTCATAAATCATTTAGACATGCTACTTAATTAGGTTACATATGTTATTTATAATTGGGTTAACTACTTATATGTAAATTAGGGTTCCGCGCAGTTATTAAATATTTAGTACCGAACGAATTTACAGGTTTCAATTAATAAAGTAATTAAACCCTCAGCTCATATAAGGTTTGGTTTTTGGTTTTACAACACGTTATTAATTTACGCGTTATTTTAACCGACTTCCAAAAAAGGAGGTGCGGAATTTCACCTACGATTAAATACTTTAATATTTTTATTTCCTTTTAATTTTGCTTGCGTCCTTGTGCCTGACTTCGCCTTCGACGATTAACGATGCCTTCTGAATCACAGGTAGCCAGATTTAGAGAGGAACAGATCGCTATTATTAAGCTTAATTTGGAAGCGTTATCATTGAGGTCTAGCAAACCAAGGCGCTATGGCCCAGAGTTCGCTGCCCGAGCAGCCGGCGTAAAATTAACCCGCGATAAATTTGACGCGGCGTATTATATAATATTAGACTCCGTAGGTTTATCAGACGACGAGGAGGAATTCTACAACGAGCAGTATGGAAGGACAATAGACGCCTATTACGTGATTCTCGTTGTAGTATTAGAACAAAAAACCTGGTCATTAGCTACCAATGACGATGTAATAACTGCGCCCTCCGCGCCTATACCCGCGCGCCCTTCGCAGTCAAATCAGCAGGTATCGAACCCGCAGCCACAGTGCTATGCGCAGGATTCGAACCTGCAACCTCTCAGCTCCGCGCCTATACCAGCGCGCTTCTCATCATCAGCTCCGCAGGTATCGAACCTGCAGCCTCTGTGCTATACGCAGGTTTCGAACCTGCACCCTCTCAGCTCCGCGCCTATACCCGCGCGCCCTTCGCAGTCAACTCAGCAGGTATCGAACCTGCAGCCGCAGTGCTATACGCAGGATTCGAACCTGCACCCTCTCAGCTCAGCGCCTATACCCGCGCGCTTTTCAACATCAGCTCAGCAGGTATCGAACCTGCAGCCTCTGTGCTATACGCAGGTTTCGAACCTGCACCCAATCAGCTCCGCGCCTATACCCGCGCGCTTCTCGTCATCTGCTCAGCAAGTATCGAACCTGCAGCCTCAGTGCTATGCGCAGGATTCGAACCTGCACCCTCTCAGCTCCGCGCCTATACCCGCGCGCTTCTCGCCCCCACCTGCGAAGGTATCGAACCTGCAGCCACCGCACTATGCGCAGGTTTCGAACCTACAACCTCTCAGCTCAGCGACTGTACCCGCGCGCTTCTCGCCTCCACTTCAGCAGGTTTCGAACCCGCAACCTCCGCGCTATGCGCAGGGTTCGAACCCAAGACCTTTCAGCTCCGCGCCAAGACCCAAACAGGGATCGAACGCGCAACCTCACTATGGTGACAACCATTGCTACCCATGGAGTAATGTAAAGGGTCACAAGCCTCGGGTATGTACCCGATACTACGCATTACCAGTGCGCTTATTGCCGGTACAACAGCGCGAGGTACCACGGCGCCGTCCCTCACCTGATACGGGCCAGATGGTGTACTCCCGTCGTACTCCACCGCGCACTACCTCGCGTCCTTCACCGCCGCCTAGGCAATGACTAGGACGGCACATCCAGCACATACCGACTCAGCCCACAAATAATCAGCACACACACACAACACGACGACAAACTGTCGTCGCAAACACCTTAAGTCAGTTAGGTGCTGACATTCTGCACTCACCCTTACGCCAGAAATTCTGGACGTTATCAGCTCGCCGCGTAATGCGACATCGAGTATACAAATGTATACAATGTTTACGTTTCCGCGCCCAAACTAAGGCCCCGTACATGGCCGACTCACCCGCCGACCGCGTAAACGTTCAGCCCGTATTTAGCAAAGTCACGACGGACTTTACTGGACCATTTTTGATAAAATCCAGTACACTTAGAAACGCCAAGCTATTAAAAGGCTACTTCTGTGTTATAACATGTCTAGCCACGAAGGCGGTCCATCTCGAACCGGTATCTGAGTTATCCACGGAAGCGTTCCTTGCGGCATTACAGCGTTTTGTTTCTAGGCGCGGTGTACCGACGTTAATTAGATATAATTGCGGTACAATTTATGTAGGCGCTAGAAATGAACTTAGGGAAATACAAGACTTTCTTGCAACCAACAATAACAATATCGCACCTACACTTTCAGCTCTTTTAATGCGCATTGCAGCCATGCTCAATGCACGCCCTCTCAGCCTACACTCTTTTGACCCCGCGGAATTTGAATTACTCACCGCGAGTCATGTCCTTTTAAAACGTCAGCTCAATGCCCTACCTGAGTATTCGGTAGGAGGACGAGCCATTTCTGCACACAAAAGGGGTTCTAGCTCGTCCTACCCTTATCCCAACACCTTTGGCGATCCTGGTCCAAACCCTACCTGCACACCATCCAAACACGCTCCAAACGGACTCCCCGATCTAGCCCACCTCAAGTCGGGGAACTGGTACTGATGGTGGACGACCAGGTGCCGCCTCTACACTGGCGCATGAGCCACAAGACGAACCCATGAAGGGATGGCGTCACCCGAGTGGTGGAAATCAAGAACGACCACCTGACTGTCGATTGACCACCACACCACACCTTTGCCGAGTGGGGAATATGTTCACGCCAAAGCGTGACGTCACCTCAAGGCGCGCACCGCGCCCGCGTGCCCCTACGCCGCTTCGCCTGCAGCTGTCATAACTAGAAGAAAGCGGCTGCGAAAGGAAGCGGAAACAGTCACCCTTTTTATACTCGCAACCGGCGGACGTGTACCGCTGCGCTCCGCGTAGCGACCGCATGGCACCGCCATTATGACCACGAGTCACCGCGACTGACTTCGCTGCGAGTGACCTTCAGGGTGTGTTCGGCCCGGCCACACACCACTCCTAAATCAGCACGTGTGTACACACGCATTCAGCCCGCCGCGTAAACCAGTGCACAACCCAAAGGGACAATACAAACATTATAACCAAGTGAACCAAGTTCTTCAGCTCCTTCAGGACGCCGTCGACAGCAAGACGCCTCCACCTAGGACTCACGGTCACCAGCCCTCATCAGACCCCAGAGCCTCTCGACACCCCCCACGTAAACCAGGTATTTACCATCAATTATTCCCTACCTATTCTCTGGTTGCAGGAAACTGCTCAACCACACTTACCCCCCGCCTATCATCGAGCGTATAGTGGCAGGAAACTGCGAAACTAGTGTTCGTAACTACTAATCTATTTTCATGACAGAAATTAAGGAGCATTTCTCCTCTGGAGTTTCTTTCTCCGTATCCGTAGAGTCCACATATCGCAGTTTCATCTGGCATTGGTAGTCCTATTTTCGAATTAAAATCTCCCATGACAATAGTATCTTGGCCAGTATTTATTAAAGCTTTTTGTGTGTCTTTGTAGAATATTTCAACATCTTGAAGCTTTGCTTTTTCCGTTGGAGCGTAGACTTGTATTAAATTCAGTATTTGGTTGCCAAACTGTAGGTCTAACCTGACCACTCTGTCTGAGTACGTTTTGAAATCCATTATATGTTTCTTAAGTGTCGATTTCACTAGAAATCCTACTCCACAGGATGCCTTTTTGTCCCCTCTGAACATTAAAATATATTTGTTTCTTTCAATTATACTTTGGCCGGTTGTTTTTACTTCAGATAGTCCAATAATATCGTGCTTGATGTTTGGAAGTGCGTGCTCTAACAGTATTATTCGGTCTCTAGCTTTGAGAGACCGTATATTATAAGTACAAAGCCGAAGTGGTTCAGTTTTTCTTAATGTATCGTCCATCTGAGTAACTTTCCTCTTTGAATGGTAATTACTAGAGTTATGTGTTATATAACATGCAGGGTTTTGGTCTTGAGCTTCCACGGCGACCACCCGTTTTGGAAGCTTAATATTTTCGTTTATTAATGTATTTCTATCTGTATTTTTGTTCCGCTTAGGTTTCAGTTTAGTTTGTTGTTCGGGTGCCCATACTGATTGCTATTCTTTCTCGTGGACAATAGGTATTTGTCCTTATCGATCTGGGTTGTTCTTTTTATATAAGATGAGATTGATTGGTTTGTTCCTTGGCACGGCTTGGGGGGCTTATTGATACTCGAAATAGTTGTAGAAAATGCAGTTTTTGTCTAATCTATATCTTTACTTATAATAAATGTGTAACAGTGAAAATTCTGTATATTGAAAATATAAAAAAAATATAGCAGGGGGTGTTACTAGACCGACATGGAACCCAAAAAAAAAAGTTGTATGTCTGTTTCTTCAGGCATCACGCTAGAAGTGTTGTGAAAAAAGTGGAGTTTATTAAGTTATGGTGTAAATGTAGTGCCGAAGGTTGAATTGGGCTTGCACCGTTCGCAGCACACGCGTGGCGCGCGGCCGCCACGGATCGCTACCGTATATAAGGACGGAGTCTGAGGACGCGCGCATCGAGTCCGGTGTCGCTTTTAATGCCCGTAGTGGCTCTGTCCTTCCTAAAAAATAAGATGCGCCCTTCAAACATTTTTTTAATTTTGTTTTAAACAGTCGTGTCAAGCGGTGAGCGTTTGTTCTTATTAACATTCTATAAATTGTATGTTTTAACTTCTACTTGCAATTCTAAACCGTGATTTCAGGGCGGCCTTTTTATTCCTTTTAGTTTCTACTAAGGTACAGTTTAAGGTTAAGTTATTTTGGTTTATTTTCATAAGTCGTAGGTATAGATTTTAATTTTAAAGTATAGGTAGTATATTTGATAGTGTACGTAGTGACCGTAGGTTATTTTAAAATACTGTTAGGTAGGATTAGTCATTCGTAATCATAAATGATAATTTATTTGCAAGAAATATGGTACAATTCAGCTTTATATATATAGATATGGATTTTGCTTAACACGATGCCTTCCAGAAAGATACCTTTATAATAAAACTGTAGAGGTCGAATTTCTGTACAATGAAAAAAAGCTAAAAACCAAGTCAGGAGGATAAGTAATAGTAAAAGTGTAAAGGAGTGGAATCGAACCAATTTAATTTTTTTCAATCGAAACGCCTGGACCGATTTAAATGTTGTGTTGTATGGTGGTAGCTTATATCCCTGGTCAACATATAGCATGCGTTTGATCCTGGTAAATGAAAGAGTTCCCGTGGGATAATAAAAAATCTGTAATAACCGTATCACGCGAGGCCACGCGAGCGTAGCCGCTGGTGGGTCAGCTAGTAATATTATAAATGTGAAAGTTTAGATGGATGGATGGAGTATCCTATACAACCCGGTCAGAATATCTGTGCACCTCGCTGGAATGCGGCGCCTCTCCCGCTTCCCCTGTCACCTCTCGGCGCACTCCCCGGTGGGACAGTACGGTTAGCATCTTCGTTGCCGATACACGTCCCGATAATTTTGATATTTTCGCTTTGTTGTTGTTTTGTTTTTTAATATTTATTGTTAAGTTTAGACAGTTTACTGTTAAGTTTGGACTGGTTTGGTTGTTATTAAAATTGTTGTAGCTGTTAAACTGAAGTCATGGGAAAAACAATACACAGCGAATCAAGAAATTTAATCTTGAAAGTGCTCAAGTTTTTTGAATCGGAGAAAGCAAATAAACAGTACACCATACCTGTAGACTAAGTGGTGAAACGAACCTGTGCTGCAACTGGGATATCAAAGAGGATTCTAATGAAAATTAAAAATGAAGCCAAAGTACAACCACCAATCACGTGGAGAGACTACAGCGAGAATACTGGGAAAAGGATCATCTAGCAGATGACAACATCACACAACTTTTAATATCACTAGGGGAAGATAGTTCGGAGAGTTCAGAAAGTGAGAGTGAGGAAGATACAATGTCAGGCATAGAGTCAATAATTTATAGTGACTGAGTTTAATAATAAATATTTTTGTAATCAAAATTATTGTTTTTTAATAACAAACACTTCATCAATAATAAATTTATTTGAAAAGGTTAGTAATTTTTTTTTACCTCCACATTTCTCGAAAAAACTTTTTTTCACACCGTACCCAGACCGCCGATATGACGTCACGAGATCAGGTGCACAGATATTGTGACCGGGTTGTATATATATGACCAGGGATTTTGATCCGGTTAAATAAAAGAGTTCCCGTGTGATAGTTAAAAAACTAATTAACCGTATCCCTCAAGGCCACGCGACCGAAGCCGCTGGCGGGTCAGCTAGAACATAATGATATGGGACTTTAGGTCCCAAACTGGGCAAATAGTTCAGTCAGATCAGGCGATATTTTGCAAACGAGTGGAAATAATTCGCTACAGTGGATTTTTTAATTCAATCCCTACGATGCTTCCGGTTCCGGATCCTCTTTGATTGAATGAAGTTAAAACTTTGAAATTGCATAACTTCATTCAGGAAAGAAAGAGTTGCTATCTCTATATTATTTATATACTACTCTGTGTAAAAAGTATCGGGAATATGTCAATAAAAAGACCCGTGTAAAAGAGGTCGTTCTAATTTTACTGCATGTTGGTAGCACTGTACTGATTTAGCGCGCAAAGTTTGAGCGGGATCTGTCATTTAATTTGTTTTAAACTACACTTTTTGTTGGTCATAGTTTTGAGTTCTCGGCGATTTTTACAATGGAAAATATTGTTGAACAAAGAGTGTGCCTTAAATTTTGTGTTTCGAATGATATTTCATGTGGTGAATCACTAAAAATGTTGCGAAATACCTGCGAATCGTGTATATCGAAAACAAGGGCTTATGAATGGTATAAGGCTTTTAAAGAAGGCCGAGAAGTAGTAGTAGACTTGCCTCGTTCTGGTAGATCTTCAACCGCTACGACCAAAGGAAACATCGACAGAACAACATTCTCATTGACATTTTAGGCATGAAACGCGTCGCCGCTCGACTAGTTCCAAAAGAGCTCAATTTTGTTCAAAAAGCGCAGCGAAAGCATGTCGCTGAAGACATGCTTTTCCGAGCTTCTACGAATCCGACCTTTATGAAACGTATAATAACTGGCGACGAGACATAGGTTTATGAGTACGACATGCAAACAAGCCAAAAGTCTTCAGAATGGCGTCTCGAACACGAGCCGAAACCCAAAAAACAGCGGCAAAGTCGCTTCAAAATCAAGGTGATGCTGACAGTTTTTTTTGACTACCGTGGTGTTGTTCACTCCGAATTCCTTCCAGAGGGAGAAACAGTGAATAAAGAATATTATTTAGGCGTCATGAAGCGTTTGCGTGAGAGTATCCGCCGAAAACGTCCAGATTTGTGGCAACACAACTCATGGATGCTGCACCATGATAATGCACCATCACACACAGCCATTATAGTGAAAGAGTTTTTAGCGAAAAATTCAACAAAAGTTCTCGACCAAGCACCGTATTCACCTGATATGGCTCCGTCTGACTTTTTTTTATTTCCCAAGTTAAAATTACCACTTCGAGGAAAACGTTTTGAGTCGATAGAAGCCATAAAAGAAAATTCGCTGAATGAGCTAAAGGCCATACCGCAAATAGCCTATGAAAAATGTATGGAAGACTGGGTGAAGCGTTGGAGATGTTGTATTGCAAGCGATGGGTCCTACTTTGAAGGCGATAAAATAAATTTAGATGAATAGGTAATTTGTATTTTTTGTTTTATTGGGAAATTCCCGATATTTAGTACACAGAATGTATAATCACGAAACTCTTTTTGCAGAGTAGTCCGATTTTAATTATTCTTTTTTTGTTTGGTATTAGTATACGTCTGAAATAGTGCCATATTTTTTATCAAATTCGGTCAATTGATTTTTTAGTTACAATCTAATAACTGAAAACGTCCGGATTACCTTGGACGTATACTTTACCAAACAAAAAAATACGTGTGGCACTCGGAGACTGCCGCGGTAAAGATATTGCATAGCTGTTTTAATCAACTTATGCAATTATAATTATTTAACCAATGCCATCTAGAGGCGAGTTGCTGAACTAAAGAGACGAGCGTGATATTTCAAAAAGTCATTAAAAGTTCTGCTATTCATCGATACATGCCAAATCAACTTATGCAATTATAATAATTTATCCAATGCCATCTAGAGGCGAGTTGCTGAACTAAAGAGACAAGCGTGATATTTCAAAAAGTCATTAAAAGTTCTGCTATTCATCGATAGATGGAGTCGAAATTCCGTAAAGAAAATAACCTAACACCCCCCGTTAGGTTATTTTCTTTACGGAATTTCTGGATTCGGTCTCCACGCTCAAGGCCCGCGATAGAAGCTATGCAATAGCTTAAAACTAATCACATTCTCAATATCCCTATTGAATACAGTAGACAAATTGTCGAAACAACGATGACAACAAAATGTTTAGGCCTATACATACATGACAATTTAAAATGGCAAAGCCATATAGGATTTATTTGTAAAAAACTAGCACAGTCATCTTATAGTCTATACATTTTAGCCAAAGAAGTTAATATTCAAACTTTACTTATATCGTATCATGGTTAAGTCGCTTCTCGGCTGAGGAACGCTATTATTTTCTGGGGCCGGAGGTAAAGGTCTTCAAATGTCAAAAATGTTGTATTTGTGCCATGTGTGGTTTGGAAAAAGCTGAAAGCTGTCTCACATCCTTTAAGGAACTAAAACTTTTAACTATGCCCTTATTATATTTACGAAATATGTCTCTTTATTCGACTCAATCCTAAACTATTTCAAATTGTTTCCAGGTCTCGAAACCGAACTGTTTTGAGAAACTTAAATTTCATCAATCATAAAACGAGTCTTTATAGAAATAGTGTGTTCACTATGGCACCTCAAATGTATAATAACATCCCCAAAGCAATAAAAGAAACAATTGAACTGACATATTTTAAACGTAAATTATTTTATTTTTTAATCGACAATGCAATTTATTCCATTAATGATCTGTACAAATAAATTCTAATATTATGATTGTGTGAACCTGTTCGACTGAATTTCATACTGTTTTTTCTTAGAAGTATATTTTTTATTGTAAATGCGGCGTAAATAACGTGAACATTTTAATTGATTTATTTTAATGTTCTTGATTATAATTTGACAACTTTATTATTTTTATGCCAAAATGGCTGATCACGGCTTGTACTATTAATTTTACTAGCTGAATTTTTAACATGTGTATCACAAATAAAATAATTTGAATTTGTAAAAAGTTTTATATATAAAACAATAAACACGTCTTGAGAAAATTCTCCTTTTTAGGAAGTCTGTAGAAATAGTAGATTATGCACCGAGGTAGTAAAGCAGTGTCTTACGTCATGTGCGGTATATTGAACCCTGTGTGTAACGGGGGCTCTTGGGTTAATCCCTGAGTTATGTACAGTCCTGAGTGAAGCGTGGGGTTAAAGCTACCCAAGACGAAGACAAGCTTTATCCTCGAGTCGCGGTGCATACTCTACTTTTCACTAGACAATAAAAACTCAGAGCTTTAAAATAGCAGTTATTTAGTTAAAACACATTAAGACGCGGTCCAACCCCAATTTTAAAATAATTTACGATGCTCTACGTAAGGTTGAAAATCGCTTGTTAAATTGGACGATGTAATGCAAATATGCGTTAATTTTGTACGTTTCTTTATATTTTTCGATATATACTAACACAATTAAAAAAACTGCTGGTTATAACTTTAGATTGGCTAAGTATTACCTAAAAAAAATATAGTGTTATCGCTGAAAATTCTGAGAGTTTGGACGTGAAAGTTTATTTTTGTGGACCTATTCAGAATTTTTTTCTGCTGAAAGAGAGTTATTTTTATGAATTCTATTGGGTTATTACTCTTTTCCTATTCCTTTTCTGACCTTTGTATTTTTTTCATAATATACTATCGATCTGTTTCGTTACACTAGGTGTTTAAAAATTCTGCTTTTTCTTTAATCAGGGTACGAGCGGGCTTTAATAGATAATATTCAATTTGGACACATTTGTCCCGTTCTAGACGGACAGAGTAATATCTTTGGAAGGAACATTTTATGGAAAACACTGTTTTAGACTTTCGCGGTTGTTAACTAAGTTGTAATTAGTACTCACGCGATGTTCGATATTTCGGTACAGTTACATGCACCACGTTGGAAATAATAATAGGTATATTATGAAAGGCACGTGGCCAGGCACAAGGATGACAGGTGGACTATAAGAACTGTAAGGTGGGAGGGTGGCACGAGGCACCAGGTCGAGAGGCCGGCCATGTACCAGGTGGGCCGACGACATCGTACACATGGTGGGCAGAGGATGGTTGAGCGTCGCTAATGATAGAGAGAGGTGGAACACTTTGGAGGAGGCTTTTACCCGAAGGGGGTCCACACAAGCATACGTAATACATTTATTAAATTTTGCTTGTTAAAGTTAGTTCAACCATTTTTTTATCTATTTGTAACTACGAGTAGTATATTAACTTTTTTAGATTCCCTTTTTATCAATTTGACTTAATTTATTTATTTGTTTATTAAATAGTAAGCTTACAGTATATGCACCAAAGCGCTAACTATCTTAAATAATTTGTTAAAAATAAACTAAGATTACATACAATAGTTCTCAAACTGTCATTAAATATGTCGACGTGCTGGAACTCGTGGATAAATTGATTAAAAATTGACAAAAGCCTGCGGGTGGGCGCGTTTCTTGCATGCATGGTGCGTGAGACGGGATATGAGAACAGCTGATGGTAACGTCGACTCCCGACGCGAATGTAGTTATTGGGAACAAATAAACCTATAGTACCCAACACGGTTGGATTATTTAACCTATTGCGCAGTATCTGGCAGTAATGTATGACTAGAAGTAATTTACGCCTGTACTCCAATGTTTCTATTCCAATCAGCCCTGAGACAAAAAGGGATGGATAAAGGTATGGGTAGTATCCATACATACGTTTGTAAACGTATCTGGCGAATTTGCGCTGCAGTCTCTGAATCATCAGACTCCAATTTACTGCGAACGAAGGCATTAAAGAGCATGATTGCTATATTAACATCTTGGAATTGCGAGGCTGTTCTCATTATAAAACCTAATACTTTGTTTGCTGCTTTACAAATTGACACAATATGCTCATGGAAATCTAGCTGGTTATCGAGGATCAGTCCCAGATCTCGGATAGACTTCACTCTTTCCAGTTTGGACCCTTCTAATGAGTATTGTAGGGTCAGAGGCGTTCGAGATCTGCTAGAGGAGACCACCATGCATTTCGAGACATAAAAAGGAAAGCCTATTTAATCGACTCCATCGCTCTAAAGACTCAACGTCGCGCTGAAGCTCAATACCGTCGGCAGGGTCACTCACGGGTCTATAGATTTTTACTCGTCTGCGAACATTAAACACTGGGCTGTGCTGAGTACTGTTGGTACGTCATTTATCATAGCAAGAAAAAGTGTTGGGCCAAGGGTACTGCCCTGGCTAACTCCTGATCTTGTGAAAAACTCATGACACCTATACTTGTTTAGCTGTACATATTGGCGCCTGTCACTCAAGTAATGAGCCAAATACTTTAGAAGTTTAGGGGAGATTCCCAAAGTAGACAATTTGAACAAGAGTACGTTATTGTCAACCAAATCGAACGCACGCTTAAAGTCAAGGAAGACGGCGTCAACCTGAGGTCTGCGATCCTAGTGCATGGATACGCTATCTACAAAGGTGATAAGATTCGTATTTTTAGAGCGAGCGATGCGAAAACCATGCTGCGAATCATAACTAGAGTCTGGCCAACGAAAGCTGTCCACGTATTATTTTCAGAAGTTTTGATATAGCAATAATTTAAGACTGTCAAAATTGACACTTTGACGTTTCGTACTTGAGTCATCTTCTGTTTACGTTGGTTTATGTGCATCATATTTTCATTGATTTTGTTTAAAATAATGCCGAGAACAATTAAAAGTTCGACGAGGAAGCTTCTATTTACTATGATTGACAAATATAAAGACATAAAAAGTGATTTAAATCAGAAATCTGCAGAGAAAATACTACGACTGGATTCAATCCTTTCACTTTCAGGTTAGTTTATTGAATTTCTAATGAAACATTTTGATATTTTTTCATGGTGTATCTACTTTTCAGGAAGTATTAACAACGAGGAGACAAAACTTAAAATTGTGGAAGCAGTAAAGATATTGAAAACTCTCGAAAAAAATGAAATGGCGACTTCTGAAACACATTATTTAGAAAAGATATCTTCAATGGGTATTACTTTAGAAATTATAGATTTTAACAGTTACTTCGAAGAGTTATATAAATTTATGACAATGTATGAATGGCTAAATTAAATAATATAATATTATGGTTTTGTAATAATGTCTTTGTATATTATTATGGTTTTTGACTTTAATGACTGATAATTAATAATATACTGTTACCTACATAATTTATTGTATTTGTTATCTTCAGATGTCAGTGTGAAGACTCTAAGAAGAATTAAAACTTGAAGGGTCTAAAAATCAAAGACAGTGGAATACTCCGGGCAAAAATCGTCCACATTCAGCAACAGTTTCCAATTTGGATAAATTTGATATTTCAGCTATAAGAAACAAAATAAACGAATTTTATGGAGTTAGACATCAAGTCCCAACACTGAGAAGCCTGCACAATGAGCTGAGGGAAGCAATTGAATTTAAGGGAAGCCGTGAAACCCTTAGAAATTTTTTACACAAGAACGGGTTTGAGTTTCAAAACAATAAAAATGAACGGGCTTTACTTACAGAAAAATATGAAATTGTGGCATGGAGACATAGATTCTTGAGGACAATACATAAAAAGAGGCTAGAAGGTAAACAGATTATTTACCTTGATAAGACATATGTACATCAGAACTATAAATTTTAAAAATCATGGCAAGGACCTTCAACAAGCGGTGTCACTATTAATATATCATCAGGAAAAAGACATATTATTGTGCATGCCGGATCGGAGGAAGGGTTTGTGCCAGGTGCATTATTGGTATTCAGCACAAAATCCAAATCAGCTGACTACCATGATGATATGAATGCTACCAACTTTATGAAATGGTTTGAGAAAATGTTGATACATAATCTCACTAAACCTAGTGTAATCGTGATGGACAATGCAAGTTACCATGTGAAACAAGTAAACAAACCCCCTACTATGTCTGATTCTAAAGCTAATCTCCGAATATGGCTTCAAGAAAATAATATTCATTTTGAAGAATTTTGAATATCACACCAAAGCTGAATTAATGTGTTTGGTGAAAGATAATAAACCTGCCGTTGTTTACGAAGCAGAAGTGCTTCTAAAAAAACACAGTCATATCCACAATCACGAAATTTTGTTGCTGCCACCGTATCATTGCGACCTCAATGCTATTGAGCTTGTATGGAGTCAAGCGAAGAGAAAAGTAGCAAGCAAAAATATAGGAATACCAGGGTCTGAAATGCAAAATTTAATAAAATAATGTTTTCTATCCATAACTGCTGATGACTGGAAGAAGTACACTGATCATGTACTAAATGTGGAAAATCAGTACAAATTAAGGGACCGTATTACTGAAAACGAACCATTCATAATACATGTTGGGGACAGTAGCAGTAGCAGCGAAGAAAGCAATGAAGCTGATTCAATATCAGGTGTAGAGTTTTTGGAATCCGATTTTAACTATGACTCATAGCTCCTATATTTGTACGGATCCACGGGGTCCTCGACTGTACATAAATAATGGATTATTTGAAAATAATAAAAAGACAGAATTAAATGTAATCTTTTATTTGATATTCTTCATAATACATTCGAAAATTTCAACAACAGTTGCTAACAAAACAAAATTTTTACAATTTGAAAAAATGTACTTGCTGAAAAATAAATAGTATCAACTCCGTTTATGCAGTGTATAGCCAGGGTTAACAGCTCTTGATTTTTTAAAATTCCCGCCATTTTACTTGAGACAGCTTTCGTTGGTCAGACTCTATATTCAAACTGGCGAGTAAGATAGTAATTTATAATGGACTCGAACAATTTAGCAAACACAGGTAAAATGGCAATAGGCCTATGGGTTGCTGTATCTATCGATGACCGAAGTTTAGGTACTGGTGTAACCCTAGACAATTTCCACCTGTCAGGATAGTAAGACTTTCTGAGAGATAGATTAAAGAGATGCAGGAGTGGTACTTCAAACGCTGATGAACAATCTTTTACCACACACGGTGGTATGGCATCTGGACCAGCTGCCGCAGATACTCTTAAGCGACGAATAGCACGACGCATATCCACTACAGTGATGTTGTCTAAGGTGACGAGCCGCGAATCTCCAGCACAAGGGTAGGCTCGCCCCGCCGCTTCAGCATCGAGCAATGGTGCATTGCTTAGGAAGCTAGAGCTGAAGTGTTCTGCAAAAGCAGATGCTGCTTCCGGACCTACCAGTGTTCTCCCATCTAACGTATATTCATTTAACGTACCGCTCTTTCGCTTCTTTCTAACGTACTTCCAAAATTGAGCGCCTAATATTACCACCTACAGACTTAATATGCCGGTTAAACGCTTCATGTATAAGTTCCTTGATATGGCCTCTGTAGTACTTAAATACTTCTCGATTAAACTGCAGGCCCAGTTCCTTATATTTACACAAATGGAAATGCTTAGTTTTTAGCTTATTTATAATTTCGGAGGTAAACCATGGTGGATACTGCCGACGCCATGGGAAGTTACTATATCTCCTAAGTGGCACGTGATTGCTCACTGTGTTGTTCAAAATATCTGTGGCAGAGTCTACATCTTGCTCTACAAGCACATCAGTCCAATCGGTAGAGAATAACTTGGCGTACAGAGAGTAAAAATCAGCTTTCCTAAAATTCCAGTCAGGGGCATAGGTGTTTGTATTAGTTATAAAAGGTATCTCAGAAGAAGTATGAAGAATCGCAACACCACGTGGCAAAGAAATTGTTACTTGAAACGGGGGGGTGGTATGCGTCAACTCTAACTAGCGGTACCACATCGTAAGATACCTTCACACTGTTTGATATAAGGTTTGACAGCACGAGTTCCAACATGCCGCCATATTGATTAAAATATTGTTGTGCTGATACAGCTTACAAAAATCTGTGAACAAATCGAACTGGAACTTAACACTGGCGCTGCACGAATTTAAGTTAAAATCGCCCACAATCAATATATCAAGAAGTGTCGAATATCTACATACAACATTTTCTATACACTTGAGAACATTTAAATATTGGCTATCGGTGCAGCTAGGACGTATGTACACTACACAGACTAAAAAATTTACAATTTTGTCAGAAACTTTTACAAATAATATTTCCATGTTGTCCGTTACGCCATCAATATCTGTAACTAATTTCGACGTGTAATGATTGCGTACAGCCAGCAAAACTCCACCCCAACCAGCATCATTCGAGTGGTCCTTGCGCAGCACCACATATTCCGGGGGGAAAAGCTCACCATCTAACACTGAACTATTCAGAAATGTCTCCGTAAGAGCAAAGATGTCATAACTGTCTGACAAGACATTATTATAGATAGTTACTGTTTTACTCCTCAGGCCTCTGACGTTCTGATAGTACAGATTTATACATTTAGTTTTAGCCTTGGTTTTCGGACGAAAGGACTGCCGCCATGGTTTGATGCAAATATCTTCGGCCCAGTTATTAGGTGACATTATAACATCCGCCATCTTGGAGGGGACTTCTAACTTAAACGAGGCATAGTTCCCTCTGGCCTTGAGAGCCACAACTTTATACGAACTGTTTTTATTTATGGAGTTTAAATGGACTTGGTCTTCAGTGGTACCGACTATGACGTAGTATAAATGAAGGAGTCGGTAGCGGTCAGCAGCCTCTAGCTTAGTAGTGCCTGGTGCAGCTGCTCCTCTCATAACACCAACAGGAGCACTGGGGCGATGCCTCTTACTTGCCATTTTCCACTGTGAGGTCTCAATTTCGTTCACACACATGTTTCCATGAGGAAATTTACTAATTGGTTGACTTTGAACTATGGGACTTTCTGTGCAAGTTTTGGATTGCACCTCCTTCGAAACATCAGAAATATTAACACTAGGCTGAGCTTGCACTACGGTTAGGAGGGATTCATGAACTTCGTGAGCGCAAACTTCCTGATGTGTTCCAACTGAGCTTGTTTCCCTGGAGCCCATCCGTATGCCGTGTGAAGGCACTACTAGCTGGCTTTCAAGTGCAGCCACTCTTTCCTCTAATTCAGCAATCACTTTCCGCAACGGCACAGTGGCTTGCATTGTCTGTTCAACTACGACCTTACCGATTAGGACAGATATCCGGTCTTCTACGATATGTTCAAATTCATCGCATATGATCGTACAGATATTATCTAAAGAGAAGTAATTAAATGATACGCAATTATAAAATTTGGTGAGCCCACCCAAACCAGCATTGAAATGATTTAGTCAGCATACAAAGATTTTGTCTGCAATAATAAAAATCAGGCAGCAATCTTTGTTCCGCAGATAATTTTGATAATGGTCAAAAATTTAATCATTAATAGGCAGCATAACAATACCATGAGTTTGCATAATAAACATTCGGTTCGCAAAATAACTACTTGGTCAGCAAGATTTTATGATTGATCAGCAGAGAAAACATGTCTATATGTTCCATATGTAATTATACTAGTCTAGGGCAAAGTCATATATAGGTACGACGACGAGCGTAGCGAGGAGGAGTGTTAGGTTACTTGTGACTACAACGCGCGAGCCGAGCGAGCGAAGCGAGCGTGCAGCGGCAGCGACCGGCAACTGAGTGCTTACCCAAATATTATAAAACAGGAACAGCTTATGGCTGCTTATATAATTAATATGCAGTACAAAAATAATTACAGCCATCCAGAATGACATAAATTGCTGATTGATTTTGAAATGTTTGCTGGCCATGAGTTGCTGACCAATTAGCTATTTCTGCTGACAGATAATATTTTTCTTCTTTCAATAATACTAATACTATGCTAACCATTTAAATAACACCCTTATCTAAGTAATAGCTGTCATCCAAGAAGGAGCGTTCCGGTACCTTCCCCGGGTTAGGATCACCAGTGCCGCGCAGCACATTCACATTATCAGTCTCACTGCCACTGCCACTTGTGGTAGGACTTATATGACAAGAGTTCACTTTCCCGCGCATTACCATGCTTTGCGCGACGCCTACGGGCGTATTAGTATTATCAGATCTAGTCTGCTTACTTATGCATCCAGGGCATTTCCAAGAAGTTCTTTTCTCGTTATGAGTCTCTTATAAATACTTGCACAGAAAGTCCCATAGTTCAAAGTCAACCAATTAGTAAATTTCCTCATGGAAACATGTGTGTGAACGAAATTGAGACCTCACAGTGGAAAGTGGCAAGTAAGAGGCATCGCCCCAGTGCTCCTGTTGTACATATATCTTCAAGCTTTTTAATTATCAGAGATTTGTGTTCACTGCACTCTATAAAACTATAATCTATTACAATTGCAATATTTTTTTTAAATAAAGTTTTATGTTAGTTTTTTTTGATTCTTTTTCAATAATTCCTGTAACTATATCTTGTATAGTGGAAAAACACTTTATAAGGGCAAAAGAAGGATATGTTAGGCAGTCTTTGTCTGTATAATATTATCTCATTCTTAATGAGTTAGATATTTCATTGCTGTAAAAACTGTTACTACATTTTTTACAGTTTTTTACTTTTAATTTTTTTAATACGTTGCCTGTCACGTATTCCAATTGTGCCTTTATTTTTGTACTTTTCGACTTTTGATGACTTTTCGTAATATCTATCTATACTTATAATAAAAGATTAAAGGCCAAAGTATATGCAACTATAACGTTTTTTACCACTCAAGGGCTGAACCAGAAGTTTGAAATGATGATATCACATAACCCACGATTACTACATGGACTATATTTTATGACATTTATGTAAACGTGTAGTTTAAATAGCAAAACATGTTTTAGGATTCAAGGGTGAAACCATCTTGGGATAACATTATTTCGTAAGGATGAAGTCTCGCCCACTAAAGTATATATTACAATGTTATACATACTTGCTAAGTATCCCATTTTAGATGCTACAGAATGACTAAATACTTGAGTAGCACATTTAACCTTCATTTTAAAAAAAATTTTTGGGCAGTACATGGCTGTCTGTTAGTTTTGGCATTAATCTTATGCCTTGGAATGCTGGATTTTCTTTATAAAGGCTCATAACATGATCCCATTTAGCAGTTTATTCAATTCCATTTATTGTTGCTTTTAAATCTTTGTTAAGTAAATTGTTGCGTATTCCTTTGATTAAATGTGGTGGGTCATAAAGCGGCACAACTATTTCACCACCAATTTCGAATATGTTATTTTTTAACTCTTTGCCCTTCCTCGTATGCTGTTCTCTTGTTAATATTCTATTGTTGTTCTATTGTCATCAAATAATTGATGGCACTTACATTGGTGGAGCCCTGATCACATACGATTGCTATGACTTTAAGCCCAATGGACTGTAATTTATGAATTATTTTTTTGATTTGTACAACCGAATCCATTTTTGATGTTGTTCCAGCACAAAATGTATACGCCAGTGGCTGCTTGTAGTTTTTTTGAACACCTCGCACCATAAATACAAGCGCATGATCAGCAATTTCTTTTACATTTTCACCATTATTTACAAATCCACAAATGACGTCACTTCTCTTCATGCAGTCAAAATGTGGTGTAAGAGCTAATTCATCAAATAGTAAAACACAAAGTTTTTCTGAGCTATTCATTTTCGACACTCTTCTCTTTAATTCTCTAAATATATTTTAATTTAGTCCTGGGCCCCATTTCATAAAGCTACAAGTAACAAATTGTAATTTACTATATACAAGCCGAAAATTCTAACGATTTACAATGACAAGTGTTTCACAGACTTCATGAACACCACCGACACTTGTAAAAGTGGCTTCGTACTCTTGTACAAGTAAAAATCTCGATTCATTATTATAGCTGTTCAACCCTAAATCATTCGTTCAACCATTCATTCATATCACTCATACGTCATGGAAACTTCTAACAATGCGTTCGAATAGACCCCTTGCGAGCGTTTTTAGGAAAAATAACGCTCACGAGGGGCGTTCAAATTGGAAATATGTGAGTGAAAATGTCGTTCATGTCTCTTTTTGTTCAGCGTTCGGAAAGCTAAAAAAGAGGTATTTTTACCCACGTCCGGAGTATGGTTGTTTGTGATCGTTTTTGCCAGCTATGTATTTGCAAGCATAATCATGAGATTTTAGGTATTATGCTCAGTTGAGCGTTCGAATAGGGTGTGGACAAAAGTGGCAAAATAACGTTTTTGAGCTTTACGAACGCATTAACAAAAGAGACATCAATGACAACGCCACCAAATTCCCTTAACGCTAAACGAACGCACCTTATGTCTTCAAACTTTTCTGTTTGTTGTTTTTGTTTAAAAGTTGATTTTGTGATAAAACCTAGTAATATTATATTCTCTCCTATAAACGTACCTAAGATGAATAGAAAAAAAATATTAAAAAAAGGTAATTCTTCTTGGAACTTTTTCGCTGTTGAACTTTCACACTTAAAGCCTGGTTTCTGTGTGTTGGATGTTCTAACAATGGCCCTAACAGACTGATCATTCGATCATCACCATCACTGACCAGAGACATTTCTTTCATTATTTTCGAAATTTTCAATTGAAATTATATTCGGTCCTAGAACTCTGTGCTGATATGCGCGTCCTGAGCAACCGGTTATTTTCATCGTCTGAGGAAACAGAGGAATCCATTAATTGCCACATGTATGTAGATTTAGATTATCGTAGATTCTTTATCGTAGTTTATAAGTTAAAAGTAGAGGATAAAACGATTTTACAAGTTACCGAACTCTGAAGTAAGGTAGACTTGTAAAAAATGTGACAGTTATTATGTATATTTAGTGCCGAAAAATAACGATTCTTTATGAAACACTTGTTCGACTCGTCCAATATGTAACAATAAACATAGACAATTTGTCTACATTTGTAACTTTGTAATAGGAGCCAGAAAATCGAACAATTGTAGAAAATGTCCTACGTGAAACACTTGTCCTGAATAATGTTGCCAGTTTAGGCCAATGTTGCTATTTTATTTTACAATACGATTTATGTATTTGTGTATGTATTTATTTATTATGTATATATGCTATTTTAATTTTGTTACTTGTAGCTTTATGAAACGGGGCCCTGGTCTCAGAGATGCCCGTGTTATCATGCGGCTAAGTGTGAGTGGTGAGGGCAACACAAAAAACTTCCTCAACCACTTATAAGCTCTGGGACCCTGTTTGTATAGAGCTAATGCCATTACTTTTGAATTTTTTTTAACCTACGTCCCATCTTTTTTTTGCCTATTTCTCTAAACTGCAGCATGGTGAATATAACGGCTGCCGTCGTAAATCTTTTTAGAACATTTGGAAAGTTATGTTCTCGGATAATTTCATTGCCTTTTTTAGTCTTGTCATGACGGACTCTTTCGACTTTTGTAAAAAAAAATATTTTTTCCCCCAATGAGAGCACTTCTGGTGAAAAATAATTTAATTCCTGGTATTTTGCCCTAAAACAAATAAGGGTTAATTAATATATTTACTTTTTTGATCTAGAGTCACGCATACATGCTTGAAGTAGTTGAGTAACTATATATAGGCTTTTTTGATTCATCATCATCATCATCATCATTAGGCACGCGGATCGACCGTCGCTAGATGAAAATAATAGTGAAATACAGTCGAGCACTATGAGCTTCGAGCTCTAGGTTATGGCAGGCAAGGCACTCAACATTGTGTCTTTACTCTTCGATCAAGTAGTGTACATACTTGATCGAAGTCTTTACTATACTAAAAATATTGTCATTCTTTGTCTCCCAGTATGTAATGCAATGATTGAGTAAATCAGCTATTACGTATTACCTATTATAAATATTAATTACCTTGTGTAATCGATGGAACAGTATTTTCAGAAGTGGATGGTTTAGGTTGCAGACACATTGATGGAGTGGGTTGTTGAGGAGTTGATGGTTCAGGTTGCAAAGGCAATGACAGTACTGGTGGGTGAGCAGATGATGCTGATTGCTCTGAGATTGCAGGTTCTAGGCGTCTAGTAGCTCGTGAGTAGATACGATTTGAGATTTCTCGCAATGATTGTCGTAGGTATATAGGATTGAAAACCTAAAATGAATATTCATAAGTAATATACTTTCCACAAAACTCTTAATGTTATGTTGTTATTATAGTGCTCGGAAAAGGCGAGACCGTAGACACATTCACATAGGTCCACTCCTTCAACTTTATAAGGCTCAAGGTCGGCCTATCATGGAGTATTGCTCTGCATGTTGATGGTGATGGACAAGTCCGAAATAATGTGAAAAGTCGTGACAGGAGTCATGTCCTCGATTTAAAGTAAAGCAATAACTGTATATTTATTTTAGATTTATTTGATCTTTGACTTTTGATGGAATTTGGTCCGATTTATATAAAAAAAAGTTAAAAAAAAAATTGTTACAAAAAGGGTCCCCCATATATGGACCATCTAATTTGGGTAACCAATGGATTCTGTTGCAGATAATTGGAGATTGGATAACATATTAATCAGCCTCTTTAGTGCTAGTTTGTTTAAACAACTGCTCATTGCTAGGTATAGTGTGTTTAATGTTGAATATGGTTTGAGTGTTAAATTCTTGAGTTACTGGATAACCAGTAATAACATTATTTTGGTAGTGGGGTTTGCTTAAATTTTTTAATCAGTTTACACAACTAACAGCAAATATGCTATTGGAGAATTTAAATAAAGAAACATTGTTGTAGTCACTACTTAAACTTACGCTTGTGGTCTGATTATGCTTAGGTATGCTTTATACAGACACTAATACTATAAATTGTTCAGTATGGTTACCTAAACTAAACACATGAATATGCTCATGAGACACCATTCTGCTCATTTAAAAAGTTTAAAGTTGTTATTACCTGACAAAAATAGTGTCGGTACAGCAATCGCGCTCAATCTCCTGCTTCTAGTGTGGTATTTTGGCTCGAAATGAGTATGGCATATGCGTCGATATTGATAAACAGTCTGGTTATCAATAGTCGACAAACCTCCTCCTATAGCATTAGTCCATGATTTAAATTTTGTCTTTAATCTCCTTATCCGGATTTGGGAATATATATAAGATGGTGTTATCAGCTCCTGCAGTATTCCAATGAATGTAATTGTAGATACACAGCAGGTTTGTATATATAAAAATTTGTTTTACAAAGCCTATAAAGTGAGATATCAACCGTTTTCATAGTGACTTATAAATCTTGTTTCTTTACTTCTACGGCTTAGATGATGATGACATAAAAAGGCATAATCTAATACAGAACAATGTCTTAACCTTGCTAGTGACTGCTCAAGGGCTTAAGAGGTGTTTTACAAAAAAATGCGTGTCAGCAAGATGTTCAGTGTTGAAATATGATACATTGTCTTTATATATACACATCACCATTGCATGAAAACTATACTTCATTTCACTATCTTTAATAATGTCAGAGCCAAATTTGAGTACTTTACTTATTTATTTAGTAATCCTCATTATTCTGGTGTTCGTTTCGGCAAAAACACACAGAGACCTTATTTGAGAGCTCCAATTTGCGAATTCTACAGAATATAAAGCACTATAAAAAAATATGGCACAAGAAACATCCCGTATACTTCCATAATGTCAGAATAGATTTTTGTATTATACCTTACAAGCAATGAAAAAAAATCACATTGAAAAAGATTATCGCGCAAAAACACTTCTAAAAAAGTCGTATTATCTCCAGAGATTTACTTCACATTTCCAAAATAATAATATATAGATTATTATTTTGGAAGAAGATATAAAACTTAACATTTCTTTTAACTACATACTAATAACAATTTTTAGTTTTTAAATCAATGCTATTATTTTTATTTCACTAAATTAAAGTAGATTGGATATATTTGATCGCCCCGATGTTGCAAGATCAGTACCATAGAGTAAATTATATATATGTAGATAGAGACATCAGCTTAAGAAACGCTCAAAGCGTCATCTAACGCAAAGTGAATCAACTAATTTACGTGACGTCACATCACGTGATCTGATATCAATATCATACAATTATTAATATAATGAAATATTTCTATACCAAGTTTTTACCAGCCTATGGTTGATTAGGGATTGACAGGCTTATTGAAACTACAAGATTAGTTTAACGTAAATATTTATTTTTCATAAAAATTAACATATAGACAAGGCAATTTTATTGAACCTAAACATATCCATAAGGAAAGGAATATTATTTCTACTCAAAACTTTGATATTCCCCCTGAATATCAAAGTTTTTCTTACATCAGCTTTGTAAAATCCATGGAAGTTCCGTGCAGTTCTTAAACCTAGCTTAAATAGTTTTGAATGAAAACCATGACGCTCATTTAGAATTTTCCTTCATTCTGTAACATGGTCTACATCTATGGTTCCCTGCTTGTAAAGACTGAGAGCCATATTTTTTCTTTTTGTGTGAATATCCTACCCATTTTGTTTTTTGTTACTTCTCTAAATAGCATCATTATGAAAAGGGCTGCAAGGCTTGTAAATTTTCTTAGTGTATTTTAAAGTTACATTTTTTGAAAGGTTTAGAGCTTTTTTCAGTCTTGTTGCATAAGTATCCGTTTTCTTCTTAATCTTGTTTAACATCTGCACTAACATTGTTTTGTTGTCGACATGTGTCCCTGAAATAAACAAATTGATTTATAATGTTGTACTTTGACTTGTTAGTTTATGTTGTACCTTGACACCTAGCCAGAAATCAAGCATGCATTTCTCATGTTTATGTGAGTGGGCTGGCAATACACACACAGGACTCTACTATTTCATGGGATTGATTATCTAGAAGTGGAAATACTAATAATGAGATACGTTTCAGATTGATTGAAGATGAGCCTACAACCCTAGCTGGTAACTGATGAGGTGACAAAAGATGGTAAATAGGCTTAACCTAGAATTGGAGCATTACTGATTAGGCCATTTTTACATTATTACTTTTGCATTGATCGCAAAAACAATTCAAGATATTGTGTCTTTGTATTGACAACTACCAAAGACATTAGTTATGGTAGGTATCTAATCTAACTCACATTGGTAATTGTAGGTGCCCACCTACAATTACGGAACCTGATGGTATATTTTAATGTAATCACATAGCATTAATGACTCAGCACCCTTTTTCATCATCATCATCTCAGCCGTAGGACGTCCACTGCTGAACATATGCCTCCCCATGATTTTCCAAAAGGGCCGGTTGGAAGCGGCCTGCATCCAACATCGTCCTGCGACCTTCATCAGTTCGTCTGTCCACCGTGTCGGTGGACGACCTACGCTGGGCTTGCCGGTCCGTGGTCCACTCAGGACAGAACCTTTCGGCCTCATCGGCCATCTGTTCTGCGTGCTATGTGCCCTGCCCACTGCCACTTCAACTGGCTAATCTTCTGAGCTATGTCGGTGACTTTCGTTCTTCTACGGATCTCCTCATTTCTGATTCGAACACGTAGAGAAACCCCGAGCATAGCCCTCTCCATAGCTCGTTGTGCGACTTTGAGCTTATCTATGAGGCCCATAGTAAGAGACCACGTTTCAGTGCCATAAGTCATCACTGGTAACACACATTGGTCGAAGACTCTTGTCTTGAGTCACTGAGCTATTTTTGACGAGAAGACTTCGCGAAGTTTCCGGAACGCTGCCCAGCCGAGTTGGATTCGACGATTGACCTCTTTCTCGAAGTTGGACCTGCCTAGTTTGACTGTCTGTCCCAGGTAGATGTACTCGTCAACAACTTCGAGACCTGAGTTCCCAACTGATATTGGGGTAGGTACAACATGGGCATTAGACATACGAGTAATTTTGCATTTTTCAACCAATCTTGATGAAACTTGGTATGCATGTTCTACTATAATCAATATAAGATAAGGAGCAGGCTCGAGGAGGTGGGGCCCGGGCGCTTTGGCGCAGGCTCGAGGAGGGGGGCCCGGGCACTTTGGTGCAGGCTCGAGGAGGTGGGGTCCGGGCGCTCGGCGCAGACTCGAGGAGGTGGGGTCGCGGGGGGGCTATCCCTTGTGGCTGACGTAGCAGGCGGTGGGGCTACGTATCCGACCCACCGCAGGGAGACCACGGGCGACCAGACACGGGGAAGTCTGGCGCCCATTGTTGGCGAGTTTGGTCTCCGAGGCAGTTGCGGCGCGCCATGTGTTCTGGCGTGCCGCGAAGAGAAGGGTCCGGCAACGGACAGCCACGGCGGGTTCGCGGTCGTGTGGAAAATCTGTCCCGCGTTCCCGCCGAGGGCGGCAGTGACGGAACACCCCGGGGTTTTGGTGGGTATACGGACTCCCATATAACCACCTCCCTCCCCGTGGTGGGTGGTATCCATAAAGGATATCCCCGGGACAAAAAAAAGAAAAAAAAAAAAGGATAGTCGAGACTCTGGGTCGTGAGGGCTGATGACCTTGACTTTCTCTAGGTAGGCGTCCTGCTGTGGACGTCGTGCTGAAGGGTTGTTACTCGTAGGTATAAAGTCTTTGCATAATGTTTATCGAGCACTTGTGTACACTGGGGTGACGCGTAATCGCGGGGGTTTTATGCTGATGCGTGAACGCGGGGCTGATTTGAGCTGATGACGGGTGCCGATAAAATGGAGGCGTTTCCCATGCGGTCGCGGCGTGGTGGCGCGGAGCGGTAAGCGGTCGCTCGCAGCGACGGTAAATTGGTGACTGGCGGGCGCTTGCCCGTTTAGCCGCTTGCTCGGCGTTTGACAGCCGGCGGCGTGGCGTGGCGCGTGGAGGTGCGGTCATCTGTTGACGTCGCGTTGGCGCGAACACTGGTTTTTCCACATTTTGGTACACAGTAACTTCTTGCGAAACCAGACATTTTTCCAAGTAGGTTTGAGTCGTTGTTAAGCAGATCAGAGTCCAGTGAGCGCAGCAGGGGCGAGCAATTGTAAGTAGAGTGGTCGGAGTCCGTAAACAAATAAAAAGTAGTGTAATTTATCAAAGATATTTATTGAAACACTTTCACGGAAACAAAATGGAAACTGAAAAAAAAGAATTTGAATTTAATGATGGGCATTATAGATTATAATAAATCGATAATGCTAACTAAACAGCTATTAAGATTTTCTATCGATTATAATATAATATATTTAATATAATTGACTTGACTTCATAAATGGATGGTTTTTGTCTATGGTTTCTGTGTTGTGACTAAACTGATTGTCACAATTCTGCGAGTGTCTGTACACGCTAGTGTCATAAACCGTGAGGAATATATAGGTTGTAGTGTAACATATATAAGGACAGTAATAAAAAATAAACATCAGTATTTGAAATCCCTCCTGGTTTTGTATCCGCCTTATATAATGACTAGCTGTGCGCCGCGGGTTCACCCGCATGGTGATGGATGATTAATCAAATATAGTGTATGTTACTCAGGCATAAATCATATAATAATATAGCTCTCTATTGGTAAAATATATTTTTGAACTGGATGTAGTTATTGCGCTTATCCGTTAAAAACAATCAAATCTTTCCTCTTTATTATAAGTCTAGATAAGGATTAATTAAGAACAAGGTTATGCCTGTAGTAACTTTGTACTAACTACTCGTAGAAAGGAGTGATATATCCGGCATTATTTCAATTCAAACAACCAATACATTATCGCGAACTCAGATTAAAATCTAATATCGCATGTATTATTTTTTTAACATATTTCGTAGGAAATCCATAATGAGTAGTAATAAATTCACCGTTTGCCACGCAGCGAGACAGGCCAGCCGTTAAAAATCGTAACAGACTCGTAAGGGATAGGTACAACATTTAGGGCTCTTGGGTGAACCCTGTGTCTTTGGTTTACCCTTTTTGGTGATACCCAGTCACAGAATGGTATTTAGTACTGTTAAACATCCCACTAAACATGAACCTTACAGACTCATTGCTGCAACTTGAATTTAGATTAAATGCGTTACTTGAGCCTGTCACTTCTGTACATGTTTGTGCAACTGAAAAATCTACGTTATGTTTCAACGTTTTTAGCAACATTTAAAACAAATCTTAATGTGCGAGCAATTGTAAGCTTGCTTGGATATTTCTACAACGTTGCATAAACACCATATCTTAAACGTTATATTGTAGGGTAATGAATGGTATACTTAAAAGTTACAATAACTTATAACAACTTCCAAAAATTATGTTTCAGTAAATCCTTAAATATCAGGTACTTTCAAGCTCGCTGGGACTTGTTTTCTTTGTTGCATAGACGTTGCAGACTTGCAGACATAACTTAGAACAGTTCATATTATGCAACTTTATATGAACTTAGCCTTGCTCAGTGGACTAAATCCGACAATTTCAAATTTTTGACCAGCGTTAATCGATTCTTTCTTACGACGCTTCATAGAAACATCACTAACGTAATAATTACGTTTTAATTAATAACGTGATAATTATTAACTATGATCACTAATTATGTTTGACATGTGGTTACTTTCCGTTTCTCGCATAAGTTTTCTTGCTAACACACAATAATTAGTGCATTGCATCTAGATAACAATATTATTTTTCCTAAATACATTAAATAAATAATAGATATAATAATTAAATAAATGTAACATAATTCGTAACATATTTTCATTGTAAAAAAATATTAAAATGTATGAACTTGTATTTAGTGTCATCTAACTGAAATTGAAATTACTATTACAATTCCCGGTAAACCTACAGTTCTGTCATTTGTTCTAAGGCTACGTTCCGGGAAGGACCGAAATCACTCGCAGCGCTCGATACCTCATCAATGACGTCACCGAAAACGCTCACGCCGCGCTCACAACGCTCGCGGATCTTAGGTGGATCTACGTGATCATTTCAAGCTGTCACTGTCAACCAAAGGGAACGGCAAACCGGGGCGCGAGCAACGAGAGCAGTTGTGAGCGTTGACGGCGCTTCCCAGAACGCACCCTAAGTGAACAGCGTAGACCATAATAAGGCGGACGCCGCCTTATTATGGTTGCAGGTTTAAACCAACTCTAGCGATAAACTCGACAATAAACCCGAAAACGTTATTAGCGTCACAGGTTTATTTCATAAACCAGACTTTTCTATAGCAACATCGCCAAACCAGGCCCCGGCCTAGTTTAAACTGTGGTTTTGTGTGGCGGTAAACGCCATTTCGACTTTGACGTAAAATTGACAGCGAGAGTTGAAGACGGTGAGGTTTCAGGTTATGTTTGTGTATTTTATTTCGTGTTGCATTGTATTGCTCGAAATTCTTTACTGGCTTGAAAATGGATATATATAATTTATAAATAAGGAAAGAAACGAAGACATTACAATTATTTTACTGCGACGTGACGTGATATATCTACCTCCCGGATTAGCATAACATTGATGTATTTGTTGTTGGGAAAGGAACTTGTCGAAGAGGAGTTTCCTTACAAAATTTACAGACAGAACCACACGCCAGAAAGATTGTAAATTTCTTAAAATGCGACCTGAGCAGCCCCGAGGTAAATAAGGTATGTAAATAGGGCGAATTCTGTGGTTTTCATTTCATTCAACAATGTCTAAAGTTGTTAGTAGTAGGTGTATTTTATTTATCCACTCAAGATCTATTAGGTATTGTTTTCATCAGAGTAAAAATCAGAGAAATGGATTATGCAACCTACAAAGTGCATTATGTATGTAGGTATACCGACAAAATGTTTCTTACATCCTTACCTACTTATAAAAGCTCCATAGGTACCATGTATAAAGATACAATGTAATACTAGTAATCTGTATGGTATTTCACAGCTATCTATAAACCAATACTGTTAAAAGACTAGGACAATAATAACTACTTGAGTTACTTCACCACATAAAATACACCTAGTATTTTATTTATCCACTCAAGATCTATTAGGTATTGTTTTCATCAGAGTAAAAATCAGAGAAATGGATTATGCAACCTACAAAGTGCATTATGTATGTAGGTATACCGACAAAATGTTTCTTACATCCTTACCTACTTATAAAAGCTCCATAGGTACCATGTATAAAGATACAATGTAATACTAGTAATCTGTATGGTATTTCACAGCTATCTATAAACCAATACTGTTAAAAGACTAGGACAATAATAACTACTTGAGCTACTTCGTTTTGACAAGAAATTGGACAAAACACCATTTCCATTTATTGAAGAAGAACATGCTAGACAGCAATGCAACACATTACTAGAATTGCTGCTGTCTTAACTGATGAATTTTTGTGTAATGAATTACTGCTGCACTCACTGTGTATACATATTCATATATATTCATCGAACCTGGCTCAATGATAACAACATTTTTCTTACAAGATTAGTGATTTACTAACAATAATTCCATACCATGTTTATCACATTATTTTGATTTCAGATACAATGTGATACTAGAATCTGTATGGTATTATGCAGCTATCTATAAATAATTACTGCAAAAAGACTATGGTACAGTAATAGAAGGTTTCATTAAGACTTGGGCTACTTCGCTATGACAAGAAATTTGGAGAAAAATACCATTTTGTGAAGAAAAAAGTGGTAGAAAACAATTGAACACATTCATACAGTAATTGTTGCTGTCATAAAGGATGAATTAACATGTTATGTACTGCTGCTGCACTGTATTAATCTTTATCGAACCTGGCTCAATAATCATTGAGACAGAATATAGGAGAGCCCAATTCCAATTCTGTAAATGTGTTAAAAGTTCCAGTGACTTTGGGAGATGTGTTTATGCCTACGAGAAGACTAAGTTGGAGAAATAATTAATTACTTACTCAGGTTCTTTTGGTTCAGTTTGAAATAAATAAATTAAGACATGACTGTTTTCTTGTGTTTACTCATTTGTGAAGGTTACAAAACCCAGTTCTCATCTTTATTAGTACATAAATAATTAATAATATTAATAAGTATAGTTAACTTAACATTTAAGATCTTATAAATCTTTTTAGGAGCAACTGAAGTCTACACACAATGATTATTTGTTTCATCTATCTACATACTTTAAACCTAATTACCAGCCAGTTTGAATATGAAATATGAACAGGGAACTGTAGTGATACCCGTAAGTTAGGCCTCAAATGCCTAAGCTAGGTGCCTATAATAGCTTAATAAGCGTTGATTAAATCTGAATATTTGACAGGTGAAAGGGCATCTGCACTCCCACATGTAATAATTCATGTTTGCATCATAATAGAAGAGCATAAGAAATGAATGAAAACTTTATGTTTAATAATAAACATGTAGCATCAATTGTACAAGATATATTTTATTATATATATTTATTATATTTTATTATTTATAGTTGTGAGCTTAGCCAAAACAAATTATATGGTAAATAACAGAAACAAAATACACTTTTAATAATTGTTTATTGTTATAATCACTGGTCTCAAAATTAGTAAACATAATAAATATTTAAGTGAAAATTTGTACACAAATAAAGTAAATATTGTAATTCTATTAGGTATCAATGTCTTCATAAACAGATACTCTTCTTCTACATAAGTCAAAGTAGGTACTTTGGCCGCTTCACTCACACTTTAGGTGGCCTCATTGTCAACCTTTCCCATATAGTACCCATACTGTAGTGTTCTGGACTAGGTAGGAGCACTGAAATCACAATCAATGAGATTAGGATCTTAGACACCCATATATACACAGGTTTGATCTGCAGCAACCAACTGTAGGTAAGTGAGAAGCTGGAACATCCATGCATGTGCCCTGTTGACATATTATTCCAATATGATGACATATTCATCTTTTACTATTTCAACTAGTATTATATGCTCTTTGATTTCAACTTCGGAAACGCTACATGCCTGTTGTAATTTTCCAAGTTATAAGAGAAAGTCTGCCATCTCATTTCACTAGTTCTGGTTTTTTATTTCTGCCCGAGTTGAGCTTTCATCTTGTTCTCAATAGAACTCAACTCTCAACAGAAAAGATAAGTCTGTCCTTCGTCCTCTAATTAGTGATATGAATTAGACTGCGCTGCTAGCATTACAAGTTGTCGCATATGATCCTGACGTAAAATATGAATCGAGTGGATTACAGCAGACATTTTACTTTCGTCAATGTTAAACGATGTGTTTATTGACTCACTTTTTCTTCCTCTCAATTCTAGCACCTTTTCTTTTTTACATTTCTTTGCAGAATTTGAAAACTCAACAAACCAAGAGATATTTGTATGCCGATAGAAAAGTTGTATACATAACTTCATATATAATTCAAAAAAATTGTTAAGGAAAACGTATACGTTCCGTTACAATTACTTCGTAGCTAAGCGTAAGGTACTAGTTTAGGTATATCACTTAAATTTCCTTGATATATTAAGGTATTTATAGCCTGCTACTAAGCTAGAATTCATTTGCGATTATTTATCCGAATTGTCGTTTAGGAATTATGTATTGTTTCATACTTTTTCTTTATTTGTTTTTTAACTTTAAGTACATGTAAAAAGTATGGATGAGTAAATAGGATCGTTTTGAATGAATAGTAACACTGCGGTCCTAATTGGCTATAATCGATATTAGCGCGATAAAAGTCGGTCCCTTTCACCGTGAGCGTGATTACGATGGCCCACGCTACGTCATCGATGACGTCTTAACTGCCGCCATATTGACGATTACATGAACCATGCTCTACACCATAATCGTCGTGAGCGTTCTGTCAAAAGTGACAGGTGTTTGTTTATTTCTACAATCTATTTACTGGTGTCCCTTCTATTTGATGTAAAAGTTGTAAAAGTCGGTCCATCCATTCCATTATTTCTTTTTAATCCACACACTACATAGTTAACCTTCACACTATGCACGATACTTTTATGATTTTTGTTTTTCGCGCGCAAATGGTTCGTTATTGCTACAACTTTGGTCCGAATTAACAACACGCTTACAGCGCCACGAGCTGTCAAAATCGCGATATTTATCTCGGACCAGCTTTGGTAGACGATAGCACTGTGAGCAAAATTATCGCAAAACGGACCACGGCATAATAAAAATGAATGAATAAAATATCTTATCTGTGGGAAAACTTGAGACTATGGTGATCCTTCGATAGTTCGGCGACCATAATACGGATGTTTCTCAGACCGAGTCTAAACCAAAAGTTTCCATAGATCGAGACTTAGTAAACTGAGGTTTAAACCTTCAACCATAATAAGACGCAGCGATGTTATACGTACCATAATTATGGTACACGTACCATTATACAGATGTCTGTACCATGTACCATGGAACATTCATTATGGTACGCAAATGTACCATAATTTCTCATTTATCATCAATACATAGAGACAGAAATAAATACAACAATTTTGAATACCTTATGCAGGATCATTGTTTTTACATCATTCCCGAATTCCAAATCACAATAAAATTTTTCATTGTAAGTATTAAATTCAACCCAAAATACTACTTTTGTGTCTGTTCATTATTGATAAGATATAATCTGTAGTTACAGCTTCAAAGCTACCACCTATTGCTAAAGTGAACGTTTGAAGCTAAATTTTGACCATAGATAATACAAAATATTTTCCGTAACCTCAGTTCGACCTCTATCGCGCAACCTAACGGGTCTCTCCTTTCGAAAATTAATAATTCGGGGTTCGTTGGAGTTGCTTCGCATAGTCTTCTCGGGCGATAACGCCAATTTATCGAAATACATGAACAAACATTCAAAATATAGTGAATCTTCTGACTCCCGGTGCAAAGTTGTGGTGTACTTCAGCAACAGCAAAACTGGATGCCTGTAATATAACGCCGCCTAGTTGGTTCCCAGGTAGACTAAGTATAAGAACAGGCCTTAGTACTATATCTTAGATTTACTGCCCTAGGACGGGCGTGTCTAAAGCCAACCACAAAGTAATATCTGGTGAATCCTCCCATACTTTTCGTATTAGATACCCCCTTGTTTCGACAATCAAATAAAAAATACAGTCCATATCATACAGTGTCAATATTGGTAGTAGGCAGTCAGGCATATTTAATTTTTAATATGCCTGAAAAATCAAAGTGATTACCGTAGACTGCTACTCACTCACTTATTTAAAGTTAGTTTACAAGTCCTGCCATTGTAGCAAATTGAATTACAAACAAGTTTGTTGGTATCAATTTTCCATGTAAAATTGAAAATAAACATGATTATGCAATGATAAGATATTACCTCCACCTCTTTTCGGGTATATATAGAAAAATATCGATCCGAAGAAAAAAATATGAGAACCAAATTAATAGAAAACTTAATTGCTAACAACTTTGTTTACTTACAACAAAGTTTCATGTAGGCAAAATGAAAATAAAAGAGTTGTTAGTCAAACAAATTCGCCCCCTCTTTTGGGTATAAATCAGAAAATATCGATCTTAGAAAAAAAATAAGAGTATCAAAATTGTAGGCAATCCAATTTTAAACAACTGTTGTGAAATCGTATTGATTTTATATTGTTTAACCATGTTCAATGTACAGTGTACTTCAGTACACGATAAATTCACTAAACTTAATTTGACCCTTTAAATAAAGATGGCGGATCGATTACCACGCACAATAAAATTTAGACTGCCAGAGACCTTTCCCATATAATTCCAAAGGAAAATTTATATTTATAATTTTTCCCAGGTCAAATCCTAATCGGACTGGGCTATCGTTGATAACACAGAATTAAGTTAAATGATGTGAAATAAAGTCCTGGTATACCACATACAGTGGTTGTTGTCCTAGACCAATATAGACCCTCAGAAAACCGTACCATAATTTTATCTAAAGTACCATAATTTTCAAGAGCCGATGTCATAATTCCTGAGTTGGCATCTAACATCCCTGATAAGACGGCGTCCGCCTTATTATGGTTGCAGGTTTAAACCAACTCTAGCGATAAACTCGACAATAAACCCGAAAACGTTATTAGCGTCACAGGTTTATTTCATAAACGAGACTATCTATAGCAATTTTGCCAAACCAGGGATCTGCGTAGTTTATCGGTGGTCTATATACGCCATTTTGGCCATAGACTAAAATACTTATATCCTACCTAGGAAAGTTTGACTGACATATAATTTTGTTCTGAATTGTTGTTTGTTTTCAAATATTGTCTCGCGAATACTGTGGTTGTTTTGTTAAGATTTCTTTATATCTTTGCCTTGAAAATGGATATTGATTTGCTCGACGACATGGATTTTACTGATTTGGACCTCACATCACAGGCATCACGGCGGCGCCGAAATATACTCCGGATTCGGTTCGATCCTTTTGAGGAACTCGACGAAAATGAGTTCCGTTATAAATATCGTTTCACAAAACGATACGCAAGAGCAATTGTGGATCTCATAAAAGATGACATCCTGCGTGAGCCCCGAGGTGCAACTATTTCACCACAAATTCAGGTGACTTGTGCGCTACGCAATTGGGCTCGTCATGAAGTAAGTATCTACATGTACTTAATAAACGAATAATTATAAAAAACGTAACGGGTAAACGATAATCATCTAGCTTTGTGTTGTAGATTCTACTGTTTCTGTGAAATAATGTCTCACGATGTATTAGACATTTTTATAATACTAGAGACTGCCCGCGTAGTAGTAGAGTAGAAGACTCGGCCTTCGGCCTCGCCATAACCTCGCATCTTTAACATTTTTAAAAATAATACGTAAATACATACATTATCTGATAAAAACACAGGTACTAAAATGTAGATGGTATAATAACATATGACACAATATCTACAAGAGGCTTTCAGTTTCTAAACTAGCAGAACCTGTACTATGGTAACCTGATAAATTATATACATACATATACACACCTAGACACAGGTCAAACAGACATTTACATCCACACAATTGTTTGGTCTTCCAAGGGATTGAACCTGGGACTAGTAGCTCAGAAGACTGGATTGCTACCAACTGTGACAACCGGCCATTTAATATAATATTAAGACTTTGAATGAAAATGGTACAAACGATGAAAAGTTTTAATATATTGATACTATTCTAATTTCAGCCATCTGTTAGTGTTATTTGCAAAAATGTTGCAGAGGCCCTTGCGAAGAGGTGCAATCAGTTTATAAAAATGCCTGCAACTCTAATGGAGCAAGAGACAGAGATGAGGAAGTTTCGCAGCATAGCAAACTTCCCAACTGTTGTGGGTGCAATTGACTGTACTCACGTTAAAATAAAAAAGAGCAATGCAGAAGGAGGCCAAGCATTTATTAACAGAAAGGGCTTTTCTTCTATTAATGTTCAGGCTGTCTGTAATGCAGACTTAAAAATTATGAACATAGTGGCAAGATGGCGTGGCAGTGCGCATGATTCTAGAATATTTAGAGAATGCCGGCTAAAGCAAAGATTTGAGGCTGGAGCTTTCAACGGAATACTTTTGGGTGATAGTGGGTATCCATGCACCCATTATCTTTTTACACCTATCCTCAACCCACAAACTCCACAAGAAGAGAGATATAATGCAGCTCAAATTCGCACCCGGAATACAATTGAACGTTGTTTTGGCTTGCTAAAACAACATTTTCGCTGTTTGTTAAGAGGAATGTTTGGGAACATTGAAACAATGAAAAAAACTATAGTTGCAGTGGCAATACTACACAATATTGCTATTGACATGAAGGAAGATCTTCCACCAGAGGAATATAATGATCCAGGAGCAGGCAGAGAGCTTGTGTACCACCGTATACCCAATACTGTTCGAGGAAATGTCCGAAGAAGGCAGTTTATTGAAACTCATTTTTAATTTATTTATCCATAATAGTCTTTTCCAAATAGGCTGTTTCAAAATGTTAGTTGTTTTAGTTTTTTTGTTTTCAATGTTTTCACTGCTACAAATTATGTATAAATACTCAACTATTGGTGAGATGTTATAATATAATATGTATATATATATTATATATATATGTTATATGTATAACTGTATTGATTGTATAATTTTAAGGTGTTCAATAAAGAGTATATCTATCTATTATATTTACTATTAAAATAAAGATAATAGATTATTCATGAATATACACTTTCAACAGTTACAGACCTGCTTTTGCTATGTGCATATGTATTAAAATGTTTAACTTAAAAAAACTGAAATAAAGTAATATTGGAACTTATTTATTTCCTACAGTCTTTAAAACAAAGGGCATTTAACCCTTTGCGTACCAGAGACGTAAATTTACGTTACGTACTTTTATACATTTTAAACAGTAATAAACCTTGATTTGTAAGGTGCATGCATTACAAATAAGTACTTAGAAACAAAGTAGCATATTTTAATCTTATTTATTGGACTCAAAGCCGTAACCCATATAATCATATTAATTGCCTACCTACTAAACAACAGTGGATAGGATTTGCTCTATTTAATATACCTACCCTTTAATTATTATTATGTTTTATTAAGAGTTACTTTTGTATTAGTAGAGAGAGTACCTATTTGTTTCCTTAAACATAATGAAAATGGAGTAAAAGAACAACATGTATATTGTATTATATTAAAGCTTTATTTTTTTTATTTCCAGTTGAAGTTTTTCTTTTTTCAATTTAAATAATTCCATTTTTATGGCATGCTCTTCTTTTAGCATAACCATATGGTCCTCTTTAAATTTAATACTGGCCCTTAATAATTTTTGCTTAAGCTCACTTTCTCTGTAATAACAAAAATAAAATATTAGGTACATTATTCAAGCTGTTACTATGAAAGAATAGATTAAATGAAATATGTACATACTGGTCATCTGTGTTTGGCCTTTGTTCCCTTTTTCTATTATTATTCCTTTCAGACTAAAAAAGTAATAGTTTAAATATTATAATATGAACATTTAAGCTTGAGAATAATAATTCATCACAAAAAAATGCTTCACAGCCATTATCTTACAAAAGAATTCTCTGGCCAAGCAGAACTGGGACCAGGAACAGTATTGATTGGACCGGATTCTTCAATCATCTGCAAAATAATGTAAATACAGTTCGACTAGATGAGAAACAATGGGCAGAAAACTTGGCTTTAGTTAAAAGCTTCATCGCTTCCATGCCAAATTAATCTCATCATCACACAATTTATAATTATTGTATAACTGTCACTACTAAATTGAACGGATCTCTTTTATATTTAGTGTCGGGATACTGTGAACCATGAGAAATCACCTACAAGGTACTTTTTATTATCATCATCATCAATTGTTCATGTGGGTGTAGCCACTGAGCAAAGTTTGTAAAATTTGTTTTTGTATATAATTATGATCCGCTATAAGTTTTAAAAATAATTATAATCTTACAGAAACTTCGAGCTCAGGAGCAGACTGAAGTGAACCCTGAAATAGAAGTTAAAATTCATTATTCGTTTTATTTTACATTGTTACTTTAAGTACCTATACTACATAATAATATGTACTATTTACATGCACACCATCGCTGTCTAACTCATTTAGGTCGACTGTGAAGTCTTGAGGCACAATGGCCATTATGGCCTGATCTTCTTCTGATGGTGATGGTGGTTTTTTACCACCACCAGTTTGGCATGATGAGAGACGATGGGATAAGTTGGCTTTAGCTGCAAGCTTCATCCGTTTCCAAGCCAACTTAACTTCAACATCGCCTCTATTTCTGCCCGTTATTTCGTTTAACCTGAATAAATATAGGGTCGATTAAGTATCTGCACGCCCATGGGAATCACACATTTATCTAAAAAGGAAAATAAACTGTCCATCCATTATCTTTTCACCACTAAACCAATGCTTGAATGTTATAGAAATTAGGTATGGAGATATCTTGGATCCTTGAAAAGGACATAGGTAGGGTGCTTTCTAGGAAAAAAGGCATTGTAAGTACAAAATCAAAAGGACTTGATGGAAATAATAATACTTCAAAAGGTAGGTATACCGTTTCGAAATGTTTATCCACTCGATCTGTTTTTTTCTATTATTCCCTGTCGAGTTGTTTTTATTTGCAATTATGTGTATAGACTGCGCTACAAGTTGTCGCAAAATTCCCTGCCGATAAAAAAAGAATTGAGTAGATTACAATTTTACTTTCACATAAGTACCTATTTCATACGATGTGGTAATTGACCCTCACTTTTTCCTCTTCTCCCTAATTATCACGCCTTTTCTTTCTAGATTCCATTACAGAGTTTTTAGTAATCAATGAACTTGTTTAGCAACCCAGGAGATTAATCACATAGAAAAGTTGTTTAAATTTTAACGCGAATTTCAATGTGAAAAAATACGTTCCGTTACATTTACTACCTACCGAGTTTACATCACTTATATTTTATGTTATTTATACTCAGTTAGATTTTTTAAAGCTAGAAGTTGTTTACGATTGTACAACCAAATTGTCTTTTAATAATAAAATATTGTTTATTAGTTTTTATGTACATATACCTACTTACACGTAACAAGTACGGATGAGTAGAATGGATCGTTTTAATGAAGAGTGAAGAAAAAGAATGAATGAATATCTTATCTGTGGTTAAAGTTGATTAGAACCCGGGATTATCTAGTCCTTCGATAGTTCGGCGACCATAATACAGATGGATTATTAATAGCACCCACTTGGTGCGAGGTGGAACGTCAAATCGTAAACACGCGAATTTTATGGTATTTTGGTAAAATTTTTATTTTAGTTAATTAATCTCACCAGAATAGGTTTTTGTGTTCCATTTCATTAGTTTATAGACATCACTTGTTAGTAGGTTCATTTCATTAGCGTTTTTAGTATATTGTTGCGTGATGAATGATCCCCCTGATCCTGGTGGAGGCATGGACTTTGTCCAGCCGCCTTCCCCTGCGGCGTTTACATCAATTTCATCATCTGTTGACGAAAAGGCTTTTGAAATAGTCAACAGAAAACGACGATCGGAAAACCGTAACGTGACTAAAGATCCCCGTAGTGACCGTTCACGATCACGTACAAAATCAATGGTTCACGATGAAACAACGTGTAAATTTACAGATGCGTCTGACGTTGTTCTCCAGGGTGGACAATGTACCCCTCCCAACTCCTTCTCCCCTAGTTCATCTAGCCCCCTTCCTAGCGGACCCCCTGCAGCTTCACAGAAAACTTCATTTACACCTATCGGTCGGCAATTATACGACTCAACAGATCGTGGCCCTTTTACGGTCCATGTTCAGAGGGAAGAGACTTCACCTACCGCTGGGACATCCCTTCACCCGGTGACATTTGGGAGATTCCTCTTTAGCCGCGCCCTGGAATTTCAAGGAATCATCGATGGCTCAATAAAGAATGTTGGTCGCAATCGTATAGCTCTAAACTTTCATTCCGCCATTTCAGCCAATAATTTCATCCAGTCCCCTTCATTGCCAAACAACAAACTCAGAGCTTTCATTCCGTCGTTTAATATTACTCGGATGGGTATAATTCGCGGAATCCCAGTGGATATGACTCCAGAGGATGTTATGAACGAGATGAAAGTTCCTGAAGAGTGTGGTCCAATTTTAAAAGTTCGCCGGCTCAATTTTAAAGTTTCCATTGACGGAGTTGTGACGTGGAAACCGTCGCAAACAGTGGTTTTGACTTTTGATGGTCAAATTTTGCCCTCTAGAGTTTATCTATGTTACAACTCTTTCCCTGTTGCGGCTTATGCCTTCCCGACTATTCAGTGCTTCCATTGCTGTAGATACGGACACACCATGACGCAGTGTCGGTCAAAACCTGCTTGTTTTAAATGCGGTTCTAACCACTTAGGAAAGTCATGCAACGTGGATGAAGTTGATGCGAAATGTTTGTGGTGTAGTGGCAATCACTTTGCTAATAGCAAGTACTGCCCTGAAATGCAAAGGCAAAATAACATTAAATCCCGTATGTCAGAATTATCAATTTCATATGCTGAAGCATCTCAGTTTTTCCCTGCATATAAAAAGTCCTTTGCTGAAGTTACTTCCACCTCTGTTGCAGCTCCTTTACCTAGTCCATCCAGGAATTTAACTACTGAACCGTCCAAAGTTCATTACAGGGGAGGAAGAAAATCTATGAAATCCCATATATTGCCTTCATCTAGTGTTGGTTATGATCGTGAAGCGCACATGAGCATCATTCGAGAAGAATCCTCTGGAGCATCGCAAAACGGTTGTGCTTTATTAAATCCTCTGGCCCAAAAAAATGAGACTCCTTCTGTTCAAGCTATAATAGCTGAACTCCTGCAGCTCTTGAATCTATTATCCTCTTTCATGTCTAATTCCTCCTCTTCAAATAATTCACCGTCCAACGCTGCCTTCAACTTAAATTCACTTATTTCCCTACTTCAAAATGGGTCCCTTTGACAGGATTCTTCAATGGAATTGTCATAGTATTTGCAACAAAAAGTCTGATTTGATATTTCTAATAAATAAACATGAACCAAGCGTCTTGGCCGTCTCGGAGACTTGGCTTAGACCTGATTCCTTTTTTAGGTTGTCAGGCTATGTTGACGTTCGAAGTGACCGCCAGGATGGCTTTGGTGGTGTTGCACTATTTATTAAAAATAATATTAACTTTTCAAGTATTTCTATCCCTTTTCATAATTATGGCTTTGATGCTGTTGCTGCACGCATCAACGATTTTACAATTGTCTCCATATACATTCCTCATCCTTCTAAATCTATTATTCGAAATTTAAGTTCAGTAATTATGACTCTTCCTAAGCCCCTTCTTATTCTAGGTGATTTGAATTGTCATCATACACACATACGTACATGGGGGTGCGGTTTGTCGGATGCTAATGGTGTTTTTTTATTAGATTCATTAGATAGTCTTAATCTCTGCATCCTTAACGATGGCTCCGCTACGAGAAGAACTCGTCCTAATGAGTTTACTAGTGCAGTGGATCTTTCTTTATGCTCTCCTGAGCTCGCGTCACTAATGTCTTGGTGTGTTCTCCCGTCTACTCATGGTAGTGACCATTTCCCAATTCTTTTACGAATCTTGCAAAAACATTCCCGTCCTGCTTCAATTAATTCTCCGCTTCTTAAATATATAATTGACAATAACAGTTCGAGCTGGGATGTGTTCAATGATCGTACTGATTCCAAAGCCTTAACTTTACCTCTTATAAATTCCTCTAACATTATTACCTGTTCTGAGATGTTAGTACGATCTCTAGTAGAATGTGCTGATTTGACTTTCCCGGTTAAGAAATCTCATCCAGACAAAGTTCCTTCTTCTCCATGGTGGGATAAGGATTGCTCTGAAGCCGTTAGATCACGTAATGATGCAGAAGCTATCTTTTGTCTGTCTATGACCCGTGATAATTTTATTGAATTGAATAAAATGATCGCAAAATCCAAGCGTCTCTTTCATGATAAAAAACGTAATGGTTGGAAGTCATTTTGCTCCAGCATAGGCCCCAATACTCCTTCATCTCTTATCTGGAAGAAAATACATAGGTATCGTCGGTCTCAATGTGTTCCTTATCGTAGTTGTTGCCCTTCCCAAGTTTGGGCTGATGAATTTATGGACAAATTGGCCCCTCATTATTGTCCCCATCATTCAGAATTACCATCTCTTTCTAATCCCTTTTCTAATGATCCCCTTTTTTTTTTTTTTTTTTTTTTACGCAGAGGAAGATTTTATATCCTGATCACCAGCCCAAGGGGTAGAGCTGGTGCGCGTGTGGGAGTCTCCACCAGAAGGGCAGAATACCCACCAAACCTCTGCGGTGTTCCATCGTCATCGACTGTTGGCGGGAACCGTGGGACCATTCGTATTCACCACAACCCCCACCGACGTCGCTGCCCGCCTACGCAGGCCCAGCCTCTGGGGAGGGTGTAAAAAGCCCTCCCCATTACCACCTCGTGGGATGCCCCGGAACACGTGGGCCATCCACACCATGTGAGGACCTAACCCTAATTGGGGGCACCGGCTGTCCCCACAGCCGATACCACAGGTTCTCTGAGCGGAGACGGAGTGCGAGCCCGATCGGCTCGCCTCCGTGTCCGCGCTCTCCGGAGCGGGAGAGAGACGGGATCTATCTCCCTCTCTCGCTCCTCGGCCTCTCTCTGCAACATCACGACCTCGCAGAAAGAGACCATCGCCTCCCATGACCTCTCGTCGTCGACCATCTTTGTTAAGATGGTTGACAAGGAGAGGTCCGCCCCCACGACTGCAACCAGGGAGTGCCGCGCCTCGACAGCCCCTGGGCAAACTTCCAGCACGTGCTGCGCGGTTTCTTCCGCGCAGCCGCACTGGTGGCACACAGGGGTCGCCTCCCTCCGGACAACGTTGCACAAGTACCTCCCGAAGCACCCGTGCCCCGAGAGGACCTGAGTCATCCGGAAGGTAAGAGACCCATGCCCTCGATGGACCCATTCCTTGAGGATGGGCCGGACCGCTTCCAGGAACCGAGTTGCTCCGGCTCCCCTCCGTGGACCTACGCCTAAGCGTCTGTTCCAAGATGCCAAAGCGGCCTCGTTGGCATCCGTTCGCCACTGGCCATACTCCTGAGGGGCAGGGCGGAGACCCTCCTGTCGCGCCCACGTTTTGCGCCAAAAGACCGAGGACAGAACCTCGGCCTCTAGATCCCATGGAAGGGATCCGGCTAGAACGCAGGCCACCTCGTGTGAGAGTGTGCGATAGCCCCTGCACACTCTCACGGCCATGGCCCTCTGGGCTTTATGTAGCAGGGCGGTCTCCTGGGAGTTGAGGGACCCTGCCCATATGGGAGCACCGTAGAGGGCCATAGAGCGCACCACCGCCATGTAAAGGTGGCGGCAGCTACCTCCTCCTCCACCAAGATTCGGGAGCAAGCGGCCCAGTGCAGCAGCTGTACCCACGAGTCTGGGAGACAGCTGCTGAAGATGGGCCCTGAATCTCCATCTGCTGTCAAGCACAACGCCAAGATATCTCAGCGTTGACTTGACAGCGATAGAGGTCCCCCCAACAATTATATTGCAGCCTGCGGGTGGTGCCCTCCGACGACCAGGAAAACAGATGGCCTCGGATTTGTGAAGCGCCACCCTCAGGCCCAATTGCCGGATCCGGGCCACCACCCCCGCCACACCCGCGGCAGTGACTAGGATGGACGCCTCTCGGATTGTCTTCCCTCGGGCGGTAACCAGGGTGTCGTCGGCGTAGCAGATGACGTTGACGCCATCCAGGTTAACGCCCCGCAGCACCCAATCATACCCAACGTTCCACAGGAGTGGTCCAAGAACAGACCCCTGTGGAACGCCGCGAGTCACTGGGCTTCGGCCTCCGCCGTGACTTGTCGCGTAGACCACCTCTCTTGCTGAGAGGTAGTCCCTGAGGATACGGCGGAGGTACTGGGGTACCTCGTGATGCTCCAGCGCCCTCAAAATCGTGTTCCACGGCAGGCTATTGAAGGCGTTTGCGATGTCCAGCGACACCGCAAACATGACCTCGCCGTTGGAACACGCCACCTCGGAGAGATCGTGGACGCGGGATATTGCATCCAGCGTCGAGCGACCTCTCCGGAACCCAAACTGATTGTGGGCCAGATCTGGGCCAGTGTTTGTGAGGTGCCTGACGAGGCGGGCAGCGACCACACGCTCTAGGAGCTTGCCAGCCTCGTCAAGCAGTACGATAGGGCGATATCCGGCGGGTTCATCCGCAGGACGCCCCTCCTTTCGCAGGAGTACGAGCCGACCTCCCTTCCACCTCGTAGGGAACTTCCCCTCCCGCATGCAGCGGTCGAAGAGGGCTCGTACGCGGGACCCCAGAGCATCCTGGGCGAGGGCCCACACACGGCCGGGAATACCATCTGGTCCCGGCGCCGTGTTTTTTGCTCGCATCTTGAGGAAGGCCGCAGCCAGCTCTCCCTCGGAGGTGCCAGGTACGTCTTCTTCTTCTGCTCCCACTCTTGGAGCCACTGCCGCGGTGGTACGCGAAAACTCCAACCCTGAGCCACGAGGAAACAGTCCCTCGATCACGCGCTGGAGCACCGGAGGCTGCATCGTGCTGGTGATGGGGGGAGCCCAAGGGCGGAGCCTTTGCCTCGCCAACCTGTACGGCCTTCCCCATGGGTCCCGATCAAGAGACTCCAGCAATTGACGCCAGGCCTCCGCCTTGGCCTCGCTGACGGCCACGCGGAGGGCTTTGGACGCCTCTCTGTAGGCCGCATAGAGGGCGTCTGATTCGGCTGTCTCCCGGCGCCTTCTTCTCCGGTAGCACTGGTAGCGTCGGCGCCTGGCCACGCATCTACGGCGGAGCTCGGCAATCTGCTCCGACCACCAGTATACCTGGCGCCTGCACTGTGGGGCTCTGGCACGGGGCATAGAGGCATCGCACACGTGTGAAATCGCATCGCACAGCCGCCCAGCCTCCGTGTCCAGGTCAGCTGGCTCCGAGGGGGAGGCGTTCCATGCCTGCACAATGCACGCCTCTTGCAGAAGCTCTACGTCTAGGCAGTTCAGCACCCACCTGGGACCGATCACCAACGGCACCCGAACGTCAGGGTACACCATAGAAGGAGAGGAGACGCTGAATCGAATGTAGCGGTGATCGGACAGTGTCTCCTCGTCCACAAGCACCTCCCAGTCCCGAACACGTACTGCGAGATCAGGCGTGGCGAAGGTCACATCGACCACCGAACCGCCCGACCGTCGCACGCACGTGTTCGTCGACCCACGGTTGAGGACACATAAACCTGTCTCCGCCATCCATTCGACTACGGCCTCACCCCTAGCACTTGTCCTCGGAGACCCCCACGCCGTTGATTTGGCGTTGAGGTCCCCGAGAACAATGACGGGTTGAGGCCGGCTCTGGCCGACCAGGGTCCCCACCTCTCCAAGAAGAGTCTCCAGTTCATGCAGGGGCCTGTTGGGAGAGTGGTACACCCCAACGATAATTGCCTCGCCGACCCGGGTTGCCACGAAGCCCCTGCCCCTCACGACTCCATCAAGGGGAGGGGACTGGGTAGGAGACTGGGTAGTGATCGCAACTAAACCGTCAAGATCCCCAACCCAGTCTGATCTGGATGGGACCCGATAAGGCTCGGCGACCACGGCCACGCTTATCAACCGTTCCGCCATGCTCTGGAGTAAGAGGTCCTGTGCTCTAGCGGAGTGGTTTATGTTCGCCTGGAGGAAAGTCAGGGCCATACTAACTTTCCTCCATGAGATCCACCTGCACTGCTTCAGTGGTAGACGGCTGCGACTTTGCCCTAGCCTTAGTCGCAGCTTTTCTCTTTCTCGCCCCTGTTTTGGTCGGGGGCTTGGCGCATGCCTTGCCCCCGGAGAGGTGATCCGCTGGCTTTCCCGCTGCTGCACATAGAGTGCAGTGCGGGGCAGCGGAGCAATCGTTAGCCTTGTGGCCCTTTTTCCCGCAGCGATAGCACTCTTCGCTGCGGTCAACCTCAGACTTGCACTGGGCCTTAACATGGCCCATTGCAAGGCAGCGGTAGCAGCGGCGGGGTCGGACTTCTAGCACCTGAACTCGCGCTGCCACCCAGCCCACAAGAAGCCGGCCACCATTCGCCCTGATCTTTATGGCAGCGGTCATAGGGCATCGCGCAAATGCGACACCCATTCCCGCCGCTCCCCGCCTGATCTCGCCTGCTTTAACAGCCGATGGTTCGCAGCCACCCGCCTTAGCAATAGCCTCCAATAGTTCTGAGGGGGCAATTGAATCATCAAGGCCGCTCACCCGCAGGTCCGTAGTGACGGTTGGCCTTGAGACCCGGACGTCTTCCGCCCCCTCGAAAACTTCCTTGAGCTTTGCAGCTAGGGAGTCTGCTTTTGCGCTCTTGTCGGCACCTGGGACCTCAAGTATGCGTGCCCCGGTTGCTGCAGTCCTTATTTTTAGGGGCGGCATTTCAAGGGCCCCTAGGTCTATGCGGCTTTTGGCCTCGGCAAGTATCTTGGCATAAGTAAGGCCTTTTGCCTCCGCCCCCGGGAGTAGCGTGATAGTTACAGCTGCAGTGCGTGGGGGGCGGAGTTTCGTCACTTTTGTTTTCGTGGGCTTCTGGGGCCGTACCTGCGAAACCGGCTTCTGAGGCGTTGTCTTCGACCGTACCTCTCTCTGCACTTTCCTTGCTCCCCGCCTAACCACCTCAATCCACGGTTGGTGTAGGGGCATTGGGGATGGAGGGCGCTCAGCCGGCTTAGCTGCGATAACCTCAACGGCTGCGCTAACCTCAACGGCTGCAGTCTTTTTCCCTTGGCCTCGCTTGCCTTTGCGCTGCTTGGCCTTAGGCTCCGGGACCCGTGGAGGAGAAGGCACACGGGAAGTATCCTCTCCCTGGCTTGCCATCCTCTCTTCCCTACGTCTATCAGCGGCCAGTGGAGGCCGGAGGCGCTTTTCAGGAAGCAACCGTTCTTCCAGACCCTCGAAGCGAGCATTAATCATGGTGCCTACCTGCACCATGACCGTTCGCATCACATCTTCGAGGGTAGGCTCCCGGACCGAATTTGCGGCAGGGACGGGGTCTAAGGCCAGAACTGGTTGCGCACGCGCTGCCCGTAGTTCTTCCACCTCCTTCCGCAGTAACTCCATCTCACTTGAGAGGCGCGCATTGGCCGTCTCTAGGCGGGCCATCTCCTCGGGCACTGTACGCGCCCGCATTTCAGCCATTGAAACCTTAATGGTCTCAGCCGCTTCCCTTAGATACCTGACGTATGTCCCTTTCAGGTTGGAGGATGTCTTGGCGACCTTCTCAATAGTCGCCAAGGAGTCCTGCACTAACCCCTCCAGGGCCGCAGTCCCTTTTCCCTCCTTTACCGATTGGGCAGCTGCCACTTTTGGGGATTTGAGGAAGAAGGCAGCCGTGGCTTCTCTCTTCTTTCGCACCTCTTCCTCAAGCGCTGTTTCGGCTTCGAGCCGCATCTCCTTGGCCTTGGCCGCTTTCAAGTCAGCCTTGGCTTTCGCCAGGCCGATGAAATGACCAGTGGTAGGTGGTCGGCCACTCGTAAGATATGACAGGGCCACCTTGGGCGATGTCACATCGTCGTCCCCGGTGTCATCGCTATCCCTGCGACGCTTACGCCAGAGACCACCCGATGACGCTCGGGATGTCGCCGTATCCAAACTTACTTCCGATTCAGACGCTGTCAGGTCCAGCAACTTTGACCCTACCCATAGGCTGTCGTCGCCGGCCACCTGCTCCGAGCTTACGCTACGTACCATTCCGGTCCGGTGCGTCGCTTCGAAACTGGTGCTTCGCGCAACTTGTCCCGTCCAGTTGTATCTATCCAGGCTTGCGCTACGCGCTTCCTTTCTGACACGTTCATCAATACTCGCGCAACGGGTTAAGACCACGTGCGCCTCACTCGTCAATAGCACTTCATGTGCATCGGTGTCCATCTTCTTGCCAGGTTCGTCATGGTTATCGTTTCCGGAGTCAATATTAACAAAGCCAGTTTCGTCTTTGGTTTGAGGGCCGAGGCCCTCGTGGCGGATGTTGCCCCCCCCAGATACGGTGGGGCAGAGTGCCGGAGCACTGAGGGATTGTGTAGCATAGCTATTGCCCTCCTGGGGAATATTATCATTCGCCGTGTAGTTCATTTTTTTTTGTTTTCCTTTTTTGAAGGGGGTTCGGTCCCCCTGTGTGTGGTGGTCTATCGGCCGAGACGACCATGCTGGGGTCCACGAGCCCGGAGGTATGGCGCAAAAGCGACTACACACCACAGAACTCGTAGCCCCCAGCAACCCCATCGCCGACCACCGAAACTTAAGGAGACATTAACAACACACACACAACACATAACACAAAACATAGACACGGAACAAACAGAAATCAGTACATAACACACGAGACAAAAGCCTCCACGTAGATAAAAGCTCCAGGTGGATGCTCCCGTCTCGTCGCCCGGACAACGCGTCGGACCCGTCCCCGCGTTCCAAGAACCTCTTCGCAGAGGCTCTCTTCACGCCGTCTTGACATAAATGTCAAGACCCACCGTGGCGGAATTCAAGCTGAGTCCTACCTGCCCCATCCACTGTGCCCTATGCTAATTTCATAGGGACACGCGGAGGAGCTCACCGTGCCAGATCTTTCGCCAACGGCCAACAAGATCCCGCGAGGGGAAGTTGTTGACCGTTGCCCAGGATGCACCGTCCCGAAATACTGCTACTCCCCCGGGATAAACCGTATCCAAGGGGCCCAGCAGCACTCGGGCACACGAGGAGGTAATCTGGCCTAGCACCCCTTCTAATGATCCCCTCGATCAACCGTTTACACTTAATGAGTTGAAAAACATTTTGAAATCCGTTAAAGATTCTGCTCCGGGTATTGACGGCATACCATATTCCTTTGTTTCTAAAGCTAATGTTCGCCTTCAGAACTATTATTTAACTTTGGTTAACACAATTTTTGCAACCGGATTTGTTCCAGTTTCTTGGAAGTCTCAATATATTATTCCTATTCCGAAACCTAATAAAGATCCGTTGGACCCTAACTCTTACCGTCCTATCGCTCTCTCTTCAGTCTTGACTAAAATTGCGGAGCATTTGATTAAGAACCGCCTTGAGTGGTTTCTTGAGAGCAATGAATTACTCGCTAAGTCTCAATACGGTTTTAGAAAAGGCAAGAGCACTATGGACAGCCTTGCCATTTTTACGACTGACATACGACTTTCATTTACGCGCAATGAATCTATTATAGCAGCTTTCCTAGATATTTCCGCAGCCTATGATAGTGTCCAACTTCCCCTTCTTAAAAATAAACTAAATCGATTGAGAATTCCAGCTAAATTAGGCAATTTTATTATGAATCTTCTTTCAGAGAGATATGTATATCTCCGTTGCAGTGATTCTTCTATTACTTCTAATAGGGTCATTTGGCGGGGCTTACCGCAGGGCTCTGTCCTAAGTCCACTTCTATATAATGTATACACGTATGATCTGGAATCCTCTGTTGGTCTAAGTCGTATCCTTCAATACGCTGATGACATACTTGTCTACAGCTCTCATCACAAAATTGATGTGGCTAGTAAGTGTATTTCCCATTCCCTTGAATGTTTAAATGACTGGCTTCAAAAAAATGGTCTAGATTTATCTCCTACAAAGAGTAATATCGTTCTGTTTTCTCGTAAAAGAAATCCTCCTGATTTAAATATCTCTATTAGTGAGTGCAGAATTCCAGTAAAGGAGTCGGTTAAATTTTTAGGTCTCTGGTTTGACAGTAAACTATGTGGTCGTCAGCATTGTGAATACATTTCAAATAAGTGTGAGAGGAATATTAACATATTACGGTGTTTGTCTGGGGTGTGGTGGGGTGCCCACCCTTTTAATCTTAAATTACTATATAATGCCATTATACGTAGTGTCTTGGATTATGGTTCCTTCTTGCTGGAACCTGCACGTAAGCAAGATCTTACCAAACTTGATCTAATTCAATCCAAATCACTCCGGATTATTACTGGTGCTATGAAATCATCTCCAATTAACGCTCTTCAGGTGGAGTGTGTGGACCCTCCTCTTCATCTTCGTCGTCAATTCCTAGCTAATAGATTCTTCTTCCGTTCTATTCATTTCTCTAATCACCCTCTCATTCCTAAACTCCAACTTCTCAAACAATATGTTTACACTTCCCGTTTTTGGACTTTTAAAAAACATCCGCTTCTTTTGAAAAGTTATTCAAACTTTAAATTGCTTAAGAATCCCACGTATCGGTCTACTAAACTATCGATTTATAATATTAATTACTTTGTTATAATATCGCAGCCGGAAATAATTTTGGACTTTGGTATCTGTAAGGGGGACCTCTACGCTGATAAGTATTTTCAAGAGCTCTTGCTCAGGAATTGGCGTGGATGGCATACCATTTTTACGGATGCCTCAAAATTGTCTCAGGTTGGATGTGTTGGTTGTGGTGTATTTCACTCCCAGTTTGATATTGTTCAAAAGATAAAATGCCCTCCTGAGTCCTCTGTTTTTACAGGTGAATGTCTAGCAATTCTTGAGGCGGTAAAATATATCCTTCTCTTCAAACTTCGTCAGACCATAATTTTTTCAGATTCTCGTAGCTCGCTTCAATCCCTTCTGTCTAACCCTTTTCACTCTAAATTTCACCCCATTGTTCTCGAAATTAAAAAATCTTTATCTGATTGTATTGATAAAGGACTAGAAGTGGTTCTTGCTTGGATACCAGGACACCTTGGTCTTTCTGGTAATGAACGTGCTGATAAAGCGGCCAAAGAAGCGGTTTCTTGTGGTGATAAGGTCCCGTTTATTAATTATAGCGTTGACCTTATCTGCCTCCCTAAAAGTTTTCTTTATAAGTCATGGTCTACATACTGGAGAACAACTAGCTTATCCAAAGGTTCTGGTTTTGCTAAGATCCAACCAGAAATACCAAGTAAACCTTGGTTTTCGCGGTGGTACTTCGGTAAGATTTATACGTCGACCTTAATTCGCATGAGGCTTGGTCATTGTTGCTCACCTTCACATTTAAAAAAGATTCATGTGAAAGATTCCTCTATATGTGAATGTGGCCTGGATGAGGGGGATCTCAATCATATATTCTTCTCCTGTCCATTGTATGATAATGTTTTTTTCTACAATTCTCTCATATCATTAAAAGTCTCATTTCCGACCCATATTCCTGAACTTTTATCATCTACTAATATTGATATATATAAAGTTTTCGTTCACTTTCTCACTACCAATAACATTCGTTTATAACTTTGTACATATTTATTTGTTTTTAATGTTGTTTGTTTATGTTCGAATAAGTTTTCTTTAAGTTATTATTCTTTTTTATTGTTATATGTGTATATTTTCATTTTTTCATACAAAATAAGCCTATTCTGGTTCATAGTTTGCTCAAATTCGTTTTAGGATGTTTTTTGTTTTTTTTTGACGTGAAACTGGCACAAATGTCATGTTGACAATTGCCACAAAAAAAAAAAAAATAATAATAATAATACAGATGTTTCTCAGACCGAGTCTAAACCAAAAGTTTCCATAGATCGAGACTTAGTAAACTGAGGTTTAAACCTTCAACCATAATAAGACGGCGTGTGTTTAGGATTGTCAGAGTTGTGGCAAAGAGTTCTGGTGCTTTGACGATTAATTTTGAAAAATCTTTTTGCTGTATTTAGTGTAGGTATAATACTAGTGTGTTTGTATGTAGATAGAATATTTGACTAGCGTAGTACGTGTATTTTACATCAATGGTAAGTTTTTGAACTAAATTTGTATAATATAGTGTTCATTTGTTTTATTCAATTGTTTTTCATAAAATTCGATGAAAACATACGATGGGGGCGGCAGGCCCCCTGATATAAACCGGTGTACTGAATTCAACGACGATAGGCGTGATTTTGTCCCTCACCAGCTGAGTTTGTCTCCATTGCTTCTGATTCTTCAGATGTTGTGGAACAAAATCGGCACGGCGATACCGTTAAACGGAAAAAGTCAAGCAAAATACATAAATATAACAAAGAAAAAAAACATTCCCAGGCCTAGTTATCCTATTAGGCCAAACATGCCCATCATCAAAGTGCATCACTGTTTCACAGTTAACTGATAGTCAAATGACCGATTCGCTTGCTACTCCTTCAGCAACCATTTTGCAAACTCCATCAATCCCAGTTTATGCCCCCTCTGGTAGGCAGGTATACAAGTCTTCCGATAAAGGACCTTTTACAGTGCATGCTCAAAAAGTTGAGCCTTCTTTCACTTCAGGTACTCCCTTGCAACCAATTAACTTTGGGCACTTTCTTAGTAAGAACAAGATACAAAATATTGTTGAAGGAAGTTTCAGTAGAATATGAAGTAACAGAGTATCACTGTCATTCAGTGATGCAAACTCTGCCAACATTTTCATTGCAAATGTAAAATTTGCAATAAAGAATGATTTTAAGGCGTTTATCCCTTATATCATTTAGCACAGTCCATTTGGGTCTTGTCAAGGGGATCCTCACTGAATGGTCCGAAGAAGAGGTACTGGATAACATTTGTGTCCCTCTTGATGACTGCCCCATACTAAAAATATGGTGCTTAAACTACAAAGTAGTAATTGATGGTGCCCCGGTGTATAAGCCATCATCTACTAATATTGATATACATATATAAAGTATTTGTTCACTTTCTCACTATCAATAACAATCGTTTATAATTTTGTACATATTTATTTGTTTTAATGTTGTTTGTTTATGTTCGAACAAGTTTTGTTTAAGTTATTATTGTTTCTTATTGATATGTGTTTAGCTGCTGTATTTTACCACTAATTGTTTTGGGGTTTTTGTTTATCTACTTTAAGCTTGTGTTTTGCTTTCTTGTAATTTACACAGTCTTCAGAGTGGTGTTAATGGCTCCATTAACCCGTCCGCATCAGGACAAAAAATAACAATAGATTTATGAATGAAACTTGCCTCTAATGGGTCTTGCTGATTCGGACAGATTAAAGAGCTAGGCACCCCTTTTTCTGAGTATGCCTAGCTTACGATTGCACCATCTGTATTTTCTATGCAATATCATGCTGGTTTCAGTTTTTACAGGACATGAATCCTCGTACCTATAAGAATGCTAGTTAAAGAGCTGACAGCCTTCTCGATCTCTGAAGGTGTAAGCTCAGTAGAAGCGCCTATTTGCAATACTTTGTTCAGTGCCTTGTTTAAACTTGTCCTAAATATATACTGGTCAGTTTTTATTGGGTTTCTGTAAGTTCTTGACTCTAGCTTTACAGTTTTTAGTGTGAGTCGAATCCTCCTGTGATCTGAGCAGGAAATTTCATCGGTTGCCAGTCACTTATAATCTCCGCGATTCCCATAGTATGTTAAGGCGTTATTTGCGTCTATTACCAACCGACCAACCACGCTGTCCACCTAGTTGGACGGTTGGTATATATATTTCTTAACTGACAAACTATCCTAGTATGTTCGTTAGTAATCTACATTTTTATTCCTAACCGACCAACTGTACCAACCGACAAACTATGCTGTCCACCTAGTTAGACAGATAACAATTATTTGTCTTAACCGACAACCTATCTAGTTTGTTTGTTAGTAATATACATTTTTAATCCTAACCGACAAACTATTTCAGGATGAATTAATGGTATGTTGGTTGATAAACTTCTATTACCAACTGACAAACCATTATAGTTTAGGAGTCCCCAAACGTTTTACTCCTCTGCACTAGTGCAGTTTATGTATAAGAAAAAAAGTCTGCCATCAATGTAGTAATTAGGTATTTATTTAACTTTGTGTAAAAAATGACCCACACAAATCTCACCATTTAAAAGTTGATTTTGGCATCTTAATATGTATGCATCATTTTTGATATCCGATACATGTCTGTTAGTCGGTGCTGTATTACATACAACAAAAAAATCTCTTGCCAACCTCTAGCCAGTGAACTAAAACAGTGTATTTGTGGATATTACAATATTTCAACACAGCAGGATATAGGCACATCAGCATCATGCTGCTCGCCTATAACCAAATAAATAAATAGATAAGTATTATTATTAATTTGCTTGCTGCATACATTATAAAATGCCGTATCCTTTTGCAAAAAATTTAGTAATTGAATGATGTTCACTTTTTTCTTTCCTAAATTATAATATTAGCTTAAAATTCTAGCCCTCAAGGAAGTTAGTCATTCGGTGACGTTCACCAAAGACGTCCAAATATTGATAAACTCCTCGTTTCGAAGCCAATAACTTTCAAAATAACTAAAGAATTTATCTGAGCGGTTTTCGTCTTCTAATTCCACTGATTCTCTTCTAATATAGTCCCAGCCATCCAGTATTTTATTGTCGGGCAGCAAAGGTAGCACTGCACACAGAGCAATAATTCGTCGATTAAGCTTTCCCGATGTAAGGCCTAATTCTTTAGCTTTCCGCCATATGCACTTATTATAATGATAATAGCAACCATGCAAATCGATTCCCGGGAAAACGTTTAGTAAAGCCTGCATGGCAGCTTCCTTGTAATCTGTTTTGTACTTCACAGGTTTCCAATTTGGTACTATACTTTTCATCAAGTGAAAAAATATTTCGTATGTATGTTTCGTTTTGTCAGATAGCAATGACAAACCAGATTGTCGGTTAAGAAAAAATATACTAACCGTCCAACGAGATGGACAGCGTGGTTGGTCGGTTGGTAATAGACACTTATTTCCAGTCAAATAAAATAGCTTCCGCAACATTGTAGGTGTGCAAGAACTAACCTCTACCATAAAAAGTTGTCTTTTAAATTCATTAATTATATAATATATATAACTCATTTAAATAAATCAGAATCCATCCAAGAGCCAACATTTAACATTCACAATTCTAATTTGTTGTGTTATTTGTATCGACCTGTAGATACCTATCCTAACTGCTATCCTATTTATATATTGATTTACTATGATCATATATAAGTATGTTTTGTGTTGTCCTACTTTCAGATAACATTTACCCGGTTGGATACAAAATTCAAGAGGAGGATTGTCAGTAAAGTTTTCGATAATTCTCTTCAGTTTGTTGTCTGCTCTACATACGCGACACTGGCAGATTTGTGCGAACCCACATAGGTAAGTCACGCACAATATAAGTTTGAAGTATGGAAACTTTGTACGGTAGGTAATGGTTTATGGTACTTAGATGTCAGTTAGAAATACAGTGCAACCTCGTTATAACTATACTCAAGGGGATTTAAAAAGATTCGTTATACAGCGTAACTTGTTACAATGAGGTTTGTTGTAAAGAGGTTAGATTGGACTATGATCCATTCAAAGTACCACCAAACAACATTTAATATCAAACACGAATATGTAAACAAGTAATATGACCATAACATAAGGTAAAAAAAACTTATTTATTAACCTCACATTACATAGATGCTCATCTGCTTACTCCGCTAAAGCAAACAGTTTCCATTAATAACCGAAAAATGAATGAGAACACACTTAAATAAAAAGACGGTAAGTATTTTTGTTTGAGAGGAGTTACACAATTTTGTGACATAAAAAGAAACCACAATCAATACTCGATATTGGGATATAAGCATAGGAAATCAACAATGTAAGTTGCTCTTGGTTAGAGAAAATGTCATAACTTGTGGTCTGTGTACTAACGTTGCAAGTTATCATATCCAAAGCACAATCCAATTCTGTTATGGATTTGACCACACCTATAATCATACAAATAATTTAACATGTGTGGAAACATGAAGCTGGGGGCATGGTAGTGCCCACACCAAGTCGAGCAAAAAAGTGGCACGGCCGTACCATACTTTTCTCGAAGCAGTTCAGGCCATTTTCGAACCTCTATAACTTTGTTGTGGATAACAAAAAATACTAGAAGCCTGAATTTTCAGAAACTAAGTAGGCATTATATAAGCACAGTATATTTCAAATCTCATTCTATTTGAACCGTAGTTTAAGAATTATAACTAGGTAGTCAAAGTTTCTTAATTTCGTCATTCACTAACTGGCCTACAGACCCAAATAAACTTCCAGATGTTATAGACTTCTTCATCGTAAAGGGACTATCCAGGCTTTTTCACCATGTAAAGACCTGCTTAAATGCCAACTCTAATCATATCCCGGTTATACTGACGATCGGTGCTACGGTTCTAAAAACTGAAAGAAAGCTCTAACTGTATAACAAGCACACAGACTGGAGTTCATTTCGCGATTTGGTTAGCGATGGAATTAACCTCAGAATTTCGCTAAAAACTGAGTCCGATATTGATGTTGCTGCTAGAAGCATAACTTCGGTAATTCAAGAATGTTGCTGGAAGTTAACGCCTGAAACAAATGAACGTCCCCGTAAAAGCAAAGTATACTCCGAGACCATACGGTCAAAAATCATGGAAAAAAGAAGACTCCGAAGGGTATGGCACACAAGTAGGCATTCAAATGACAAAACTGCACTTAACAAAGCCATCAAAGAACTAAAAACTTATTGCTGAAGCAGATGGTTTGGCCTTAGACATGTACCTGGAATGCCTTACAGCTAATAAAACAACAGACTACTCCCTATGGAGAGCTTGTAGAAACCTGGATCGACCATTGCACCACAAACCTCCGCTACGGAACCAAAACGGAGCCTGGGTCAGAACAGAACAAGACAAAGCAGATGCATTTGCTTACCATCTAAGCAATGTATTCAAACCAAATAGCCCCAGACCAAACGCCGATGACACTGACATTGACCTTATCCTCAACCAAGATTACCAACTTGCCCTACCCCTGAAGCTGGTAACACCTAGGGAGATATTATGTGTCTACCGAATACCGACAGGTCACTTAAATGTATTTTTCAATAAACTCAATATTACACTATCTGATATGCAAAACAAATATGATAATATAATATTATGTGGAGACCTCAATATTAATACCATGGTTGAGACTACAACCAGTTTAAAGTTGAAACGTCTTTTGTCAAATTTCGGAATGGTACTACATATCGTAGATCCAACCCGTAAAAATAGTTGTATCGATAACATTATTAGTAACATACCTCACGTAACTGCAGGAATTCACAATCTTCATCTTTCAGATCACAATACTGCTCAAGTGGCCACTTTCCATAATTTAAAATATAAAAAACCTACAGATTATAGCTTTAGATATATTCATGACGTTAATCCAGATAATTTGAGAAAGTTTTCGGATGCCATTGGTGGTTTATCCTTTTCCGACGTCTATGAGCAGCCTCTGGTAAACGATGCATTCAACGTTCTTTATGATGATCTTACATTGTTTTACAAACTGTGTTTCCCAGTCACAAAAATCAAAATGAGCAATACAGGTAGGAGACGTAATAAAATTACAAAAGGTATCCGGTCCAGTTGCAAAACGAAACGAAAGTTAAGATTAAAATATTACAAAAATAAAACCCCTATAACAAAAACAGATTTCAAAATGTATTCCAACATACTAAAAAAATGCATAAATAAACACAATCTATTAAATAACGTAAAGTATATAGTGAATTCTAAGAATCATTGTAAAGCTACATGGAATATAGTTAATAAAGAGATGGGAAAATGTAGACCTACAAACAATATAGACACAGTAATTGATAATGGGGTACTTCTGTCGTCTGGAACCGATATTGCAAACTCATTCAATAATTATTTTATAGACATCACTAGTAAGTCAGCAAACAACCAAACTGGCTCACAAATTTTACACAATGCCATTTTAACAGTGAAATCTTCAATGCAAAGTATATATTTAAAACCGACTACGTCTGACGAAATATCTAAAATGATTAAGAACTTAAATAACACAAAAACTGCAGGTTACGACAACATCACTACTAGTATGCTTAGGGCTATATGCCCATGTATAAATGAGCCATTAGCATATATTGTAAACCTTTCGTTAGAGCAAGGTTGTATGCCTGAAAAACTAAAAACTTCAATAGTTAAGGCAGTATTCAAAAAAGGTCTGTAAATAGATAGAGATAACTATAGACCAATATCCTTAGTACCTGTTCTTTCAAAAGTTTTTGAAAAGATTCTATATACAAGAATAATCTCTTATTTAGATACATATTAAATATTAGCCCAAGAACAGTATGGTTTTAGGAAAGGTAGATCAACCACATTAGCACTGTATAATCTTCTTAAACAGATTTGAAATAGTATTAATAGTAAGACGCCGTCGTGTGGACTGTTCTTGATCTAAGTAAAGCATTTGATTTTGTCAATCATGACATATTGCTAAATAAGCTTGATAAATATGGTATCAGAGGTCCAGCCCAGGAATGGTTCAAGTCTTATTTAAAAGACAGAAAACAAGTAACCCGAATCACCCAGTATGACAAAGCTTCAAATTGCGTAATAGATTATGATTCGGATGAACGAGTTATTTGCAATGGTGTACCTCAGGGAAGTATCTTGGGTCCTCTATTGTTCCTTCTTTATATTAACGACCTACCAAGTGTTATTGCACACACCAGCATACTTTTTGCTGACGACACCACTATTTTATTAGCATGCAAAAATGTAACCAATTTAATTAATGACACAGAAAATTGCCTTATCAAAATTATTGACTGGTTAGATTCAAATAAACTTAAAATAAATATTAAGAAAACTAAGCTAATAAATTTTAAAACTATACAGAGTAAAAAGAATAATTTTATGATAAAAAATGGAAATGACATTATTGAGCAAGTAACTAATACACAATTTTTAGGCATCCATATTGATGCTCACTTATCGTGGGGTAACCACATTGACATGATTACCAACAAACTTCATAGTTTTGCTTTTGCACTTAGAAGATTACGACGTTGTGCTCCCTTGAATACGGTACTATCGGTGTATCATGCTTATGTTGTTTCGGTTATTCGTTACGGGATAATTGCTTGGGGTAATGGCAAAGATATCAACAAAGTTTTTAAAGCGCAAAAGAAATGTGTTCGAGCTGTATTTCTCATGGACTGGGCCGAGTCGTGTAAACCAGTTTTTAAATCTCGTAATCTTTTAACAGTTACAGGTTTTTTTAAACATATATGAAGCGGCAAAGTTTGTCAGGAGCAATCTCTCATTGTTTCCGATTCATAATAGTTTAAGTAAACGGACTGTTACGCAGGAGCAGCTCAAGATGCCGGTACCCTCGTTAGAACTGTTTAGGAATAACTGCACTTACATGGTAACTCTCATTTATAATTCCATTCCGAAGTATTTGCATGAATTACCCAGTCGCAGATTTTACACGGAGTTAGAAAAGTGGTTGGTGAGCGAGTGCTTTTATTCGGTCAAAGACTTTTTGAAAGAAACATCATGTAGGTATTATATTTACCATGACAAATAGTAAACCTTATTGACATTACATTATATAACTTCATTGACGACTTTAGTTATTCTAAATTGACATTTGCATACCTCATACGAGGTTGTTATGGCGAACTTAAATTATTGTTATAGATCATATTTGTACCCATATTCATGCAAATAAAGTATTTGAATTGAATTGAATTGATATATAGAAATATCACTTCAATGGACAACAACAAGGTCCCCGGCTATGATCTTATCAACAAGAAAGTTCAAACATCGCAAAGGAATCGTATACCTCTCCATGTTGTTTAATGCTATTCAGCGTGTAGGCTACTTTCTATACATATGGAAAGTATCACAAATAATAATGATCCATAAACCTGGTAAACCAGCACATGACGTCACTTCTTACAGACCAATTAGTCTATTGCCGATCTTGCCCAAGCTTTACGAAAAGTGTCTATTACAAAGAATGTTACTAATCCTTAATGAAAAGTCAATTGTTCCTGATCATCAATTCGGATTTCGGAAAGAACATGCTACCATCGAACAAGTTGGTAGAGTGTGCAGGAAAATTAGAACATCCTTTGAGAAAAAGAGTACTTCTCCTCTGCTTTTCTCGATATATAACAAGCCTTCAATAGAGTCTGGCATAAAGGCTTGCTATTCAAGATAAAAAACCTTACTCTACCACATACATTTTATCGCATACTTAAATCTTGCATAACAAACAGAATATTTCAAGTAAGAGAAAATCATTCCACCTCAGGACTTCATGAAATCTCTGCAGGAGTACCGCAGGGTTCGGTTCTTGGACCAGTACTGTACACCTTGTTTACTTCCGACCTGCCACAAAGCACAGAGGTCACATTCGCTATGGATAACTTGGAGTGCGAGCTGCAGACCCTCCGCGAGATGTCTACCAAACAGATAGAACTTATCCAACTGCAAACAGTCCAGATACGGGAATTGAAGAGTACTGTTTTGGATTTACAGAAGCTTCTGGGTGCTGAAGACATAGTTGGGCACACTGATTCGTGTGGGGTTCAGCCAGTATCTAAATCGAAGCAGAGTAAGGATCGAACGCCGAAAATTGCAACGTGCGTGAAGTCCAATAAACCGATTGAGGTGCCGACACCGGCGTCCGTATTGAACGATTCTTGCTTGTCAGTGTCTCCCTGGAAACAGAGTCGTAACGAGCGAAACAAAATTATTATCTACTCTCCAAACACGTCACCTACCACCAACATCCCACCGAAGCCTGCTCTGGAATCAACAAATGACAATCATCAACGTTGTTCTTCGCAGCGTCCGGTAGCGGCCAGAGCGGCGCATGTACCTTCCCTGACACCAACCGCCCCTGCAACAAATGACTGGACGGAGGTACGCCGTAAGAAGCAACGCCTGTCGTCGGTATCGAAACGCTGTATCGGCGGACCCGCAGTGACGTCACTAAAAGCCGTTGAGAGCCGCAAGTTTATCCATTTGTGGAACATGTTGTCTAGTGCAGATGAAATCAAAGACTATCTGAACCAACTTTGTCCTCAAAAAGCGTGTACGGTCGAAGAATTGAAAACGCGCAACAAGTCGTTCAAAATCGGAGTTCCGGAGGACTGCTTCGATAAGTGCATCTCAATTGATGTTTGGCCTGTAAATGCAAGAATCAAGCAGTGGATAAATTACAAAAAGCGTGCTCCAGGCGGCGATACATTTCGTCTCCGAGTCGGCGACAAACAGGCCGTGCACGTCAGTGCCTAAGTACCTTAGTATAATGTATCAAAACGTTCGTGGCTTAAAAACAAAGCTCCGCGTATGGAATACTAGCTTGTTGTTGTCGGATCAATCGCTAGTGGCTGCCACGGAAACTTTTCTAGACAACTCGGTCAAAAACACAGAGGTGGTCCCGGACGACTGGTCACTCCTGCGGCGCGATCGTTCCACTCCTTGCGGTGGAGTCCTGCTGGCTGCAAAACCAGGCATTACTCTGCAGCGTCGACGGGAGCTTGAGACAGAAAGCGGCGAGGACATGTGGGTCTCTCTCACCTACCGCGGCACTAAGTTTTACGTTTGCGTCATTTACATTAAACCGAGTGCTACCGATGACTCATACATGAATTGGTTTTGCAAACTTGAATCATTCCTTTTGACTTTAAAAGGCAAGATAATTATCCTTGGTGACATCAATTTAAAAAGCGCTACTTTAAATGTTAATAATTATTTTTCCTATTTTGTGACATACTGTAATTTAATCGATTATAATAATATTGTAAATTTACATGGAAGCAAACTTGACGTGGTGTTGGTGTCGGAATGCATTGACTCGCTGGCGCCACAGGTATGCGTCATCACAGCTGACGGCCTCGTCCCGCCCGATCCCTTCCACCCCCCGCTGGAGATAACAGTGAGTCTCAAATCACATAGTAGTTCCAACGTTAAAGTACTTCCTAGCAATATGGACTTAGCCCGCGATTGGAATTTTAAAAATATTGACATTAATTATTTCGAATGTTTACTTAGTGAAGTTTCTTGGGATTGTTTTTATGCTTGTAACGATGTTCGCTTATCAACTGAAATATTTTATGACGTATTTTACAATACTTTAGACAAGTGTGTACCTAAGAAGAAACGTGTTAGTACTGCCTCGGGTTTATTTCCGGTTTGGTTTACGTTGGATATCATAAAAGATATTAGACGGAAAACGTACTTTCACGGGGAGTGGAAACGCTCGAAGTGTAACGCGGCCTATAAATCTTTCTCTAAACTGCGCGCTAGTTTAAAGAAACGCATAGCAGAAGCCTACAGTGCTCACACCATTGCAATCGAAAAACAGTTAAAAAGCCGCCCTCAAGATTTTTGGCGTCACATTGCTAGTCTTAAATCAAAAGGTGGGTTTGAACCTAGTGTTCTATATAATGGTCAGTCTCATGTCGGCGCTAAAGCTTCAGAAGCGTTCGCTGACTATTTCTCTAGCGTTTTTTCTTAAACAGCCCCCTTCGCTAACACTCGAAGGCTTAGAACACCCCCCGGGCGGAGGCTACGTCAGTATCCCTAACATCTCCCCTCAGGAGGTTAAACGTGGCCTGACGAAGCTGAAGGCGAGCGGATCAATCGGACCTGACAATATTCCAGCGTTTATTATTAAGTCATGCCAGAATATTTTAATGCACCCCCTCTGTCACATTTTTAATTTATCGCTTAGGGATGGTTTGTATCCTCCACAATGGAAAATGTCCAGGGTAACTCCCATTCCAAAGGCAAGTAACAAAAAAGCAGTTGAAGAATACCGCCCTATAGCCATATTAAACTCTTCTGCGAAGGTTTTTGAGTACGTCCTTCATTATGAAATCCACAGACAGGTTCATATGTATATATCTGATGAACAGCACGGCTTCAGGGCTGGGAGGTCGGTTAATACTAACCTTCTAACTTTAGTTGACTATGTGTCGACCTGTATGGACCACGGTTCACAGGTCGATGTGTTATATTTTGACTTTCAAAAAGCTTTTGACAAAATTGACAATGATGTGTTATTACAAAAGCTATATGATATTGGATTCACTCCACAATTGCTTAGGTTTTTTGCTGACTACATGCGCGACCGTCGGAAATTTGTAAAGCACGGCTTACACGTCTCTGAACCGTACTTAACTCTTTCCGGGGTAAGTCAAGGGTCAGTTCTTGGGCCGTTGCTGTTTTTAATAATGATAAATGACCTCATTAGTAAGGTGGATGTTGCTAGATGTCTATTATACGCTGATGACCTTAAGCTAGCTCTTGAAATTAGAACACAAAGTGACTGTATTATGCTACAAAATGACATAAATTCTTTATATAATTGGACTGTAGTGAACAAAATGCTATTTAACCCAAATAAATGTCACGTCATGACTTTTGACCGTAAACGCGACCCTATACATCATAACTATACAATCTGTGACAATATTCTTAAAAGAGTGACCACCATAAAGGACCTGGGCGTTACGTTTGATCGTGGCCTATCTTTTCGTGACCATATTTTAAATACCACAAAGGAAGCCTCCCGACGTTTAGGTTTTGTGCTGCGGAACGCGCGCGATTTCCATGACCCTAACGTCATCAGGCTCTTGTTTACTACTCTCGTTAGGAGTAAGCTGGAGGCAAGTGCGGTGGTCTGGAACCCGTATCACGTGACTTACACCTTGCTGTTGGAAAAGGTGCAAAAAACTTTTTTGCGGTATTTGTACAAACGGGTATATGGCTATTACCCTTATCTCTACCCAGCTAAGTTTCTCCTCGGGTAACTTGGTTATAACTCTTTGGAAGTTAGAAGGTCGGTTGATCAGCTTTCCACTTGCTGCAAAATTTTAAGAGGCAACATGGACTGCCCTACCCTTCACAATCTCCTGTGTTCGCTGTACGTTCCTGATAAATACATCAGGCACATGCCAAGCCACAGGCACTTGCTGTTTGCTACTCCTAGTCGTCGCACCGTGGCTCGAGCCCAGTCTCCCTTGTGTCGCTCTCTAACCAGACTCAACGCATTTCTGGACGCCAACACCGAATGTGACTTATTTTGTGACAAATGGCATAGTATTTTTAAGTTATTACTGAGTTTCTGTGAAAAAATATAATAATTAGGATATTTTATGACAATTTAAATTTTTTCTTGACATTTCTTATTTTGACATATACATTTTAATAATAAGTGTAAGTGGTGTATGCCGTGCTTATTGTAACAAATAAATAAATAAATAAACGTGGGTAGACACAGCTCGCATATCCGAGATCGTGTTTTCGGAGGTTGTACCTAACTGTGACCCTACGCTAAAGATAACAAAATATTTATTCGTCAAGCGCTCACTCACTATCAGAAAAACTTACTCTGGAAAGCAAAACAGGAACTCAGAGATATTTGGAAATACATCTGGTCAGGGATGGTAAGGTACTTATTCGTGAAACTGAAAATAGTAAAGTAATTGTTTTGCGCTCGGAAAAAGACATTTACGACCTTACCTCGTCTTAATAACCACCTTAATTAGTGCATTTATCAGAACTAAAGTTTCGCAATGGATGACACAACAGATACCGTATTAGAAATAAGCGACTGCCCGAACATATCATACTACTTTAAGCAAGTCAGTAGTTATAACAACTCATGTTCTGTAACGTACTTGTATGTTAACATACGTTCAATTATTAAAAAATTCTGTAAACTAGATTTATTGATCAACAGCTGTAGTTGCAAAATAGACGTTATCGTACTGAATGAAGTCGGTATAAAAGATAACGTCAGCTCTCTGTTCCATTTACCTAGCTATAATATGCACACAGAGTTACGTAAAAACCAAAAAGGTGGCGGTATAATTATTTATACACACGTAAGTCATAACTTCAGGAGTTATAAAACATCAACTAATCACTTAGAGTGCGTAATTCGAAAAATTACAACTATACACATAAAAATACGATGGTTCTGTGTGCTGTTTATAAAATATAGAAATCTTCAAATAAAACGATGTTTCTTGATGAATTGAAGCGCATTCTTTGTAACTACCCTAAACAAGACATCATACTTCTAGGTGATATAAATATCAATCTTAAAGTCAACAATAATATAACACGGCAATATTTAAATCTAATATCTGAACATATGCATAAAAGTGACCCTAAGCAGTTGTGGCAAAATTTAAATACTATGACTGGCAGGATAAAATCATTTTTGGATGAAGTTATACTCAAAGCATTTCACCAACATAATATAAGCCAAATACTATAGTTAACGTTAAAGAGTTTAATCAGTGTGTAAAGGAAACCATTCCTAAATGCAAGGAACCTTTACTAGATCCTAACTCGTATACTAACCAATCTTATGTATCCATACACATAAGAAAACCTAACCCTGATGAAATAAACAAAATTATTCAAAATATTAAAACGAACAAATCTCCAGGAATAGACAAACTACGTCCTATAGACATAAAATGTATAGCAAATAAAATTACACTTGCGATTACTAAATTAATTGCAACAAGTATAAAAACAGGCATTTACCCCAACGAACTCAAAGTGGGCATAGTAAGACCTATCTATAAGAAAGGGCATATGAATGAATATAGTAATTATCGGCCGATTACCATCTTACCTATCATTGATAAAATTGTAGAGAAATTTGTTTGTAGAAAAATACATAACTTTTATAGAAAACATCAAATAATTTCTAACAAGCAGTTCGGGTGTCAGGCCAAGAGGAGTACAACACAACTGCTGACTAGTTTCACGGATTATGTTAATAGTAGGCTCAATGAAAAAGAAAATATTTTGATAGTTTTTATTGATTATAGTAAAGCATTTGATACTTTAAGACACAATACACTGTTACACAAACTAGAAAACAGCGGTATCCGAGGGACCTTGCTTGCGTGGTGTGGTAACTATCTTAAAAATCGATCTTATCGGGTTAGAGTCGCCCAAGACGTGAGTGAACAAGTAATGATCACAGAAGGGACCGCCCAAGGGTCAGTCCTTGGCCCGTTGCACTACTTGGCGTACGATAACGATGTAAACAATATAATAAAGAACACTGTCATCTACCAATACGCTGATGACACGTGTCTGATAGCATCAGGTAGAGAATTGTCGGTAGCACTTAATAATTTGCAAACCGATTTTACACTTATTACAAAATTGTCTAATGACGCTGGGTTAGCACTCAATTATAAAAAATACTAAGTTCTTGCACGTACACTCATCTTATTTGAAACAAACGCAGTCAAAACAAAATATTATACTATATGCACATGATCATGACTGTCTACACGGCAGAAAACCACTATATAATTTCCAATCTATAGAACAGGCTACACTAATCAAATATCTAGGCTTGATTATAAATGATCGTTTTAACTGGAGCTGTCATATAGATGGCGTCTGCAACAAACTACGTGCTATTCTTGCAAAGTTCTATATTTTAAAATATAAAATACCGTACTCTGCACTTATTAATATGTATAAAACACTCGCAGAAAGTATTGTATTGTACGGACTGAGCAGTTATGGACGCACTTTTCATACCTACCTAGATAGGATACATAAACTACAGATGCGACTGCAAAAACAAAAGAAAAATATCAAAATGATGCATACGGCTTGTTCAGTTATTGTAAAATTATATCTATACACGATAGGGTCAAATTATGTTTATTAATTGAAAGTTTCTTTAAATATGGCGATTATATATTGCACTCCTTTAACACTAGACACAATTTTTTACGGCTCCAGGACGACCAACTACCTATATGTTACTAATAAATGACATTCCGGAAGAAACTCTGGACAAATTTAATTTAATAAATATTAAACGGATACTAAAAAATATATATCAATAATAATACAGAAGATTTCATAAATTATATAAACCAAAAAAAAACGCTATAACTCTTATAATATATTATTATGCCTAATATCATCACGGATCACACGGTTTCCGAGCGCAGTACTGACGTACATTTTTTGTGCAATGTGTAGGCTTAGTACAACACAGATTAGATAATAGTAAGCTATTACCTATTTCTTTGCATAGACGCATAACCTGTTTCATAGCTTGATCTGTAATAATGTATACATTGCTCAATGACAATGCCGTTCTAGATTATAAAATTCATGTTTTAAATGTACTTTGATTAAGTTTATGTAGATTTTTAAAAAACCTTACAATTTGGCAGTAGACTTAAAGTAGGTACCTACGAGTACCTTGTAGTTTGTTGGAAAGGACGAGATACCCTCGACAAACCACTTATGGTTTATAGAGTATTTTTTAAGTATACTCAAACTTTGTAATAAGACAAACAAATGAAAAAAAAACTAAAATACTTGCATATTTGGTACAGTTTTCTAGATACACCAACTGCCTTAATAACTTTGTAATCCCATATAAATATTATAGGATTACGTACTTACATTTGCAGTGAATAAGCCAGTGTACATGTATATGTATAATAGTAAAAATTTATAAAAAAATATTCTATGTGTTAATCCAGCGCCGTATCTACCTCCATACCAAATTTCATCAAAATTGCCCCCAACCCCCTAGCATGTAAGAATGTAGTGTTAGAGGCATAATTTCTATATTGTAAATTTATAAATTATTATAAAATGTGCACCTACATACCAAATAATAGTACGTATCTCGGTGTCGGTTAATTAATATAAAAGAACCTTCAATATCGTCTATTAAAGAAACAACTGTAAAATTATGTATTTTATGTGTTTAACATGTGGCATACTCTCACACAACTCGTTCATCTAATGACTTGGACCAACACCATACATTTCGATTAAATCGCTACCTCTTGTGAATAAAAAAAATAATTTTTTTCGGCCTTTCTAAATAATAACTTATAATCATCAAAATTAACCACTGGTGTCACTTCACGACCCACAAACATATTATATTCATAGTTATTTTCAGAGGATAACCGTCGTATGCCAATTCGCAATAAACCTTATTATCGCCTATACCCTAAGAATAGTTGTTTGAAATTCTTCAGATACCTTACGTTATATATACACACCTTTATGCAACTTAAATTATTTGCTGCAGGTACTCGTACGTACGATGGCTGATTGTGAATCTTCAACGAAAATAAAACTGGAAAAACATAACATGAAATACAGTGGTAAGAAACCATATAAATGCAATACGTGTCATTATAAATGTTCTACCGCCAGATGCTTGAAAACACATATCAGAACGCACACTGGAGAGAAACCCTTTAAATGCAACATGTGTGATTATGAATGTGCACAAGCAGGTCACTTACGAAGACATATAAGGACACATACTGGAGAAACGCCTTACCAATGTAATATCTGTGATTATAAATGTGCAGATGCAGATAGCTTAGGATGTCATATTAGAACGCACACTGGAGAGAAACCTTATAAATGTAATATGTGTGATTATAAATGTGTACAAGCAGGTAACTTACGAAGTCATATTAGAACGCACACTGGAGAGAAACCTTATAAATGTAATATGTGTGATTATGAATGTGCAATAGCAGGTAGCTTACGAAATCATATTAGAACACACACTGGAGAGAAACCCTTTAAATGTAGTATGTGTGATTATAAATGTGCGGAAGCAGGTGGGTTACGACGTCATATTAGAACGCACACTGGAGAGAAACCTTATAAATGTGATCTGTGTGTTTATGAATGTGCAAATAAAGGTCACTTACGAAGACATATAAGGACACATACTGGAGAGAAACCTTATAAATGTAATATGTGTGATTATGAATGTGCAGTAGCAGGTAACTTAAAAAATCATATTAGAACGCACACTGGAGAGAAACCCTTTAAATGTAATATGTGTGATTATGAATGTGCACAAGCAGGTGACTTAACAAGACATATTAGAACACATACTGGGGAGAAACCTTATACATGTAATATGTGTGATTATGAATGTGCACAAGCAGGTCACTTACGTAGGCATATAAGAAAGCACACTGGAGAAAAACCTTATGAATGCAATATGTGTGATTATAAATGTGCAGAAGCAGGTAGGTTACAAAATCATATTAAAACGCACACCGGAGAGAAACTTATAAATGTAATATGTGTGATTATAAATGTGCACAAGCAGGTTACTTACGACGTCATATTAGAACGCACACTGGGGAGAAACCTTATAAATGTGATGTGTGTGATTATGAATGTGCAGTAGCAGGTAGCTTACGAAATCATATTAGAACACATACTGGGGAGAAACCTTATAAATGTAATATGTGTGATTATAAATGTGTAAAAGCAGATAACTTACGAAGTCATATTAGAACGCACACTGGAGAGAAACCTTATAAATGTAATATGTGTGATTATGAATGTGCAATAGCAGGTAGCTTACGAAATCATATTAGAACGCACACTGGAGAGAAACCCTTTAAATGTAGTATGTGTGATTATAAATGTGCGGAAGCAGGTGGGTTACGACGTCATATTAGAACGCACACTGGAGAGAAACCTTATAAATGTGATCTGTGTGTTTATGAATGTGCAAATAAAGGTCACTTACGAAGACATATAAGGACACATACTGGAGAGAAACCTTATAAATGTAGTATGTGTGATTATGAATGTGCAGTAGCAGGTAGGTTACGACGTCATATTAGAACGCACACTGGGGAGAAACCTTATAAATGTGATGTGTGTGATTATGAATGTACAAATAAAGGTCACTTACGAAGACATATAAGGACACATACTGGAGAATAACTTTATAAATGTAATATGTGTGTTTATGAATGTGCACAAGCAGTTCGCTTACGAAATCATATTAGAACTGACACTGGTGAAAAAACTTTTAATTAATGTTAATCTATATATTTACTTATAATAAATCTGTAACAGTGAAAATTCTGTATATTGAAAATATTAAAAAAAATAGCAGGGGTGTTACTAGAACCAAAAAAAAATGTTGTCTGTCTGTTTGTTCAGGCATCACGCAAGAAGTGTTGTGAAAAAAGTGGAGTTCACTAAGTTATGGTGTAAATGTAGTGCCGAAGGTACAATTGGGCTTGCACCGTTCGCAGCACACGCGTGGCGCGCGGCCGCCACGGATCGCTACCGTATATAAGGACGGAGTCTGAGGACGCGCGCATCGAGTCCGGTGTCGCTTTTAATGCCCGTAGTGGCTCTGTCCTTCCTAAAAAAAAAAGATGCGCCCTTCAAACATTTTTTTAATTTTGATTTGAACAGTCGTGTCAAGCGGTGAGCGTTTGTTCTTATTAACATTGTATAAATTGTATGTTTTAACTTCTGCTTGCAATTCTATACCGTGATTTCAGGGCGGCCTTTTTATTCCTCTTAGTTTTTACTAAGGTTGAGTTATTTTGGTTTATTTTCATAAGTCGTAGGTATAGATTTTAATTTTAAAGTATAGGTAGTATATTGGATAGTGTACGTAGTGACCGTAGGTTATTTTATGATACTGTTAGGTAGGATTAGTCATTCGTAATCATAAATGATAATTTATTTGCAAGAAATATAGTACAATTCAGCTATAGATATATAGATATGGATTTTGCTTAACACGATGCCTTCCAGAAAGATACCTGTATAATAAAAACTGTAGAGGTCGAATTTAATTTATTTATTGATCCAGGCTTTACTTTGCGGAAATACATTATCAAAAAACGATATAAAAAAATATTTAGTGACACTTCCGCTGAAAAAAACAATGAGTTTAGCTTATTTGGGTGTGTGCACCACCCTCCCTCCCGCACAAACTGCTAATAGAAGAATACAAAATAAAACACACAAGAAAACCCAAATAAACCAAATGCTAAAAACCGAGTCAGGAGGATAAGTAATAGTAAAAGCGTAAACGAGTGGAATCGAACCAATTTAAATGAAATTTCGTATGGTGGTAGCTTATATCCCTGATCAACATATAGGCTATTTTTGATCCCGGTAAATTAAAGAGTTCCCGAGGGATAATTAAAAATCTGTAATAACCGTATCACACGAGGCCACGCGAGCGAAGCCGCTGGCGGGTCAACTTGAACATAATGGTTTAGCTTCAATAGAAGACTGGTTGCAAAAAGACAATTTAGTCATAAATGTAGGAAAAACAAACTTATCAATTTCAAACAAAAAACTAATCACATTCTCAGTATCCCTATTGAATACAGTAGACAAATTGTCGAAACAACGATGACAACAAAATGTTTAGGCCTATACATACATGACAATTTAAAATGGCAAAGCCATATAGGATTTATTTGTAAAAAACTAGCACAGTCATCTTATAGTCTATACATTTTAGCCAAAGAAGTTAATATTCAAACTTTACTTGTAGCGTATCATGGTTAAGTCGCTTCTCGGCTGAGGTACGCTATTATTTTCTGGGCCGGAGGTAAAAGTCTTCAAATGTCAAAAATGTTGTATTCGTGCCATGTGTGGTTTGGAAAAAGCTGAAAGCTGTCTCACATCCTTTTAGGAACTAAAACTTTTAACTATTCCCTCACTATATACGGAATATGTATCTTTATTCGACTCAATCCTAAACTATTTGAAATTGTTTCCAGGTCTCGAAACCGAACTGTTTTGAGAAACTTAAATTTCATCAATCATAAAACGAGTCTTTATAGAAATAGTGTGTTCACTATGGCACCTCAAATTTATAATAACATCCCCAAAGCAATAAAAGAAACAATTGAACTGACATATTTTAAACGTAAATTATTTTATTTTTTAATCGACAATGCATTTTATTCTATTAATGACTTTTATACAAATAAATTCTAATATTATGATTGTGTGAACCTGTTTGACTGAAATTTCATACTGTTTTTTCTTATATATTTTTTATTGTAAATCCGGCGTAAATAACGTGACCTTCATTTTAATGTTCTTGATTATAATTTGACAACTTTATTATTTTTATGCCAAAATGGCTGATCACGGCTTGTACTATTTAATTTTACTAGCTGAATTTTTGACATATGTATCACAAATAAAATATTTTGAATTTGAATTTGTAAAAAGTTATACGTGATTATACATAAAACAATAAACACGTCTTGAGAAAATTCTTATTCTTATTCTTTGTTTTCCTGGCTTTTGCGATATTGTCGCAATTTCGCCAATGTCGCGTCGGTAGAGCGAAAACAAACGCAGGAGATTGATCGGTGGCGGGAAGAATGATCAGCGATCGTGACTCTTACATAAATTTTTATCCCTGGGCATATTTTCCTGAGGAAAAGACACACCAAGATACATTTATTTAGTATATATACAAATGGAGTAAAGGAAAGGGAGAGAAGGGAGCTGAGGGTGGTAGGACGAGGAATATCAACAGGAAGCATGTCATAGAGAGAACAGCGCAGCTTCGAGCAGTTGAAAAAGATATGATCTGCGGTCCCTTCATCAAGTCCACATTCACATAATGAGTGATCACGGATTCTTATCTTGGCCAGAAACACTGGAGTGCATGAGTGTCCCAGCCGCAAGCGGCATATGGTGGAGGGGGCAATCTTTTTTACTTTTTTATATTTAAAAAACCAAGGCTTTAAGGGTATGTTGTGCTGAAGTTGACCATAAAATATTCCCTTGATTACTTTTGAGTCCTGCCAAAGTTTTTCCCAGGTTTTTCTCATTTGAGGCTGACACATAGAAGAGAGGTTGTGAGAGAAAATTTTGTAATAGTCTTTGTTGCCATGAAGAGTTGCGTGTCTGGCGCACATGTCTGCATTTTCATTTCCTGGGATGCCTACATGTCCAGGGATCCACGCAAGGACTACCTTCAGCCCAAGTTGGTGACTATTATAAAGGGCTTCTTTTATTTTTAGGATAATAGGGAACTTTGACTTACATTTAAACTGATTAGCGAGGATAGCCTGAAGACTGCTTTTTGAATCTGTGAAAATCATTGCCTGGGATACCCTATGCGAGTTGACATACATAACTGAAAAATTCTCCTTTTAGGAAGTTTGTAGAAATAGTAGGTTATGCACCGAGGGAGTAAAGCAGTGTCTTACGTCATGGGCGGTATATTGAACCCTGTGTGTAACGGGGACTCTTGGGTTAATCCCTGAGTTATGTAGAGTCCTGAGTGAAGCGTGGGGTTAAAGTCACCCAAGACGAAAACAAGCTATATCCTCGAGTCGCGGTGCATACTCTACTTTTCATACATACCGCTAGACAATAAAAACTCAGAGCTTTAAAATAGCAGTTATTTAGTTAAAACACATAAATAGATTATATTCAATTTGGACACATTGGTCCCGTTCTAGACGGACAGAGTAATATCTTTGGAAGGAACATTTTATGGAAAACACTGTTTTAGACTTTCGCGGTTGTTAACTAAGTTGTAATTAGTACTCACGCGATGTTCGATATTTCGGTACAGTTACATGCACCACGTTGGAAATAATAATAGGTATATTATGAAAGGCACAAAAGTCGAGCGCAGTACACTGCATTCAGGGTTTTGTACTGTTGTAAACGCCTATATTATATCCTCGAAGGGGTAAGCAGATGCTATTTGAAACACCTATATGATGAGAATGCGTGTAAACACGTCCCGAGACATGTCATGTACACCATTAGAATGCTACATTATCGATGTATAATATAGTAGTGTGCCTACGCTAAACATCGACAGACTATGGATTAGTATCGATAGTCATTATAGAATTGTGATGTTCTGCACCTGGCACCTGGGTTAAGTATGAGTATATTTCTTGAAATTTATTTATTTATTTATCTAAAAACTTACATCTATCATTACAGGTAATAAACCCAATGCAATAGAGTAGCTATATTATCTATCATACCTATTAAATAGTTAGTTTCTATAGAATAGAATATGTAAAGCTATTTTTTTGAATTCGCTCAGAGCACAACAAAACAGGTCCACTTCAGCCGCGATAATATTGATAGAGCGGAGCGCGCGCGTCAGAGGCGCATCGCGCAACAGGTTAGTGCGCGCGCTCGGCAGCGCTATCAGCTGTAAACTGAATGGAAATATTCAGCGAACTCCTTAGCACACTGCTCGTCACTCAATGCTTCTCCATCCTTCAATATCTTTCGGTGACTTCTACCAAGTACTTCTTTTAGACTTAGCGTAATTCCAGAAGAACTTGGGGTCCTTCTGCAACTGGTTCTAGACATTATTTTTGTATTGCTGCTCTGCCAGTGAGATACTGTTTTTAATTCTTGTTCGACACTCGGCAAACGCTTTATAGACCCGATCCGACCTACGAGACTTATATTGTTTATGCAGATATGACTTGAGTTTTAAGTCTTGAATTATATCCCTAGTATACCATTGTGGGTATATATATCTCGAGTCTCTTCTATTTGTCTGCTTTCTAGGTACGTATAGATCGAACACCGTGTTAAGACTGTCATAAAAAAAACTTCAACTATTATCTAAATCCATTTCATATAATGGAGTCCAGTCTATGGCTGCTATCGATGAATATAATGCATAGAAATCAGCCCTATTAAAATTCCTATTAATACGATCAGAGGATTGGTCGCCGTGGCGAGGCCCAGTGGCGGCGGCGGCGACGGCGACGGCGCGCGGCTGCGGTCGGCGGCGCGGCATACGCACCGTCACCTCGAGCGGCGGGTGAAACCGGTCCACCGCCACGATGGGCGCCTCCGCTGCACGCACACACACACTATCGCACTTACTGAACTTACTTAGCACTACATCCAGCTGTCTTTGCATACAGTTACCTATTTTGTTCCTCTGAGCGAACCCACAATACGCCTGTAAATATTCAAAATAATTACGAATACTAGACGGCCACGAATATAAATTTAAATCCCCTAGTACTATAACCTCCTTATAGTTATTACAATATTCTTCAATGATCTTAAACAATATCATATATTCATTTTCACCACTTTTTGGAGGGATATAAATAACGCATAACAAAAACAAAAACCTATTTTGTAGGTAAACTGAACATGAAACCAGTTCGAACACACGATCGTCTATGTTGACGTCCGCAGGTAACGGGACTTGTCGCAGCTCGAAGCGCGGTGTGGCCACTAAACACGCGCCGCCCTGCTTACGGCCGTCCTCTCGGTCACACCGACACATTGTGTATCCAGATGGAATCATTACTGCGTCGTGAATGGAATTGTTGCAGCCTGTTTCCGTTATCGCGAACAAATCTGCATTCAATGTGGAGACATTTAAACAAAAGTTGTCCAGTTTAGTTCGAAGTCCCCGTACATTCTGGTAAATTATCGAGACTTCAGTATGTTTAGTCAGGATTTCTGGAGTTGGTGGGTCTACGAAACCACACCCACTCGCAAAACTCGATATTAACAGGCCAATTTTCTGGTTGGCACAGCTTCCCATATTTAGTTTCCGGTACACATATAATAAAAGAAGAATAGTCCCTCTCGGTTTTATGCTTTTATTATCCACTTTTATGTGTATGTCTTCCTCATATATATTTTTCACATATTTTTCTAATGTTTCGACTGTAGTTTCCTTACGAAGACGCCATACGTGTAAGTACTTTTTACGTTCCGTTCCCTGTATGTCCGTTACACTCGTGCATCCTCCTTTCTGCACCGTACTGGAAGGGTATCTCTTTTTTTTCCTATTTATGACGGTCCAGCTTCCTTTTGACTCCTGTAAATGTTTCCCATACCAAGAGAAGTTTTCACGTTTGTGGGGTTTGTTTCACTTACATCGTTAGTATCTACAATCGCTGGTTTTGTGGCCTCAGTTAGTGTCGTCGACTTGCCTACCCTCTCTTGATTTTGTTTAACTATGTTTACAAATGACATAGGAATATTTTTAGAGCATTCTACCGTGTTATTTAAATCACATACCGTGTGTTTCATATTAAGTTCAGCCTCTAATTGTTGATTCTTTTCCTTCAAAACCTTAATTTCTTTTTCGAAACGCTCCACTTTTTCGGCTTTTTCTGCGAGTACCGACATGAATGCCCGAATTTCTTTCAACTCCGTCTCAGTATTATTGCATTTAATCTGAAGGAGTGCATTTTGTCTCATTTGTTCGTCCATACGATGGTTCATCTCTGAACGGAACTCTTGTAGTTCTTGAAGCATCCTAGCCTCATTGTCGATAACAATCGACAAATCATTCTGGTTGGAGTTCCCGCGCTGTGTGTTTACATAGCTGACACTGGCAGGTGTAAACGTTTTATCCAATATAATATTTCCTCGGACAGGGGTATTGGAGTTATCTCTTTTAGGAAGTACACTCACGCACTCTGGGCAAGCCCAACTGGTATTATATTCTTGTGTGTAAGCTTCAAACTTTTCCTTTGACAAATTCAGACAGTTTAGATGATATAATTTCTTACATCTCTCCTCTGAACACTCCGTAAATAAAATGTCATAAATCACTGCACTACAGCCATTACATTTCGTACCCATTTTTAAACGGTAAATGTAACCGCGCCCGCTATCGTAAACACGACCGTTCGCCGCCGACGCCGAACGGATGATTTGAATTGAAACTGTTGGTTATTGGATGTTGATTATTGGGAATGGGCATTAGTAGTCCTAAGTTCCTGTTATCGCTGTTAGACATAACTCGCGTACGTTTGGACGCTCTTACTACGAGCTACTTAATACCTTGGAAGGCAGCTTCTAACCTCTAAATTAGTCTTGGAAGTAACTCTATGACGACTTAAAACTTTTTAAATGAACAGAATTTTTCCTTCCCAGGATTCTCGGGTTATTAAATGTTTCCGTGTCAAATACTGATTCTGGATTTAAAAACTTATTTATAATGGCGTCATTCCCTGATATTATACCAAGTTTCAAATTGGCTACTAGATATGTTATTATATGGTTGTATTTATAAAATAATATAGGTAGCTTGCTGATTTCAGGAAAAATTTAAACTGAAAACAAATATTTCCTCTTTATAATTTTCATAAGTATAGAGTAACGCCGGTACAAACTAAGCAACAGTATTCGTATCTTGGTATTCAACCCTATCTACTCTAATAATAAAAAGGAAAGGTTTGATTGTTTGTTTGTCTGTAATACAAAACCTACATACTATAACGATTCATACAAATTCTTTCACCAGTAGAAAGATTCATAATGCCTGAGTAACATACGCTATACTTAATTCATCATCATCACCATTCATCACCCCGTGGGTGTAACCGCGGAGCGCAGCCTGTTGTCAATAAATTTCGCAGTGTACCTACGTGTTATAAGGAGTTTTCGGCGTTTACCTATTACATATTTTAACATGAAGAAGTAGTTATTGTAACATAACTGTAATAGTTAGACATACTAGTACAGCCGTCTTTTCTGTAGATATTGATGTCCTATATAAAACTAGTACATTACTTTGCTCTGTTGTCAACAGTTTACCTAGAAAATAACCTACCACCCCCCACTCCGATTCCGACTTTTAATGACTTTGAAATATCACGCTTGTCTCTTTAGTTCAGCAACTCGCCTCTAGATGGCATTGGTTAAATAATTATAATTGCATAAGTTGATTTGGCATCTATCGATGAATAGCAGAACTTTTAATGATTTTTTGAAATATCACGCTTGTCTCTTTAGTTCAGCAACTCGTCTCTATATGGCATTGGTTAAATAATTATAATTGCATAAGTTGATAAAAACAGCTATGCAATAGCTTTACCGCAGCAGTCTCCGAGTGCCACACGTCTTTTTTTTTATGTTTGTTACTTCATAACTTTTGACTGGGTGAACCGATTCGCAAAATTCTTTTCTTCTTATATTTTTTTTCTTTAAATAGGTGGTGCTTCCCGTGTGGTCCTAAAGAAATTTCATCAAATTCGGTCCGATACTTTTTGAGATACACTCCAATAACTGATTTTTCTAAAAGTAATAGAATGGAAGTCGGTATTATTTTTTTCAATTTGTTTTAAGTTTGTTACCTCATAACTTTCACCTGGGTGAACCAATTCTCAAAATTATTTTTTTGTTTGAAAGCTGGTGGTTCCCGTGTGGTCCCATTTAAATTTCATCAAATTCGGTCCAATGTTCGGTGTTTGAGTTACATTCCAATAACTGAATAGAATAGAAGTCGGTATCAAATTTTTCAAATCGTTCTTGTAAGAATTTATTTTAACCGTCCCGCTATCCATCCGCACAAATTATAGTTACAGGAGCTTTACATAAACCTACTTAAGGATGGTGCACAAAGCGTTTTGATTATAATAATAAGTGAAGGCTCATTAGTCCAGCCAGTAGGTACCTACCTAATATATAGGGTGTTTGGTAGAGGGTCCGACATACCAAATGAGCGTGTTCGGGGGCCCACTTGGAGAATACAAGTTGGCCAAAAAAAATCCCCTAGCCCCCAATTTTTGTTAACTGTTTTTTGTGAATTTTTCCTTTTTCTCCGAAATTGTACCTATTTACCACCATAACATTTGTAAAATCTGTTTTAGACCTGATGTTTTTAGTTGAATTTGGTCTCTAATACACCTTCAGGCCACGCAAAGCAAAATTGGATACAAAACAGAGCTAACTGATTTAGAGCTCATAGAGTGAAAATATGAAATAAATTTTACCTCATAGTTCAACTTTCACAGTGATAAAAAAACTCACTAGCAAGCTTTTTTAGAAAAAAAAAGGAAAAAAAAAATGGGGTGTCGGAGATTTTTTTTGCCCAACTTGTATTCTCCAAGTGGCTAAAGCCGAACACGCTCATTTGGTTTGTCGGTCCCTCTACCAAACACCCTGTATTTATTAGTAGGTAAGTATTTGCTTCTTGCGAAGATTCACAACGATACAATGATTTAACATTCTCAGATATATAGACTTTCCCATCACGTTTGAGCTGCACATAAACAAGGAATCTTTACTATTTACGATGCTCATGCACGACTGCCTGAAAGGCTGAAAACAGAAAATCCTGTAATCAAATTGTCAATTGAAACCTACGAAGAAATAATAGTCAGGAACTGTAACTGCGTTAAAAAAATGACCCAACAAAAGTCAAGTTCAAGTAGGCGGGGCTTAAAAGTCGTGTTCAGTACGTCGTCACTCGGACATGTTTCTTGCAAGCGAGCACACTTCAAATCTTCGCGTATACATTTTCATTTTTATCATTGTGAACTTCAGTTGTGGATCATCACGCCAGCATTCGTTGTGAAGTGGTGCAGGAGCAATACACGATTAAAATGTCCAGGAATTACTTTTACTAGTAAATAATAGCAAAATTATAATTATTCAAAGATGTTCAAATCGAGATGGTCAATACTATGCAAAATAAAGTCAGTCAATTTTTATTTAATTTAGGATGTATTTTTTTCTTCAGGACTAAATATCGAAGTGTATGTAATGTGCAATGGTTTTGCTTGTTATGTTTTATTCTCGCTTGCTTGCCATGCGGCAAAATAAGTGCCTAGCTGCACTTAAGCTAGAAAAACAAGAGTATGACTGCCTGTGAAAACCAGCATAGTTATACTACGTTAACTTTGACTAAAAACAATAAAATAAAAAATAAAAAAATTATGGATCATGTTACACAAAACTGCAGTACCTACCTACCAGTTGATACAGTAAGTACCTACTGTTTTTTTTTAAATTATGTTATATAAAATATCATATTTATCTTTTTATGCTGATGATTTGTCCCGAAGAAACATCAACATCTTTAAGAGCCTTTATTCTGCGCAGCGCTGCGCGAGTTTAGGTATTTTACATTAGCGAGTTACTTACTAGCGCGCCCTGCGGCAGTGGCTTTACCGCTTGAGCAAAATATTGCGCATTAATATTTGGATCTTTTTTTTCTACTTTGGTTTTTATGTCACTAATAGACGTAGGTCAAAAAGGTGAAATAAAATATCACGCAGGACACATTTTATTTTTAATATCGACATTAATTACCATAATATGATAATTATTAATCAAGTGCAAGTTATCTACAAGAGCATAGACTAGAAAAAAATTAAGATTTAACAAAAAGAGATGAGAATAGCAAATAAAACAACCATCAAATAGTTCCTGCTACCAGTTTCTGGATCCAGCATCAGGTCCTGGTCACCAGCTAGAAAAAAGGTATCGCGAAGACGATTCATACGATCCCAAACACGATGTGTCTACTATTAACCATCATTATAGTTCCTGCTACCAGTTTCCGGCTCCAGCATGGATTCCTGGATACCAAGTATAAGCATAAGAAATTTGGTTAATAGCAAAATACTAGCCCCTCAAGGGTCGATGTCACTGTAACAATGAAATTTCTATTGTTGATGCACTAGATGTCATATAAAATTATTTGTTAGAATCCCACTTAGAAATGTTACCTCAATAAGTATCAGGAAGTTTTGAGCGCACTAATATTTAGTTGTGTAAGCGCGGGCGTCAGAGCGATACGTCCTCTGACCTCTCTCTAAGAGGCCTCAGCCGCGTCTGACGATTAGTGACTGGCGCGACCGATTTTATGATTGATTTTAAAAACGTGTGTGTGTAGAAACCGCTCGGCAATAACAAAACTAATAAACAATTTCTAAATGTAGTCAATGGAACTTGAACTTGTTAATCAAACAATGTTCTATTACATCAGGTAAGAATAATTGACATAATATACAATATCAATCATTATTATGTGACCCTTCAAACACTCAGCTAAAACGCGAATTGGCCCTTCCAAAGCGTTTACGCTCTAAAGAGATGCTACAGACAATGAACAATAAACGATTGCCTACCGTTGGTATATAATATAGGTAACTATATAGCATTAAAAACAGTTCATTGTTTGGTCAAATTAAAGCACGTTTAATTTTTCAAGCTAATGGAAATTCACCCTCTGCAAATTTTAAAGTGGTTTAGCTGAGTTGCTAATTAATTTGTAGTATCAACACAGTGCTTTTCTAAAGTAATTCTATAAATTTATTGAATTTTCTAAATTGATAATGAAGGTATTCTGTGACTACTGAAAAACATCCAGCTGGCAAATAACGACTTACTTTTTTTGGTAAAATGTATAAGCCTAAAATGTTTCATAATCTTTCTTTACTACATTGCGAAGAATCTCTTCTAATGTCTTCTAGACAAAAACTTAATAAATTAATCATATTTCGCGAGACATACGAGATTTACGATCGATTTATTATTAAGTTAGTCCAGTCCACTTGTTGCAAAACATCGTCCACGCCGCTATGACTCTGCTGTCATTGTAGACGTTGCAGCACGCGCGTAAACCAATCCCTGCTTTCCTTCTGAATTTAAACCAATCACCGAACATGTCTATTTGTAACTTCGGAAGTAATTTGTATTTAGAATCATACGTTGTTTTGATTTGAAGGGCCACTTTTTGTGTGGGATTTCTTCTGAATTATGCTTCCTGACTATTATTTCTTCGTAGATTGAAACAAATAAATTGAAGTATAAACAAAACAGATAAAATAACAGCTTTTTTGAGCTGTGGATACTAAATCAGAACTAAACTAGGTAATACCATAAATCACGATTCATCGATTGCATGTTGTTCTACTTGCACAAAGTAAACGAGGCTTCCATTTGACATTAATTTTGACAGTGAGGCACTTCTGAAAATTGTGAAATGTATACATCTTATTGCAGGCGACTGTACATGGTTTCCGGGCTGCACATTCCTGGCTGTGCATTGCATTGTCACCCCGTACCGTTTTTGTTCAGGCTGGATTGTAAGACCCGTATTGTACAACCCCTATTCCATGTACAAGGCCCATGAAGTTTTTTTATCTATAACTTCATGACAAGGCCTCGGAATATCTGGCTGTGCAATACGGGTCGTACATTATTTGGCCGTGCAATACTGGCTGTACAATATATAGTGCGTTCGAATAGATCACTTCTGTTCGTTTTTGGCGAAAATAACGCTAAAAACGCTCACAAGGGGCGTTCGAATTGGGAATCTGTGGGTGAAAATGTCGTTCATGCCTCTTTTTGTTCAGCGTTCAGAAAGCTAAAAAAGAGAATTTTTTGCCACCAAAAAGTACAATTTTTGACCCACGTCCGGACTCCGGAGCATGGTTGTTTGTGATCGTTATTTGGCAGCACAATCATGCGATTTCAGGTCTTATGCTCAGTTGAGCGTTCGAATAGGGTATGGGCAAAAGTGGCAAAAATAACGTTTTTGAGCTTACCGAACGCTTTGACAAAAGAGCCATCAATGACAACGGCACCAATGCCCTCATAAGCTAAGCGAACGCACCTATTGTGACTCTATTGTTTGAGCGTGTATGGCATATAGTGCGTTCGAATAGATCACTTCTGATCGTTTTTGGCGAAAATAACGCTAAAAACGCTCACAAGGGCGTTAGAATTGGGAATCTGTGGGTGAAAATGTCGTTCATGCCTCTTTTTGTTCAGCGTTCGGAAAGCTAAAAAAGAGGATTTTTTGCCACCAAAAAGTGCAATTTTTGACCCACGTCCGGAGCATGGTTGTTTGTGATCGTTATTTGACAGCTATGTATTTGACAGCATAATCATGCAATTTTAGGTCTTATGCTCAGTTGAGCGTTCGAATAGGCCGATAGGGTATGGGTAAAAGTGGCAAAAATAACGTTTTTGAGCTATCCGAACGCTTTAACAAAAGAGGAAACAATGAAAACGCCACCAATGCCCTCATAAGCTAAACGAACGCGCCTATAGAGTAACTTTTTATAGTATTGTCAAAATTGTGTCAAAGAGTTCGGGTGCTTTGACGATTATTTTTTTCCACGCCACATAAGAAGAAGAAGAAGAAGAAGACGATTATTTAATTTTGAAAAATATCTTTTTGCTGTATTTAATGTATAATATTAGCGTGTTTGTAAGTAGATAGAATATTTGACTAGCTTAGTAGGTACGTGTATTTTACATCGTTGGTAAGTTTTTTAACTAAATTTGTATAATATAGTCTTCATTTGTTTTATTCAATTGTTTTTCATAAAATTCGATGAAAACATACGATGGGGGCGGCAGGCCCCCTGATATAAACCTGTCTACTGAATTCAACGATAGGCGTGATTTTGTTCCTCACCAGCTGAGTTTGTCTCCATTGCTTCTGATTCTTCAGATGTTGTAGAACAAAATCAGCACGGCGATGGCTCCTTCTCTACCGTTAAACGGAAAAAGTCAAGCAAAAAAACATAAATATAACAAAGAAAAAAACATTCCCAAGATTCAGTTATCCTATTAGGCCAAACATGCCCATCATCAAAGTGCATCACTGTTTCACAGTTAACTGATAGTCAAATGACCGATTCGCTTGCTACTCCTTCAGCAACCATTTTGCAAACTCCATCAATCCCAGTTTATACCCCCTCTGGTAGGCAGGTATACAAGTCTTCCGATAAGGGACCTTTTACAGTGCATGCCAAAAAAGTTGAGCCTTCTTTCACTTCAGGTACTCCCTTGCAACCAATTAACTTTGGGCACTTTCTTAGTAAGAACAATATACAAAATATTCAAAATTCAAAAATTATTTATTCAGTTTAGGCATCATAGACACTCTTATGAACGTCAAAATTTTTAAATGATTCTACCGCTGTCTTCGGAAAAGAACCACCGCCGAGAAGAAGCAGCAAGAAACAAGTCTTTGTACATTGAGGTTACATATGAGTAGTATTAAAATAACAAATTTATTCAATAGTTGGCTACTAGGCAGAAGTGGAAAGCTTCCAGGCATCTTTGTCTTCTAAGTAGTGACTCAATTTATAATAGGCTTTTTTCATTAGTATATTTTTGACACGTAACTTGAATTTCCCTTCAGTGAGCTCAGTAATGTCTTTCGGGATTTTATTATAGAAACGTACACAATTGCCTAAGAAGGACTTATTTTTTGTTTTCGTTAGTCTAAATTTAGATACAGCTATCCTATCCTTATTTCTAGTATTAATATTATGCATATCACTATTTATTCTAAACTTCTTTATATTTTTACAAACGTACATTATATTTTCTAGGATATACAAAGATGGAAGAGTTAATATGTTAATTTCTTTGAACATTTGTCTTAAGGATTCGCGGGGACCCATTTCGTAGATGGCTCGAACTGCCCGCTTTTGCAATATAAAAACTGTCTCTATGTCCGCCGCTGACCCCCACAGCAGGATACCATATGACATTATGCTGTGGAAGTAAGCAAAGTAGACCAGTCGAGTAGTAGCTATATCTGTCAATTGCCTAATTTTATGAACCGCATATGCAGCTGAGCTTAGTCTTCCAGATAGTGCATCAATATGAGGACCCCATTGTAATTTAGAGTCTATGCTAATACCTAGAAAGACTATTGCCTTGTCAATTTTCAATTTATTTCCGTCGAGTAATACGTTTGGCTCTATATGTCTTACATTAGGCATGGAAAATTTTAAACATTTCGTTTTCTTTGCGTTGAGAAGCAGGTTGTTTGCAGTGAACCAATTTGAAACAATAGTTAACGCGTTGTTGACTTGAACTAGTTCTCTATCTTTCCTATCTACTTTAAAAATCAGAGAAGTATCATCCGCAAAAAGAACTATGTCAGCAAGGCCAGTATTGTTGAAGGAAGTGTCAGTAGAATAGGAAGTACCTAACAGAGTATTGCACTGTCATTCAGTGATGCAAACTCTGCCAACATTTTTATTGCAAATAAAATTTTAATAAAGAATATTTTAAGGCGTTTATCCTGACATTTAGCACCGTCCATTTGGGTCTTGTCAAGAGGATCCTCACTGAATGGTCCGAAGAAGAGGTACTGGATAACATTTGTGTCCCTCTTGGTGGCTGCCCCATACTAAAAATATGGGAATAAACTACAAAGTAGTAATTGATGGTGCCCCAGTATATAAGATGTCATCTACTAATATTGATATACATATATAAAGTGTTTGTTCACATTCTCACTATCAATAACATTTGTTTATAATTTTGTACATATTTATTTGTTTTAATGTTGTTCGTTTATGTTTGAATAAGTTTTGTTTAAGTTATTACTGTTTCCTATTGATATGTGTGTAGCTGCTGTATTTATTCCACTAATTGTTTTGGGCTTTATGTTTATCTACTTTAAGCTTGTGTTGTGCTTTCTTGTAATTTACCCAGTCTTCAGAGTGGTGTTAATGGCTCCATTAAAGAGGTGCCTAGCCCTTTTTCTGAGTATGCCTAGCTTACGATTGCACCACTGTATTTTGTATGCAATATCATGCTGGTTTCAGTTTTTACAGGACATGAATCCTCGTACCTATAAGAATGCTAGTTAAAGAGCTGACAGCCTTCTCGTTCTCTGAAGGTGTAAGCTCAGTAGTTGCGCCTATTTGCAATTCTTTGTTCAGTGCCTTGTTTGAACTTGTCCTAAATGTAGACTGGTCGGTTTTTCTTGGGTTTCTGTAAGTTCTTGACTCTGGCTTTACAGTTTTTAGGGTGAGTCTAATCCTCCTGTGATCTGAACAGGAAATTAAATCGGTTGCTACCCTCCAGTCACTTATAATCTCCGCAATTCCTGTAGTATGTTAAGGCCTTATTACCAGTCAAATAAAATAGCTTCCGCAATATTGTAGGTGTGCAAGAACTAACCTCTACCATAAAAAGTTGTCTTTTAAATTCATTAATTATATTATATATATATACAGGGTGATTCATCATACCTGGATCAAAGCGGGTAGGGTGGTGGGGGGAAACTGGGTGCATCCAATGAACCCCCATGTATGTTCTACGATTTTTGATAGTTTGGGAGTTATAATTTTTTTTTGCATTTTTAACCAATCTCCAGGTTGGAGCAGAATTTTTTTTTTTTTGGCTAGACCTTTTTAGCTGGAGTGTTAATTTTTGCAGGAAATTGTGCTCAATAGTAGGCCTATCGAATAACAGTATCACTTTGTCACTTTAAATGTTACCGTTTTTGCAATAAAAATAAAACTAAAAAAAACCAGTAGTTTTCATCCATCACCACAAGTTTCAAAGGTAAGTAAAAAAAAATATTCACAGAATATTTTTTTATGTTAACTACTTTAAAAACTTTAGGTATCTAGTTAGTGATCCTCTAAATTTCATTTGTATAAGTTATTGGGTTCACTTTGAAATTGACTAAGTAAAATGAGCTAACAGGTCATTGATAAAAAAATAATGTAAAACATCGTTTAAGATCATCAGAGTTGTGAAGTTGATTGGTCAAATGGAGCAGGTAATAATAAAGGGTCTGCAATGAAAAGGGACAGCAATAGCAACTACCTACTTTCGTCCTCTTCACATGTATTGTTTATTTCCTGGAAACCAAAGTGACAATAGTAATTATTACTAACTAGAACTAGATTTGTTAGTTCTACTTGTGCTTATCTAAAATTTGTTTAGTCGTTTATCGTCTGCCCTTCCGTACATTCGCTACCTCTTTTGTTTTTATCTTTTGACTTGGCTTGTGTTTTTGGACTTTTGATTTGCTGTGATTTGGGCGTGTTGGATACCTTAGAACGATAACTTTGGCACGTTTACCGGACTTTACGTTCTTTCTCTGTGAATACCATGCCCTACTCAAGCCGAGAGTATGCTGAAATGCATTTTTACTACGGCTTAGCTCAAGAAAATGCACGACGAGCTGCACAGCTGTATCGCGATCTGTTAATACGCCGAGGTGGAAGATAACCCGACAGCTATCCAGATTATCGAGTATTTCTTCGGGTTCATAACGCTCTAATGGATGGCCGAATGCCAGGAACTGTTCGACGGGAAGGTCAGTCAAGATTGAGGCTTGATCGCGTCGATGAAGTTTAAGAAGAGATTGAAAGGGACGCCTCTACTAGCACCAGAGCAATTAGTCGCCGTACTGGTATTCCACAGCCAAGTGTGCACCGCATATTACGTCAAGCAGGTTTAAAACCTTATCATATCCAGAAAGTTCAAGAATTAGTTACAGCTGATTATCAAAAGCGACTAGAATTCTGTGAAGAAATGATAAGAAACAATAATGAGAATCCCGATTTTTTTGATTCTTTGGACAGATGAATCAAATTTTACTAGAAATGGAATTTTCAACATGCACAATTACCATTCTTGGGCACGAGAAAATCCTCATATGATACGACGACATAGTTTTCAACATAAATTTTCTGTAAACTTATGGACAGGAATAGTAAATAAGCAACTGATCGGACCTTTTGAACTACCACCAAGACTCGACGGTCCAAGTTATTTGAGATTTTTAACTGAAAACTTGAACGAGTTACTGGAAGACGTTAATTTACATGTGATGCGAAATATGATATTTCAAAATGATGGAGCTCCGTGCCATTATTCACGGTCTGTTCGGGAATATCTCGATACACGCTTCCCGAACAGAAGGATAGGCCGAAGTGGCCCGATTGCCTGGCCTCCGAGGTCACCAGACCTCAATCCAATTGATTTTTTTATTTGGGGCTATTACAAATTAAGGACTCAACTAAATGAAGTAAAACATAGCATAAGACAAAATCAAGAAGCCTTCGATCGGTTGAAGAGTAACTTTTTAAGAAGATGTCAAATGTGTATTGCGGCAGGAGGTCGACACTTTGAGCATTTAATGTAATAAATAAAGTTATGTTGGATGGAATTTTGTTTTTTATGTTCACCGTAATTCTATCAAAATTGGTAGTTTAGTACGTAGTACAGTAGATAACCCTAAAGTTAGTAGAATAGGTAGGTAGTTGCTATTGCTGTCCCTTTTCATTGCAGACCCTTTATTATTACCTGCTCCATTTGACCAATCAACTTCACAACTCTGATGATCTTAAACGATGTTTTACATTATTTTTTTATCAATGACCTGTTAGCTCATTTTACTTAGTCAATTTCAAAGTGAACCCAATAACTTAGACAAATGAAATTTAGAGGATCACTAACTGGATACCTAATAAAGTTTTTAAAGTAGTTTCCATAAAAAAATATTCTGTGAATATTTTTTTTTACTTACCTTTGAAACTTGTGGTGATGGATGAAATCTACTGGTTTTTTTTAGTTTTATTTTTATTGCAAAAACGGTAACATTTAAAGTGACAAAGTGATACTGTTATTCGATAGACCTACTATTGAGCAATGTTTCCTGCAAAAATTAACACTCCAGCTGAAAAGGTCTAGCCAAAAAAAAAAAATTCCGCTCCAATCTGGAGATTGGTTAAAAATGCAAAAAAAAATTATAACTCCCAAACTATCGAAAATCGTAGAACATACATGGGGGTTCATTGGATGCACCCAGTTTCCCCCCACCACCCTACCCGCTTTGATCCAGGTATGATGAATCACCCTGTATAAGTCATTTAAATAAATCAGAATCCATCCAAGAGCCAACAGTTAACATTCACAGTTCTAATTTGTTGTGTTATTTGTATCAACCTGTAGATACCTATCCTAACTGCTATCTTATTTATTATATTGATTTACTATGATCATATATAAGTGTGTTTTGTGTTGCCCTACTTACAGATAATATTTACCCAGTTGGATACAAAATTCAAGACGAGGAGGATTGTCATCAAAGTTTTCGATTATTCTCTTCAGATTTGTGCAAACCCACAGAGGTAAGTCACGCACAATATAAGTTTGAAGTTTGATACAATTATGACACAATATATTTATATTTAAATAATTTTGACACAATATAAGTTTGCACGGTAGGTAATGGTTTATGGTACTTAGATCTCAGTTAGAAATACAGTGCAACCTCGTTATAACTATACTCAAGGGGATTTAAAAAGATTCGTTATACAGCGTAATTTGTTACAATGAGGTTTGTTGTAAAGAGGTTAGATTGGACTATGATCCATTCAAAGTACCACCAAACAACATTTAATATCAAACACGAATTGTGCTAAACAAGTAATATGACCATAACATAAGGTAAAAAAAACTTGTTTATTAACCTCACATTACATAGATGCTCATCTGCTTACTCCGCTTAAGCAAACAGTTTCCATTAATAACCGAAAAATGAATGAGAACACACTTAAATAAAAAGACGGTAAGTATTTTTGTTTGAGAGGAGTTACACAATTTTGTGACATAAAAAGAAACCACAATCAATACTCGATATTGGGATATAAGCATAGGAAATCAACAATGTAAGTTTCTCTTGGTTAGAGAAAATGTCATAACTTGTGGACTGCGTACTAACGGTGCAAGTTATCATATCCAAAGCACAATCTAATTCTGTTATGGATTTGACCACACCTATAATCATACAAACAATTTAACATGTGTGGAAACATGAAGCTGGGGTCACGGTAGTACCCACACGAAGTCGAGCAAAAAAGTGTCACGGCAGTTCCATACTTTTCTCGAAGCCATTCAGGCCATTTTCGAACCTCTATAACTTCGTTGTGGATAAAACTAGAAGCCTGAATTTTCAGAAACTAAGTAGGCATTATATAAGCACAGTATATTTCAAATCTCATTCTATTTGAACCAGTAGTTTAAGAATTATAAATAGGTAGTCAAAGTTTCTTAATTTCGTCAGTCACTAACTGGCCTACAGACCAAAATAAACTTGAGAGTGAGTTGGACAGACTGGAGTTCATTTCGCGATTTGGTTAACGATAGAATTAACCTCAGAATTTTGCTAAAAACCGAGTCAGATATTGATGTTGCTGCTAGAAACATAACTTCGGTAATTCAAGAAAGTTGCTGGAAGTTAACGCCTGAAACTACTGAACGTCCCCGTTAAAGCAAAGTATACTCCGAGACCATACGGTCAAAAATAATGGAAAAAAGAAGACTCCGAAGGGTATGGCACACAAGTAGGCATTCGAATGACAAAACTGCACTTAACAATGCCATCAAAGAACTAAAAACTCTTATTGCTGAAGCAGATGGTTTGGCCTTAGACATGTACCTGGAAGGCCTTACAGCTAATAAAACAACATACTAATCCCTATGGCGAGCTTGTAGAAACCTGGATCGACCATTGCACCACAAACCTCCGCTACGGAACTAAAACGGAGTCTGGATCAGAACAGAACAAGACAAAGCAGATGCATTTGCTTGCCATCTAAGCAATGTATTCAAACCAAATAGCCCCAGACCAAACGCCGATGACACTGACATTGACCTTATCCTCAACCAAGATTACCAACTTGCCCTACCCCTGAAGCTGGTAACACCTAGGGAGATATATAGAAATATCACTTCAATGGACAGCAAGGCCCCCGGCTATGATCTTATCGACAAGAAAGTTCAAACATCGCAAAGGAATCGTATACCTCACCATGTTGTTTAATGCTATTCAGCGGTTAAGCTACTTTCCAGACATATGGAAAGTATCACAAATAATAATGATCCATGAACCTGGTACATGACGTCACTTCTTACAGACCAATCAGTCTATTGCCGATCTTGTCCAAGCTTTACGAAAAGTGTCTATTACAAAGAATGTTACTAATCCTTAATGAAAAGTCAATTGTTCCTGATCATCAATTCGGATTTCGGAAAGAACATGCTACCATCGAACAAGTTCAGAGTGTGCAGGAAAATTAGAACATCCTTTGAGAAAAAAGAGTACTGCTCGTCTGCTTTTCTCGATATACAACAAGCCTTCAATAGAGTCTGGCATAAAGGCTTGCTATTCAAGATAAAAACCTTACTCTACCGCATACATTTTATTGCATACTTAAATCTTACATAACAAACAGAATATTTCAAGTAAGAGAAAATCATTCCACCTCAGGATTTCATGAAATCTCTGCAGGAGTACCGCAGGGTTCGGTTCTTGGACCAGTACTGTACACCTTGTTTACTTCCGACCTGCCACAAAGCACAGAGGTCACATTCGCTACTTTTGCGGACGATACTGCCTTACTAGCTTCGCATAAGTGTCCAATCCAAGCATCTCGCATTTTGCAAACCAGCCTGATTGAGATGGAAAAATTGCTGCTAGCGCATCTAAATCTGTCCACATACAATCATACACATTTACTCTTCGCAAAAAAGATTGTGACTCAGTCACTATAAATAGCGTTCAACTCCCTCACCAAGAGTCCGTGAAGTATTTGGGTATGCATTTGGACCGTAGGCTCACATGGAAGAAACATGTTCAAACCAAAAGAGATGAAATCAGCCTAAAATATAGGGGCCTTTTTTGGCTGCTGGGAAGAAACTCAAAACTGACCACAGACAACAAACTCGTATATAAGATACGAAACCATACTTAAGCTAATCTGGACATACGGCATTCAACTTTGGGGATCAGCCAGTGCCTCTAACATATTGATAGTGCAAAGGGTACAGAACAACATCTTAAAAGAAATATCTTTCACCATGGTTTATCAAGACAACAGAGATCCATGATATCTTAAATATTCCTATGGTTAAGGAAGAAATAAGTGCGCATGGCGAAAAATATAAAACTCGACTGCTTAGGCATCCAAATGAGCATGCAGGGCAGCTTACAATTCCGGAAAGCATCCGCCGGCGATAAGATATCTTTGACGTGATAAAGCAGCATGATGACTGGTTTTGATTCAAGAAAGGGCAGACTCTAATGGGAGTAGCACCCTACCCGCACATACATACACCACATCTGCTAATAGTCGATGGACTGATCGCAGGATAAATAAATAATGACACGAAAAAAACTCACTGACTGACTGACTGACTTATCATCAAAACTCTAAGGCACTTCTGGCAGACATAGGATCTTCAAGTTTAGAACACAAATAGTGTTTATTATATTAATCAAGGAAATACTATTCAGTCCTTGCATGTCAACCGTGCGGTCGACACGTATCGCGCGCTTTTACAACGTAATCGGCGTTATAATCTGCTGCCAATATGGCAAAGTGTACTCAATGTAGTAAAGTGATTACCAAGAAAGCACCAGGGCTAGAGTGCAATAAATGTAGGAGTGTGGTTCATGCCAGTATGATGTGTACCCAACTCTCAGGTAAACAACTGAACCTGTGGCGAGCAGCTGAGAATCTTGAGTGGACTTGCCACGACTGTTCCGCGAAGTCACCGAGGCTGTGCTCTTTTGTGACCTCAGACGATGATTTAGTGGTAGATGATGACGAATTAATCACCAAAATGGATAAGTACCCTTTTGATGCCAAAAAGTTAGTGGCAGATATTTCCACCAAGATGGACAAAATATTTTAACGCGAGCTGAAAGGGACCAATCAGGCACTTCAATTTACCAGTGAAAAAGTGGATAATTGCTTAGAAAGCATTAAAGCTTTCAAAGAAAAAATAAAACATCTGAAAAAGAAAAATGCCGACCTCGTAAATATGAATAAGCATCTGGAACGGCGACTGGAGGCGCAAGAGCAACGGATGCAGGAGTATGAACAAAAAGAACTTATAAAGGTGGTGGAAGTACAAGGCATACTTACTTTGGAGAAGGAGAACCTGGCTAATATTGCAAAAGGTATATCGTTGGCGTTAAAAGCGAGTGCAGATGATGTTAAATCATTCAAACGCATACCTACAAAACAAGGCAAACCGGGAATTCTACGTATTAAGCTGCTAAATGAAGAAGTCAAAACAAAGTGAGTAGACACAGCTCGCACATCCGACATCGTGTTTTCGGAGGTTGTACCAAACTGTCACCCTACGCTAAAGATAATAAAATATTTGTTCGTCAAGCGCTCACTCACTATCAGAAAAACTTACTCTGGAAAGCGACACAGGAACTCAAAGATATTTGCAAATACATCTGGTCAGGGATGGTAAGGTACTTATTCGTGAAACTGAAAATAGTAAAGTAATTGTTTTGCGCTCGGAAAAAGACATTTACGACCTTACCTCGTCTTAATAACCACCTTAATTTGTGCATTTATCAGAACTAAAGTTTCGCAATGGATGACACAACAGATAACGTACTAGAAATAAGCGACTACCCGAACATATCATACTACTTTAAGCAATTCAGTAGTTATAACAACTCATGTTCTGTAACGTACTTGTATGTTAACATACGTTCAATTATTAAAAAATTCTGTAAACTAAATTTATTGATCAACAGCTGTAGTTGCAAAATAGACGTTATCGTACTGAATGAAGTAGGTATAAAAGATAACGTCAGCTCTCTGTTCCATTTACCTAGCTATAATATGCACACAGAGTTACGTAAAAACCAAAAAGGTGGCGGTATAATTATTTATACACACGTAAGTCATAACTTCAGGAGTTATAAAACATCAACTAATCACTTAGAGTGCGTAATTCGAAAAATTACAACTATACACATAAAAATACGATGGTTCTGTGTGCTGTTTATAGAATATAGAAATCTTCAAATAAAACGATGTTTCTTGATGAATTGAAGCGCATTCTTTGTAACTATACCCTAAACAAGACATCATACTTCTAGGTGATATAAATATCAATCTTAAAGTCAACAATAATATAACACGGCAATATTTAAATCTAATATCTGAACATGGTCTTGTATGCGGTATAGAAGATTATATACGCATCGAGTCACGAAAAGAAACTATAACTAAGACATGTATTGATCATATATATGTAAGATCTCGCACACATGACGTACGTTGCGCTGCGCTCGGTACCGTGCTCGCGGACCACCGCGTTTTGGTTACTACATTTTTAAGCACTGCGAACATACAAGTTGCTCCTATATATATTATGCGATGCAATAAAAATATACTTAACAAGAATTAAACAGTTTAAATTGGAATAGCATTGAATGAATTAAAAAATATAAATTGGACAAAAATACTCAATATGGATTCAAGTAAAACTATTAACGAAAACTACACTATATTTAATGACACACTTTTAGAAATTTTAAACCGATGCATTCCCATAAAACTAATAAAACTTAAGAGTAATAAACAATATACTTGGTTAACGAAAGGTATTAAAATTTCTTGCAAAAATAAACGACTGCTAAAACCTTTAGTGAACCATTATAAAAACCCAACCCTTCAAAAATTCTATAGAGACACAAAAATATTGAAAAAATCTATCAATAAATCTAAAAGATACCAATCTATACGCGAAATGACAAATTCAGAAAACAAAAATAAATCGATGTGGAAAATAATAAAAGAACGTACAAACAAGTATTTAAAAAAATCTAAAACTAATATTGAGCTAAAAATAAACAATAGTATTATATCTGATCCTCTCCATGTTGCAAACACTTTTAATACATTCTTCGCATCAGTTGGGGCATGCGACGGGGAAGATGAGCCAGCGCGTTGCCATCCGCCACCGCCACCGCTCAAGCGTAATAGTAACTTACTATTCCTAAGTCCAGCTGGACCTCAAGAAATTAATCTAATATTAAAAAATATGAAAAGTAAATATAGCTACGGCGTTGACGAAATACCTCCAATATTAGTGAAAAAATGTGCAGAAGAATTAACTTTACCCTACTACGTACTTGTTAATCAATCTTTTATTGAAGGCACATTTCCAGAATTGTTAAAAACATCAACAATAAAACCAATTCACAAAAAGTCGTCCAAACTTGACCCAGACAATTACAGACCCATTGCACTCCTGCCTACTTCCTCAAAAGTATTTGAGAAAGTCATGCAAAGGCGATTAAACTCATTTTGTGAAAAATTCCAATTATTTGATGACACACAATATGGGTTTCGTAAAAATCGATCAACTGTCTTGGCTATCTACAAATATGTCCAAAAAGCTTTAGATATATTATGTGATAATAAAAAATACGCAGTAGGTATTTTACTGGACATGAAAAAGGCCTACGATAAAGATCAATATAAGATATTACTACAGAAATTATACGACATTGGAATACGCGGACAATCTCACGAGTGGTTTAAATCGTATTTAAGGAATCGAAATCAGTATGTTGAAATAGAACATTTTGACCATGACGAAAAAACTATAAAAACAATAAAATCGTCAATTACGGAAATGAACCACGCTATACCCCAAGGTAGTGTCATTGGGTGTACAATTTTTTTAATTTACATAAATGACCTTCCAAAAATTATTGACGATTCCTGTATACGTTTTGCGGATGACATTTCGATACTGACATCATTTAAAAATAACATGAATTTAAATAATCATTTAACTGACATTCTCAACAATGTAACAAATTGGATGACTAACCATTATCTTGACTTAAATTTAGCAAAAACCAAAAATAATACAATTTAGACCATATCAAAAACCCCCCCTTGACATTAATTTTACATACAATAATAATAAATTAGCTTGTGTCGATGCGGCGACACTTCTAGGCCTAGAACTAGATACGCACATTAACTGGAAATTACATATTAATAAAATAAAAAGTAAAATGTCTAGTTTCTCATATGCATTGAGGGAACTTAGGCGAGCCACTGACCAAAATACAGCTATATCTGCTTACTACGGATTCGCGTTTTCGTGGCTTAGTTATCCTATTAATATTATAAACGTGAAAGTTTGTATGTATGGATGTATGGATGTTTGTTACTCTTTCACGTACAAACGGGGGGGCTAATGTTGATGAAATTTGGTATGGGGGTAGATGAGGCGCTGGATTAAGGGCCGAAACACATAAGCGCGTTGCGGCGCCGCGCCGCTGAAATCGGCAGTGCGCTATAGCGGTGCGGCGCCGCAACGCACGACGTGAATTCCAGCGTTATGACGTCATACTTGTTGACAAGGATGCAGTTGTTTCTAACACTCTTGCAAACAACACGTGTCAACCGAGAAGCAGTTTTAAAATTAAAATGTCTGACGTTGACGTCGATCTGTTTATATCTTCGGTTCAGGAACACCGTTGTTTGTGGGATACTAGTGACGAAACCTATAAAGACAAATTTATAAAACAAGAAGCATGGAAAAGCATTTGTGAGATCGTTTATGTTGATTACAAGGAAAAAAACTCAACCGAAAAATCAAAACTGGGTAAGTAGTAACATATAGTCTTAGGTTTACGCGATCACTATTCACAATAAAACTACAATTTTTACTGTAGTAAAAACGTAAAAATCTGATCCGCGGTTTAAATTGTAGTTTAATGTAAGTAGCATGTATCTTTTTTTTTTAATCATATGAAATACACCATTTATTTTAATGCCCTATGCAAAAGATTTTCTCTAAGTTAAAATTATATTTTTTTCTCGCGCTCTTATTCAAAAAGGTAAACAAATACTATAAATAAAACCAAATTGCCATTTAAATTGTTTATTCGCAGTTCACAACATGTTAAATAGTTTGAATCAAATGTATTAAGGTATTATTTGTATTTTGAACTGAGTAGGTATACGAACATTCATATTTTGTTTAATTGCCAACTTAGGGCGCCAACATCACTGGAAAAGTAATTACAAAAATCATTCCGTATTAGATGTGGGCTTAAATTATTTTCATTTGCTGTGGGCAAATGCAACATTTGCAGATCAGAATCATCAAAGATAATGTCATCGGTCGCTTGTACTCCATCTCGATTCAAAACAAAGTTGTGCATTACACAACATGCCTTGATAATGTCTGTCGCAAATTCGTATTGCACATTCATAGATCGATGAAATATGCGCCATTTATTGGCTAGGATGCCAAAAGCGCACTCGACATATCTTCGGGCACGACTCAGTCGATAATTGTAAACTCTTTGTTGTACCGACAAATGTTTTCCTGAGTAAGGGCGCATGACGTTATTCGAAATTGAGAATGCTTCATCTCCTACAAAAACAAATGGAGTTTCATTTTGAGAACCTGGTAAAGGCTTTGGTACAGGAATAGGTAATTTGCGTGTCATAATCAAATCATAAAGTTTAGAGTTCTGGAAAACGGTGGAGTCACTTTCCTTGCCATACGCTCCTATATCGACAAAAATGAATCTATATCTAGAATCTACAAGAGCTAATAAAACTATTGAATTATAGCCCTTATAATTGTAAAACAGTGATCCACTGTGCGCAGGACATGTAATACGGACATGTTTACCATCAAGAGCTCCTATGCAGTTAGGAAAATTTGCTTTCTTGTCAAACTCAATAGCGACATCTTCTAGAACCTGTTTTGTTATAGGAGGTATATTTTGACTTGATAGATGTTTCCATATGGCGCGACAAACTGTCCTTACAATTTTTGCTATTGTACTTGCTCCTCGGAAGTAATTCGTATGCATGGTTTTAAAGTCACTGCCGGTTGCTAGAAATCTAAAATGAAATAATAATTAGTAGGCAAATAATAAAATAATACAAATGTAGGTATAATCAAACTCAAACCGCGCAGGTAATAGTGTTGCTAAAGGAATAGATTTTCAAAGATAGACAGGTAGTTTTTCAAAGAAGTACTCAATAAATATTTTACATTATGGTTGTTCTAGGCAAAGTCAATCAGTTTTTAACTTGCCTAAGTCAAGAAAAAGCAGAAAATTATTCTTTTTCGGCGGCCAGCCATTTATATGAAATTGGATGGACCGAAAGTACTTATGAAAGTTATATCAAATTTTATATGTAGTATAAATGGAATCTAAGGAATTTTAGTCTTTATTACTATTTTTCACTTGTGAAGTTTTTTGTTGCAGGTAATGATTTAGTCAAGAAGTGGAAGGCCATAAAAGATAATTTTGCTAAATATCAAAAAAAACTAAAAGATGCCAATCGATCAGGAGCTGGAGCTGCAAAAATTAAAGAATATCACTTGAATAAACAATTACAGTTTTTGAAAAAGGTTTCACAAAATGCAACTGATTCCAGTTTATGCGTAGCGGAAGGAGATATTGAGAATGAAATAACGGCATTGCCTCGTTATAAAAGTCAACCACGAAAACGAAAGGCAGATGATAAGGATGATATTGAAGAAGATTTATTGGCAATATTAAAAACACCGGAGAATAGACATTTGCATTTTTTCAAGGGGATTTTACCATCTCTACAATCGTTAAATGAGAATCAAACATTGATATTTCAAAGTCGGGTGCTTCAAATATTAACCGACATTCTTCAACCTTCAATTCATCAAAATACACATCACGGCTATAATCAAGAATATCAGCATCAGGGTTACAATCAAGGATATTCAACTATGAGATACGATAATACGGTTCAGAGTGGCTACCACACTTCTACTCCTGGAAGTTCGATTACTGAACAGAGGACTACCTCATCATCAAACCAACAACGTCCAATAAATTCACCATTTTTACTGGACGAAACGTCAGCTACTTCCTATGTTTCACAAGATGAGGAGTTTGATTTTTCTTAAATTGATCATTACATTTTTTAAGGCCTATTAAAGTATTCTTAAAGTAAGAAAATTGTATAATGCAAAAAGCTTAATTTGATTCTGTCTTGTTTCATTTGAACCTGGCTTTGTACCACTAGGTACCCCCAAACCATGAACACTAGTGATGCAAAATTTTTATCGACACCCCGCTAGTACCACAGGTGTATAAAGCCAGGGGTACAAATAAAACTAAACATTTGATTCCGAGTGCCATAAACATCAATAAAAAAAAATTTGTTTTACTAACCTATTTGTTTTACCTTAAAGTTAAGCCCAGCATTTCCAAAGCAGTAACTGGTTTCCTTCCTTTATTTTTTTTCTTCTGTATATATTTTGATAACTCGCTTAATAGCTCTTCAAATGATGATATACTCATTCTAAAGTAGGCAACAAATTTTTTTTCGTCTATCTTTAATGCTTCGTATTTTTTAGAAAAGAACTCGCCATTTGGATTCATACCCTTACTTAATGGATGTATCCAGTATCTTCTTTGCCGTATTTTTAAGATAGAATAATGTCTTCTTAATAACAAATAAGCAATAAGTTTATTACGATCCATCGCAGAGAGACGTCTATCCACACTCAAAAATCACGAGAAAATGGTTGCCCTACCATAATGCCCTGTTTCGCGACGCCGCAACGCGGCAACGCAACTGCCGATTTTGGCGTTGCGGCGCCGCAAAAATAAGCAGTTTGCGTTATGTGTTTCGGCCCTAACACATAGGATACTTTTCATCATCATCATCATCATCATCCATCACCACGCGGGTGAAACCGCGGGGCGCAGCTAGTGGTATCATAATGTGGGGCAACAGTGTAGACGCCAGTGACCTCTTTATCGCTCAAAAAAAATGTATTAGGATACTTGCCAATATAAAAGCACCTAACATCAATATACCAAATTTTAACAAACCATATTTTATTAAATTTAAAATTCTATCCTTAGTCTCAGACCAAATAAAAAAGTCAAGACAGAATGTTGTGAACAGAAAAGTGAAGCCGGTAAAACTACGCCTCGCCGTGTACATACACAATTACACACACACACGCACAACGAAACTACGCCTTGACTCGTCAGTCGAACTATCGCTGCGCGTGGAAGCAACACGTAAAGTAAATCAACAAATTTACCAGTCAAAATGCCGAATTGTGTCGTGAAACGGTGTTAAAACAAACATCAAAATATAAAAAGAAGGATGGAATCACATTTCACACGTAAGTAACTTGGAAAGCAATATTTTAAATAAATAAAAATAAAGGTTATTGCTTGGAACATAGAAAGTGTTGCCATGGTAAAGCCTGTAAGGTTTACCCTATTATTGGGTAATCTTAATATTTAGTATATATGTTACGTTAATACGGGTACGTTTTTATAATAGTTTATCAACGTGTTTTAACCGACTTCAAAAAAGAAGTAGGTTCTCAATTAGACTTTTCTTTAAATATAATATTGTATGACACTCGACGCAATATCTTTATACAAAACCGGTTCCGTCGTTTGAAAGCAAATAAAAAAAAATAGGCAATTCTTTTTTTTTATTTTTAGTTTATTTTCAACCGACATATAAAAGGAGTAGGTTCGCAATTAGGTTCTATTGTTTTAAATACTTGTTACCTCATAAGTCCGTCTTTTATTAACCGATTTGAACAATTATTTTTATGTTGGAAACCTGATACCTTTAATATGGACTCGCATTAATTTCACACTGGATTTTCAATTTCGTACATATTGAAGGCGGTTATGTATTTTTGTAAAAATAAACCATATTTCTATTGAAGTCTTTTGTTTTTAGGGTGTATCTATATTGAATGTTGTTGTGTGTAGTTAGTATGCGGAAAGTTATACGAGATGGTCGACCAGTCTTTGTCATCACGCGATTTTATAAACCAGTCGTAGAAGAAAAATGCAAAGCAGGATTCATAGGTACATTAATAAATATTGAAAGTTTAAAAGCGCTTTATACGAAGTACATAGAATATGAAAAAAGGCTGTTTTTTATCTACTTATAAATTAAGCCAGGATCATTTGGAGATTCTATTTACGTCTATTAGGATGCATGGAGGGTTCAACGATAACCCTAACGTAAGACAGTTAACAAGCAAGCTACAAAAAATACTATGTCATTTAGAACTAAAATGTCTTGCAAAAAGTAATTGTGTTCCTTTAGAACACATAGAAATACTTAATGCACTTCAACAACTAAAATTATAAATAGCACTTCATCGTCGTATAGAAACGAAGAAGAAGAAGAAACCATTGAAAATTCTTCGTTGCAACTTCTTAATGAAATTGTTAATGAATCATTTGATTGGACCAGTTGTTTACATGACAATTCATATTATGGTGACTACAGAAAAATGATAATTGGTTACATATCTGGAAGTACAGTGCACTATCTTGTTAAAACCATAAAATGCTCTAAATGTTAAGATGCCTTGCAGACTGATGAGAAACTTTATTTTCACAAGCTCATTAGTTTAAAAAACAAAGGCGGTTTTCGCTTCCCGTCTTAGGATCTTTTTGACATTTGTGTCACTTGTGAAGCAGTTGTTCGAAAATTATTGAATGAAAATATTGCAATCACCGCAGAAAATCAACACCAAACTATAGTCTTGAACATATTAAAGAAATTCATTGGAAACAATCAGATTTTTATCAATTTAGAGTCAAAACATGAATATGTTGGGCAGGAACATAAACTTAATTTAATACGGTGTGTAATTGAGAAATACTTAAACATTAGATTCCACCATATTGCTAAATTAGAAAGTATTTCTAAATCAGTGCAAAGTAAACGACAAGCGTACAAAAAAATAATTCAGCATAAAGGTTTTTAAATAAAACTAGCAGTTACACCGAGTAATTTTATTTCTGAAACTCTTTGTCTTTTCTCTTTCACTACCCAATGCCACTACTTTTTACCGACACCTAATGTAGGAACCCTATTATTATATTAAAATTAATAACGTTATAACTTCATTAAATTTATAACGTTATTTTTATGGGGTAATTTAAATTATCATGGCAGCACCGATTCACGCACTACATGCATAGAAAACCGGCCTCACTGCTCTGTTCACAACATTCTGTCTTGACTTTTTTATTTGGTCTGAGTCCTTAGTATCTATTTATATTCTAGAAATTTTTAAAATTTGTAAAAAAATACCCATCATTATTCCAAAAATATACCGATCAACGACGTGATATTCGATCTCAATATAGGCATAAATTGATAAAACCAAAGTCCAATCTAGAAATGTACAGATCCGGCCCTAATTCAATGGCTATAGATATATATATAATAAGCTGCCTAATACGCTAAAATACATTGAAAAGGTAGAATGTTTTATAAAAAACCTAAAATCTTTACTTCAATCTAAATGTTACTATACCTTAGACGAATTCTTCAACGATAAATTCAATGATATATAAATAAATCGTTCCGTTCCTACCATTGCCATACCCTTATAGGGTCATATGTATAACACACACAAACATGTTAAATAAGACCTGCATGTAGCTACATATGTTGCAATAAACAATTGAGAATTGAGCATAGAAGACATGACATATCCTACTAAGATTTATGACGTAATTAAATTTAGTATAAATAAATGCTATGAAAAATCTATGTTCAAAGTTAAACTAAAACATTCGACTAGAAATACGAAAATTTGGATTAATAAAAAAGTTATTACTTTATGCAGGGAAAAAGATACGAAGTTACTAGACTTAACAAATAGGTTCTACAAATAAAATATTACTACTTCAATATACAAAAATACGTAACAAATGCAATAAAATGGTAACTAAAACAAGAAATATTTTTTATAAAAATGAAATTAATTTGCATAAAAGTGACCCTAAGCAGTTGTGGCAAATTTTAAATACAATGACTGGCAGGATAAAATCATCTTTGGATGAAGTTATACTCAAAGCATTTCACCAACATAATTTAAGCCAAATACTATAGTTAACGACTTTGCTAAAGAGATTAATCAGTGTGTAAGGGAAACCATTCCTAAATGCAAGGAACCTTTACTAGATCCTAACTCGTATACTAACCAATCTAATGTATCCATACACATAAGAAAACCTAACCCTGATGAAATAAACAAAATTATTCAAAATATTAAAACGAACAAATGTCCAGGAATAGACAAACTACGTCCTATAGACATAAAATGTATAGCAAATAAAACGACACTTGCGATTACTAAATTAATTACAACAAGTATAAAAACGGGCATTTACCCCAACGAACTCAACATGGGCATAGTAAGACCTAACTATAAGAAAGGGCATATGAATGAATATAGTAATTATCGGCCGATTACCATCTTACCTATCATTGATAAAATTGTAGAGAAAATTGTTTGTATAGAAATACATAACATTTATAGAAAACATCAAATAATTTCTAACAAGCAGTTCGGGTGTCAGGCCAAGAGGAATACAACACAACTGCTGACTAGTTTCACGGATTATGTTAATAGTAGGCTCAATGAAAAAGAACATATTTTGATAGTTTTTATTGATTATAGTAAAGCATTTGATACTTTAAGACACGATACACTGTTACACAAACTAGAAAACAGCGGTATCCGAGGGCTCTTGCTTGCGTGGTGTGGTAACTATCTTAAAAATCGATCTTATCGGGTTAGAGTCGCCCAAGACGTGAGTGAACAAGTAATGGTCACAGAAGGCACGGCCCAAGGGTCAGTCCTTGGCCCGTTGCACAACTTGGAGTACGATAAAGATGTAAACAATATAATAAAGAACACTGTCATCTACCAATACGCTGATGACACGTGTCTGATAGCATCAGATAGAGAATTGTCTTAATACTTACTACTAGAGGTAGCACTTAATAATTTGCAAACCGATTTTACACTTATTACAAAATGGTCTCATGACGCTGGCTTAGCACTCAATTATAAAAATACTCAGTTATTGCACGTACACTCATCTTATTTAAAACAAACGCAGTCAAGACAAAATATTATACTATATGCACATGATCATGGCTGTCTACACGGCAGAAAACCACTATGTAATTGCCAACCTATAGAACAGGCTACATAAATCAAATATCTAGGCTTGATTATAGATGATCGTTTTAACTGGAGCTGGCATATAGATGGCGTCTGCAACAAACTACGTGCTAATCTTGCAAAGTTCTATATTTTAAAATATAAAATACCGTACTCTGCACTTATTAATATGTATAAAACACTCACAGAAAGTATTGTATTGTACGGACTGAGCAGTTATGGACGCACTGTTCCTACCTACCTAGCTAGGATACATAAACTACAGATGCGACTGCGAAAAACTAAAGAAAAATATCAAAATGATGCATACGGCTTGTTTAGTTATTGTAAAGTTAGATCTATACACGATATGGTCAAATTATGTTTATTAATTGAAAATTTCTTTAAATATGACGATTATATATTGCACTCCTTTAACACTAGACAAGTAGCAAATAAAAAACTAAAAACAAGTAGCGCGTCAAATTTTTACGGCTCCAGGACCACCAACTATGTATATGTTACTAATAAATGACATTCCGGAAGAAACTCTGGACAAATTTAATTTAATAAATATTAAACGGATACTAAAAAATATATATCAATAATAATACAGAAGATTTCATAAATTATTATAAACCAAAAAAAAATGCTATAACTCTTATAATATATGATTATGCCTAATATCATCACGGATCACACGGTTTCCGAGCGCAGTACTGACGTACATTTTTTGTGCAATGTGTAGGCTTAGTACAACACAGATTAGATAATAGTAAGCTATTACCTATTTCTTTGCATAGACGCATAACCTGTTTCATAGCTTGATCTGTAATAATGTATACATTGCTCAATGACAATGCCGTTCTAGATTATAAAATTCATGTTTTAAATGTACTTTGATTAAGTTTATGTAGATTTTTAAAAAACCTTACAATTTGGCAGTAGACTTAAAGTAGGTACCTACGAGTACCTTGTAGATTTGTTGGAAAGGACGAGATACCCTCGACAAACCACTTATGGTTTATAGAGTATTTTTTAAGTATACTCAAACTTTGTAATAAGACAAACAAATGAAAAAAAAACTAAAATACTTGCATATTTGGTACAGTTTCTAGATACACCAACTGCCTTAATAACTTTGTAATCCCATATAAATATTATAGGATTACGTACTTACATTTGCAGTGAATAAGCCAGTGTACATGTATATGTATAATAGTAAAAAATTATAAAAAAAAATTCTGTGTTAATCCAGCGCCGTATCTACCTCCATACCAAATTTCATCAAAATTGCCCCAAACCCCCTAGCATGTACGAATGTAGTGTTAGAAGCATAAAAGTACCTACTATATTATAAATTTATAAATTATTATAAAATGTGTACCTACATATCTAATAATAGTACGTATCTCGGTGTCGGTTAATTAATATTAAAAAAAACCTTCAATATCGCCTATAAAAGAAACAACTGTAAAATTATGTTTCTTATGTGTTTAACATGTGGCGTACTCTCACACAACTCGGTCATCTAATGAGTTGGACCAACACCATACATTTCGATTAAATCGCTACCTCTTGTGAATAAAAAAAAACATTCTTTCGGCCTTTCTAAATAATAACTTATAATCATCAAAATTAACCCGTGGTGTCACTTCACGACCCACAAACATATTATATTCATAGTTATTTTCAGAGGATAACCGTCGTATGCCAATCCGCAATAAACCTTATTATCGCCTATACCCTAAGAATAGTTGTTTGAAATTCTTCAGATACCTTACGTTATATATACACACTTTTATGCAACTTAAATTATTTGCTGCAGGTACTCGTACGTACGATGGCTGATTGTGAATCTTCAACGAAAAGAAAACTGGAAAAACATAACATGAAATACAGTGGTAAGAAACCATATAAATGCAATACGTGTCATTATAAATGTTCTACCGCCAGATGCTTGAAAACACATATCAGAACGCACACTGGAGAGAAACCCTTTAAATGCAACATGTGTGATTATGAATGTGCACAAGCAGGTCACTTACGAAGACATATTAGAACGCACACTGGAGAGAAACCTTATAAATGTAATTTTTGTGATTATGAATGTGCAGTAGCAGGTGACTTCCGAAGTCATATTAGAACACATACTGGGGAGAAACCTTATAAATGTAATATGTGTGATTATAAATGTGTACAAGCAGGTAACTTACGAAGTCAAATTAGAACTCACACTGGAGAGAAACCTTATAAATGTTATATGTGTGATTATGAATATGCAATAGCAGGTAGCTTACGAAATCATATTAGAACGCACACTGGAGAGAAACCCTTTAAATGTAGTATGTGTGATTATAAATGTGCGGAAGCAGGTAGGTTACGACGTCATATTAGAACGCACACTGGAGAGAAACCTTATAAATGTGATATGTGTGATTATGAATGTGCACAAACAGGTTCCTTAACAAGACATATTAGAACACATACTGGGGAGAAACCTTATACATGTAATATGTGTAATTATAAATCTGCAGAAGCAGGTCACTTACGTAGGCATATAAGAAAGCACACTGGAGAAAAACCTTATGAATGCAATATGTGTGATTATAAATGTGCAGAAGCAGGTACTTTACAAAATCATATTAAAACGCACACTGGAGAGAAACCTAATAAATGTAATATGTGTGATTATGAATGTGCACAAGCAGGTTCCTTAACAAGACATATTAGAACGCACACTGGGGAGAAACCTTATAAATGTGATGTGTGTGATTGTGAATGTACAAATAAAGGTCACTTACGAAGACATATAAGGAAACATACTGGAGAATAACTATATAAATGTAATATGTGTGTTTATGAATGTGCACAAGCAGTTCGCTTACGAAATCATATTAGAACTGACACTGGTGAAAAAGCTTTTAATTAGTGTTAATCTATATCTTTACTTATAATAAATCTGTAACAGTGAAAATTCTGTATATTAAAAAAAATATAAAAAAAATAGCAGGGGTGTTACTAGACCCAAAAAAAAATGTTGTCTGTCTGTTTGTTCAGGCATCATGCAAGAAGTGTTCTGAAAAAAGTGGAGTTCACTAAGTTATGGTGTAAATGTAATGCCGAAGGTTGAATTGGGCTTGAACAGAGCGTTTTTCTTATTAACATTGTATAAAGTGTATGTTTTAACTTCTGCTTGCAATTCTAAACCGTGATTTCAGGGCGGCCTTTTTATTCCTCTTAGTTTTTACTAAGGTTGAGTTATTTTGGTTTATTTTCATAAGTCGTAGGTATAGATTTTAATTTTAAAGTATAGGTAGTATATCTGATAGTGTACGTAGTGACCGTAGGTTATTTTATAATATAAGCCGCGCAGATAGAGAATAGATCTGAAAATGGCGGCGGGTACGCATGGTACGGTTGGCAAAACAAGTTCTCAAACATCGATTTTTATTGACTTTTTTTGTTATATATTAATCTTTTTTAATATTATTAATTAATAATAGTAGAAATAATGACAAAAATATTAATTAAATAAATAAGGAGCAAGGGTACATTAATATCACTATTACACCTTATTATACCCTTATGCCAGTAAAGTAAAGGCGGAACTATATTAGACCGACGCACACGTCTGAGACGTCGCCGACGTGTGTGATAGGTATGCACACTAGACCAACGCCGCCTTCGCGTACGGATGTTTTGCGCGATCATTTCACGCTGGTTTTTGAACAAGACAGGCGGTACCTGCCTAGCTAAATGATTATTAGTTCTCTACAAGACACAAGAAAAGGATTTAGCTTAAAAATGTACGAATCAGGCAGAGAATTTGAAGTAAATTTCATTTATTTTTATGGCTTTGAAACGACCAACAGGGGAGAAAAGGTTTTATAAACCGCTTGTTCCAGCAGTATCCTGGTCATCTGAACCCATAATTGGTTCAATTCCCTCCATCAATTCATTATAATCCTCCATGGACTGGCCACTTTCACAGTCCTGGTCTTCATGGTCGTCACTTTCATCTTCGCTGTCGCTGTTCATACCGACACTGATAATGAAGTCATCTATTTCACACTCCCTACCTACATCGCGATTCCAGCGATAATGGATGATGATGATGGTGGTGGGTGATGATGTCGATGATAATGTATGATGGATGATTATGGTGGTGGGTGATGCTGATGATTGTATGATGATGGCGATATTGGCGATGGATGATGATGATGATAATGGTGGGCGATGATTATGGTGTTTGATGATGATGAATGTTAATGGTGATGGATGATGACGATGGCTGATGGTCAGCAACACTGAACTTAGTCATACTCGCTGCCAAAAGGACATGTTTCCAGGCCAGAAACTATTTATACAAAAACCACACTCGTTTCCAGGCCAGAAAATCTATATAAAAAAATCATACTAGATCGAGGTAAGGCTAATCATCTTCAAATAAATTGATTTATCTATCTATCTTGGTCACGCCCATAAAGCAACCGCGTAAAATAATGTGTAGGTACCATGTAATTACCTTCTTTCTTTATTCTCGATATAGTAGCCATCGATAAATTAATCGCCATCGCTGCGCGTGCGGCGCTATACTTTAACGGATGATAACGCTCCAAGTTCTTCTCTTCGTCGAAGTATTTTTTTACGTTGTAAACAATCTCACGTGCATCACTGTGAAGAATCTTTCCACGTTTTCGTGAAGCCATTGTCAATCAATCACAAAATGTCAACGTTCGTAACAAAAACTTAACGAAAATAAATAACAATCAAACGTAACGCAAACAAATAACAATCAAACTCAACAAAAACAACAATGAATAACAACGAAAACAACAAAATAACGAATTTAACGATAACTCGGAGTGCGTCAAGTAGCGTGGAAAGCGAATCCTGACTATTTTTTTTGTAGCGCGTACTTCACTGTGTGAGTATAGACAGCGATACAGAGTGAGCGAGAGCGCATGCGAGCGAACGCCATTTTCAGATCTATTCTCTATCTGCGCGGCTTATATTGTTAGGTAGGATTAGTCATTCGTAATCATAAATGATAATTTATTTGCAAGAAATATGGTACAATTCAGCTATAGATATATAGATATGGATTTTGCTTAACACGATGCCTTCCAGAAAGATACCTGTATAATAAAACTGTAGAGATCGAATTTAATTTATTTATTGATCCAGGCGTTACTTTGCGGAAATACATTATCAAAAAACGATATAAAAAAATATTTAGTGACACTTCCGCTGAAAAAAACAATGAGTTTAGCTTATTTGGGGGTGTGCACCACCCTCCCCCCTCCCGCACAAACTGCTAATAGGAAGAATACAAAATAAAACACACAAGAAAACCCAAATAAACCAAATGCTAGAAACCGAGTCAGGAGGATAAGTAATAGTAAAAGCGTAAACGAGTGAAATCGAACCAATTTAAATGAAATTTCGTATGGTGGTAGCTTATATCCTTGATCAACATATAGGCTATTTTTGATCCCGGTAAATTAAAGAGTTCCCGAGGGATAATTAAAAATCTGTAATTACCGTATCGCACGAGGCCACGCGAGCGAAGCCGCTGGCGGGTCAACTTGAACATAATGATATGGGACTTTAGGTTCCAAACTGGGCAAATAGTTTAGTCTGATCAGGCGATATTTTGCAAACGAGTGGAAATAATTCGCGACAGTGGATTTTTTAATTCAATCCCTACGATGCTTCACCTGCGGAGGTCCGGATCCTCTTTGGTTGAATGGAGTTAAAACTTTGAAATTGCATAACTTCATTCAGGAAAGAGAGAGTTGATATCTATATATTATTTATATATGATCACGAAACACTATTTGCAGAGTAGTCCGATTTTAATTATTCTTTTTTTGTTTGGTATAGTATACGTCTGAGATAGTGCCATATTTTTTTATCAATTTATATTTTAGTTACATACTAATAACTGAAAACGTCCGGATTACCTTGGACGTATACTTTACCAAACAAAAAATAATTATTGAAATCGGACTAGGTACTCTGTATCTAATACATAATAACAAGTCTGAGTAGGGTTTGTTATAAAACTAAGTAAGAATTACTCGTACATTACAATTCATCTCCTAAATGCATTAGCTATGGTGGCCCGCAGGGAAGCGTTCTGGGGCCATTATTATTCTTAATTTTCATTAATGGCATCCCCTATTTCAATCAACAAACAGATGACGTTATATGCAGATGACTGTACGGTTTCTTCAATAATCAGAACGTCAAATATAAATAACGGTTTAGCTTCAATAGAAGACTGGTTGCAAAAAACAATTTAGTCATAAATGTAGGAAAACAAACTTATCAATTTCTAACAAAAAACTAATCACATTCTCAGTATCCCTATTGAATACAGTAGACAAATTTTCGAAACAACGATGACTACAAAATGTTTAGGCCTATACATACATGACAATTTAAAATGGCAAAGCCATATAGGATTTATTTGTAAAAAACTAGCACAGTCATCTTATAGTCTATACATTTTAGCCAAAGAAGTTAATATTCAAACTTTACTTGTAGCGTATCATGGTTAAGTCGCATCTCGGCTGAGGTACGCTATTATTTTCTGGGGCCGAAGTCTTCAAATGTCAAAAATGTTGTATTCGTGCCATGTGTGGTTTGGAAAAAGCCGAAAGCTGTCTCACATCCTTTAAGGAACTAAAACTTTTAACTATGCCTTCACTATATACGAGTATATACGGAATATGTCTCTTTATTCGACTCAATCCTAAACTATTTGAAATTGTTTCCAGATCTCGAAAACGAACTGTTTTGAGAAACTTAAATTTCATCAATCAGAAAACGAGTCTTTATAGAAATAGTGTGTTCACTATGGCACCTCAAATGTATAATAACATCCCCAAAGCAATAAAAGAAACAATTGAACTGACATATTTTAAACGTAAATTATGTTATTTTTTAATCGACAATGCATTTTATTCCATTAATGACTTTGTACAAAATAAATTCTAATATTATGATTGTGTGAACCTGTTTGACTGAATTTCATACAGTTTTTTCTTATATATTTTTCATTGTAAATCCGGCGTAAATAACGTGACCTTCATTTTAATGTTCTTGATTATAATTTGACAACTTTATTATTTTTATGCCAAAATGGCTGATCACAGGTTGTACTATTTAATTTTACTAGCTGAATTTTTAACATGTGTATCACAAATAAAATATTTTGAATTTGAATTTGTAAAAAGTTATACGTGATTATTCATAAAACAAACACGTCTTGAGAAAATTCTCCTTTTTAGGAAGTTTGTAGAAATAGTATATTATGCACCGAGGGAGTATTATGTCATGGGCGGTATATTGAACCCTGTGTGTAACGGGGACTCTTGGGTTAATCCCTGAGTTATGTAAGAGTCCTGAGTGAAGCGTGGGGTTAAAGGCACCCAAGACGAAGACAATCATTATCCTCGAGTCGCGGTTCATACTCTACTTTTCATACATACCGCTAGACAATAAAAACTCAGAGCTTTAAAATAGCAGTTATTTAGTTAAAACACATTAATAGATTATATTCAATTTGGACACATTTGTCTTGTTCTAGGCGGAGAGTAATATCTTTGGAAGGAACATTTTATGGAAAACACTGTTTTAGACTTTCACGTTTGTTAACTAAGTTGTAATTAGTACTCACGCGATGTTCGATATTTCGGTACAGTTACATGCACCACGTTGGAAAGAATAATAGGTATATTATGAAAGGCACGTGGCCAGGCACAAGGATGACAGGTGGACTATAAGAATTGTAAGGTGGGAGGGTGGCACGAGGCACCAGGTCGAGAGGCCGGCCATGTACCAGGTGGGCCGACGGCATTGTGCACATGGTGGGCAGAGGAAGGTTGGGTCGAGAGGCCGGCCATGTACCAGGTGGGCCGACGGCATCGTGCACATGGTGGGCAGAGGAAGGTTGAGCGTCGCTAATGATAGAGAGGTGGAACACTTTGGAGGAGGCTTTTACCCGAAGAGGGTACACACAAGCATACATAATAAATTTATTAAATTTTGCTAGTTAAAGTTAGTTTAAACATTTTTTATCTATTTGTAACTAGTATATTAACTTCTTTAGTTTCCCATTTTATCAATTTTCAAAGAAGAAATATTCTTCTTTGAACTATCAAATAAGGATTAATACCAAGTTATACGAGTTGATAAGGATTAATACCAAGGTACGAATAATGTTGCCTAGTTTGTACCCGCGTAAATATTGCATATTTTAACAAAAAAAAGTACATAGTTATTGTGACATAACTGTAATAGTTAGACATAATGATGATCTCATACTTTTTTGTACACATTGATGTCCTCTAGTAAACTGGCGTACATCACTTTGCTCTGTATACCTATAGTTCTATACTAATATAATAAGGAGAAAAGATTTGAATTTTTGTATGTACCGAATAAACTTAAAAACTACTGGACCAATTTTAAAAAAATATTTAGGCGTTAGAAAGTTACGTTAACACTGAGTAACATAGACTATAAACTATTATACTATATTCAAAAAAGTTAGGGATCCGTATGAAAAAAACGATAATGTAACCCACCACGGTGTGAAAAAAAAGGCATGTGGCACTCGGAGACTGCCGCGGTAAAGCTATTGCATAGCTGTTTTTATCAACTTTTGCAATTATAATTATTTAACCAATGTCATCTAGAGGCCAGTTGCTCATCTAAAGAGACAAGCGTGGTATTTCAAAAATTCATTAAATGTTCTGCTATTCATCGATAGATGCCAAATCAACTTATGCAATTATAATTATTTAACCAATGCTATCTAGAGGCGAGTTGCTGAACTAAAGAGACAAGCGTGATATTTCAAAAAGTCATTAAAAGTTCTGCTATTCATCGATAGATGGAGTCGGAGTGGGGGGTGTTAGGTTATTTAATAGCTTTACCGCGGCAGTCTCCGAGTGCCACACGTCTTTTTTTTATGTTTGTTACTTCATAAATGTCACCTGGGTGAACCAATTCTCAAAATTCTTTTTGTTTGATAGCTGGTGCTTCCCGTGTGGTCCCATTAAAATTTCATCAAATTCGGTCCAATGTTCGGTGTTTGAGTTACATTCCAATAACTGAATAGAATAGAAGTCGGTATCAAATTTTTCAAATCGTACTTGTAATAATTTTTTTTAACCGCCCTGCTATCCATCCGCACAAATTATAGTTACAGGAGCTTTAGATAAACCTACTTAAGGATGGTGCACAAAGCGTTTTGATTATAATAATAAGTGAAGGCTCATTAGTCCAGCCAGTAGGTACCTACCTAATATATAGGGTGTTTGGTAGAGGGTCCGACAAACCAAATGAGCGTGTTGGGGGGCCCACTTGGAGAATACAAGTTGGCCAAAAAAAATCCCCTAGCCCCCAATTTTTTTTAACTTTTTTTTTGTGATTTTTTCCTTATTCTCCGAAATTGTACCTATTTACCACCATAACATTTGTAAAATCTTTTTTAGACCTGATGTTTTTAGTTGAATTTGGTCTCTAATACACCTTCAGGCCACGCAAAGCAAAATTGGGTACAAAACAGAGCTAACTGATTTAGAGCTCATAGAGTGAAAATATGAAATAAATTTTACCTCATAGTTCAACTTTCACAGTGATAAAAAAAAACCCACTAGCAAGCTTTTTTAGAAAAAAAATTGGGGGACGGAAATTTTTTTTTGCCCAACTTGTATTCTCCAAGGGCCCCCGAACACGCTCATTTGGTTTGTCGGTTCCTCTACCAATCACCCTGTATTTATTAGTAGGTAAGTATTTGCTCCTTGCGAAGATTCACAACTTTACAATGATTTAACATTCTCAGATATATAGACTTTCCCATCACGTTTAAGCTGCACATAAACAAGGAATCTTTTCTATTTACGTTGCTCATGACTGCCTGAAAGGCTGAAAAGTGAAAACAGAAAATCCTGTAATCAAGTTGTCAATTGAAACAAAACAGATAAAATAACACCTTTTTGAGCTGTGGATACTAAATCAGATCTAAACTAGGTAATACCATAAATCTCGATTCATCGATTGCATGTTGTTCTACTCTTTTTGCACAAAGTAGGTAAACGAGGCTCAAGGAATTTGTATACTACGTAACGTACGTACGTAGTATACAAATTCCTTGACGAGGCTTCAATTTGACATTAATTTAGACAGTGAGGCACTTCTGAAAATTGTGAAATGTATACATCTTATTGCAGGCGACTGTACATGGATTCCGGGCTGTACATTCCTGGCTGTGCATTGCAACATCACCCCGTACCGTTTTTGTTCAGGCTGGATTGTAAGACCCGTATTGTACAACCCCTATTCCATGTACAAGGCCTCGGAATATCTGGCTGTGCAATACGGGTCGTACATTATTTGGCCGTGCAATACTGGCTGTACAATATATAGTGCGTTCGAATAGATCACTTCTGATCGTTTTTGGCGAAAATAACGCTAAAAACGCTCACGCCTCTTTTTGTTCAACGTTCGAAAAGCTAAAAAAAAGGAATTTTCGCCACCAAAAAGTGCAATTTTTGACCCACGTCTGGAGCATGGTTGTTTGTGATCGTTATTTGACAGCATAATCATGCGATTTTAGGTCTTATGCTCATTTGAGCGTTCGAATAGGCCGATAGGGTATGGGTAAAAGTGGCAAAATAACGTTTTTGAGCTATCCGAACGCTTTAACAAAAGAGACATCAATGAAAACGCCACCAATGCCCTCATAAGCTAAACGAACGCGCCTATAGAGTAACTTTTTATAGGATTGTCAAAGTAGGGATGCGATATCGTAACCAAAAGTATCGATACCTTCTTAGTATCGGTTTCGAAACAAAAGTATCAAATTAGTAATAGTATCGAAACTGAAGTATCGATATGAGTAAGTATCGAATAAACACAGATTTCCCCTACTACTCACAATCGCAGCACAGGGGCGTGGACTATGACCGCTATGTTAATGAACTCCAATAAACACATAAATTAGGTACATTAAAAGGTTTTATTTTAGACAAACATATCGGGATCAATCAACAACATAAACAAGAGCATTTAAATGTTCCACTCTTCTTCAGTGCAGTCACCAAGGAACAAGAATTAATTAACCCTTTTTCCTGTAAGTCTGTTCCTTGCTCTGCTTATTGTTATTCCTGTCTTCGGAAACAACCTCTCTGAGGGTACCGATGTTGCAGGTGAGTGGAGATATTGCTGAGCCTGCTTATACAGTAGAGAAAAAACAGTTTTCATATCTTCCCATTGTGTCATAGGGTTGACGTTAAGAGGGGCTACTGGATTTGCCAAATACAGTGATAGTTCATCCTTTTCTACACCTGCTGCATCCCATTTGGACTTCTTTTTATTTTTGCCATCCGTAAAATTTTTATGATAGCTCCAAAAATCATATTCTGGCATAGTTGTATCACTTGACTCAGCAATGTCGCTGTCTTCGCCACTGCTTGTAACATTCTCTTTCATTTTTCTTCTAAAAACAGATAGCGCTTTAGCACATGCTTTTGCATCCGTAAAATGTAATGTTTTGAAATGAGGATCCAAAATACAAGCAACCGTTGTTATGTAATTATCTTAAACATGTCCAAATCTCTGTTTTATTTGGTCTGAAATTCTATCTTTAACTTAACATTCTTCTCTTCACATGCAAAATGAATTACACGTGCACTAGGCTCCCCAAATACCAAAAAAATAACATCCAAATAGGTACAATGAACAAACAAAAGCAAAGCTCGTTGTGATGGTCGTTATCGTTTAAATTAAACTAAACAAAATGGCTATTGTGTTGTGCTCGCTCGTTGGCACGGTTAACCCGAACAAAACAAAACCTTACTTTATCCTATGAGTACGCTATTGCGATTTGATCTTCTGTAAGTAACAAGTACGTTTATAGAATGTATTATGCGACAAAAAAAGAGGTCCGTACAACGCCAGATCTCTCTTTCTGTCTTTAAATGTTAGAGCGAGAGATAAAGTGCGCATTTACAATTTTGAATTCGGCAGCGTTTGCGCAGCGGCAGGGTGGCTCTAGGTGCGGGAGCGGGACAGGAAACAGGTTAGGTTCACGACGTGAACTTCACGTTCATTCAGCCTGCCTACACATACGTACGCTACACTGCTGCATTCAAAAATTTGAAATCGATTCGATACTTGATGCAAAGTACTGATATTAGTACAAAGTATTAAAAGGCAGTATCGGTATCGACAGTACTAGTATCGAATCGAAAAGTAGCTATATGAGTAAAGTATCGGATTCGATATCGTGTCCCTATGTCAAAGAGTTCGGGTGCTATGACGATTATTTAATTTTGAAAAATATATTTTTGCTGTATTTAGTGTATAATATTAGCGTGTTTGTATGAAGATAGAATATTTGACTAGCGTGGTACGTGTATTTTACATCGTTGGTAAGTTTTTAAACTAAATTTGTATAATATAGTCTTCATTTGTTTTTCATAAAATTCGATGAAAACATACGATGGGGGCGGCAGGCCCCCTGATATAAACCTGTCTACTGAATTCAACGACGATAGGCGTGGTTTTGTCCCTCACCAGCTGAGTTTGCCTCCATTGCGGTCAGGGTGTGGGTGCCTTGGGGGCAACACCCTAAAAGTCAAGCAAAAAAACATAAATATAACAAAGAAAAAAACATTCCCAAGATTCAGTTATCCTATTAGGCCAAACATGCCCATCATCAAAGTGCATCACTGTTTCACAGTTAACTGATAGTCAAATGACCGATTCGCTTGCTACTCCTTCAGCAACCATTTTGCAAACTCCATCAATCCCAGTTTATACCCCCTCTGGTAGGCAGGTATACAAGTCTTCTGATAAGGGACCTTTTACAGTGCATGCTCAAAAAGTTGAGCCTTCTCCCACTTCAGGTACTCCCTTGCAACCAATTAACTTTGGGCACTTTTTAGTAAGAACAAGATACAAAATATTGTTGAAGGAAGTGTCAGTAAAATAGGAAGTAACAGAGTATTGCACTGTCATTCAGTGATGCAAACTCTGCCTACATTTTCATTGCAAATGAAATTTTAATAAAGAATATTTTAAGGTGTTTACCCCGACATTTAGCACAGTCCATTTGGGTCTTGTCAAGGGGATCCTCACTGAATAGTCTGAAGAAGAGGTACTGGATAACATTTGTGTCCCTCTTGATGGCTGCCCCTATACTAAAAATATGGTGCTTAAACTACAAAGTAGTAATTGATGGTGCCCCGGTATATAAGCCGTCATCTACTAATATTGATATACATAATATATAAAGTATTTGTTCACATTCTCACTATCAATAACATTTGTTTATAATTTTGTACATATTTATTTGTTTTAATGTTGTTTGTTTATGTTTGAATAAGTTTTGTTTAAGTTATTAATGTTTCTTATTGATATGTGTGTAGCTGCCGTATTTATTCCACCAATTGTTTTGGGCTCTTTGTTTATCTACTTTAAGCTTGTGTTGTGCTTTCTTGTAATTTACCCAGTCAGGTGTTAATGGCTCCATTAAAGAGGTGACTAGCCCTTTTTCTGAGTATGCCTACCTTACGATTGCACCATCTGTATTTTGTATGCAATATCATGCTGGTTTCAGTTTTTACAGGACATGAATCCTCGTACCTATAAGAATGCTAGTTAAAGAGCTGACAGCCTTCTCGATCTCTGAAGGTGTAAGCTAAGTAGTTGCGCCTATTTGCAATTCTTTGTACAGTGCTTTGTTTGAACTTGTCCTAAATGTGGACTGGTCGGTTTTTCTTGGGTTTCTGTAAGTTCTTGACTCTGGCTTTACAGTTTTTAGGGCGAGTCTAATCCTCCTGTGATCTGAGCAGGAAATTTCATCGGTTGCCACCCTCCAGTCACTTATAATCTGCGCAATTCCCGTAGTATGTGAAGGCCTTATTTCCAGTCAAACAAAATAGCTTCCGCAATATCGTAGGTGTGCAAGAACTAACCTCTACCATAAAAAGTTGTCTTTTAAATTCATTAATTATATTATATATATATATATAAGTCATTTATATAAATCAAGATCCATCCAAGAGCCAACTGTTAACGTTCACAATTCTAATTTGTTGTTATTTGTATCGACCTGTAGATACCTATCCTAACTGCTATTCTATTTATATATTGATTTATTATGATCCTATATAAGTATGTTTTGTGTTGTCCTACTTTCAGATAACATTTACCTGGTTGGATACAAAATTCAAGACGAGGAGGATTGTCATTAAAGTTTTCGATAATTCTCTTCAGTTTGTTGCCTGCTCTACGTATGCGACACTGGCAGATTTGTGTAAACCCACATAGGTAAGTCAAGCACAATATAAGTTTGAAGTTTGGAAACTTTGTACGGTAGGTAATGGTTTATGGTACTAAAATCTCAGTTAGAAATACAGTGCAACCTCGTTATAACTATACTCAAGGGGATTTAAATAGATTCGTTATACAGCGTAATTTGTTGCTATGAGGTTTGTAAAGAGGTTAGATTGGACTATGATCTATTCAAAGTACCACCAAGCAACATTTAATATCAAACACGAATTGTACTAAACAAGTAATATGACCATAACATAAGGTAAAAAAAACTTATTTATTAACCTCACATTACATAGATGCTCATCTGCTTACTCCGCTAAAGCAAACAATTTCCACTAATAATCAAAAAATGAATGAGAACACACTTAAATAAAAAGACGGTAAGTATTTTTATTTGAAAAGAGTTACACAATTTTGTGACATAAAAAGAAACCACAATCAATACTCGATATTGGGATATAAGCATAGGAAATCAACAATGTAAGTTGCTCTTGGTTAGAGAAAATGTCATAACTTGTGGTCTGCATACTAACGGTGCAAGTTATCATATCCAAAGCACAATCCAATTCTGTTATGGATTTGACCACACCTATAATCATACAAATAATTTATCATGTGTGGAAACATGAATCTGGGGGCACACTAGTGCCCACACCAAGTCGAGCAAAAAAGTGGCACTGCCGTACCATACTTTTCTCGAAGCAGGTCAGGCTGTTTTCGAACATCTATAATTTCGTTGTGCCTGAATTAACTGAATGAACGCCTTAAACTACTAAAAGCAAAGTATACTCTGAGACCATACGGTCAAAAATCATGGAAAAAAGAAGACTCCGAAGGGTTATGGCACACAAGTAGGCATTCGAATGACAAAACTGCACTTAACAAAGCCATCAAAGAACTAAATACTCTTATTGCTGAAGCAGATGGTTTGGCCTTAGACATGTACCTGGAAGGCCTTACAGCTAATAAAACAACAAAATACTCCCTATGGAGAGCTTGTAGAAACCTGGATCGACCATTGCACCACAAACCTCCGCTAGGGAACCAAAACGGAGTCTGGATCAGAACAGAACAAGACAAAGCAGATGCATTTGCTTAACATCTAAACAATGTATTCAAACCAAATAGCCCCAGACCAAATGCCGATGACACTGACATTGACCTTATCCTCAACCAAGATTGGTGCCAACTTGCCCTACCCCTGAAGCTGGTAACACCTAGGGAGATATATAGAAATATCACTTCAATGGACAACAACAAGGCCCCCGGCTATGATCTTATCGACAAGAAAGTTCAAACATTGCAAAGGAATTGTATACCTCACCATGTTGTTTAATGCTATTCAGTGGGTAGGCTACTTTCCAGACATATGGAAAGTATCACAAATAATAATGATCCATAAACCTGGTATACCAGCACATGACGTCACTTCTTACAGACCAATCAGTCTATTGCGGATCTTGTCCAAGCTTTACGAAAAGTGTCTATTACAAAGAATGGTACTAATCCTTTATGAAAAGTCAATTGTTCCTGATCATCAATTCGGATTTCGGAAAGAACATGCTACCATCGAACAAGTTTATAGAGTTTGCAGGAAAATTAAAAAATTAAGAAAAAAAAGAAAAAAAAAAAAACATTCTTTGAGAAAAAAGAGTACTGCTCGTGTGCTTTTCTCGATATACAACAAGCCTTCAATAGAGTCTGGCATAAAGGCTTGCTATTCAAGATAAAAACCTTACTCTACCACATACATTTTATCGCATACTTAAATCTTACATAACAAACAGAATATTTCAAGTAAGAGAAAATCATTCCACCTCAGGATTTCATGAAATCTCTGCAGGAGTACCGCAGAGTTCGGTTCTTGGACCAGTACTGTACACCTTGTTTACTTCCAACCTGTTACAAAGCACAGAGGTCACAGTCGCTACTTTTGCTGATGATACTGCCTTAATTGCTTTGCATAAGTGTCCAATCCAAGCATCTCGCATTTTGCAAACCAGCCTGATTGAGATGGAAAAATGGCTAGCCCAGTTGAGAATTGCTGCTAGCGCATCTAAATCTGTCCACATCAACTAACAATTCCGGAAAGCATCCGCTGATTGAAAAAGCGACGAGATATCTTTGACGAGATAAAGCAGCATGATGACTGGTTTTGATTCAAGAAAGGGCACAGACTCTAATGGGAGTAGCACCCTACCCGCACATACAGACACCACTTCTGCTCATAGTCGATGGACTGATCGCAGGATAAATAAATAATGACACAAAAAAAAACTCACTGGCTGACTGACTGATCATCAAAACTCTAAGGCACTAATAGCAGACATAGGATCTTCAAGTTTAGAACACAAATAGTGTTTATTATATAAATCAAGGAAATACTATTCAGTCCTTGCATGTCAACCGTGCGGTCGACACGTATCGCGCGCTTTTACAACGTAATCGGCGTTATAATCTACTGCCAATATGGCAAAGTGTACTCAATGTAGTAAAGTGATTACCAAGAAAGCACCAGGGCTAGAGTGCAATAAGTGTCGGAGTATGGTTCATGCCAGTACGATGTGTACCCAACTCTCAAGTAAACAACTCAACCTGTTGCGAGCAGCTGAGAATCTTGAGTGGACTTGCCACGACTGTTCCGTGAAGTCACCGCGGCGGTGCTCATTTGTACTAGACCCCACCTACAAAGCAAGGCAAACCGGGAATTCTACGTATTAAGCTGCTAAATGAAGAAGTCAAAACAAAGTGGGTAGACACAGGTCGCACATCCGACATCGTGTTTTCGGAGGTTGTACCTAACTGTGACCCTACGCTACAGATTACAAATTATTTGTTCGTCAAGCGCTCACTCACTATCAGAAAGACTTACTCTGGAAAGCAAAACAGGAACTAAAAAGATATTTGCAAATACATCTGGTCAGGGATGGTAAGGTACTTATTCGTGAAACTGAAAATAGTAAAGTAATTGTTTTGCGCTCGGAAAAAGACATTTACGACCTTGCCTCGTCTTAATAACCACCTTAATTAGTGCATTTATCAGAACTAAAGTTTCGCAATGGATGACACAACAGATAACGTATTAGAAATAAGCGACTGCCCGAACATATCATACTACTTTAAGCAAATCAGTAGGTAGTTATAACAACTCATGTTCTGTAACGTACTTGTATGTTAACATACGTTCAATTATTAAAAAAATTCTGTAAACTAGATTTATTGATCAACAGCTTTAGTTGCAAAATAGACGTTATCGCACTGAATGAAGTAGGTATAAAAGATAACGTCAGCTCTCTGTTCCATTTACCTAACTATAATATGCACACAGAGTTACGTAAAAACCAAAAAGGTGGCGGTATAATTATTTATACACACGTAAGTCATAACTTCAGGAGTTATAAAACATCAACTAATCACTTAGAGTGCGTAATTCGAAAAATTACAACTATACACATAAAAATACGATGGTTCTGTGTGCTGTTTATAGAATATAGAAATCTTCAAATAAAACGATGTTTCTTGATGAATTGAAGCGCATTCTTTGTAACTACCCTAAACAAGACATACTTGATATAAATATCAATCTTAAAGTCAACAATAATATAACACGACAATATTTAAATCTAATGTCTGAACATGGTCTTGTATGCGGTATAGAAGATTATACACGAATCGAGTCACGAAAAGAAACTATAACTAAGACATGTATAGATCATATATTTGTAAGATCTCGCACATAAGACGTACGTTGCGCTGCGCTCGGTACCGTGCTCGCGGACTACCGCGTTTTGGTTACTACATTTTTAAGCACTGCGAACATACAAGTTGAATACATGATACAATAAAAGTACCTATCATCTACCTCCATACCAAATGTCATCAAAATTGCCCCCAACCCCCTAGCATGTAAGAATGTTGTGTTAGAAGCATAAGTATTATATTGTAAATTTATAAATTATTACAAAATGTGTACCTACATATCAAATAATAGTACGTATCTCGGTGTCGATTAATTAATATAAAAAAAAACCTTCAATATCGTCTATTAAAGAAACAACTGTAAAATTATGTATTTTAAGTGTTTAACATGTGGCGTACTCTCACATAACTCATCACTCAGAGGACCAACTGTGGCACGAATTTGCGATCCAAGCTTTTCTGTTACAGGGTTCCTCAGGAGAATCTCCTGAGTTCAGTGCGTGTAGCTGGTGTTAGGTTGGGTGGGAGATCGTTCTCCGCAGTAGCGTTGAGACGCCCCCCACACTTCCCTCACCGCTCCCCCGCAATTCGGAGATTTTCCAAGAACTCGTTGTTTTTCAGTGTACGGTTGCATAGTGGTTGTAGGTCCGCTCTGGCGTGATCTCCCACGTGCCTCTTCCCCGAACACTAACGAACTTCGCTCCCGAAACTGAAGCGTCGCAGCATCCAGTACGACCCACGCTTCATCTTAAAGGAGAGATACTGGCTAGGGGTTTGTTGTAAACCCCAGTTCAGTATCAATTTTGTCTATAGTAAATAATAAAATACACCTCCCTGAGGCACTCGCTAGTTGCGCATGCATTACGAGTGTACTCAAAGGGTATAGTACTTTACACATAAATATCAAGAACGATATATCGCTGTCTCATATGACAGACAGAAACCGTCCACTGCCATGTAGAAAGGCTGGACCGTATGATCACCTTGTGCCTGAAGGCATCATCCCAGAGGGGTGTGTGGTTTTTCGGCGCCAAGCCACGGGTGAATTAATACTCATTGAAGAGCAACTTGACTGGTACGAAGCCGGCGAGCTAAAATCGGACGACGACGGAGCTGGACTCGCACCGCTAGTGGCTGAGTCCTCTAGTCGGTGCGAAACCGAACCCGCACCTCCGACTTCTTTAGTCGACCTAAAGCATGAGAGTAAGAGTGAGAGGAAAGTAAGGAGAAGAGAGAGAAGAGGGATAAGAGGGAGAAGGAGGAGAGAGAGAGAGAGGAAGAGAGATTGAGGAACACCAGCCGTGAAAGCCAAAAGAAGGCATCCGACCAAGGTCTCAGAGTCGTCACACCTGAGTGTGTTGACGAGCCTGAAACCGAGCGGAGGCCTCTGGGCAGAGGCGCCTCAAAAAAGAGGCGCGACTCCTCTGATGGGGCTAGGGGGGTGACGAGAAGAGGTTGCGCCAGAGAACCTCTGCCACCCCACCCAACCCTGCATTATTAGCGCAGCCCTCAACCAGCCGCGCGCACCAACAGTTGAACATAACATTGTCGTCATCGGAGGGCGAGCCCGCCAACATTACGGCGGACTCCGTCGATGACAGCGACGCGGAGCCGAGCCTGCTCCGCCGAGCCAACACCAACTCGACCTCGTACGCAGCGATCGAGTCGGTACAAATGGACGCAGCACCAATACCATCACCACCGGCTGAAGCAGCGCGCTCATATGCAGCGACGCTGGCTTCGCCGGCAGCTTCAAGGCCTGTCTCCCCCGTGTTGAGCCAGGCCCCTGCAGGTACAACCACCGCGTTACCGAAGAGCTACCCGCCGATCATTATTGAATCGCTGCTGGAATGGGTAAGCATCTTCGATAGACTTAAAAGGAAACTAGGTCACCCGCTGAGCGTGAAGCCCATAGGCAAGGGCTTCCGCTTCGCATGTAAGTCAGAGGACGAGTTCAGGGCGGTGCAGCGCGCCCTAACAGAAGCTGCAGCAATCGACAGGCGGGTTCAACACCCAATCAGCCCACGACGGCGGACCCCAAAATATCATCAACAGGGCCGACAGAGGGCGGGCGCGGGCATCATACGCCTGCGTTCGTACCACCTCAAGTCGAACGAAGACAGTCGGCCGACCATCAACAACACCAACAGCAGCAGCAGCAGCAGCAAGACAGCAATAGTCACCCCGCGCATCCGGCGGTGACCACGTCAGTACCTGTGCCTAGGCGCGGGCAACAGAGTCATCAAATCGAAACAGAGGTCGGTCATGATGATCCGTGGGTGGTCATCCTGGGGATCCTGACCGACCTACTGCTAACACTAGCGGCAGGCGCTGACCTGAAGGAGGCAGCCGGAAGAGGACTCGCGGCACTCGCTAGAGTCCAGTACGGCAACAGATGAAACACAACGTGATTGAGACGTAGGTGTAAATTACCTACATAGGCGAAATACACCTACTGTCCAAGAGCGGGATAGAAGATGAAACAGATAAAGAATAAATTACCTACAGGAGGTAAAAATCACAAACCTTCTAAGGACTAAACATTAAGGTATAAGGAAACAGAAACGACGACTTGACGAAAAGGCGCGCAGTACCCCCGTGAGTTGTGATGGCAAACAAGTGCCACCTCCGGGTGGAATACCGCGCCATACAAAGTGTAAAACACAGTCTTTATGTGTATACATAATCTGCGTAGTGATGTCACGATTGACACACTACGCAGTTAAACGAGTTACCGGGTAGTAGTGGCCACCCGAGGTCCGGCAGGGGTAAGGAGCTCTTGCTCGACACCCCCCTCCAGCCCCACCCTAGGGGTTGAAGAATACGTCAGTCAGTCATAACTCAGTCATCTAATGAGTTGGACCAACACCATGCGTTTCGATTAAATCGCTACCTCTTGTGATCTTGGTCCAGCTCCTTTGATGGCCGGTTATCTGACGTGTCCCCGCCGCGCCGCGCGCTGCCCCCGCTATCGCCTGTCGCGACGCTGCGACCCGTTCTGCCGGCTGACACACGCACTCGGAGATCGCTGTAGGCCGCTCGTCGCGATTCATATCTCCGTAGATTAGCCTATAGTCGATAGTCTCCTACATTTATTAACTTACATGTATACTTCTAATTAAATAATAAACTAGTGTTCAATACGATAATAAAAAAATATATTTTCTAAATAATAACTTATAATCATTAAAATTAACCGTGGTGTCGCTTCACGACCCACAAACATATTATATTCATAGTTATTTTCAGAGGATAACCGTCGTATGCCAATTCGCAATAAAGCTTATTTTCGCCTATACCCTAAGAATAGTTGTTTGAAATTCTTCAGATACCGTACGTTATATGTATATACACACTTTATGCAACTTAAATTATTTGCTGCAGGTACTCGTACGTACGATGGCTGATTGTGAATCTGCAACGGATAGAAAACTGGAAAAACATAACATGAAATACAGTGGTAAGAAACCATATAAATGCAATACGTGTCATTATAAATGTTCTACCGCCAGATGCTTGAAAACACATATCAGAACGCACACTGGAGAGAAACCCTTTAAATGCAACATGTGTCATTATAAATGTTCTACCGCCAGATGCTTAAAAACACATATTAGAACGCACACTGGAGAGAAATCCTTTAAATGCAACATGTGTGATTATGAATGTGCAGATGCAGATAGCTTAGGATGTCATATTAGAACACATACTGGAGAGAAACCATATAAATGCTTTATGTGTGATTATGAATCTTCACATGCAGGTCACTTAAAAAGTCATATTAGAATGCACACTGGAGAGAAACCTCATAAATGTAATATGTGTGATTATGAATGTACACAAGCAGGTGACTTAACAAGACATATTAGAACACATACCGGGGAGAAACCTTATAAATGTAATATGTGTGATTATAAATGTGCAGCAGCAGGTAACTTACAAAGTCATATTAGAACACATACTGGAGAAAAGCCTTATAAATGTAATATGTGTGATTATAAATGTGTACAAGCAGGCGACTTGCGAAGGCATATTAGTAAACATACTGGAGAGAAACCTTATAAATGTAATATGTGTCATTATGAATGTACACAAGCAACTTACTTACGAAGACATATTAGAACACATACTGAAGAAAAACCTTATAAATGTAATATGTGTGATTATGAATGTGCAATAGCAGGTAACTTAACAAAACATATTAGAACACATACCGGGGAGAAACCTTATGAATGTAATATGTGTGATTATAAATGTGCAGCAGCAGGTAGCATACGAAGACATATTAGAACACATACTGGAGATAAACCTTATAAATGTAAAATGTGTGATTATAAATGTGTACAAGCAGGCGACTTGCGAAGGCATATTAGTAAACATACTGGAGAGAAACCTTATAAATGTAATATGTGTCATTATGAATGTACAGAAGCAACTAACTTACGAAGACATATTAGAACACATACTGAAGAAAAACCTTATAAATGTAATATGTGTGATTATGAATGTGCAATAGCAGGTAACTTACAAAATCATATTAGAACGCACACTGGAGAGAAACCTAATAAATGTAATATGTGTGATTATGAATGTGCACAAGCAGGTAACTTACAAAATCATATTAGAACGCACACTGGAGAGAAACCCTTTAAATGTAATATGTGTGATTATGAATGTGCAAAAGCAGGTAACTTAACAAGACATTTTAGAACACATACTGGGGAGAAACCTTATAAATGTAATATGTGTGATTATGAATGTGCACAAGCAGATTACTTAACAAGACATATTAGAACACATACTGGGGAGAAACCTTATAAATGTAATATGTGTGATTATGAATGTGCAGTAGCAGGTAACTTACAAAATCATATTAGAACGCACACTGGAGAGAAACCCTTTAAATGTAATATGTGTGATTATAAATGTGCGGTAGCAGGTAGTTTACGACGTCATATTAGAACGCACACTGGAGAGAAACCTTATAAATGTGATCTGTGTGTTTATGAATGTGCAAATAAAGGTAACTTACGAAAACATATAAGGACACATACTGGAGAGAAACCTTATAAATGTAATATGTGTGATTATAAATGTGCAGAAGCAGGTAGTTTACAAAATCATATTAAAACGCACACCGGAGAGAAACGTTCGAAATGTCATATGTGTGATTATAAATGTGCACAAGCAGGTAGGTTACGACGTCATATTAGAACGCACACTAGGGAGAAACCTTATAAATGTGATGTGTGTGATTATGAATGTACAAATAAAGGTCACTTACGAAGACATATAAGGACACATACTGGAGAATAACTATATAAATGTAATATGTATGTTTATGAATGTGCACAAGCAGTTCGCTTACGAAATCATATTAGAACTGACACTGGTGAAAAAGCTTTTAATTAATATTAATCTATATCTTTACTTATAATAAATGTGTAACAGTGGAAATTCTGTATATTGAGAATTTAAAAAAATATAGCAGGGGGTGTTACTAGACCTACATGGAACCCAAAAAAAAATGGTGTCTGCCTGTTTGTTCAGGCATCACGCAAGAAGTGTTGTGAAAAAAGTGGAGTTCACTAAGTTATGGTGTAAATGTAGTGCCGAAGGTTGAATTGGGCTTGCACCGTTCGCAGCAAACGCGGCCGCCACGGATCGCTACCGTATATAAGGACGGAGTCTGAGGACGCGCGCATCACAGTCCGGTGTCGCTTTTAATGCCCGTAGTGGCTCTGTCCTTCCTAAAAAATAAGATGCGCCCTTCAAACATTTTTTTAATTTTGATTTGAACAGTCGTGTCAAGCGGTGAGCGTTTGTTCTTATTAACATTGTATAAATTGTATGTTTTAACTTCTGCTTGCAATTCTAAACCGTGATTTCAGGGCGGCCTTTTTATTCCTCTTAGTTTTTACTAAGGTTGAGTTATTTTGGTTTATTTTCATAAGTCGTAGGTATAGATTTTAATTTTAAAGTATAGGTAGTATATCTGATAGTGTACGTAGTGACCGTAGGTTATTTTATAATACTGTTAGGTAGGATTAGTCATTCGTAATCATAAATGATAATTTATTTGCAAGAAATATGGTACAATTCAGCTATAGATATATAGATATGGATTTTGCTTAACACGATGCCTTCCAGAAAGATATCTGTATTATAAAACTGTAGAGGTCGAATTTAATTTATTTATTGATCCAGGCGTTACTTTGCGGAAATACATTATCAAAAAACGATATAAAAAAATATTTAGTGACACTTCCGCTGAAAAAAACAATGAGTTTAGCTTATTTGGGGGTGTGCACCACCCTCCCTCCCGCACAAACTGCTAATAGGAAGAATACAAAATAAAACACACAAGAAAACCCAAATAAACCAAATGCTAAAAACCGAGTCAGGAGGATAAGTAATAGTAAAAGCGTAAACGAGTGGAATCGAACCAATTTAAATGAAATTTCGTATGGTGGTAGCTTATATCCTTGATCAACATATAGGCTATTTTTGATCCCGGTAAATTAAAGAGTTCCCGAGGGATAATTAAAAATCTGTAATTACCGTATCACACGAGGCCACGCGAGTGAAGCCGCTGGCGGGTCAACTTGAACATAATGATATGGGACTTTAGGTTCCAAACTGGGCAAATAGTTTAGTCTGATCAGGCGATATTTTGCAAACGAGTGGAAATAATTCGCGACAGTGGATTTTTTAATACAATCCCTACGATGCTTCACCTGCGGAGGTCCGGATCCTCTTTGGTTGAATGGAGTTAAAACTTTGAAATTGCATAACTTCATTCAGGATGGCTATCTCTATATTTTTTATGTATAATCACGAAACACTATTTGCAGAGTAGTCCGATTTTAATTATTCTTTTTTTGTTTGGTTTAGTATACGTCTGAGATAGTGCCATATTTTTTTATCAATTTCGGTCAATTGATATTTTAGTTACATACTAATAACTGAAAACGTCCGGATTACCTTGGACGTATACCTTACCAAACAAAAAATAATTATTAAAATCGGACTAGGTACTCTGTATCTAATACATAATAACAAGTCTGAGTAGGGTTTGTTATAAAACTAAGTAAGAATTACTCGTATATTACAATTCATCTCCTAAATGCATTAGCTATGGTGGCCCGCAGGGAAGCGTTCTGGGGCCATTATTATTCTTAATTTACATTAATGACATCCCCTATTTCAATCAACAAACAGATGACGTTATATGCAGATGACTGTACGGTTTTATTCAATAATCAGAACGTCAAATATAAAAAATGGTTTAGCTTCAATAGAAGACTGGTTGCAAAGAAACAATTTAGTCATAAATGTAGGAAAAACAAACTTATCAATTTCAAACAAAAAATTAATCACATTCTCAGCATCCCTATTGAATACAGTAGACAAATTGTCGAAACAACGATGACAACAAAATGTTTAGGCCTATACATACATGACAAGTTAAAATGGCAAAGCCATATAGGATTTATTTGTAAAAAAACTAGCACAGTCATCTTATAGTCTATACATTTTAGCCAAAGAAGTTAATATTCAAACTTTACTTGTAGCGTATCATGGTTAAGTCGCATCTCGGCTGAGGTACGCTATTATTTTCTGGGGCCGGAGGTAAAAGTCTTCAAATGTCAAAAATGTTGTATTCGTGCCATGTGTGGTTTGGAAAGAGCTGAAAGCTGTCTCACATCCTTTAAGGAACTAAAACTTTTAACTATACCCTCACTATATACGGAATATGTCTCTTTATTCGACTCAATCCTAAACTATTTGAAATTGTTTCCAGGTCTCGAAACCGAACTGTTTTGAGAAACTTAAATTTCATCTATCATAAAACGAGTCTTTATAGAAATAGTGTGTTCACTATGGCACCTCAAATGTATAATAACATCCCCAAAGCAATAAAAGAAACAATTGAACTGACATTTTTTAAACGTAAATTATTTTATTTTTTAATCGACAATGCATTTTATTCTATTAATTACTTTTATACAAATAAATTCTAATATTATGATTGTGTGAACCTGTTTGACTGAATTTCATACTGTTTTTTCTTATATATTTTTTATTGTAAATCCGGCGTAAATAACGTGACCTTCATTTTAATGTTCTTGATTATAATTTGACAACTTTATTATTTTTATGCCAAAATGGCTGATCACGGCTTGTACTATTTAATTGTACTACCTAGCTGAATTTTTGACATGTGTATCACAAATAAAATATTGTGAATTTGAATTTGTAAAAAGTTATACGTAATTATACATAAAACAATAACACGTCTTGAGAAAATTCTCCTTTTTAGGAAGTTTGTAGAAATAGTAGATTATGCACCGAGGGAGTAAAGCAGTGTCTTACGTCATGGGCGGTATATTAAACCCTGTGTGTAACGGGGACTCTTGGGTTAATCCCTGAGTTATGTAGAGTCCTGAGTGAAGCGTGGGGTTAAAGCCACCGAAGACGAAGACAAGCTTTATCCTCGAGTCGCGGTGCATACTCTACTTTTCATACATACCTTAAGACAATAAAAACTCAGAGCTTTAAAATAGCAGTTATTTAGTTAAAACACATTAATAGATTATATTCAATTTGGACACATTTGTCCCGTTCTAGACGGACAGAGTAATATCTTTGGAAGGAACATTTTATGGAAAACACTGTTTTAGACTTTCGCGGTTGTTAACTAAGTTGTAATTAGTACTCACGCGATGTTCGATATTTCGGTACAGTTACATGCACCACGTTGGAAATAATAATAGGTATATTATGAAAGGCACGTGGCCAGGCACAAGGATGACAGGTGGACTATAAGAATTGTAAGGTGGGAGGGTGGCACGAGGCACCAGGTCGAGAGGCCGGCCATGTACCAGGTGGGCCGACGGCATCGTACACATGGTGGGCAGAGGATGGTTGAGCGTCGCTAATGATAGAGAGAGGTTGAACACTTTGGAGGAGTCTTTTACCCGAAGGGGGTCCACACAAGCATACGTAATAAATTTATTAAATTTTGCTAATTAAAGTTAGTTTAAACATTTTTTATCTATTTGTAACTAGTATATTAACTTCTTTTGTTTCCCTTTTTATCAATTTGACTTAATGCTTGTATGGAATGAAATAAAGCTTTATTATTATTGTTTTATTATGAAAGTTGATTAACCCCAATCACCAGGCAACACGTAACTTCAACCTTGAATGCGCAGAGTTAGGGGTAACAGAAGAAATTTAGTAGTGGACTTTTGTAGTCTGCCTGGGGCAGTACCACACATTTACTAGTTATTACCGTGAAGCAGTAGTGTGCAAACATTACTGTGTTTCGTTAAAGGGCAATGATTGCGAAATTACAGGGCTAGGGATTTATCATCTTATATTTCAGGGTGTCGAGCGCAGTACACTGCATTCAGGGTTTTGTACTGTTGTAAACGCCTACATTATATCCTCGAAGGGGTAAGCAGATGCTATTTGAAACACCTATATGATGAGAATGTGTGTAAACACGTCCCGAGACATGTCATGTACACCATTAGAACGCTACATTATCGATGTATAAGTAATATAGTAGTGTGCCTACGCTAAACATCGACAGTGTTAAGGACACGCGAGCACCCTAGAATAAGTCATAGAATGTAAATATAGGTTAAGGAAAATTATATGTATAGAATCAAATTGTAAAATAAAAACACTAGTCGACGACACCACTAGTTGCGAGGCCTAATGTGGCAATATAAATAGGCCAAATTTGCATTAAATTGTACCGTCCGGTGACGAAATTACCGTCCGGTGACGCTGTAAATGCCGGTAGAGGCAAACAGCATTAGTCCGTTCTAAAAAAAAAAAAAACATTAAATTGTCAGTTTACGAACGGATACCTTGCGTTTTACTTCTCCTCAAGAACCTCAAGAACTAGGAACAAATACAGTCCATAAGAAGACAGCAACATTGGCCCTTCGAACGCCGGATCTAGTGTGCTGAACTCTGAAGACGACCAGGGACTTCTGGGACGGACCTTACCCACGGGTCCACAAGAACGGAGCCTACGCAAGAAGGCTGTCACCTACGAGCCTACGACGTAGCAGCTACGAAGTTACGGCGTAGCGGTGACTGTTGCTACGGAGTTACGAAGTAATACGATGCTACGGAGTTCTACGGCGCTACGGGTCTACAGTGCTACGTTGTTCTACGGTGCTACGGATCTACAGCGCTACGTACTACGGCACAACATTGCTATAAGAAGGTGGAAGCTACGCGATCTAAGACGTAGAGGGTCTACGTACGGAACAGTGATCAAGGGACAGTGACCAAGGAACAGTGATCGAGGAACAGTGATTAAAGAACAGTACTAAACGTGAACGAGTGACAATGGTGGTGACACGATCACAAACCGGGGACGATGCCGAACGGGCAGTGGAAGTGAACGCGCCGCCAACAATACGGGCGTTACGATTTGACGAAACGCCGCGATCGCCGTCGGTACATGTTGCGCGTCGGGTAACTGCTCCGAACCCACCCGAGGACGCGCCTCCTGTCGCCGGACCAAGTGCACCTACGGGGGGAGAGGGTCGGCACCTTCAATGTTCGACTCGACTTATATCACCGACGCGATCAGTGAACTCGAACCGATCCACGAACAGCGTCACAGCTCGGATCCGCCAGGCGCAGTTTGAGGCGGAGGAGAGACTCGCCTTACTGAAGCGAAGAGAGATAGAAATAGAGAGTGACATAGTGAGGAGAAAGCTGGCTTACGACATCGAAATGTTGCATGAAGAAGAGAATATGGAGAGGCAGGCACAAACGGGAGAGCGAGAACGAGTCGAGAACTGGATTAGAAACAGTGCTACGCAGCGCCCGAATGTGCCCGAAGGAACGGAACCAGTGCCGTTTTTAAGTGAACGCCCGACACGTGTTATGTTGCCTACGAACGAGCGTCGGCAATCACCAACGCCGGGGCGCAACAATTCTCGAACAAGAGGCATTGAACAATTAGTGGATGTGATGGAAAAGATGACGAAGAACCGACCGCCACCACGACAATCCGTCCTCACCGCACAGTTTACTGTGCGGTGAGGACGGATGCCGCCACCCACACCACGTGCTGTTGCATGACACCCGAGCGCAGCCAGCAGCGGCCGTAGGTAGCCCTACGGGGGGAGTGGAGACGGTGACGATGACCATAGCAAAGGTAAAGGAAGTCAAGCTTAAGATATGCCCTGTCGTGATATCGGGTCTTAGAGGGAGCGTTTCGACTTACGCCCTCTTGGACGAAGGATCTACGGTATCGTTGGTAGATCAGGAGATAGCCACCAAAATTGGGGCGAGTGGACCATCACGACCACTGAACATACGAGGGATCAACACCAGCCAGAGCGTCGCAAGTGAGTTGGAAAAATTCAATATTCATGGAACTAACTCGGAGAAGTACACGATGCGAGCTCGTACGATTCCCGAGATGAAGTTGACACCACAGAACATGCCAACGAACTGCTGCGCCTGGACCATCTGCGAGATCTAGATCAAGATGAGGTTTGTTACGAACATGGCAAACCACAGGTATTGGAACGGACAATTGGGAGCGCATAGTATCCAGGGAGCTACGCACCGGTAGAAGGAACGAACCGGCTGCATCTCGAACCCAATTGGGTTGGATCATACACGGAACACTACCAAAGGTGGGACTGTGCAAAGACCGAGAGGACGTATTGCACATTTACTCACACAGCTGTAATCAGAACGATCGACTGGAACAGTTGGTAGAGGATCACTTCAAGATCGATGCGCTCGGAGTATCACTCAAGGTGAAGGCAAGCGTGGCTCACACGCGCGCTATCGAAATATTCGAGAAGACCGCGAAGCGGAAGGATGGACGTTTTGAAGTTGGTCTACCTTGGCGCGAGGATGATGTCGTGATGCCACCTAGCTACGACGCCGCGTTAAGGCGACTAACGACGTTAGAACGAAAATTGGATAGATCCTTGGACATGAAAACAGAATACGGCAAACAGATACAAAACCTGTTGGACAAGGGATACGCCGAACTGTGTGATGGCAGCGAACGCGATAGCCCGATCAGATGGTACCTGCCACACTTTCCGGTCATGAACCCGAACAAACCAGGGAAGGTACGTCTTGTGTTTGACGCTGCCGCTAAGTCCCGAGGTGTAAGCCTCAACGATCACTTGCTAGAGGGACCTGATCTGCTACAATCGCTACAAACGATCTTGTTTCGATTTAGAGAGAGACCCATAGCCATTACCGCGGACATACAAGAAATGTTTCTGCAAATAAAGATCAGAGCATGCGACCAACCGGCACAATTGTTCCTATGGAGGGGGAACGACAGAGAGCAACGACCCCAAGAGTACAAGATGACGTCAATGATATTTGGGGCGTCGAGCTCGCCCTTCCTAGCACACAGCGTGAGGAATCGCAACGCTCTAGAGTACGAGAAGGAATACCCGGAGGCTGTTAGAGCAATTACGAAGGCTCACTACATGGACGATTACGTAGACAGCCATAATAGCGAACGAGAAGCCATGAAAGTCATAAACGAAGTCGATCAAATACATAAAAGGTGTGGTTTCGTTCTCAGGGGTTGGAACTCTAATAGCGAGCGAGTGATGAACAGTATGCCCGAGGAACGCAGAGCGAGAACGACGACGCAGCTACTATCAAGCCATGACGGTTCAGAAAAGACGCTGGGCTTACAATGGAACGCGAGGCATGACACGCTAGGCTTCAACACGTCACTGAGCCGAGTCGTCGCAGAAGTTCGTGCCTTGAGCAGGTCTCCCACGAAACGTGAGGCCTTAAGTGCTATAATGTCTTTGTATGATCCTCTAGGCCTCCTCAGCTGCTACACCATCACCGGTAAAATACTGCTGCAACGGCTGTGGCGCGAGAACATCGGGTGGGACAATGCGCTGCCACCAGAGTCCGCGGGCGAGTTTACTGCCTGGCTGCAGAGCATGCAGACCATCGCCCAGCTGCAGCTACCCCGGTGCTACGATCCCCAAGAGGAAACAGTGAGTAGACAACTGCATATCTTTGTCGATGCTAGCGAGTCCGCTTACGCCACGGCAGCGTACTGGCGAATGGAAAAACCCGATGGAACAGCGAACACGGTACTGGTCGCCGCCAAGTCGAAAGTGGCACCGATACGCATCCAAACGATCCCGAGACTTGAGCTTCAAGCGGCAGTCATTGGAGCGAGACTCGCCGCAACAATACTGAGGGAACACAGATGGACTACCGACGACGTGGTGTACTGGACAGACTCGCGCACAGTACAACACTGCATACGAAACGACAATATAAGGTACACCCCATTTGTAGCACACAGACTAGGAGAGATCGCTGAGCTGACGCACTCGAGTCAATGGAGTTGGATACCCACGAACCTCAATGTGGCTGACCTAGCTACGCGGCCACAATACGTACCAACGTCAGCAGAAGACGTGTGGTTCACGGGACCGGCTTTCTTACGAGGACCTATCGATACATGGCCACAATGTGTAAGTACAGAGATCTAGCCTCAGGAGCATGTAGAAGATGTACTACACACCACGGAGACCCAGGAACATAGCCTGCCTGACATCACACGCTTCTCAGGGTATGAACGCTTGATACGAGCCACCGCGTTCATACTGTTATTCATTGATAAATGCAGGAAACGCGCAACGACTATGGAAGTCGACCATTTAATGAAGGCCGAGGAGCTATGGATGGTTAAAAGTCAACGCGACAGCTTCAACAATGAGCTCGAACTGCTAAGGAAAGGAAAGGTAATTCCAAAGGCTAGCAAACTCTATAAGTTGGACCCGATCCTAGAAAATGGTTTGCTGCGGATCAATGGTCGAATTGCGCTTGCGAACGTGCCAGATGAGACTAAACGACCGATCATTCTGGATGGACGACATGCATATACCAGATTACTCGTACATAAAGAACACAGGGCCGCTGGACATGCGAATCGAGAGCGAGTGGTCAATGACCTAAGGCAGAAATACTGGATCATCAAAATCCGACCGACGGTAAGAACTGCCACACGAAACTGCGCTTTGTGTCGGATACGAAAGGCGACTCCACTGACACCAGTAATGGGAGACCTACCTGCCGCCAGGGTGGCGCCATATCAACGCCCCTTCACGAACTGCGGAGTGGACTATTTCGGGCCGATAACTGTCACTATCGGCAGACGACATGAAAAGAGATGGTGCGCACTGTTTACATGCCTAACGACCCGTGCTGTCCACCTAGAAGTGGTCTATTCTTTGTCCACAGACTCTGCGATCATGGCGCTGAGACGAATGGCGGCGCGTCGTGGATGGCCTGCCGTCATGTACAGCGATAACGGCACCAATTTCAAGGGAGCGGATGCCGAGCTCCGGGCAGCCTATGAGGAGTGGGCGCCGGCGCTGAAAGAATATGGGCTGCAGAAGCGCGTATCCTGGCGTTATATCCCCCCAGGGGCTCCAGCCCAAGGAGGGGCCTGGGAGAGACTGGTGCGATCGGTCAAGGTCGCACTCACCGCTGTGCTCCACCAAAAGACACCTAAAGAAGAGACACTTCATACGGTGTTGATCGAAGCTGAGTACTCAATCAATGCTCGGCCTCTAACACACGTCTCCGTGGATCCTTCTGATCCGGAGGCGATCACCCCTAATCATTTTTTATTGGGCAAACCCGCAGAACTGCCGTTAACTGGACCATGTGAACCCGCTGACCGGCGCGTTTGGCGAGCCAGCCAAGCGCTGGCGAACGAGTTCTGGCGCCGTTGGGTACAGGAGTACCTGCCGACGCTCGTGTCCCGCCAAGGGGCCCAGACCGCAGCACGACCGCTGCAACAAGGAGATCTGGTGGTTGTGGTCGACCCTACGCTACCCCGCAACACATGGCCTCGAAAAGTAGTCGAGCGCGTGTACCCGGGCCGGGATGGCTTGGTGCGCAGCGCCGACGTTCGAACACGCACGGGGATCTTCAAGCGGCCGACTACAAAGCTCGCCGTCCTACCGATAGAGGGCTCCGCAGAGTCTTCGCCGGGGGGAGAATGTTAAGGACACGCGAGCACCCTAGAATAAGTCATAGAATGTAAATATAGGTTAAGGAAAATTATATGTATAGAATCAAATTGTAAAATAAAAACACTAGTCGACGACACCACTAGTTGCGAGACCTAATGTGGCAATATAAATAGGCCAAATTTGCATTAAATTGTCAGTTTACGAACGGATACCTTGCGTTTTACTTCTCCTCAAGAACCCTCAAGAACCTCAAGAACTAGGAACAAATACAGTCCATAAGAAGACAGCAACAGACAGAATATGGATTAGTATCGATAGTCATTATAGAATTGTGATGTTCTGCACCTGGCACCTGGCTTAAGTATACGAGTATATTTCTGGAAATTGAAACAATTTGAATCGGCGACGATATAAATGACAGTAGAAACATACATATGTGACATCGCTGATCTTGCCGTGATATTAGTACGTGGATATTAAAATAAAAAAATATCAACTATAGTACAATTTGAAAAAATTTATACGGACTTCCATTCTATTCGTTTAGCTTATGAGAGCATTGGTGGAGTTGTCATTGATGGCTCTTTTGTTATAGCGTTCGTAAAGCTCAAAAACTGTTATTTTTACCAATTTTGCTCACACCCTATTCGAACGCTCAACTGAGCATATGATCTAAAATCGCATGATTATGTTGTCAAATACATAGCTGTCAAAAAACGATCACAAACAACCATGCTCCGGACGTGGGTCAAAAATTACACTTTTTGGTGACAAAATTCCTCTTTTTTAGCTTTCTGAACGCTGAACAAAAAGAGACATGAACGACATTTTCACCCACAGATTCCCAATTCGAACGCCCCTTGTGAGCGTTTTTAGAGTTATTTTCGCTAAAAACGCCCACGAAGGGCCTATTTGAACGCACTAATAAAATAATTAAATTGTGTATTGATAAGATATATATATCGTGGCTAGATCCATGTTAGAGACAAGTAACGTTAGATAAAATCAGTTCATCGTTGATAGTTCTTATCGTGGTAGAGTCTTTAAAGTACATTATAATGAAAAGTTGACGTTCATAAGTGCGTCTTTGATGCCTAAATTGAATAAATGATTTTGACTTTGACTTTGATTCAGTTAATGAAATGAATCTCAAAACCTACTAGACCGAATTTGATGAAATTTAAATGGAACCACACGGAAAGCACCAGTTTTCAAACAAAAAAATGAATTTTGAGAATCGATTTACCCAGTCCAAAGTTATAAGGTAGCAAACATAAAAAAAATACAGTCGAATTGAGTACCTCCTCCTTTTTTTGGAAGTCGGTAGAAAAATAGAACCGACTTCTACACTAAAAGTGTGAAATAACTTGTTGAACTCGGCACCAGATAGTTCGAAAGTACCTATTATCACGATATTGTGCGCATGGTACCGACTTCGACAAGTTATTTCACACTAACTATTTACTGTAGAAGTCGGTTATATTTTTAAATAAAAAAAATTTCAACCTTTTTAGTGACCTACTTACGGGCTATACCATTAGTGATGATACCATCAAGATAAATCAACATTTTTCAGTTAAAAACTGTTTGACCGAATTTGATGAAATGTATATAGGGGGGAATTGAGAAAATTCCTTTTTTTGAAGTCGGTTAAAAACTAAAAGTGTAAAAAAATACGATGACCTCCTGGAGTTCATAGTGATTCCAGAAATGTCGTCACCTATAAGCGACTAGGCTTTAATCGATACTATTAGACCGGGTTGATACTCACACAAAATAAAAAAGTATAGACAGAATGTTGTGAACAGAGAAGTAAGGCCGGTTTTCTAAACTACATGTGCGTGCATCGGTACTGCCATGGTAATTCAAATTCAATTAAAATAATTAATAAATTTACATTAAATCATAATTAAAACTTTACGTGTTGCTTCCACGCGCCGCGAAAGTTCGACTGACGAGTCAAGGCGTAGTTTCACCTGGCCTCACTCCTCTGTTCACAACATTCTGTCTTGACTTTTTTATTTTGTCTGAGGGTTGAAAATATTCCAGAGTCTCATACTGTTAATCATTTTCAAGAACGCCAATATTTTATTGATAATTATTTTAGATAGTATTTCTTTGTTGAGCTGGCTTTAACTCCAAAATCTTACAATTATTATGTTCTTTTTTGTAAGGCAACACACGTGAGCTAATATTTGTAGTACCTAAGTAAAAACATCTATATAAAAAGAATGGCCCCGAGGTTCTTGCCGCTTCTTCTCGGTAGGCTCTATATATTTTGGAACGCGGCGGTAGTCTTTAAAGTAAAGTATACTGAATAATTGACGTTCATAAGTGCGTCTTTGATGCCTAAATTGAATAAATGATTTTGACTAGGATTTTCCGTGCTAAAACTGCAAAAATCTAAAGAAATATATTTAAACTATATTTAATTTATAAAAATCATTTCAAAGTTATAAAAAAATATGATGTTAAAACTTATTTGACAGGCCCTCTGGCAATAAGTATATGTATAACCGGAACGTAAAAGAGGGCTTGTTTATCTACCTACTAATAACCACAGTTTAGAGATAGCTATCGTCGAAATTAGGACAGTTTTTAATGATAGATAGAAACTTACCAACGGTTAGGGATAGCTACTCGTATCTATCGGTAACTGGAGGTTGATTATTGGGAATGGGCATTAGTAGTCCTAAGTTCCTGTTATCGCTGTTAGACATAACTCGCGTACGTTTGGACGCTCTTACTACGAGCTACTTAATACCTTGGAAGGCAGCTTCTAACCTCTAAATTAGTCTTGGAAGTAACTCTATGACGACTTAAAACTTTTTAAATGGACAGAATTTTTCCTTCCCAGGATTCTCGGGTTATTAAATGTTTCCGTGTCAAATACTGATTCTGGATTTAAAAACTTATTTATAATGGCGTCATTCCCTGATATTATACCAAGTTTCAAATTGGCTACTAGATATGTTATTATATGGTTGTATTTATAAAATAATATAGGTAGCTTGCTGATTTCAGGGAAAATTTAAACTAAAAACAAATATTTCCTCTTTATAATTTTCATAAGTATAAAGTAACTAAGCAACAGTATTCGTACATTGGTATTCAACCCTATCTACTCTAATAATAAAAAGGAAAGGTTTGATTGTTTGTTTGTCTGTAATACAAAACCTACATACTATAACGATTCATACAAATTCTTTCACTAGTAGAAAGATTCATAATGCCTGAGTAACATACGCTATACTTAATTCATCATCATCATCATTCATCACCCCGTGGGTGTAACCGCGGAGCGCAGCCTGTTGTCAATAAATTTCGCAGTGTACCTAAGTGTTATAAGGAGTTTTCGGCGTTTACCTATTACATATTTTAACATGAAGAAGTAGTTATTGTAACATAACTGTAATAGTTAGACATACTAGTACAGCCGTCTTTTTTGTAGATATTGATGTCTTATATAAAACTAGTGGATTACTTTGCTCTGTTGTCAACAGTTTACCTAGAAAATAACCTAACACCCCCCGCACACTCCGATTCCGAATTTTAATGACTTTGAAATATTACGCTTGTCTCTTTAGTTCAGCAACTCGCCTCTAGATGGCATTGGTTAAATAATTATAATTGCATAAGTTGATAAAAACAGCTATGCAATAGCTTTACCGCAGCAGTCTCCGAGTGCCACACGTCTTTTTTATGTTTGTTACTTCATAACTTTTGACTGGGTGAACCGATTCGCAAAATTCTTTTCTAATTATAATTTGTTTTCTTTAAATAGGTGGTGCTTCCCGTGTGGTCCTATTTAAATTTCAACAAATTCGGTCCGATACTTTTTGAGATACACTCCAATAACTGATTTTTCTAAAAGTAATAGAATGGAAGTCGGTATTATTATGTCCTTCCGCTGTTATTCGAGGCCTTTAAACGTAGACAGAGAAACCAATAGACCCAATAACGATACCTTTATCACTTACACAAGAAAGAGAGTGATAATAGAATTACGAATGCATAAGACAAAGACACAAATACTCTTTTTTTTGTCCCTTATTGTGTAACCGGTTTTTCAAGGTCGGCAACTTGAATTGCGAAACAAACTTTGACAGTTCGTGCCTGCATCGTGTTTGGTGTTCGAATTTTGTGTGTTATTTAGTTAAAAATCGATTTCAGCCCATTGAAAAGACGGTGAAATTATCCTAATATAGACATCGAAGTAAATATAATGGTGCGTTGTCGTGTTATTTCATGTTTAAGCGACAGTGAGAAGAAAATGGCCGGTGTGTCTTTTCACGCGTAAGTACGACTTTATTGTCCTAATCTATAGTTTCTCAGTGATGATTATTTATATATTAGCATAGAGTAACAAGTCGCGTTAAAACAAGGAAAATATTAGCGTAATATCGAGTTTTATCATTCAATAACCTATAAACATCAACAAGTAAGTGTTGCCAGTTTTTGTTAAAATAATACCCCGATCATCAATAAAAAAATATTTATTTGACAATATGGCGAAACTCGAAAGTGAATAAATACGAAATACCATAATAATCCAGTGTTTCGGGAAGACTTCGGCATCGAAAACATATTTTGATTTATTATTTCTCATAGTAATTTTGATTGACATAAAATTACACTTATAATTTTAGAGAACTGAACTAACTGCGAGTATTAATCATTAACCTATGTTTATCGATAGGTTTCCAGCTGATCCAGACCTACGTAATAAATGGATCGAAGCAACTGGGAGAAAAGATTGGATTCCCACAAAATATTGTAAAATATGTAGCAATCATTTCCCACAAAAACAACTTATAAAAAAGAACAAAAAGACAGTTCTGTATCCTGATGCTGTACCAATAGCGGTAAGAATTTATTAGAACATACATTCAACCATAGCTCCTAAGAAAACAGTTTCGTTGATTAAATATGATTTGCTGCCTTCAAGAATTAAATTTATTTCAACTTGTACCACATTTGGCAAAAATAAGTTTAAACGAGATTTTGTGTTGCTAGCATTAAGAAGTAGGTAAATAATTAGCAGCAAACTATTTAGACAGGTTTTTTCAAGCAGATTTTAGACTCATTTGTCATCTTTCGTTTTTATTTTAAAACATATTGTCAGACAGTAATTAGTGCATGGAAAATCACAACCTTTTGTTATTACAAACTCGTATAAATTCTGATCCAAGAGATTAACATATTCACAAAAATTAATGTGGTACTTGTGGATATGTTTTTTTATTATTTGATTGAATGTTTTAGATTTCAATACCCGAGTGTGTTGATCCAGCACCGTCCACATCTACAAGTGCCAATTTTCAAGATGACACAAAAATAAAAGGCACTAAAAAGGTTATCAAAAGAAAATTGCAATTACCTGAAGAGGAAGATTCGCCAAGAAAGAAAAAACTTAAAGTGGCTTTAATGAAGAAAACTGAGGCTGTTGCAAATCTTCGAAAAAAATACGTGCTGTCCGGCAAACAAACAGGCGTCTAATGAAACGAAATGCTAAGTTATCAGATATTATTTCAGAGCTACAATTCAAATCCTTGATATCATATGAAGATGCTGACATATTAAGCACAATTGATAGCGGTAACAAAGATTTCCTTAAACGGTTTTGGGTGTTGTTGGAAAAACTGAAAAATTTTCTCCTGCATTGAGAAAGTTTGCATTATGTTTGCATTTCATTAGTCCACGTGCTTATTCTTACGTTAGAGAACAATTTAATACTTGCCTTCCACACCCGCAAACATTGGTTAGTTGGTATCGATCAGTTGATGGTAATCCCGGATTTACCCAAGAGGCATTGCATGCAATAAAGTCAAAAGTAAATGCATCAGGTAAAAATATTCATGTGTGCCTTTCATTTGATGAAATGTCAATAAGAAAAGCTATGACTCTAGATGGTGGGGAATGTATTGGCGCAATAAATATTGGTGCCAATTTAGATGGCTTTAATATTAGAATGGCTACTCAGGCTCTAGTTTTTATGGTAACAGCCCTAAACGATTCTTGGAAAATACCTGTTGGGTATTTTCTAATCGAAAGCGTTACTGCGGAACAGAAGTCACAGCTTGTAACAGATTGCATTAAGTTGTTGTATTCCTGTAACGTAAATGTTATTTCAATAACTTGTGATGGATGTCCCTCAAATTTTGCGATGGCGAAAATATTAGGCTGCAAAATAGAACATGATGTCGAAGTTAACCCTGTATTTAACATTGAAATAGAGGGTGTTAATAAAGAAGTGTGTTTCTTTCCTGATCCACCACATATGGTGAAATTAATTAGAAATCTGCTCGGCAATAAACACGTTTTAAAAACTAGGGATGATAAAATCATAAAGTGGTCATTTATAACATCTTTGCATGATTTGCAGGAACAAGAAGGTCTCCATCTAGCAAATAAATTAAGAAAAGCACATATTAACTTCGTAAAACAGATAATGAAAGTTAAACTGGCAGTTCAGACGTTTAGCAATTCAGTTGCTGATTCCATTGAGTTTTGTGAAGAAAATCATTTCGAACAGTTCCAAGGGTCATCACCCACCGTTGATTTTATTAGAAAAGTAAATAATCTGTTCGATATTTTAAATAGCCGAAATATCAATGCATATGGTTATAAAAAACCTCTAAATATGAAAAATTTTGTGAATATCAATGTGTTCTTAAATGAAGTCTTCGATTATTTAAGTAGTCTTAAACTAGAAAATGGCCAAAACGTTGTTCAAAGTAATAGGAAGGTGTGTATAATCGGACTAAGGTGCTGCATTCGTGGTTTGCAATTTTTATATAAAAAACTTATCTCCAGCTCAGAGTTGATATTCTTACCTAAATATAAATTAAGTCAGGATCACTTGGAATCGTTTTTTAGTGCAATTCGATCTAAAGGCGGTTTCAATAATAATCCCTCGGCGGTACAGTTTCGAGCCGCGTACAAAAGATTAGTCGTTCATGGAGAACTCTAAAACATTGATACAGGAAATTGTACATCTCTCGAAAATATAAGCATTTTAACATACACTAACTCGCGTTATGAAAAATCAATAAATGCTACTTTACCCCTTTTGGAACATTCCACTAGTTTAGAAAGCGAAAGTCCAACTGAAACCGAGTATTTTAACATTGATACTGATCATGACTACCTTGCCGATCCTTCACGACTTACAGAATTTTCTAAGCAGATAATTATATATATTTCTGGTTTCATTATAACAAAAGTAGCAAAGATGGTGAAATGTGAAAATTGTTTGATGTCAATGATTAACACTGCCTCCAAAAACAGTTACAAATTAATTGTAAAAAAGGATAAAGGCGGTCTGCATTATCCTTCCGCTGATGTAATCGTCCTTTGTGAAATTGCTGAAAAAGTTTTTAGGAGCAATTTAACACAATCGGGCAGTAATCTACTTACACGAAATAATCTTTTGCTACAATTAATGAATCAATGTATTCGCCAATGTATAGGGAAAGAGTTATTTAAAGAACATGGTATTTCTTATGATCATTCTCCTCTAAATGATCATAAAGTTCTATTAATGAAAGCAATTACCATGAAATACCTTCAAATTCGAATTTACAAGTACACAAAACAGCTATCGGAGCCCAAAGAAAAAGTAAGAAATTTGTACACGAAATTAACATTGTTCCGCAATCAATAATTAATTATATTTTTGTATCAACTACATTGATTATAAAGACAAAAGAAAAATCTCATATCTGGTTTTATTTAATTGATCCTAAAATATTTACCCTTTCCCTGTAACATCCAAAACGTCCGGGAGTCCGGATACTGTGGCAACATTCATCGCATACGTTGACAAACTATCTTTGTCTCAGTCGCGGTTACAGAGTACCTTTGTCTATTGGTTTCTCTGTCTACGCCTTTAAACAATATTGAGATTATGACTTCTTCCGTTTCCGGCCGTATTTAGTCGTTGTAGTTCCATTTTTCGCCGCAAATATGGCAACTTCCGGCCGCCATGTTCACCAGGTGACATCCCTTGTGCTTCTCTTCATTGGCGTCTTGATTTTCGAGCCGTAACGTTTAACGCTGTTAGCGTTCGTGAAAATGTTTCAAGTAAAATTTCTGTAATATAATTTTAAAAGAATATCGAGTTGTAGTTTCTAGTTTTAAACATATTTATAATTATTTACGTAATAAGATCGAGAAATCGTGAAGTTTTTTTGCAATTACTACCAAATAATGTCGGAAAGTGAAGAAAACGTGCGCCAGTGTGAACCGTCGTCATACTCATCCTCCAGTGGCGATGAGGACCCACGAAAGCATCGTAAGCGGAAGCGGTCTCGCAAGGACGACGGAGGTCAACAAAAAGAGTAAGGTATTAGAACGCCTTACCGAACAAGTAAGTCAGATTCATTACTATTTGGCATGTAGTACTTACCCCACTCAGGGTTGGTACCCGGTCGGTCCCGAGTATCACCTCCCAGGAGTGTCGAATGAGGATCACCTGGTGCCCGGCCAGCAAGATGCGCCTACTGTCGAGTTGCCCGCCGAGTCGGCTTTCAAATTCGAATTCGATTTGACGACAAATCTAAAAGAACCTATAATTCCAAGTGCCTCTTCTGACCATTTGCAACTGTTAAATTCATTCCAACATTTTAAATCTGATAACTGGACAAACGTTCGTTACTCTGAAATTCAAAAATCGTACAATGCTCGTCCGGGGTGCATTGAACTGGAGGTGAACGATGAGATTAAACAGTTCGACAAGTCGAACAATTTGATTGCAACTGATAGGTCCTTAGGTGCGGTAACACATGCGGTAATTATGCAAAGTGACGCTTTAAAAGCGGGGGTATCTGAATTAATGCAGTGGGCTCATGATAGTGACAGTGTTGATAAAGACTCATTGCTAACAAAAGTTAAAGACACTTTTTCGGGTGATTTTCAAAAAATCTCCCTTGATTGTTTGCAATTACTGTGTGGTCGCCGAGCCGATGTCATTGAACAAAGACGAGATGTATTTCTCAATTTAGTCAAAGATAAATTCTTAAAATCAACTTTGAAAAAGATACCCCCATCTTGCGAGTTTTTATTCAGTAAAGTAGAGTTCTCGGAATTTGTAAAAAATAATGGAGGTACTAATAAAATTTTCTTAAGACCCTCCTTCTCTGCGCAAGAGAAGAGAGTTACATCTGGATCTCAGGCTGCGCAACCTGGACCCAGTAGTTGTAACCAAGCCGGTCGCCCCACGGCACCGTTTGCGTTACGATGCCAAACTCCTCAAGGGGTTAGACAGTATGCCCCGATGCAATCGTATGGGTTTAATTATGATTTTCCAGGCTACACTGGAAACCAATGGTTCTTTCGACCTCAATTTAAACCACAGTCGTTTACCGCGGGTCAACAGGCCCCGGCTAATCCGAGAAAACCATTTAGTCAACAGGGAACCTCTAGTCAAAGCAATATCGTGCGTGGCAGGGGGCGGGGTAATAGAAAATATTGACATAGTACAACCATTTCAGGGAGGCAGGCTAGGGATGTTCGTGGATGTATGGACGGAGTTTGGGGCGCCGACTTCTTTACTGCACATAATAACAGGGTACAAAATTCCTTTCCAAGCACAGCCACCGCTTGTTTTACCGCGCCTCACCAGTGGCCGATATCAAACTGCTCCATCTTATGCAATGGATCAGACTATAAACAATTTAATGATCGAAAAGATTTTAGAGCACGCTCCCGAAACGCCGAGTTTTGTATCTACCCTGATTTTAACCCCGAAAAGCGATGGTTCAATGCGCCCTATTTTCAACCTAAAAAGATTGAATCAGTTTTTAAAAGTAACCAAATTCAGACTCATCTCCGTTCATCGAATCCCAGAATTTTTACAACCAAACGATTGGATGGTAAAAATTGATCTCGCACAGGCCTACTATCATTTGCCAATAGCACCATCCCACCGGTGCTTTCTAAGACTACTTTACCGCGGCCGACTCCTTCAAATGACCACTTTGCCATTTGGACTTGCCACCGCTCCCAAAGTGTTCGCGTCTCTCTCAAACTGGACAGCGGAAATTCTGAGAGAGCAGGGGATTCGTGTCGCAGTCTTTCTCGACGACTATTTGATTGCGTGTCAGGACAGGTCGGGGTTGGAGGAGCAGACTCGGACCGTTCTCAGGACTCTACGACACTTAGGGTGGGTCATCAACACCTCCAAGTCGGTTCTAGTTCCCCAAAAATCATTGGAATATCTAGGTCTAGTATGGGACACATGGAAGAACAAGAAAAGTTTGCCCGAGAAGAAAATCCAAGGTTTACGGGTCACTATAACGAAGTTACTCAACCGACAAAAGGCGGCGCTTCGCGACGTTCAAAGTTTGGTGGGAACATTGAATTTTGCCCGGCTAGCTGTTCCACAGGGTCGATTAAACTTCCGTTGCCTCTTGACACATTGCAACGACCTACTTCGGAGCAATTCCGAAAACAAGGTTCCCTTTCCCCTACAGACAATCAAAGAACTGGAGTGGTGGATGCAGAACTGCGACATGTCGACTCGACTTCACCCTCCGTTCTTGACACATTTTCTTACAACAGATGCAGCCGACTCGGGGTGGGGAGCAGAGTTGAACGGCGTGCAAGTACGGGGCGACTGGTTGAGCGGAGAAGAGTCAGTTCATTCCAATCAAAAAGAAATGTTGACTATTCTGAAATGTTTGTACCAATTCGGTCCTTATCTGAGTCATTCGTCTGTGCTGCTTCAATGCGACAACAAATCAGTCGTAGCATACCTGAGGAACGAGGGAGGAATTCGATCGGTACAGCTAATGAGTCTGACATACCAGATTTTCAAAATTTTTGATCGTTTCGACATTCACTTAGTCGCACATCACATTCCGGGAAAATTCAATGGTGTCGCCGATCGTCTTTCTCGGAAGTCGATACTTCCCGAGTGGCACCTGCTTCCTGCGTTGACTTTCAAAAATGGGGTGTCCCAGAAGTAGATTTGTTTGCGTCGAATCGTGCCCACGTCGTTCCAAAATATGTCAGCTTAGATCAGACAGACCATGCAGCGTGGAGACACAACGCGTTTGCCTGGGAATGGAAGTTCAAACTAGCGTGGATATTCCCCCCTCCAAATTTATTACCAAGAGTCCTCATGCATCTCAATCGAGCGATAGGCACATATTTAATAGTAGCGCCGAGGTGGCCTCAGGCGTTTTGGAGAGCGGATCTAAAAGCTCGTGCCATAGCACCACCATTCACAGTCCGTCAGTTAGAGTCCAAACTAATAGACCGGTCGACGAGCCATCCCCCGCCAAAAGTACAGGACATGACGCTCGAAATTTGGAAATGTGGGGGTGGTCTGAAGCAGTAGGGTCTTGGTCTACACAACAAAAGACCTTATTGCGGGCAGGATGGCGGGAGTCTACTCTCAACACGTACAAACCTGCGTGGGCGCGATGGGTAAAATGGTGTCAGAACTCTGATGTTAATCCTACTAATCCGTCGGGCTCTGACTTAGCACAATTTTTGGCCGATCTCCACCTTAAGAAAAGTTAGCATACAGAACGATTTTGGTCCATAAGTCTGTAGTTTCTACTTTGTGTACTACTAAAGATAATTGCCAGCTTAGCTCTAATGTTTTAGTTAAACAGATATTAAAATCCATCGCTACAAGTAATGCTAAAACTCGAACTGAAACAAATATTTGGGATACAAATACTGTAATATCTTGGTTGTCAAATAGTGAGTTATCTGTTCAAAATTTGTGGGAAGTCTCACGACGGTGTGCTATTTTACTGTTACTTTGCTCGGTGATGCTCATGATCTCACACTTTTAAGTGTATCGGACAGTAACTTTATAGATGATACTGATGCGAACTGTGTAACTTTCTGGCCTATATATGGATCTAAAACTGATTCGGCGTCGTATACTCAATCTGGTTGGAAATTGTATTCAAATAACGAGAACCCTAATATAGATCTTGTGTTATGGGTAAGAAAGTTGGTACAGATCGGTACGAACAGACGTAGAGAAGCTAAAGTAAATAATCTGTTATTAACAGCCCGAGGACCAGCCAAAGCTGTTTCTCGAACTATAATCGCGGGCTGGGTTAAATCGGTTTTATCCGATGCTGGTGTTGATGCAACCCCTGGAAGCGTGAGATCAGCTGTAGCATCTAGGGGATGGATAGACAGAGAACCATTAGACAAAATCTTAGCAAGAGCTAATTGGAGGTCAGAAAATACATTTTCTAAATTCTATAAAAAAGAAATAAGATCTATGCCTAATGCTAGATCAAATAGTCTTTCATTGGGAGCTCTTTTTAAACCTGTAAGATAGTCGTTGATTAGTTGTCTATTTTGATAATAAATTAAACATGTAACATATATTATAGCTGGTTGTACATTATTATAATTTGTAAATATAGCATTATGTTATGATAGTTATAAGTATTTTATTATAAATAATTCATGTATATTTTAGTATTATGTAATCACATTGGCGTCTCGTTCACCAGGCGAAAACAAACAATGTCTCAATATTGTTTAAAGGCCTCGAATAACGGCGGAAGGACATAATAACAGAGTTTTACCTACCATTAAACTCATATTATGTCCGGAGCCTTATTCGAGGCCTTACAGTAAACTCTGCCTGGTGTTAGTTAAGTTATAAATAAGTAGGTTATTGAGACCACAATGAAGAGAAGCACAAGGGATGTCACCTGGTGAACATGGCGGCCGGAAGTTGCCATATTTGCGGCGAAAAATGGAACTACAACGACTAAATACGGCCGGAAACGGAAAAAGTCATATCTCAATATTGTTTAAAGACCTCGAATAAGGCTCCGGACATAATATGAGTTTTAATGGTAGGTAAAACTCTGTTATTTTTTTCAAATTGCACTTGTTTTTACGTTTGTTACCTCATAACTTTCACCTGGGTGAACCAATTCTCAAAATTATTTTTTTGTTTGAAAGCTGGTGGTTCCCGTGTGGTCCCATTTAAATTTAATCAAATTCGGTCCAATGTTCGGTGTTTGAGTTACATTCCAATAAATGAATAGAATAGAAGTCGGTATCAAATTTTTCAAATCGTTCTTGTAAGAATTTATTTTAACCGCCCCGCTATCCTATATAGCTTTAGATAAACCTACTTAAGGATGGTGAACAAAGCGTTTTGATTATAATAATAAGTGAAGGCTCATTAGTCCAGCCAGTAGGTACCTACCTAATATATAGGGTGTTTGGTAGAGGGTCCGACAAACCAAATGAGCGTGTTCGGGGGCCCACTTGGAGAATACAAGTTGGCCAAAAAAAATCCCCTAGCCCCCAATTTTCGTTAACTGTTTTTTGTGAATTTTTCCTTTTTCTCCGAAATTGTACCTATTTACCACCATAACATTTGTAAAATCTGTTTTAGACCTGATGTTTTTAGTTGAATTTGGTCTCTAAAACACCTTCAGGCCACGCAAAGCAAAATTGTATACAAAACAGAGCTAACTGATTTAGAGCTCATAGAGTGAAAATATGAAATAAATTTTACCTCATAGTTCAACTTTCACAGTGATAAAAAAAACTCACTAGCAAGATTTTTTAGAAAAAAAAAGGAAAAAAAATTGGGGGGTCGGAGATTTTTTTTGCCCAACTTGTATTCTCCAAGTGGCTAAAGCCGAACACGCTCATTTGGTTTGTCGGTCCCTCTACCAAACATCCTGTATTTATTAGTAGGTAAGTATTTGCTTCTTGCGAAGATTCACAACGATACAATGATTTAACATTCTCAGATATATAGACTTTCCCATCACGTTTAAGCTGCACATAAACAAGGAATCTTTTCTATTTACGATGCTCATGCATGACTGCCTGAAAGGCTGAAAAGTGAAAACAGAAAATCCTGTAATCAAATTGTCAATTGAAACCTACGAAGAAATAATAGTCAGGAACTGTAACTGCGTTAAAAAAATAAACTAACAAAAGTCAAGTTCAAGTAGGCGGGGCTTAAAAGTCGTGTTCGTCGTCAGCATTTCCTAGTATATATTTTAGTCTATGGTCGTCAGTTGGACATGTTTCTTGCAAGCGAGCACACCTCAAATCTTCGCGTACCTACATTTTCATTTTTATCATTGTGAACTTCAGTTGTGGATCATCACGCCAGCATTCGTTGTGAAGTGGTGCAGGAGCAATACACGATTAAAATGTCCAAGAATTACTTTTACTAGTAAATAATAGCAAAATTATAATTATTCAAATATGTTCAAATACGTTAACAAATCGAGATGGTCAATACTATGCAAAATAAAGTCAGTCAATTTTTATTTAATTTAGGATGTATTTTTTTCTTCAGGACTAAATATTGAAGTGTATGTAATGTGCAATGGTTTTGCTTGTTATATTTTATTCTCGCTTGCTTGCCGATTCAATGCGGCAAAATAAGTGCCTAGCTGCACTTAAGCTAGAAAAACAAGAGTATGACTGCCTGTGAAAACCAGCATAGTTATACTACGTTAACTTTGACTAAAAACAATAAAATAAAAAATTATGGACCATGTTACACAAAACTGCAGTACCTACCTACCAGTTGGTACAGTAAGTACCTACTGTTTTTTTTAAATTATGTTATATAAAATATCATATTTATCTTTTTATGCTGATGATTTGTCCCGAAGAAACATCAACATCTTTAAGAGCCTTTATTCTGCGCAGCGCTGCGCGAGTTTAGGTATTTTACATTAGCGAGTTACTTACTAGCGCGCCCTGCGGCAGTGGCCTTATCGCTTGAGCAAAATATTGCGCATTAATATTTGGATCTTTTATTATCTACTTTGGTTTTTATGTCACAAATAGACGTAGGTCAAAAAGGTGAAACAAAATATCACGCAGGACACATTTTATTTTTAATATCGACATTAATTAACATAATATGATAATTATTAATCAAGTGCAAGTTATCTACAAGAGCATAGACTAGAAAAAAAGTAAGATTTAACAAAAAGAGATGAGAATAGCAAATATAACAACCATCAAATAGTTCCTGCTACCAGTTTCTGGATCCAGCATCAGGTCCTGGTCACCAGCTAGAAAAAAGGTATCCCGAAGACGATTCATACGATCCCAAACACGGTGTGTCTACTATTAACCATCACATAGTTCCTGCTACCAGTTTCCGGCTCCAGCATGGATTCCTGGATACCAAGTATAAGCATAAGAAATTTGGTTAATAGCAAAATACTAGCCCCTCAAGGTCGATGTCATTATAACAATGAAATTTCTATTGTGTATTTGATGCACTAGATGTCATATAAAATTATTTGTTAGAATCCCACTTAGAAATGTTACCTCAATAAGTATCAGGAAGTTTTGAGCGCACTAATACTTAGTTGTGTAAGTGCGGGCATTAGAGCGATATGTCCTCTGACCTAGACGTCAGTCTAAGAGGCCTCAGCCGCGTCTGACGATTCATGACTGGCGCGACCGGTTTTATGATTGATTTTAAAAACGTGTGTGTGTAGAAACCGCTCGGCAATAACAAACTAATAAACAATTTCTAAATGTAGTCAATGGAACTTGAACTTGTTAATCAAACAATGTTCTATTACATCAGGTAAGAATAATTGACATAATATACAATATCAATCATTATTATGTGACCCTTCAAACACTCAGCTAAAACGCGAATTGGCGCTTCCAAAGCGTTTACGCTCTAAAGAGATGCTAAAGACAATGAACAATAAACGATTGCCTACCGTTGGTATATAATATAGGTAACTATATAGTAGTAATAGTATATAGCATTAAAAAACAGTTCATTGTTTGGTCAAATTAAAGCAAGTTTAATTTTTCAAGCTAATGGAAATTCACCCTCTGCAAATTTTAAAGTGGTTTAGCTGAGTTGCTAATTAATTTGTAGTATCAACACAGTGCTTTTCTAAAGTATTTCTATAAATTGATTGAATTTTCTAAATTGATAATGAAGGTATTCTGTGACTACTGAAAAACATCCAGCTGGCAAATAACGACTTACTTTTTTTGGTAAAATGTATAAGCCTAAAATTTTTCATAATCTTTCTTTACTACATTGCGAAGAATCTCTTCTAATGTTTTCTAGACAAAAACTTAATAAATTAATCATATTTCGCGAGACATACGAGATTTACGATTGATTTCTTATTAAGTTAGTCCAGTCCACTTAATGCATAACATCGTCCACGCCGCTATGACTCTGATGTCATTGTAGACGTTGCAGCACGCGCGTAAACCAATCCCTGCTTTCCTTCTGAATTTAAACCAATCACCGAACATGTCTATTTGTAACCTCGGAAGTAATTTGTATTTGGAATCATACGTTGTTTTGATTTGAAGGGCCACTTTTTGTGTGGAATTTCTTCTGAATTATGCTTCCTGACTATTATTTCTTCGTAGATTGAAACAAATAAATTGAAGTATAAACAAAACAGATAAAATAACACCTTTTTGAGCTGTGGATACTAAATCAGATCTAAACTAGGTAATACCATAAATCTCGATTCATCGATTGCATGTTGTTCTACTCTACTTGCACAAAGTAAACGAGGCTTCAATTTGACATTAATTTTGACAGTGAGGCACTTCTGAAAATTGTGAAATGTATACATCTTATTGCAGGCGACTGTACATGGATTCCGGGCTGTACATTCCTGGCTGTGCATTGCAACATCATCCCGTACCGTTTTTGTTCAGGCTGGATTGTAAGACCCGTATTGTACAACCCTTATTCCATGTACAAGGCCCATGAAGTTATAGATAAAAATGGAGGCCACACTTCGAATACGTACTTGAAGCATAACCTATGTATTACTATCTCGCTCTATGTGGGCAGACCCTCTCTTTCTAAATAGGGTAACCTTTATTTTATTTTTTCCAGGACATCGCTTTAGAAGTTGCTTTCCATTTAGTGATGTATTTATAAATAACTACATCTCTGTTTACTACTAAGACCTAGCCTAAATTGGCTGTTTGTCATTAATCACGGAAAAAGTCTGGGCGTCGTCGACATACAGAATTTGCGCGGAAATAGACCATGACCATGGTATAGTTCCCGTGTCGGTACGAAATGAAATACTCAGATCGGTGCGAGTGTGGGAAGAGCCCCGGGCAGAAACTGAAAATTACTTTATGTATAGCAAAAGCGAAAAGGGATCATTGTACTCATCATTTTACAACAACTCTTGCTATGCTATGGGCCAACCCTGAAATCGCTAAAAAGAAATCAGATGTTTCATAAATTTATAAGATTAGTCTTATGGCTGATTTTTTCGAGATTTTTGGGTATCTTATAACCAGTGCGCAATTTTTAAATAGTATTTACATATACTATACGGGACTATAATAGGAACGGTGATATGTAAAAAACCTCAAAGGAAACAAACACTTTTCAAATTAAAACCATTTATTATTTTTTACTTTTCTAATAAACATGACTGAAAATCATAGCTCTGTGTAGTTTCTGTCTCTTACCTCGTAAATCACTGAGTATATTTTCTGTATGAATCTTTAAGTGAGCACGTATACGCATTTTAAAAAATGAATTTGCTAGTAGCTTAATTAACATAGTTTCATGCAAGTCAGTACAATTAATTGAGGCCGTGATTGGATGGTTAAACATTTCCTGCAAAAGAGGAGTAAAATGTTGTGATACGACATTAATTAACTTATTTTCAACGTTATTTGCTCGAAGTTGGCCCATCAAATTCACTCGTTGAAACACTTTGTCACAATATTTTACAATTTTGTAAGCTGCTACCGAAGGAAAATAAAGTTTACCTCGGTTCACAAATGTCGTAAATGAATTATATTTATTTATAATTAACGAATATGAATGATCTGTTGGCAGATTTTTAAGTGCTACTAACGCATTATTACAATGTTCACAAGAAATGCGGGTTAGAATTTGTTTAATAATGTAACCAGTTATATAATATAATATAATATATTTTCCTGATAAGGACTAGTATGAATTGCATCCAAATTTTGAAACACATTTTCAACGACTTGTTGATAATCAGGTTCTTCCCGAGGTTTAAAAATACTGTCCCGTTTATTGAAATTGAAGACGTGTGAAGTCTCAAAGCCATTTTCTATGCAGTTAGCATTGATAGGCGGTTGAATAGAATGTCTGAACAACATCTTTCTCATTATATAGCGGAACTCGAGGGGACACGGATTATCTTGTGCTCGACCGCGAGCCCTAATGCATGAAAAAAATATTTCTAAGTTGTCTTGTGAACACTTAAAAGTCAACAAATATTTCATTGGATTTTGCTCCAGTGTACACAAATCATTAACAAGTAATGACAAACTATGCATGTTCATTAAAAACCCTAATGCAAAAGTTTTTCTAGGATGACTTAAAATACCTCTACCATATATTGTCAAGGATTTTAAATATATTCCAGTATAATTAAACATTGGTTCCCAATAACGTTGGTTTTTCACCGATAATGGAGATTTAGAACATTTTCCGAAGGGTGATTTTGAATTCATAAGATCAAAAATTCTATCAATCATGTGCAAGAACTCTGTAGTCGCTTCGCTATTCAGAAAGTCAGGATGACCACTTACCCTTAAAAAATCTATTGCATCAGCCACTGATGAACTAAGTACTTGCGCAGCAAGCCTCAAATTTTAACCCCTCCTTGCTTTGTACTTCGTGTAATTTTCGGATATATTCAAACGAAATATCGCCAGTATTTGACTTCACTTCAAAGTCGGTTAACACATTTCTAGCGAGTTTTAACATGTGTGCAGCGTCAAGCAGACAATAAATATTGCTCTTTCCGTTGGGATGTTGAAAGGACGGTTTTAAATTATTTTGATCTAGTGAACAGCCTAAATATTCAGAAGCCTTTATATTGGATGATGCACCATCGCCAGTCAAAGATCTTACGGTAACACCAATTTCATTAAGCAGAATTATTGTTGTTTTTATTAACTCGGACAGCAGTTCCCCAGGCAAGCTATTTGCAATAAAAAAATATGCGATAGGACACTTAAAGCGTACACCATATGAAACTATCTGAAATACGAGGGCCTCAGAAGCTAATTTTTCTGGATCACTTACAGAAATTGGTCCTAAATCTACATATCCAACCACTTTTCCAATTTTTGATTATAGGCTAAATTTTGTTTTAATGCCATTCCATCAAATATTAAAGCAACATTCTTTATATATATTTTTCAGGTAATTTTACTTGTTCCTTTAAATAGTCGAGTACTTCATATAAGAAACCAACATTACAGTTGAATAAAGACTAAGATCTTCGTATCGTTTCTACATGAGGCAAAGTTGTATATTTTCTTAGAAATTCGTAAGCCTTAGGTGAATAGAAAAATAAAGTTAAAGCAAAGGCTTTCACTTCTTCACTATATCGAACACCATGTGGATTAATCTGTGTTTTGTTGAATTCCTTACAGATATCAGCAAAACGCCCTTGGATACTATTTTCAATTTCTGACTGACGCGTATACTTTTTAATAGTTGCCATTAAGGAAGACATAATATCCTGAATTTTTTTAGTTTGTCTCGCCACTTTCTGCTTGAGAATTTTAGTTTTCTTCTGAAGTATTTCTTCTTTAGTAGACTTTATATTCACTTGCATGCCCCTATCAATCTTCGCGGGAACGTGGTCTTCACTGCTGCCCTAAGAAAACAAGAATTAACCAGTTATGCCGCACGGTTTCACCCACATTGCTCCGCTCCTAGGGGCTTTAGCGTGATGTTAGCTCACCTTTCTAAGAATTCGGTTAAGTTTTTAAGTTCGGTTAACAAATGCAAAAAAAAGATTTTCAAATCCGGCTCTAGAGATTAGCGGGGTCAAACAAAAAATTAAGAAACCAATAACTCTTTAGCTTTGTAATATTAGTATAAATTGACATGACATAATAGGCAATAAGGCCTTCATACGTAGACAGAAATAACGTCACATTATTTGAAGGAGCGCGCCTTCGTGAGTAAGCAGAACTGACGCGCCAGACATGTAGGGGCGCCTCCATTAGAAAAAAGAAATGATACACTAGACATGAAGAGCGGCCTTCATGAGTAGGCATAAATGAAGCCTCTAACAAGAATCTTCATGCTTAGCGTCGTAGTGACGGTTACCACACCGCGGTCGGCATAACCAGTTTAAAATAAAAAACATAACCTCACGCCTTGTTTCCCCGTAGGGTTGGGCAATGGTGTACCTATAGTACACCTACATTTTACCAGTTATGTTTAAGTTCCATGTAACAGGGGGCGAGTCTATTGCTATCAACCAGGCACAAATCCAGACTCCGAACTGCTACTGAGAAATTCCAGATAGAAAATCGAACCCAGGGCTTCATGCTCAGCAGTAGCGCTTGAGACACTATACCAACGACTCAAACGGCAGGCATATGTGGTATTTGAAACCACACATAATAATAAATTATGTAACACATAATAGATACACATCAAAGGTATGTATTAAATATTTAGTATAGGAAAGGGAAACTTACCGGTAGATTGCTTACATTTTCAAGTATTTTTCGACATTGTTTTTTACTAGCTTGGTCCTCAACATTGCAGCCAGCACGTTTCACTCCCGTTTCCTTAAGTGGAAAATTACTTTCAAAAGTGCCAGAACTTGTGCTTGGTACAGCGAGAGCAGCTATTTGCACCATAGACTTTTCATGTAATGAACTTGTCTGAAAATTATAATATATTTTACAAAGTGTTGCCATTTTTCATATACATATTTGAACTAGTATTTCTAAATATATAATATTAAGTAATATAGATACTTAAATTATATTAAATTTTTACCTTGCCTGGTGATACTGTTTCTTGATTTATTATTATTGTAGGAACTGCTGATTGTTTAAGCGCCTTGTTGTTGAATCATAATCTGATTCTTGAAAATGCAAACTGCAAATCCTTGCACTCTCATAAAGCTTCATTTTCAATGGTAAATTGGATAACCACAATTGTCTCTGAGTACTATTCTTGGGAAATCTAAAAAAAAAACTTGTATTATTGTGTTATTAAAATATCAGATTAATAATAACATAGTCTGCCTTAAAAGTGTGTGTATGTAATGGATAAGAAACGTACAATTAGTTAAGGTCCTACGAAAAGTCCCACATATATCCTTATTTATGGTCCCACTACTTCAGTACGACTTCTTGTAAACAAAAAATATAAAACTACACCAAGTCAATGAAATTCAATGTAAAACTATTTGATTTTGACATAGTTATCATTTACTAATACGTTGAAATCACTGGTGAAACGTTTTAGGCAGAAATTATGTGAAAATGCAGAGAAATATGTTTATAATGATCCAATGACAGAAATCACGATTTTAACACTTACGCGTGAAACCTTATATCACCTCCTGGACACCACGTACTACCGCAACCACGCACTACACAAGTTTGCACCATTTCTTGAATTTTAGCAATGATTATCGTGAAAAATCCTAAAAGAATCTGTGAACCGTAAAGTAAACAGTCGCCATATTGTCCCGATTAATATTGACATATAGGGCCAATGTTGCCAAATTACCGAATCCGTAAGAAATGGGATAGTAATTCCTTGATTCGCCAACCCAGTTCTGCATACGTGACCTACAATTTTGAGATTTATTATTTAATTAATCATAGTTCAACTATCTAAATATACATTATTTGACATTGTTCAACTTGCGATTTGGTTAGTGTGGTGACTATTTCTAAAAATTTACCAGGAGATTTAAATAAGGAGATAGCAATACTATAGTCCACACTAAAAAGAGAGGTCTGCACTGAGAGCGAGATAGAGATACGTAGGTATTTGACTCAAGTTGTTGTTCCAAGTGTGGCCTCCATTTTTATCTATAACTTCATGACAAGGCCTCGGAATATCTGGCTGTGCAATACGGGTCTTACATTATTTGGCCGTGCAATACTGGCTGTACAATATATAGTGCGTTCGAATAGATCACTTCTGATAGTTTTTGGCGAAAATAACGCTAAAAACGCTCACAAGGGGCGTTAGAATTGGGAATCTGTGGGTGAAAATCTCGTTCATGCCTCTTTTTGTTCAGCGTTCAGAAAGCTAAAAAAGAGAATTTTTTGCCACCAAAAAGTGCAATTTTTGACCCACGTCCGGACTCCGGAGCATAGTTGTTTGTGATCGTTATTTGACAGCTATGTATTTGGCAACACAATCATGCGATTTTAGGTCTTATGCTCAGTTTAGCGTTCGAATAGGGTATATGCAAAAGTGGAAAAAATAACGATTTTGAGCTATCCGAACGCTTTAACAAAAGAGCCATCAATGACAACGCCACCAATGCCCTCATAAGCTAAGCGAACGCACCTATTGTGACTATTGTTTGAGCGTGTATGGCATATAGTGCGTTCGAATAGATCACTTCTGATCGTTTTTGGCGAAAATAACGCTAAAAACGCTCACAAGGGGCGTAAGAATTGGGAATTTGTGGGTGAAAATCTCGTTCATGCCTCTTTTTGTTCAGCGTTCAGAAAGCTAAAAAAGAGAATTTTTTTGCCACCAAAAAGTGCAATTTTTGACCCACGTCCGGACTCCGGAGCATAGTTGTTTGTGATCGTTATTTGAAAGCTATGTATTTGGCAACACAATCATGCGAGTTTAGGTCTTATGCTCAGTTTAGCGTTCGAATAGGGTATATGCAAAAGTGGCAAAAATAACGATTTTGAGCTATCCGAACGCTTTAACAAAAGAGCCATCAATGACAACGCCACCAATGCCCTCATAAGCTAAGCGAACGCACCTATTGTGACTCTATTGTTTGAGCGTGTATGGCATATAGTGCGTTCGAATAGATCACTTCTGATCGTTTTTGGCGAAAATAACGCAAAAAACGCTCACAAGGGGCGTTCGAATTGGGAATCTGTGGTTGAAAATGTTGTTCATGCCTCTTTTTGTTCAACGTTCGGAAAGCTAAAAAAGAGGAATTTTCGCCACCAAAAAGTGGAATTTTTGACCCACGTCCGGAGCATGGTTGTTTGTGATCGATATTTGACAGCATAATCATGCGATTTTAGGTCTTATGCTCACTCAGTAGAGCGTTTGAATAGGCCGATAGGGTATGGGTAAAAGTGGCAAAAATAACGTTTTTGAGCTATCCGAACGCTTTAACAAAAGAGGCAACAATGAAAACGCCACCAATGCCCTCATAAGCTAAACGAACGCGCCTATAGAGTAACTTTTTATAGGATTGTCAAAGTTGTGTCAAAGAGTTCGGGTGCTTCGACGATTATTTAATTTTGAAAAATATCTTTTTGCTGAATTTAGTGTATAATATTAGCGTGTTTGTATGTAGATAGAATATTTGACTAGCGTAGTACGTGTATTTTACATCGTTGGTAAGTTTTTTAACTAAATTTGTATAATATAGTCTTCATTTGTTTTATTCAATTGTTTTTCATAAAATTCGATGAAAACATACGATGGGGGCGGCAGGCCCCCTGATATAAACCTGTCTACTGAATTCAACGATAGGCGTGGTTTTGTCCCTCACCAGCTGAGTTTGCCTCCATTGCTTCTAATTCTTCAGATGTTGTAGAACAAAATCAGTACGGCGATGGCTCCTTCTCTACCGTTAAACGGAAAAAGTCAAGCAAAAAAACATAAATATAACAAAGAAAAAAACATTCCCAAGATTCAGTTATCCTATTAGGCCAAACATGCCCATCATCAAAGTGCATCACTGTTTCACAGTTAACTGATAGTCAAATGACCGATTCGCTTGCTACTCCTTCAGCAACCATTTTGCAAACTCCATCAATCCCAGTTTATACCCCCTCTGGTAGGCAGGTATACAAGTCTTCCGATAAGGGGCCTTTTACAGTGCATGCCCAAAAAGTTGAGCCTTCTTTCACTTCAGGTACTCCCTTGCAACCAATTAACTTTGGGCACTTTCTTAGTAAGAACAAGATACAAAATATTGTTAAAGGAAGTGTCAGTAAAATAGGAAGTAACAGAGTATTGCACTGTCATTTAGTGATGCTAACTGCCAACATTTTCATTGCAAATGAAATTTTAATAAAGAATATTTTAAGGCGTTTATCCTGACATTTAGCACAGTCCATTTGGGTCTTGTCAAGGGGATCCCCACTGAATGGTCCGAAGAAGATGTACTGGATAACATTTGTGTCCCTCTTGATGGCTGCCCCATACTAAAAATATGGCGCTTAAACTACAAAGTAGTAATTGATGGTGCCCCGGTGTATAAGCCGTCATCTACTAATATTGATATACATAAGTATGTAAACAACATGGTGAGGTATACGATTCCTTTGCGATGTTTGAACTTTCTTGTCGATAAGATCATAGCCGGGGGCCTTGCTGTCCATTAAAGTGATATTTCTATATATCCCCCAGGTGTTACCAGCTTCAGGGGTAGGGCAAGTGGGTAATCTTGGTTGAGGATAAGGTCAATGTCAGTGTCATCGGCGTTTGGTCTGGGGCTATTTGGTTTGAATACATTGCTTAGATGATAAGCAAATGCATCTGCTTTGTCTTGTTCTGTTCTGATCCAGGCTCCGTTTTGGTTCCGTAGCGGAGGTTTGTGGTGCAATGGTTGATCCAGGTTTCTACCAGCTCTCCATAGGGAGTAGTCTGTTGTTTTATTAGCTGCAAGGCCTTCCAGATACAAGTCTAAGGCCAAACCATCTGCTTCAGCAATAAGAGTTTTTAGTTCTCTGATGGCTTTGTTAAGTGCAGTTTTGTCATTTGAATGCCTACTTGTGTGCCATACCCTTCGGAGTCTTCTTTTTCCATGATTTTTGACCGTATGGTCTCGGAGTATACTTTGCTTTTACGGGGACGTTCAGTAGTTTCAGGCGTTAACTTCCAGCAACTTTCTTGAATTACTGAAGTTATTTTTCTAGCAGCAACATCAATATCTGACTCCAATTTTAGCGAGCGGTTTTTTCTGAGGTTAATTTCATCGTTAACCAAATCGCAAAATGAACTCCAGTCTGTGTGCTTGTTATACGGTTTGAGTTTCTTTCCGTTTTTAGAACCGTAGCACCAATCGTCAGTATAACCGGGATATGATTAGAGTTGCCATTTAAGCAGGTCTTTACATGGTGAAAAAGTCTGGATAGTCCCTTTACGATGAAGACGTCTATAACATCTGGAAGTTTATTTGGGTCTGTAGGCCAGTTAGTGAATGACGAAATTAAGAAACTTTGACTACCTAGTTATAATTCTTAAACTTCTGGTTCAAATAGAATGAGTTTGAAAATGAATTTGAAATATACTGTGCTTATATAATGCCATCTTAGTTTAAAAAAAAAATCAGGCTTCTAGTTTTATCCACAACGAAGTTATAGAGGTTCGAAAATGGCCAGAATTGCTTCGAGAAAAGTATGGTACGGCCGTGCCACTTTTTTGCTCGACTTGGTGTGGGCACTACTGTGCCCCCAGCTTCATGTTTCCACACATGTTAAATTGTTTGTATGATTATAGGTGTGGTCAAATCCATAACAGAATTGGATTGTGCTTTGGTTATGATAACTTGCACCATTAGTATGCAGACCACAAGTTATGACATTTTCTCTAAACAAGTGTAACGTTCGTTTTTCGCTCCGTTACACGTTGTCCATTCTAGACACATATTTTCGATTTTAAAATTTGTCAATCCTTAGAGGAAGCTATTCTGGTAACATTTTTATTGCAAGGGGAACACCTTTGGCAACCCAAGGACGCAAATTCTACATTTTTTTTGCTTAGATGGTTGGCCACACTGGAGCGTCGTCTTGGCTATGAGAGCTCGGCCATTTTGGAAGACGCCACTTTCCTACCAATAGTCGTCATGTGAAGTCGATAATTTTTACTTTTTATTTTAATCCATTCGAATCTGAGTATGGAGCCGATTTCTCAAGATGTTGAGGCGAAATTTAGAAGCCGCAAGTCAAGGGCTTTACATATTCGACGTGATTTTACCAAAATAATGGAATTTTTGGCGTGTCTGCCATAATCTAAAAAGAAAAACGGTGAGTGCGTTTTCTGTTTAGTCAAAATTACGTGATACTCGAAATTCGGACATTCTTTTAAACGGTGGTTTTGTATTGTTTCAGCCACTGGCGTTTTTTCTTACACGTTTTTTATGGAGTTTTTTTTACTACACGTTTTGGAGTTATTCTTTCGGATTTTTTCTTCCGAATTTACTTTTCACCATGAGTTCACCGTGGGAAATTGAGGACCGACATCTTGGCATTTCATCGTGCGCTGGAAGGAGAATCTCTTCTCCGCGTCATGATATAAGCACAGGTTTCGTGTCGGAGTAAGGTATTGTCAATTCTTTATCTTACAATCCGCGCTACTAGGCACGTGTAATTATAAAAATATAAAATAATTAATTTCCTTTAAATAAGGGTGCAATAACGATAGTGTGCGATAAAACTAAGATAAGTCACTTTAGCTTACTATGGGAAAACTTATAAAGCCCTTCAGGCTGTCTACCACTTCAGTATAGCTGCAAAAGTCCTTCAGACCTTGCATAGTTGCTAAGACATTATCAAACTAGTATAAAACTCTTCTAAATTGTAACACTGTGTTCCTTCCTGGAAATAAAAGTTGAACTAAACTAAATGCTTTGCTGCTTATTTCAACTTCTCCCCCGCTTGAAGATTAAAAGTACCGAAACTCTACAGCTGCTATTCCAGGTAAATTTTTGTTTATTTTAATATATATAAATATATAAACTTTTTGTGAGGTGGCTCCAGGCGCCCGAACTTATACTTTTATCAATTTTCTAGATAACTTAGTGAGATTATCACTTTATAGGAGCTCCCACATACATATTTTTTAGACATTACATATACTTACTTAATATAACTTGTAATTGTTTATTTTTTTTACTACAAGGTACTATTCAAAACTTCATTATTTTACCTTGTTGTATTTTACTTTATTTTGGTTGGCTTACATAAACCTTACCCTGACAAACTTTATATTATTACAATTGGCTTTAGCGTACTGGTACATGAAGCATAAAATCATTTTTTTATTATTCAACCTGTAGATAGGAAAACCTTTTATATTACACAAGAGAAACTTACATTGTTGATTTCCTATGCTTATATCGCAATATCAAGTATTAATTTGTGGTTTCTTTTTAAAAATATAAAAATATAATAATAAAAATACTTACCTTCTTTTTATTTACATGTGCTCTCATTCATTTTTCGGTTATTAGTGGAAACTGTTTGCTTTAGCGGAGTAAGCAGATGAGCATCTATGTAATGTGAGGTTAATAAACAAGTTTTTTTACCTTATGTTATGGTCATATTACTTGTTTAGCACAATTCGTGTTTGATATTAAATGTTGTTTGGTGGTACTTTGAATAGATCATAGTCCAATCTAAGCTCTTTACAACAAACCTCATTGTAACAAATTACGCTGTATAACGAATCTTTTTAAATCCCCTTGAGTATAGTTATAACGAGGTTGCACTGTATTTCTAACTGAGATATACTATATGCACATGATCATGACTGTCTACACGGCAGAAAACCACTATATAATTTCCAACCTATAGAACAGGCTACACTAATCAAATATCTAGGCTTGATGATCGTTTTAACTGGAGCTGTCATATAGATGGCGTCTGCAACAAACTATGTGCTATTCTTGCAAAGTTCTGTATTTTAAAATATAAAATACCGTACTCTGCACTTATTAATATGTATAAAACACTCGCAGAAAGTATTGTATTGTACGGACTGAGCAGTTATGGACGCACTTTTCATACCTACCTAGATAGGATACATAAACTACAGATGCGACTGCAAAAACAAAAGAAAAATATCAAAATGATGCATACGGCTTGTTCAGTTATTGTAAAATTATATCTATACACGATAGGGTCAAATTATGTTTATTAATTGAATGTTTCTTTAAATATGACGATTATATATTGCACTCCTTTAACACTAGACAAGTAGCAAATAAAAAACTAAAAACAAGTAGCGCGTCAAATTTTTACGGCTCCAGGATGACCAACTATATGTTACTAATAAATGACATTCCGGAAGAAACTCTGGACAAATTTAATTTAATAAATATTAAACGGATACTAAAAATATATATATCAATAATAATACAGAAGATTTCATAAATTATATAAACCAAAAAAAATGCTATAACTCTTATAATATATTATTATGCCTAATATCATCACGGATCACACGGTTTCCGAGCGCAGTACTGACGTACATTTTTTGTGCAATGTGTAGGCTTAGTACAACACAGATTAGATAATAGTAAGCTATTACCTATTTCATTGCATAGACGCATAACCTGTTTCATAGCTTGATCTGTAATAATGTATACATTGCTCAATGACAATGCCGTTCTAGATTATAAAATTCATTTTTTAAATGTACTTTGATTAAGTTTATCTAGATTTTTAAAAAACCTTACAATTTGGCAGTAGGTACCTACGAGTACCTTGTAGTTTGTTGGAAAGGACGAGATACCCTCGACAAACCACTTATGGTTTATAGAGTATTTTTAAGTATTTTCAAACTTTGTAATAAGACAAACAAATGAAAAAAAAAACTAAAATACTTGCATATTTGGTACAGTTTTCTAGATACACCAACTGCCTTAATAACTTTGTAATCCCATATAAATATTATAGAATTACGTACTTACATTTGCAGTGAATAAGCCAGTGTACATGTATTATAGTAAAAAATTAGAAAAAAATATTCTATGTGTTAATCCAGCGCCGTATCTACCTCCATACCAAATTTCATCAAAATTGCCCCCAACCCCCTAGCATGTAAGAATGTAGTGTTAGAGGCATAATTTCTATATTGTAAATAAATAAATTATTAAAAAATGTGTACCTACATATCAAATAATAGTACGTATCTCGGTGCCGGTTAATTAATATTAAAAAAAAATATCGTCTATTAAAGAAACAACTGTAAAATTATGTATTTTATGTGTATAAGATGTGGCGTACTCTCACATAACTCAGTCATCTAATGAGTTGGACCAACACCATACGTTTCGATTAAATCGCTACCTCTTGTGATCTTGGTCCAGCTCCTTAGATGGCCGGTTATCTGACGTGTCCCCGCCGCGCCGCGCGCTGCCCCCGCTATCGCCTGCCGCGCCGCTGCGACTCGTTCTGCCGGCTGACACACGCACTCGGAGATCGCTGTAGGCCGCTCGTCGCGATTCATATCTCCGTAGATTAGCCTATAGTCGATAGTCTCCTACATTTAAAAACTTACAAGTATACTTCTAATTAAATAATAAACTAGTGTTCAATACGATAATAAAAAAAATATTTTCTAAATAATAACTTATAATCAATAAAATTACCACGACCCACAAACATATTATATTCATAGTTATTTTCAGAGGATAACCGTCGTATGCCAATTCGCAATAAACCTTATTATCGCCTATACCCTAAGAATAGTTGTTTGAAATTCTTCAGATACTGTACGTTATATGTATATACACACCTTTATGCAACTTAAAATATTTGCTGCAGGTACTCGTACGTACGATGGCTGATTGTGAATCTGCAACGGATAGAAAACTGGAAAAACTTAACATGAAATACAGTGGCAAGAAACCATATAAATGCAATACGTGTCATTATAAATGTTCTACCGCCAGATGCTTGAAAACACATATTAGAACGCACACTGGAGAGAAACCCTTTAAATGCAACATGTGTCATTATAAATGTTCTACCGCCAGATGCTTAAATACACATATTAGAACGCACACTGGAGAGAAACCCTTTAAATGCAACATGTGTGATTATGAATGTGCACGAGCAGGTCACTTAAAAAGTCATATTAGAACGCACACTGGAGAGAAACCTAATAAATGTAATATGTGTGATTATGAATGTGCACAAGCAGGTGACTTAACAAGACATATTAGAACACATACTGGGGAGAAACCTTATAAATGTAATATGTGTGATTATAAATGTGCACAAGCAGGTGACTTAACAAGACATATTAGAACACATACTGGGGAGAAACCTTATAAATGTAATATGTGTGATTATGAATCTGCAGAAGCACGTAACTTACGAAGTCATATTAGAACGCACACTGGAGAGAAACCTTATAAATGTAATATGTGTGATTATGAATGTGCAGTAGTAGGTAGTTTACGACGTCATATTAGAACGCACACTGGAGAGAAACCTTATAAATGTGATCTGTGTGTTTATGAATGTGCAAATAAAGGTCACTTACGAAGACATATAAGGACACATACTGGAGAGAAACCTTATAAATGTAATATGTGTGATTATAAATGTGCACAAGCAGGTAACTTACGAAGTCATATTAGAACACATACTGGAGAAAAACCTTATAAATGTAATATGTGTGATTATGAATGTGCAGTAGCAGGTAGCTTACAAAATCATATTAGAACGCACACTGGAGAGAAACCCTTTAAATGTTATATATGTGATTATAAATGTGTACGAGCAGGCGAATGGCGAATGCATATTAGTAAACATACTGGAGAGAAACCTTATAAATGTAATATGTGTGATTATAAATGTGCACAAGCAGGTAACTTACAAAGACATATAAGAACACATACTGGAGAAAAACCTTATAAATGTAATATGTGTAATTATGAATGTGCAGTAGCAGGTAGCAGTAGGGGAGAATTGGGGCTTCTGCCTCACACTCTCGCTTCGCTCGAGTGTGATGTAGAAGCCACAATTCTCCAGCACGACATCGGCCGCCCTGCTTCATCGTAGAAGCAAGTGAAGCAGATAGTCCTAATTATCCAGCGTGACATCGGTCAACCATATCTGATCGGGTCACAACCATTTAAAACTGAGTCTGTTATTTCATGAACAGCTTGTACTTTATCTATCTGATCTGAACTGGTTCTGTTCAATCAATGATCTGATTCAATCAGTTGAAAGATACTTCTCTTAAAAAATAATTTATTCTCTACAACCAACCTGCTGCATCTTAGAAGCGAGAGCGAGTTATTCTAGTAGGGTAGGGTATATGAGGAATTAATAATTAAAAATAAAATTGGTTTCTTCAAAAACATTTATTTTCTAAGCACCATTTTTGCATACAAGTAACATTTTGTAAAGCACAATGCGAGGAGTGATTTATACATCGATATACATCTAAGCATGACTTGTAGTCTTTATATAAACTAAGCAGGTTAGGGCAACCTTTATCTTCTAGATTAAAAATACATGAATTTTGATCCATATTATATCCTAAAATTTTCTTCAACCATGTCACTTTCTCTAAGCCCTTAACGTAAATAGTTTTATTTTTTATGAGTCCTCTAATATAAATTGTATGATATGAATATGGTATAAATCCTTCATCCCAAAATATCTGTCTGTTTCGTTCTATCCAACAAACATTCTTTTTTTCTGTATTTGTTAATTCGTTGTAGGAAAATGGTGGCTTAAACTGGAGTGTAATAAACTGTTGACCAGATTTTATCGCTATTTCTTTTATTATGAATTCATTGTAGTCCGTTTTGAATCCTTGCACGTCCACAAACACACTCATGATATTTTACGCACAATATTACTCAAAGGCTTGTACTCAACAACTCGGTCGTTGATGATAAGACAATAAGCAGCTGTGTTATCGGGAATATCTTGGGAACTTTCTATTTCCAAACGAACATCTACAGGGCCAGATTTCAGATTTTCATTTTGCCTTGAGCAGTCTATTATAAACAGAGGTGCTTTTTCTTTAAATTCTCTTATGTCTAACAACGGATCGGTTGGGAGATTATAGTACGACTGACGGAATTTGGTATACAGTTCATATAATATACTGTATCTATTTTCACCAAAGTTTATATTTAACTAATCATAAGGGTAATATTGTGAATTTAAAAACAATGTCACGTTTGTTAGGTGACAATGGTCGAATAAAGAACTATCTTTGGCTATATTATTTTTTCTATCAGTTTGTAAGCCAAAAATAATATATCTTGGTTTTTCTAATTGAGTAGCTGTTTTTACAGACCATGAGTGCTTTGTAGTTTTGGGTAATAGAGGATACTCATACAAGTCCCAATTCCTAAAAGCTATATGTATGGGTTTGTCTTTTTCTAAATATTTTAATAAAGAAAGCCTCTCACGATCAGATACTTTAATATGTGGCACTTTCCACTGAACCCTTAGTATATCAATTTGAATAGTATCATTTTGATCAGAGATAACACTGTTTCTGTTAGTATTATTTCTACTCATAATGAGTTCATGTTTGCAATTTAAAATGATTTTATTATAATCTTCCGCAAACCCTATCAGTTTACTAAGCGGTATCAGAACACTAAAGGAGTCACCTTTAACTTTAAACCCATTCATATCCCATCCCCATACGGCTGCTACTTTACTGTCTCCATTGTTCAAAGAGACGTATGATTTCATTGTAGAAGTAATTCCTACATTTCTAATACGATCGATCTCTATACCATTAATCTCATAACGAATATCTTGAAACAGGAATGCTATTGGATTATTTGTGAATTTCAAACTCTTTTTTGCAACTTTGCCTGAGGCATCCTTCATAGAAACGTTGACGCGTCCTTCAATATATATAAAACTTGAAGATGGTAATACGTATATATCCTGCTGATGAATCGATATACGGATTTCATCATTTTCTTTGAAGCTATTACTATATGGGTTGTAGGTATGAATTTCGTAACCCTCGATAGAGTTATCGAAATGGGGTGAATCGTCAATATTTAAGATACTCATATTTTGAAACCAAGAGCTCGTAAGAAATCTTTGTTTTCTTTTGTAATCTTCGATATCTTGGTACGTCTTTGTTTCTTGAGTGTTTCTGTTAGAATAGCTCTTTTTAACTTTGTTTTTGATGTTATATTAGAGTTTTGATCATTAAATACAATCATATTGATTTTCGTAAATGAAGACACATTTGAATATTCTCTCCACCAAAATTAATGTTATTTCCGTTTTGATCAATAATTTTTACCGTAACGGATGCAATGTTCTTATTTTTAATTGGAAAATATATGGCATTTATTGCTTTTTCAATAAATCGATAGCCTGGTGAAACGTTTGGTATAAATTCATAAATTATATGAGATGATATGCCATCATTGTAAGATCCTTGCACCAAATCACATTCGATTCTTATCACGGTCACTGGAAGAATGTTGACTGGGTTTACAGAGACATGCCATTTATTTGCTTCTAGTATTTCTTTTCGAAATCCTAAGATTCTCCCAATACTCTTCGGTGCTCGGAAATCGATACTCTTTGCGCAGAATATAGATATTGTTGAAGTATTGCAATTCGATTCAATCTTGAGTTCACAGTCAATATTATTATTTATATATTCATAAATATCTTGTAAATCGTACGAACCATTTGGTATTTGAATTTGACTATTATTTTCACCATAAATAAACACATTGTTATTGCTAGTTACGTTAGGTATACCATTAAATACAGAAAAATATAATAAACCACACTCATAACTTTCTTCTAAAACTAAGGGGGGATGAAACGTTGTTTCTAACACAGATTGACTTCCGGAAAATGATAAACTGAATGACATTGTCCTGAGCTGAACAGAGATATTACAAAGACTGAAAAAAGATAGTTATAACATGCTATTTATTCGTTATTTCAAAATGCTGAGTTTGCGCCAGAATTTGTTTAAAAACCCTAGACATAGATGACCGCAGTTATACGAATTATTTTTTTGAAAATTATCGTAATTATAGATAACTTTACACTTTTTCATATACCTAATAAATTCCTTTGGCGGCCTCAAGTTTCCATAACTATCAAAATATTCAACGCAATCATTAATTTTAGTGTACGCCACCCAATGTGTACCAGAATTTTGTGAGCTGTCCAAATTAATTATACCGCATTCAATAGGAAATGGAATTTGAGGTAATCCATCTCTCATAAAAACACCTCTAAAGTATGGAATATTTTTAGAATATTTCATTAGGTCTATATTAGTAAGAGCTCGCTTAGGTAATATATGGACTATTTTTTTTTTTGCTATGTATATTCCTAACCCTTCTTTGTAAGGTTTTATACACAAACCTTTACCTATGGTTAACCCCTCCATTTTATCATGATGTCTCTTTAATTCTAAAAGACGTTTCTTCGCAGCTTTGTATTCATTGTAAGTTTTTACAATTCCCGAAACACCACCAGCGAGGCTTCCAGCAGCAGATAATCCTGCAAAAATTGGTATTAAAGGAAGAAAGCCTCCTGTTTTGGGCACAGGTATAACACGCGGTAGTTGAATAGGCAAATCTTTGGACAATTCTTTGGCAGCAGCAAAAGCCAATTCGATTGCCATTTTTTGACACTTAGGTTTCATTTTACGAATATGTTTTTTTGTGTGCGATACAATAGCTTTAAATTTCTTTTTTAGTCCTGCTCCAGCACTAACTTTTGCTAGCATAGCTGTATTAACTAAATTAGCAGCAATTTTTTCTCCAGAGCTAGTATTCGAAGATGTTGCTCTCTTTTTAGCCATTTTAAGTAAAATTATATCCGCTTTATGTCGGTCAACCAAATTAGATGATTTGTTATAAGCTATATCGTGCTGTTTGCAATATTCGTCCAACTGATTTATTCCTTTATCTCCTCGAGCAAGTCTTTCTGCCAATCGAGTTCCTGGTCCGCAATAATTATACCCAGGCAGGTGAAGTTCGAAGGGCAGTTTGTTAATCAAACTATTAAGATGACTATTCTCTTTCATAACCAAATAGAAACTGACAAATTTTTCATGATGCGCTTACTTTATAATTTGTTTGTTTTATCAATCCAACTATTTTCACTAGATGGAAAGCCTAGCCATTTAACATATAATTTATTTCCTTTTCTTTTCAATATTTTTTCCACAAGATATACATCAGGGTGTTCAGTTTTTTGAAGTTCTTGCTTATAAAATGCGCCTAATATGGGGCGATGTCTCATATCTTCAATTAAATAAGAATAGGGATTAGATTTTTGAACTTTGATAATCTTGAAAATTTCAGTGGACCAATTTGGGGTGTAACCTTTTTCAAATGTTCCTTTGTACTTACTAATACGCACAAAATCACCATTTTTCAATATGTTGCTTTCTTTTCTGTTGTAACATTTACACACTTCATTATACCTTTTCAATATAAGATCTTTATTGTTATCTCCAACTTGCGCTGGCGACATACCGATCGTTCTATGAACGCTGTTATTGTAAATTTTGATTACTTTGTCCAATAGTTCATCCTTCCATTTGTAAGATCCTTGTAAACTGAATTCTTTGTAAATCTTATTTTTTATAGTTCTAATAAACCTTTCAACAATAGACGCCTTTTTTGTAGAGTATGTTGAGTAATGATTTATATTATGCAAATTAAGTATTATTTTAAATTTATTATTGTAAAATTCTGTGCCCTGATCAGTTTGCAAATTTTTAGGGATACGACCTTTTTGTAATAAAGACTGAAATGCTTCGGAAACTGAATCTTTATTTTTATTTTTCAGTGGAATCGTCCAGGCGTATTTTGAAAATGTATCAATAACTGCTAAAATATAATTGTAGCCACCATTTATTTTTGAAACAGATTGCATATCTATCAAATCAGCTTGCCAAAGATCATCAATATCTCTCATCACAACATGCCTTCTGGGAAAATTTATCCTTGCATATTTATGAATTTCATTTACTACGCTTCTTTTGCTCATTTTTATTACTGTTTTGAAAATGGTCTTCTAATTTAGTTAATGTGTTACTTATTTCTGTAATTAATTTAATGTTCGTCGAAACTTTGTTCCAGAGGTCAGTTATGCATTTGTCAACATAATCTTTGGTTACAGCATCACATGAATCCTGAGGGTGTCCAAGATTTTTAAGTCTTTTACTTTGAGCATCTAAGTTTTTTGCATCAATTTGCTTTATCACACATTCTGGAGCTATATTAAAACCGTAGTTATTTTTACGTTTTTTGTATATGTGGAGACCGAATTTATCGACATTCATGTTTGAGCAGAATGTTGAAACTAAGCAAGTTCCATTGAATGTTGTCATTTTATTCTTTAATTATACCTGCTTCTTTCAATTCTTCTATTAATGATATAATTTCATTGTCATGATTAGTATTACCAGCATCACTGGATGCTACTAATAGTTTAAGTCTTTCGATCAGTTCATTAGGATCATCCCAATAAATAAAATCAGTATTCTTTTTATACGATTTTTTCAAACAAGGTAAACTACCACCACGTTTAATAACTTTATTTTCTAAGAGTTGATCATATTCGTAAAATAATGGTTTAATTATTTGATTGTATTTCATTCCTTTATCACCTTTTATTTGACTAGTACTTTTAAAATCTCGTTTATGAGCATGAGTGTTTTCTAATATGTCTTTGTAAGTAATCCGGTCTTGTTCTGAAACTAAATTTAAGTCTGGTTTCTTTTTAAACAATAGCTCTTTAATGCCGTTTGTTATTTCATAACTTTTATCGCCTATCGAAATCAAAGATATTTGCATTCCACTAGAGTGAGTGCCAATCAATTTAAAAGAAATTGGTACGCTACCCATCCACAATTTATTATTTTCACTTCGTATACCAAACGGCACATTTAAACTATTATTTTCCTCAAGTAAGTTATCTTTGTTTAACATAGACATTAAAGGGGTATTTAGCATGGTCACAATTTTTTCATCTTTAACCGGTGTCAAATATTCTCTCTTGTTGCCATCATACGATAAGTTTGTATTGACACTTTTATACGAACTAGCATCATCGTTAAAGTTATCTTCACTTATATCGCTAGAATCATTAGAGAGCATTGAGGAATTTTTTGCCACATCTGTGTAAAGAGTAGATTTATCACTGATTGGTGACTTAATTTCCTTACAATCAGCAATTTTATTCAAAGGGTCAATAAGAGGTTTAAATACTTTATCTAAATTATAGTTGATAGTATCTTCATTATTTTTCATAGCTTTTATTTTTTGTTTAATTGTTTTGACTGACGTAAGAATTCGCTTTTTCATATTTTTTTCCATGTTAGAAGTTTAGTATATTCACAACCAGTAATTTGGACTGAAGCTGTTGTACTGAATATATAAAACGCATGTATTTTCTATATAAAGTCACTGAAATTTAATAAACGTATCGAACCCATGTCTATATCTACCGTTATTTAACTCGCTATCTTTATTTATTATTAAGAACGAGTGTCGCCCTTTCCATGTTTCAGAGCACATTTTTTTAAATTGTAACCAGTCTATATCAGTATTGACATGCTCATTGTAAATATGTTTCAAGTTAATATCATCCTGCTTGAAAACAATTAACAAATTTACGTTATCTCGTGTTAACTGCTTCGGAACTTTAGAATAAGTCTGGGATAAATAGAAACAATCAATTTTTTTATGTCGCCCCATAGAAAAATAATTGCGAATATTTACTTGATTCTCACATGCGACATCATCAAAAATAAAAACAGAATTTGGTAGAGCACTTTCAGGATCAGCGACATCTTTGCTGTCTTTAAACATAAAATAATTTAAATTAGGAATCAAGTTGAACACTTCACTCAAAAAACAGTACTTTGGTTGATACGTTGTTTTTGAGTACAGATAAACATTCTGAAATTTAAGTCCATTTTTATGCAATAACATGTTAATCATAACGTTGGTTTTTCCACAATTCGATGGCCCACAAATTATACAGCGAATGGTGTTAGGGAGTAAAACGCTGTGTCTGACAGTATTGGGTTGTGATCTCACTTCTATATCATTAATTTCTAAGGTAGTGGGCTGTTTGACCAACTTCATAATGATGTCTGATACTGGTGTACAGCGTATTCTTATTAAATAGCATCGTATTTGTTACTCGAATGCAATGTAATGCTATTATGTACATATGTTCCAATTACACCATCATTTTGTTTCTACATTTCCAGGTAATGATTCATTTGATCCATTTTATCGGGGTTATTTGATCACATCACAGTAGTAAATAATATTTAATATGCGCATGCCATTTATGTAGTTCCGCGAAAGTTCAAGTATTATCCTGTTAAAAACATTTCATTATTTCACTGCTCACATTTGCAGCTGACACTCGTCTTCACATTTGTTCAGCAAACACATTAAAATTAAGTAAGTTTTAAAAAATATATTTGAATTGATTAAAAAATAATAATTAAGCTTGTAATAATAACTACTTTAACATGAATTAATATTAATTACTTTAATCAATTTTCTCTCTTTTTAGGTGAATATGTCTCAAGAGTGCGAAGATCTTATCATCAACCCATTTTACTATGCACAAGATACGGATGATACTTCAAGATACTTCACAAAAATTGCAACTCATGAAACTAAAAATTCTCAAAATACTGATAAGGAAGAATCGCTCGTAAAACCAAGAAAGCCTTTTCGAAAGAGAAAATCTTTTGCATCTCCTCCATTTTCAATAACAACAAATATTGTGCGTCGCACTCATTTGAAGACGGGTCAAAAGTTAATCAAGATCTGTATATATGATGTCAAGAATCCAGAAGATGATAGCAGTTACTATAGTGATAGTGAGAATTCGAGTGTAAGCGCTCAGTATGTTGTTGAAGAAAACCATAACTATGATGTAATAATGGATGCTGCAAATTCACTTATAAGACAAATAGGAAAAAAACTTTACGACTGTGACTTATGAAAAATATTTCTCCTTATCCATTAAAATTAATTTAATTGTGCATAAATTATTGTAATTGAAAAATAAACTGGCATCATGTATTTTGGTTGTTTTATCTCAATAATTTCTTATAATATTAAGTATTTAGGTTGGTCAGCGGAAATAGATAATAAATGCAAACACAATGTTAGATAATTAAGTACAATTTTATTTATTAAAGATTACAAAATAAGATAAACACTTCAATTTAAATTCTATTACAGTAAATGATAACATTTGAAATAATAAGTAAAATACTTTTTAACCTAAAAGTAATAATCACACGTTAGTTTATTACAAATGAAAAAGTATTTTATAAATTTACAATATATTGGCGTAATGGCCCCAAGGTAAGGTATTCACAGTATTCTTGAAAATCTGTCTCTTGTCATCAGATTTATTTAACACCAGTTTGTTTAACCTCTGGGTAAAGACTCTATGATTCTTAGATTTTATTACATACATATCATCTCTAATATCTACGTTTTTAAATAGGCATCGTTTAAATTTTTCCATAGTAAGGTTTTTGGTTACAGACTTTTTTGCCCCTTTAGCTTTCTTGATCGATGAGGTTTCAGTATCAATACAATAAAGCTTAGCACGTAATCCTGTAAATTCCGAAATAACTTTACCGCCTAATTCATCTTTGAAATAGCCTGGCAATTTAGCATTAGCGCGAGGTATGGTGTACAAGTTATTATCACTGAAATTACTGGTATCAAAATATTGTAGGCTGCCCTTCATATCTTTGTAAAAATCTTCAGTTTTTATTTTATTTTAAATTTTCAGGAAAACAAACAGCTTAGAATTAAACAGTAATACACAAACAGTTGAAAAACTTAAGCCAAAAACAGTTTTCACATTTAGAAAAAATAGTTATACAATGAAGGTAATACAATATTAGAGTAAAAAACGCCCCCACACTACGGAAACCAATTAAGGGTATGATAATCTTAAACACTTAGTTATAGATAAATAACATAACCAATCTCTAAATAGTACAGACAAATGGACAATCGCAAAAGTGTTGGATATTAACCCCTTAAAATAAGATTTAACGTTTAACGTTCAACGACTCTCGGATTTAGATAAGTTAGTTAAGATTATTTTTTATAAGAAATTTGCTGATAATATGATAGATGTAAGGAATCAAGTAGAGTACTTTAAACTTAAAAACATTACATTCCATATAAAATTACAAATTGAAGAAATCGTGGCTGATTATTGCTTTAAAACCATTTCTCCGTATACAGAATAAATCAACTTGTGGAGAATGATTAGTATTAAACATATTAGCAACCCGTACAAGGTATGAATTTTTGCGGTAATTGGTGGTACAGAACTCAGCGTGAAGTTTTAAATAGCTACGACGGCTGACAGTGCGCACAGGTGTCTGGATCCCTATCATAGATAGTAGCATGGGACAGTCGACAACATTTGAGAAGATATTGTGCAAAAACGACAGGTCGGCAGCTTCTCTGCGCTTAACGAGAGGCAGCAGGTGGTGACGAACACAACTATCAACATAATTAGAACTACTAATTTTGTGTTTGTAATTAATAAAGCGCAGGAATTTCTTTTGTACCTTTTCCAGCATATTGATATATATTTCATATCGAGGGTTCCAAACTTGTGAAGCGTACTCAACATGACTTCTAACCAAGGAGCAATATAAAATTTTCAATGATTTAATGTTTTTAAAGTCTTTGGTGATGCGGAACAGAAACCCTAGTGACTTTAAGGCTCTTGCTGTAGCTTTACTAATATGTACATCGAAGAGAAGCTTCGAATCTAAGGTAACTCCCAGATCAACCACTGAGGTAGTTCTGATAAGGGGCTGATTGTTAATTTTATAATCAAAACATATGGCTTTGAGGGACCTGGTAAAAGTGATACAAGAGCATTTGAGAATGTTTAAGTCCAATTTATTTCGAACACAATAGTTGAAGAATTTGTTGAGATCTTGTTGAAGCAGTTCACAGTCTTGGAAAGAAGTTATAGTTTTAAAAATTTTCATGACATCCGCAAACAACAAAAAGTCAGAATGTTGAAAACACTTACCTATGTCATTTATAAACAAAATGAACAGTAACGGCCCCAATATCGACCCTTGAGGAACTCCTGATGGTATTGGTGACGATATCGATGCAAATCCATCAAGAACGACAGTTTGGCAGCGACCATTGACATACGAGGTGAACCATCTTAATAGATCACCCCGAATTCCAGCAGCTTGAAGCTTAGCTAGAAGAAGAATGTGATCAATTCGATCAAACGCCTTCCTGTAGTCCGTATAAATTGCATCGACATGGCCACCAGAGCTCATTCCATTGGTAACTATATCAGTAAAAGTAATCAGATTACTAGTTGTGGATCGTCCCTTCAGGAAGCCATGTTGCTGCGGTATAAAAATTTGTTTCAGAGCACCATATACTTGATCATGTATTACTTTTTCAAATATTTTGGCTAGGACACAAAGTTTCGATATTGGCCTATAATTAGAAATGTCACGTTTGGAACCTTTCTTATGAACAGGAGTAATTGTCGCACTTTTCCAAATTGCTGGCACTACCCCTTCACTTATAGATCGCTTAAAAAGAAAACAGACTGGCATTACAAGACTAGCGGCACAGTTACTTATTAAATGGGGATGCAAACCATCCGGCCCAGCAGACTTGTTACGATCTAGGTTATTTAAAAGTCTTAAAATATTACTTTCAACTATCTCAATGGTGCAGATATCCACAACCGGGTTGGGTGATATACCTAAATCAGGAGATGTGGAAGAAGGTTCAGAGTAAGATAAATAGTTTGAATTAAAAAATTCAGCAAACGCATTACAAATGCTACCGCCCGAAGTCAAGTTACTAGAATTGTACGACATAGAAGATGGATAAGAATTATTTAATCTACTACCTTGCACAAAAGACCAAAATGCCTTTGGGTTGTGCTTTATGGATTCTTCTACTCTATCGATGTAGTTAGCATAGCATTCTTGTTCGACCCTTTTCGCCCTATCACGAAGAATTTTATATGAGTTAATATCACATTTATTTGAATAAACTTTTAATTTACGATGGTATTTGTTCTTTTCTTTAAGTATTTTTAGTAAAGCGAGGGAATACCACATAGGGTTTTTATTATCACGTATATGCTTACAAGGTACATGCTTGTCCCTTAGACTAATTAAAATATTATTAAATGCTGTAACCGCTTCATCAAGACTACCACAATCTAAGAGTGATTCCCAGTCATTAATATCAAGCTCATTACAAAATGCTTGGTAATTTCCTTTATTGTAGAAGAATTTTAGCCTAGAATTAGTACGGAGAGGAGCCATGTCGGCAAACATCGGTGTACAAATGAGAGCTGGATGGTAATTGTCTTCCTTCACTAATGGTTCCAAACAGTGATTGACAGACATCTCATCATTACATAAGACTAAATCTAGAATAGAGCCAAGATGATTCTTGATACAATTGTATTGAGCTAAGTTGCATAAATTGATAAGATCAATCAGATCTATATGAATATTATTACTATGATTAAATGAAGGTGATAAGTAATTTCCGCCACTGGGTGTTGCCCAGGCTATGTCACTTAAATTAAAGTCCCCACACAATAATATCTTATCGTTGGGATTACTTGCAGAAATTAACTCGACATTGTCACAAAAATTTGTTAGTTGTGAAGAAAAAGAGAGTCCTAAGTTTTGCTGACATAGGTAGAGACAACATATATGAAGGTTAAGCGGAGGATCTCGCTCCCTAGCTGGAAACGATACGGTAATCCACAAATCCTCGGCCGTCGAGTGCCACTCGGGTCGCGCATACGCAGTCAGGTGACGGTGCACCGCAATGAGAACTCCCCCTCCGCGCGACTGCCCCGTGACTCATACTCGCGATCACGCCTCCAGACCACGTACATACCATCAAATAACTCCTCAGACCCTATTTCGGGCAGCAGCCAAGATTCCGTCAAAATTACGACTCCGTACTTATACAATTGTATGTTTCTCTTAAACTCAAGCGTTTTTGTTCGCAGACCTCGGACATTCTGGTAGTATATACTACAATCCATAGTGCACTATCCGGCCACAATAATGTGGAACCGGAATGTGCATCACTAATGAGATACGTTGATGGGATCTAGGGATCATGTCAGAGGTGTGCGAACAAAACACAGAGTTAACTATGTAGAAATTAATAAATTTGATAACGGAGTTTACATATACTGCTTCATAATAGAACCTACCAATACCGTCACAACCAATAATTGAGCAATTAGGCATAAAATATATATGTGGAGTTATTAACAATAACTGGTTGTAATAATATACACAAGATACAGCTAAATTATATGCAATAAATTTGTAAATGTTATGCAGTATGGCTACTATATATAAAAATACCATATTGAGTAAAACCAATGTGTAAGATATTACTGTACCTATATAGATGTATAGATACGAGTAAGTATTTAGAAAGATTAGTGTGATTTTTACATATTGATTTCCTCTACCATCATAATAACAAGAATAACTATAAATGTGTTTTGCGCCAGATAATGATTGCTGAAATGAAATAGTTACATTACAAAAATACACTAGGAATATTTTATTAATGCTGAACATAATTATTAGCAACTCTATACACACTTTCAACAAATAAGGTATAAAATAATTGTTATGACAATAAACATGCATACTGTGTAGTTTAGATGGTACATAACTTAAATGAGGTGATTTCTCACAGATAAACAGGTAAAAATAAATAGGAACAATGTAAATACTCAAATGAAAAACCGTAAGTACACAGTCATGGAGATAAAACAGTAACTTCAGGTAACTGTCTAGGCAACAGTGAAAAGTGTGTGTGGTTATTTTATAATACATTATTTCAATTGAATTGTTGTGACAATAAATACTACTTAGTATAGGTGGTCCGCGACCCCAATGTGATGATTCTGCACAGATAAACAAGTGAATATACATGGAAATATTACAAAGGCTCAAGTGAAAATGCTTAAGTACACAGCTGATATGCAGATAAGACAATAACATCAGAGAACTATGTGAACACCAGTGCTTAGAGAGTGCAGGTATTTTATGATACATCATTAGAACCACCACAGATGTCATTAGAGTCACCATAAAATAGAACTGAACAATCTTTCTACAGTTCATTACATAGTGACTGTTCAATGATAACCTAATTAGGTATAATAACAATGGATGGGCAGCATTATGTATACAAAAATATCTGCACTGTGGCAATAACAAACAGAAACACAGGTTATGTAGGATAAAGATTACAATAATGTGAGATAATTTCCTTATAAAGTTAGGGTAACCAAGATAAATGTGAGGTAAATAACACAATAAATGTGGAGAAATTAGTATCGTGTCAATTATCACTTCCAGTCATTTTATTTTAGTTAGGTCGTCGTCACAGCTAACAGGAACAATAGGTGATGTATCGTTTTTTCTGGTCAAAATTTTACAATTTTGAACCCAAACATACTTAATGTTCATTTCCATAGCGATCCTTTTAGTTTTAGTTAACAGCTGTTTATTGTCACGCGTCAAGTGATCGTTGATGTAGATTCTAATATCTTCTGCAAAACCTATATCTGCAGCAGAAAGAGCTGGTTTTCGTGACCTGGCTGCTGCCACAAAGTTCTCCTTAGTATATTTGCACAAGAAACCAACAATTATAGCCTTGGGCTGCAAGTTTGACCGCACCCTCATCACAAAGTTTATGTCAGATCTTTGTACTGGCAGGCTAATTATGTCACCAATTTTGAACAACAATTCGAATAGATTTTCATTCCTTTTTAAGGGTATACCTTTAATCTCGACATTATTCATCCTGAGCATTTGATCCTTAGCGGCGAGTTCCGAGGTCAGTTTTATGACCTCACTTTTTAATTGCGGGTAATCAGTGGCGGCTGCCAGTGCTGGTTGATTTTCGAGAATAACGATCCTGTCTACCACTTGAACCAAATTAGACGAGTTATCAGCGACTTTCCTTTTGATGTCACACATGGAGGCCTCAAATTCCTTAAAATTATCCTTTAGGGCCTTAATTTCATTAACAATAGAAGGCAGCTGTTCAAGACGATGGTTGATTCCCGTAATCCCGTTACGTAGCTCCTGTAGGACTGTGTCCAGGGTGGCCGCGATGGGCGCGCCGGGTTGTGTCATTGGGGAAGCAATCTGAGATTTACTTTTGCAACTAGCACAATGAAGGGCTGCTTGCCTAGTCGATCCAAGCTTACGATAATTAGTTTCAGTTATGTTTGCACAAGAAAAACAGTAACAAAGGGCGCATTTAGAACACTTCACTCCATCAGAGCAGTTAGCATTGCACAATGGACAACAAAACATATTTGTTTAGCAATAATTCGCGCCGAGGTGTTCGATTGAATTAGCGTAGCGTGAATGCACAGCGAGCTAGTGACGCGGGCGACGTGCACACTGCGCAGGCGCTTAGCACGGACTGATGCTAAGCGCCTGCGCATTATCAAATATAAAAGACTATCAGTGTCTGTGTAACAAAGTTGAATGTTTTCTTCATACATTTTTTTCATGACTGAGTAATGAAACTTGTCATTTATACAAGCTCAAGAACTAAGCTAAGGTTTTGGCAAGCTCAAGAACTGTAAAACCAATATAAATTGGGCGGTCTAAGATTATTTTACTTTGTTGCAATTGAATAGCTACCAAGTTTTCGGAAAAAATTGACAAATTTTTGAAGTTCGGAGCACTTATGTATTTTTCAGCGCCACATATTTTATTGGTTCTATTTGAAACATCTTTCCAAACATTAACAAGTTTAACATCAATTTGATTTCTTTTATTTTCTATCGTTTTACCGAAAATACAGTTGTTTTGCTTCTTAAAAAAATCTCTTTCAAAGTCTGATGACGAATTTTGCCTGAGTGCTGTGTTTAGTTCTATGTAAGGTTTCAAAAACTCTTTCTGATCAAAAACTAAAACTCTGTGTATTTTCAAGAGCTTTAGACCATGTTTTAAACACTCTTTTAAATGTGTGTAATGTATAACATACTGACATTTATTATGCAAATTTGCAATTAGTTTTTCGCATTTTCCATTAGGCGGAATATATTTTTCAGGTGCAAATGGTAATTCTGAATGTAAATCATGAATTTCTGTCGGGTATTCGAGATCTACTTCAAGTATGTACCCTTGATTATTATTATCTGATATAAATTTAATATTCTCTTTTAATCTTATACATTCGTCATCTGTCAAAAATTTGAAATTCTTGATTGGTAGACATTTCATCATTGCATAGCCATATAAATTTACACAATCAAGGTATACAAGGTAGGAATCTAGCTCATTTTTGTTATAATCAGACAAGTATTTATTATTTGCCTTCGAATGCCGTAGACTACATTGTGCAAGACCTCCCCTTATACCTTTTTCAATCATTTGGTAGATTTCAACATCGGAAATCATATCAAGCTCAATTTTGGTGTACAGTAACATTGCGTCCCAACTTAAGGATGGGGAGGATACATAATGACAAGGATCTAAATTATAATGAGTCAGGCTCATTGATCTAAATTTTTCAAATACATCGCATAACAGTAAAACATCGCATTTTAAGTATAAGTCAGTGTACTGTCCTAAATCTTGTATTTGAAACTCTTTCCAAATAGTTTTAGCATGTTCGTAATCTTTTTCCGAAATCTCTTCAGATGTCATTTTATTAAAGAAACAATTTCTTTCCGGTAAACACATATCATTGTATCGCTCGAAAGAATTAACATAATCATAGCAATATATACCTTTTCTACGCAATAAATCAAATGATTTTTTATCAGGATAAAAGTGCTTCAAGTTAATAAAATCATCAGGATGTAATGTTTTTGCTAAATTATCCAATCCACAACTTAAAAAGTTAAAAGAATCAATAAATTTTAGCTGTGCAGCATTTTTGGCATTAACAGGTATGAACTTAGTGAATGATATGTATTTTTCCTTTGTTTTTGGGATTAAATTGATTCGACCAACAATAGCTGACAATTCATTAATAAATAAATGACAGTCGTATCCGGTAAGATTGTGAAATATAATTGGAATAAATTTACATATTGTCGCGTTTAAGTTGCACGCATTGTGGCTAGCGCCTAGATAATATCCGGTAAAATGGTCATGGTCTGCACAAATTATATCACCTTTTATAAAAGCTTTCTTGCAAAGATGACAAGCAGTCGCGCTTTCGTGAGTTTTTTTCTGATTTTCGGTTAATGACACCATATCTACATTTGTTGATAATATTTGGTGTAATTCCATTACATCATTACAAAGAGTTTCAACAAATGCTTTTGCGCAGTCAGGACCTCGATAACTAACAAACTTGTTCAGAGACGGTCTAGATTTACAGCATATGTAATAAGCAAAACAGGTGGCTTCATGTATTTGTATTCCTTCAACATGCTGTGATTTGTTTTTATCAGAATATTCTTTAAGTAAACTTTCGAAATCACCGTATATTACAATTGGGATATTTCGAGTTCTTTCAAAGTGTGAAAACGATAACTTACTTCCTAAAGGAGGCAATACTGTTTTAACTCGCGCACAAATGTGGCCATAAAGTTTATCTTGCGATTCGAAATAAACAAAACACTCATCACATAAAAATATTTTGCTTCTGTGTTTTGTAAGCTGCTTATGTATAAGTTTTTCAAAAATTTTTATCAAGCAGTAGTGGTTTTGACTATGATTTTGCACTAAAAGTAAGTTCACATGTGTTAATTTTCGATGAGCTGTTTTATAAAGAGGTCCGGACACATCACAGTTTTTCTCTAAGCCATACACATTTACAGAAATATTTGGATTGTTCTCCTCAAATAGTTTAATATCACTTAAACTCACAGGAAACTTCATACCTGAAATATTCAGAATGTTTTCATAGTGCGGATATGATGTTACTCTGTTTGGATTTCTCTTTGCAGGATACATGTGCGCAATAATGCTCCATAAAAAGCATTTTTTATCATTCACATTATTAATGTTTATACATGACTTAGTATTTTGTATTTTATTCGGTAATTTAATATAAGTACCCGCTCTTAATGGGTTGTATTTGTTAATATTCAATTCTAAATAATTGACAGATTCTATCGCCCATCCGGATTCTGACTGTTCAAATTCTGAGCATTTAGATATCAACTTTTCACAAAATTCTTTGTAAAATGAAGGTAAATCCGTATTGTGAAATACTGTAGTAAATTGAACGTTAAAAGACTTTATAGACTTTTCATTGTTTTTTGGTAAATAATATGACACAAATAGTTCCATATTGACTTTTAAAGCATTGTGTTTAGACAAGGACTTTCTTATTAGTTCATTGACCGTTGCGCAAATATTATTCAAGAAAATTTCAGGCGCTGTGATGATATCTTCCGTATCAGGATTTATTCTGTAACTCACTATTCTGTTTTTGAAGGCGCTAGCGATTATATGCACATTTTGAAACTCTGAGTTAAGGAGACACTTTGATTTATGATAAAGTGACTTTTTATGTGAAGATATGTGAGAAACATAAACCCCGCACTCATTACAAAATACCATTTTGATCCTACTCAGAATGCGACCCGCGTATCAATATTCAAAATAGTAAATCTCAGTCTCTATATAGTTATAACGCTTAGATTTTATTCAAATAGTGAATTAATTTCATAGTCATATTAATTATAGAAGAGCAAGATAAAGTAGGCTATGTTCATAGATTTCTGTTTTTCTGATATGTAAATAAGTGCTAAATTAACTTCAACTATGTTAAACTAATTATAATATTTTTACAACCAAACCACAAAAATCAACTAGCTACTGAAATGTCAATGTTGTTACATTCAATTATGAATTAAAAAATGAATTCAGTTTTAAATCAGTTTTGTCATTTCTAGTTTTGAGTTTATAATTTCAGTATTCGAATTTCAATATTTGTATTTCAGTATTTGCATTTGACATTTCAGTATTTGATATTTGTGAGCTGTAAATAAACTAAGGTAAGTACGTAACAACTATGATTAACTAATTATTTTTTTTACAGCCAAGCCATGAAATCAACTAGGAACTGAAACATTCAATTACAAAATCTGCTTAATAATGTTTAATTGATAAAAAATAATAATATATGAATTAAGTTTTAAATCAGTTTTGTCATTTCAAATTTTGAGTTTATAATTTCAGTATTTGAATTTCAATATTTGTATTTCAGTATTTGCATTTGACATTTCAGTATTTCATATATGTATGCTGTAAAGGAAACAAAAGTAAGTAAATTAGGCTTATAAAATCGAAAGATATATGGTATTTATTTATAAAAATGTAAAAATATCATCAGCGCGGTTTCGGATACATAATAGGCTGAATAGATTTAAATTCTTGTTTACCAGCCTGAACAAGGCTGGACACAGCGCGCCAGACAGCTGTGTCTGCATCAGTGCACAGCTTGAGGGTGACGAGCGCTCTCTTCCAACGCTCGTCGGCTGGCTCGGTCTCCGCTTCACGACAGTTGTAAACCCTCAATTCGATGTAGTATTCACCAGCTCTTACGAGATCTCGCTGAGTTGTGTAGCCGCTCGCCCCGCGCTGAGACAAGAAGCTTTGCAGTGATGCCGCTCGAACCGGCTTCAACTGCTTCAAGCTGCTTTCAACCGCCTCCTAAAATATACGAAATAAAGTTATTGTAAGGATTTCAATTAAATATCGCACACACTCGTAGTACAGAAGTATCAAAATATTTTAATTTTAGACCACTCTATGCACAAGCGTTTAATGACACCATATTCAATTCAGTTTATATGTGATAAGTGCAATTGAGTACAAAAATAATATATTATAATATTACTCACTATGAAATAATGTAAATAGATAACAAAATGTATCTTACCTCAAGAAATAAATTTTGTCCTAGGGACAAATCTTCAGTTTCAGAGTTTTTTTCAACCGTCTTGTTCTTTTTCTTCGGCGCTGACGAAGTGCTGTTGGCTCGTTTCTTGTTCGCAGTGCTCGCACCGCCTTCTTTTTTCTTTTCCGATGGAGGTGGAGCTGCTTGTGTTAGCGGTAGACTACCACCCGCTTCTACATCGGACTCAGCGTCCGTTTCATCAGCCCAGAAAGGGTTTTGCGACCAACCCGGCCTGCGAAATCGAAATTATCAATCGTTAAGAAAGCTCAATGTATAAAAAAACAACAAATAAAAATACCATCAAAAATGATGTCAAAATAAGTACCTAAATTAATTACTAAGTTAAGAATTTAGGCTGATTTTTAAGTGATAAAAAAAAATCAAAAATTAATAATTTATAGCCAAATATTTTAAAACAATATTGTCTAAGGAATAGTTCATGATGATTACTATTAATTTGAAGTTAAACTAAAATTATTCAGGATAGAAATGTTAACATATTTGAGGGGCAATTAAAAAAAAACACTTACATACTTTCCGATCCAAATGTCACTTCACAGATCGCAGAACAATAAAATATATGAGCAAATTATTCGATGCACATCTATTTATAACATCACTTTATTAAACCGCGTACACACACACCATTTCATAATTTTTATATTGAAGTGCTGACATGTTATTTATATGATACTGATCGTAATGAACTGTATGCCGCATGCGAATACAGATTAAATTTATTTAAGCATTGAACGCTCACCGTGGTCGAGGCTTTATTCACAATTCCATTTATGTTAGCGACGCCTCGCCGTCGCGGATACCTGAGACGAAATTTTTATAAGGAAGTCGCATGTACTTATCTGGTCTAAAACCACCCATATCTTGAAATAAATCCTAATAATTACTAATTATTTGGTATTTTGATGCATAGCCCTTCCTTATTTTCAGTCACAAACATAATGAAATCACAATTTTGTGCTAAATATTCTTCAACTAATTTTTAATTATCCTTAAACCTCGGTCTATGCTTTACTTATTGTTCACAGATAAGATACATAAAGTGATAATTTAAAATGTTCCAAAAACAAGCCCCTATATACTGTTTGGCTCTGTAGGGAATTTAAAACTATATTTTGATTAATTACATCTATGCGACACATAATAAATTATACCCCTTAAAAAGCAACTTCTACACTTCAAGAACTAGTAATATTCTATTCACTTTTTGTTTTGTTTTTTTTTACAGTTCACAGTCTAGGTATTTGGCTACCAGGTCACTTGATGTTATGTGACGCTGTAGCCGAAGATGGTGGCAAATGCTACCAGCTGTAATGGCACACTGGCTCTCGAGTGAGGCTGCCGGAACACACCATCAGGTGTTTGTCAACAGATTTTCTACAAGAGGGTGGTAGCTAGCCAGGCGATCACGAGCTAGAAAATGCCCTACCACCATGCTATGGTTTCCTCACGATGTTGTCTCCAAAGCTCATGCTCATTGTTGGGGTTCGAACCCGCGCCTTTCGGGACGTTAGCCGACCACGCCAACCATTGAGTTATCATCGCTTCAAGGTTATTATTGTAGTTATTACGTTGTTTAATTGAAAATAACCTTATCAATCTTGGCTGCTAACATCGCACAAACGTCTAAGTATTACAGTTATAACTGTTAGTTCACATACTATAAAGATCTAAAGTTTAGTTTTACCTACCTACTATAAAAGTTCTTAGCATTTACTAGGTGATTTTTTCGTATGCTAAAACTCGTCTGAGTAGACACCACCGCTTTGCGAGTTATTCCGCCACCAAGCAGCTATGCGCCAGCATCGCTGTGTTTGGTTTGAAGTGCATGGTAGACAGTGAAATTATTGGGCATTGTGAGGCATAACATCTTTTGCCTACGAGGGTGTGGAGCGCAGCGCAGGGCGGTACAAAATCTTGTCGATCAAAGTTTTATGTGGATCTGTTACTGTTATGAGCAGATGTGTTTAATGGCCATCAGGTGAACGTCAATAATATAAAATCTTACTATCTCATAATCTAACGATGTCACTCTGACCTAAAAAATAAAAACATTGGAAGTCAAGTGAAATGACGAAGGCTGGATTTATATTTTACGTGGATACGATGGATAAATATTTAATGTTATTTTCCGAGACTAGAGTTCCGTAAAGCAACCCCTGGAGAGATTTTTTATATGAATCAATCTTTCTAGTATTTAATACATGGACGATTACAAAACAAGCTAACTGTGACCTAGATAGACATGTAAGGCTACTACATAAGTCAAATGTTTTACAACTAAATGTTATGCAGTCTCTATACAAACCGCAGCAGTATCAAAACGCATTGCAAACCGAATAGAGGCGAGCATATTATTGATTAGTCTCCTTTACACAGGAAAGATCTCTTAGTTACATCAACCAGTCGTGTAACAAAATAGCTTTCACGCAAATGAAAACATTGTATCGCGTATCGCCTCGGCACGCGCGGTGTCTTACTCGAGACACTCGATGCGCTATCGCGCGCCGATAATTATTAAGCACGTTAGCATCGCGCATCGGCTTGCCATGACATGATACGATGCGGTAGGTCGGCCGATGTCGTGCTGGAGAATTGAGGCTTCTGCATCGCACTCGAGCGAAGCGAGAGTGTGAGGCAGAAGCCCTAATTCTCCCTTACTACTGGTAGCTTACAAAATCATATTAGAACGCACACTGGAGAGAAACCCTTTAAATGTAATATGTGTGATTATGAATGTGCACAAGCAGGTGACTTAACAAGACATATTAGAACACATACTGGCGAGAAACCTTATAAATGTAATATGTGTGATTATAAATGTGCACAAGCAGGTCACTTACGTAGGCATATAAGAAAGCACACGGGAAAAAAATATTATGAATGCAATATGTGTGATTATAAATGTGCAGAAGCAGGTAGTTTACAAAATCATATTAAAACGCACACCGGAGAGAAACTTTTGAAATGTCATATTTGTGATTATAAATGTGCACAAGCAGGTTACTTACGACGTCATATTAGAACGCACACTGGGGAGAAACCTTATAAATGTGATGTGTGTGATTATGAATGTACAAATAAAGGTCACTTACGAAGACATATAAGGACACATACTGGAGTATAACTATATAAATGTAATATGTGTGTTTATGAATGTGCACAAGCAGTTGGCTTACGAAATCATATTAGAACTGACACTGGTGAAAAAGCTTTTAATTAATGTTAATCTATATCTTTACTTATAATAAATGTGTAACAGTGAAAATTCTGTATATTGAAAATATAAAAACATATAGCAGGGGGTGTTACTAGACCGACATGGAACCCAAAAAAAATGTTGTCTGTCTGTTTGTTCTGGCATTACGCAAGAAGTGTTGTGAAAAAGTGGAGTTTACTAAGTTATGGTGCAAATGGTGTGCCGAAGGTTGAATTGAGCTTGCACCGTTCGCATTACACGCGTGGCGCGCGGCCGCCACGGATCTCTATCCGTATATAAGGACGGAGTCTGAGGACGCGCGCATCTCTTTCAGACAGTGCTGGCGGCTACCGGCACCTCTATTCCCTACTAGGCAAGGGTTCGCCCTTGTCGTTGTCTAGCGCTTTATGCGCCCTTGTTGTCCCTCGGTTGAGTGCTGCGTGCGCTCACCAACAGTCCTGTGTCGCTTTTAATGCCCGTAGTGGCAAAAAGCTCTATGTCCTTCCTAAAAAAAAAAAAAAAAAAACGCGCGCATCACAGTGCGGTGTCGCTTTTAATGCCCGTAGTGGCTCTGTCCTTCCTAAAAAGAAAGACGTGCCCTTCAAACATTTTTTTTAATTTGATTTGAACAGTCGTGTCAAGCGGTGAGCGTTTGTTCTTATTAACATTATAATAAATTGTATGTTTTAACTTCTACTTGCAATTCTAAACCATAATTTCAGGGCGGCATTTTTATTCCTTTTAGTTTTTACTAAGGCACAGTTTAAGGTTGAGTTATTTTGGTTTATTTTCATAAGTCGTAGGTAAAGATTTTAATTTTAAAGTATAGGTAGTATATTGGATAGTGTACGTAGTGGCCTTAGGTTATTTTATAATACTGTTAGGTAGGATTAGTCATTCGTAATCATAAATGATAATTTATTTGCAAGAAATATATAGATTTTATATATAGCTTTAGATACACAGATATGGATTTTGCTTAACACGATGCCTTCCAGAAAGACACCTGTATAATAAAACTGTAGAGGTCGAATTTCTGTACAATGAAAAAAAAAGCTAAAAACCAAGTCATGGTAAAAGCGTAAAGGAGTGGAATCGAACCAATTAAATTTTTTTCAATCGAAACGACTGGACCGATTTAAATGAAGTGTTGTATGGTGGTAGCTTATACCCCTGGTCAACATATAGCATGTGTTTGATCCTGGTAAATTAAAGAGTTCCCGTGGGATAATTAAAAATCTGTAATTACCGTATCACGCGAAGCTACGCGAGCGAAGCCGCTGGCGGGTCAACTAGAACATAAATGATATGGGGATTTAGGTCTCAAACTGGGCAAATAGTTCAGTCAGATTAGGCGATATTTTGCAAACGATTGGAAATAATTCGCGACAGTGGATTTTTTAATTGAATCCCTACGATGCTTCAACTGCGGAGGTCCGGATCCTCTTTGATTGAATGAAGTTAAAACTTTGAAATTGCATAACTTCATTCAGGAAAGAGAGAGTTGCTATCTCTATATTATTTATATATAATCACGAAACTCTTTTTGCAGAGTAGTCCGATTTTAATTATTCTTTTTTTGTTTGGTATAGTATACGTCTGAGATAGTGCCATAATTTTTTTATCAAATTCGGTCAATAGATTTTTTATTTACAATCTAATAACTGAAAACGTCCGGATTACCTTGGACGTATACTTTACCAAACAAAAAAGACGTGTGGCACTCGGAGACTGCCGCGGTAAAGATATTGCATAGCTGTTTTTATCAACTTATGCAATTATAATTATTTAACCAATGCCATCTAGAGGCGAGTTGCTGAACTAAAAAGACGAGCGTGATATTTCAAAAAGTCATTAAAAGTTCTGCTATTCATCGATAGATGCCAAATCAACTTATGCAATTATATCTATTTAACCAATGCCATCTAGAGGCGAGCTGCTGAACTTAAGAGACATTCTACAAGCAGACAAGCGTGATATTCCAAAAAGTCATTAAAAGTTCTGCTATTCATCGATAGATGGAGTTGGAGTGGGGGGTGTTAGGTTATTTTCGTTACGGAATTTCTGGATTCGGTCTCCACGCTCAAGGCCCGCGATAGAAGCTATGCAATAGCTTAAAACTAATCACATTCTCAGTATCCCTATTGAATACAGCAGACAAATTGTCGAAACAACTATGACAACAAAATGTTTAGGCCTATACATACATGACAATTGAAAATGGCAAAGCCGTATAGGATTTATTTGTAAAAAACTAGCACAGTCATCTTATAGTCTATACATTTTAGCCAAAGAAGTTAATATTCAAACTTTACTTGTAGCGTATCATGGTTAAGTCGCATCTCGGCTGAGGTACGCTATTATTTTCTGGGGCCGGAGGTAAAAGTCTTCAAATGTCAAAAATGTTGTATTCGTGCCATGTGTGGTTTGGAAAAATCTGAAATTTGTCTCACATCCTTTAAGGAACTAAAACTTTTAACTATTCCCTCACTATATACGAGTATATACGGAATATGTCTTTTTATTCGACTCAATCCTAAACTATTTGAAATTGTTTCTAGATCTCGAAACCGATCAACAGTTCGGTTTTATGATTGATGAAATTTAAGTTTCTCAAAACATTGAGAAACTTAAATTTCATCAATCATAAAACGAGTCTTTATAGAAATAGTGTGTTCACTATGGCACCTCAAATGTATAATAACATCCCCAAAGCAATAAAAGAAACAATTGAACTGACATATTTTAAACGTAAATTATTTTATTTTTTAATCGACAATGCATTTTATTCCATTAATGACTTTGTACAAAATAAATTCTAATATTATGATTGTGTGAACCTGTTTGACTGAATTTCATATAGTTTTTTCTTATATATTTTTTATTGTAAATTCGGCGTAAATAACGTGACCTTCATTTTAATGTTCTTGATTATAATTTCACAACTTTATTATTTTTATGCCAAAATGGCTGTACACGGCTTGTACTATTTAATTTTACTAGCTGAATTTTTAACATGTGTATCACAAATAAAATATTTTGAATTTGAATTTGTAAAAAGTTATACGTGATTATTCATATAACAATAAACACGTCTTGAGAAAATTCTCCTTTTTAGGAAGTTTGTAGAAATAGTAGATTATGCACCGAGGGAGAAAAGCAGTGTCTTACGTCATGGGCGGTATATTGAACCCTGTGTGTAACGGGGACTCTTGGGTTAATCCCTGAGTTATGTAAGAGTCCTGAGTGAAGCGTGGGGTTAAAGCCACCCAAGACGAAGACAATCATTATCCTCGAGTCGCGGTTCATACTCTACTTTTCATACATACCGCTAGACAATAAAAACTCAGAGCTTTAAAATAGCAGTTATTTAGTTAAAACACATTAATAGATTATATTCAATTTGGACACATTTGTCCCGTTCTAGGCGGAGAATAATATCTTTGGAAGGAACATTTTATGGAAAACACTGTTTTAGACTTTCGCGGTTGTTAACTAAGCTATAATTAGTACTCACGCGATGTTCGATATTTCGGTACAGTTACATGCACCACAATGGAAATAATAATAGGTATATTATGAAAGGCACGTGGCCAGGCACAAGGATGACAGGTGGACTATAAGAACTGTAAGGTGGGAGGGTGGCACGAGGCACCAGGTCGAGAGGCCGGCCATGTACCAGGTGGGCCGACGGCATCGTACACATGGTGGGCAGAGGATGGTTGAGCGTAGCTAATGATAGAGAGGTGGAACACTTTGGAGGAGTCTTTTACCCGAAGAGGGTACACACAAGCATACGTTATAAATTTATTAAATTTTGCTAGTTAAAGTTAGTTTAAACATTTATTATCTATTCGTAACTAGTATATTAACTTCTTTAGTTTCCCTTTTTATCAATTTTCAAAGAAGAAATATTCTTCTTTGAACTATCAAATAAGGATTAATACCAAGTTATACGAGTTGATAAGGATTAATACCAAGGTACGAATAATGTTGCCTAGTTTGTACCCGCGTAAATATTGCATATTTTAACACAAAAAAGTAGTTATTGTGACATAACTGTAATAGTTAGACATAATGATGATCTCATACTTTTTTGTACACATTGATGTCCTCTAGTAAACTGGCGTACATCACTTTGCTCTATGTATACCTATAGTTCTATACTAATATAATAAGGAGAAAAGATTTTAATTTTTGTATGTACCGAATAAACTTAAAAACTACTGGACCAATTTAAAAAAATATTTAGGCGTTAGAAAGTTACGTTAACACTGAGTTAAACTATTTTCAAAAAGGTTAGGGATCCGTATGAAAAAAACGATAATGTAACCCACGGTGTGAAATAAAAGGCATGTGGCACTCGGAGACTGCCGCGGTAAACCTATTGCATAGCTGTTTTTATCAACTTTTGCAATTATAATTATTTAACCAATGTCATCTAGAGGCCAGTTGCTCAACTAAAGAGACAAGCGTGATATTTCAAAAAGTCATTAAAAGTTCTGCTATTCATCGATAGATGGAGTCGGAGTGGGGGTGTTAGGTTATTTAATAGCTTTACCGCGGCAGTCTCCGAGTGCCACACGTCTTTTTTTTATGTTTGTTAATTCATAACTTTCACCTGGGTGAACCAATTCTCAAAATTCTTTTTTGTTTGATAGCTGGTGCTTCCCGTGTGGTCCCATTAAAATTTCATCAAATTCAGTCCAATGTTCGGTGTTTGAGTTACATTCCAATAACTGAATAGAATAGTAGTCGGTATCAAATTTTTCAAATCGTACTTGTAAGAATTTATTTTATCCGCCCTGCTATCCATCCGCACAAATAATAGTTACGGGAGCTTTAGATAAACCTACTTAAGTATGGTGCACAAAGCGTTTTGATTATAATAATAAGTGAAGGCTCATTAGTCCAGCCAGTAGGTACCTACCTAATATATAGGGTGTTTGGTAGAGGGTCCGACAAACCAAATGAGCGTGTTGGGGGGCCCACTTGGAGAATACAAGTTGGCCAAAAAAAAATCCCCTAGCCCCCAATTTTTTTAACTTTTTTTTTGTGAATTTTTCCTTTTTCTCCGAAATTGTACCTATTTACCACCGTAACATTTTTAAAATCTGTTTTAGACCTGATGTTTTTAGTTGAATTTGGTCTCTAATACACCCTCAGGCCACGCAAAGCAAAATTGGGTACAAAACAGAGCTAACTGATTAAGAGCTCATAGAGTGATAATATGAAATAAATTTTACCTCATAGTTCAACTTTCACAGTGATAAAAAAAACCACTTTTTTTTAGAAAAAAAAAGGAAAAAAAATTGGGGGTTCGGAGATTTTTTTTGCCCATCTTGTATTCTCCAAGTGGGCCCCCGAACACGCTCATTTGGTTTGTCGGTTCCTCTACCAAACAACCTGTATTTATTAGTAGGTAAGTATTTGCTCCTTGCGAAGATTCACAACTTTACAATGATTTAACATTCTCAGATATATAGACTTTCCCATCACGTTTAAGCTGCACATAAACAAGGAATCTTTTCTATTTACGTTGCTCATGAATGACTGCCTGAAAGGCTGAAAAAGGAAAAACAGAAAATCCTGTAAGCAAGTTGTCAATTAAAACAAATAAATTGAAGTAAAAACAAAACAGATAAAATAACACCTTTTTGAGCTGTGGATACTAAATCAGATCTAAACTAGGTAATACCATAAATCTCGATTCATCGATTGCATGTTGTTCTACTCTACTTGCACAAAGTAAACGAGGCTTCAATTTGACATTAATTTTGACAGTGAGGCACTTCTGAAAATTGTGAAATGTATACATTTTATTGCAGGCGACTGTACATGGATTCCGGGCTGTACATTCCTGGCTGTGCATTGCATTGTCGGCCCGTACCGTATTTGTTCAGGCTGGATTGTAAGACCCGTATTGTACAACCCTTATTCCATGTACAAGGCCTCGGAATATCTGGCTGTGCAATACGGGTCGTACATTATTTGGCCGTGCAATACTGGCTGTACAATATATAGTGCGTTCGAATAGATCACTTCTGATCGTTTTTGGCGAAAATAACGCTAAAAACGCTCACAAGGGGCGTTCGAATTGGGAATCTGTGGGTGAAAATGTCGTTCATGTCTCTTTTTGTTCAGCGTTCGGAAAGCTAAAACAGATATTTTGCCACCAAAAAGTGCAATTTTTGACCCACGTCCGGAGCATAGTTGTTTGTGATCGTTATTTGACAGCTATGTATTTGGCAGCATAATCATGCAATTTTAGGTCTAATGCTCAGTTGAGCGTTCGAATAGGGTATGGGCAAAAGTGGCAAAAATAACGTTTTTGAGCTTTCCGAACGCTTTAACAAAAGAGCCATCAATGACAACGCCACCAATGCCTTCATAAGCTAAGCGAACGCACCTATTGTGACTCTTTTGTTTGAGCGTGTATGGCATATAGTGCGTTCGAATATATCACTTCTGATCGTTTTTGGCGAAAATAACGCAAAAAACGCTCACATGGGACGTTCGAATTGGGAATCTGTGGTTGAAAATGTCGTTCATGCCTCTTTTTGTTCAACGTTCGGAAAGCTAAAAAAGAGGAATTTTCGCCACCAAAAAGTGCAATATTTGACCCACGTACGGAGCATGGTTGTTTGTGATCGTTATTTGACAGCATAATCATGCTATTTTAGGTCTTATGCTCAGTTGAGCGTTCGAATAGGCCGATAGGGTATGGGTAAAAGTGGCAAAAGTGGCAAAAATAACGTTTTTGATCTATCCGAACGCTTTAACAAAAGAGACATCAATGAAAACGCCACCAATGCCCTCATAAGCTAAACGAACGCGCCTATAGAATAACTTTTTATAGGATTGTCAAAGTAGGGACGCGATATCGTAACCAAAAGTACCGATACCTTCTTAGTATCGGTATCGAAACAAAAGTCTCAAATTAGTAATAGTATCGAAACTGAAGTATCGATATGAGTAAGTATCGAATAAACACAGATTTCCCCTACTACTCACAATCGCAGCACAGGGGCGCGGACTATGACCGCTATGTTAATGAACTCCAATAAACACATAAATTAGGTACATAAAAAGGTTTTATTTTAGACAAACATTTCGGGATCAATCAACAACATAAACAAGAGCATTTAAATGTTCCACTCTTCTTCAGTGCAGTCACCAAGAAACAAGAGTTAATTAACCCTTTTTCATGTAAGTCTGTTCCTTGCTCTGCTTATTGTTATTCCTGTCTTCGGAAACAACCTCTCTGAGGGTACCGATGTTGCAGGTGAGTGGAGATATTGCTGAGCCTGCTTATACAGTAGAGGAAAAACAGTTTTCATATCTTCCCATTGTGTCATAGGGTTAACGGTAAGAGGGGCTACTGGGTTTGCCAAATACAGTGATAGTTCATCCTTTTCTACACCTGCTGCATCCCATTTGGACTTCTTTTTATTTTTGCCATCCGTATAATTTTTATGATAGCTCCAAAAATCGTATTCTGGCATAGTTGTATCACTTGACTCAGCAATGTCGCTGTCTTCGCCACTGCTTGTAACATTCTCTTGCATATTTCTTCTAAAAACAGATAGCGCTTTAGCACATGCTTTTGCATCCGTAAAATGTATTGTTTTGAAATTAGGATCCAAAATACAAGCAACCGTTGTTATGTAATTATCTTAAACATGTCCAAATCTCTGTTTTATTTGGTCTAAAATTGTATCTTTAACTTAACATTCTTCTCTTCACATGCCAAATGAATTACACGTGCTCTAGGCTCCCCAAATAACAAAAAAAATAACATCCAAATAGGTACAATGAACAAACAAAAGCAAAGCTCGTTGTGATGATCGTTATCGTTTAAATTAAACTAAACATAATGGCTATTGTGTTGTGCTCGCTCGTTGGCGCGGTTAACCCGAACAAAACAAAACCTCACTTTATCCTATGAGTACGCTATTGCGATTTGATCTTCTGTAACAAGTACGTTTATAGGTTGTATTATGCGACAAAAAAAGAGGTCCGTACAACGCCAGATCTCTCTTTCTGTCTTTAAATGTTAGAGCGAGAGATAAAGTGCGCATTTACAATTTTGAATTAGGCAGCGTTTGCGCAGCGGCAGGGTGGCTCTAGGTGCGGGAGCGGGACAGGAAACAGGTTGGGTTCACGACGTGAACTTCACGTTCATTCAGCCTGCCTACACATACGTACGTTACACTGCTGCATTCAAAAATTTGAAATCGATTCGAAACTTGATGCAAAGTACTGATATTAGTACAAAGTATCAAAAGGCAGTATCAGTATCGACAATACTAGTATCGAATCGAAAAGTAGCGATATGAGTAAAGGTGCCCATACACGGGACAATTTGTCGTTTCGATTGATCGTCAAAAAAATCGTACTATTTTATCTTTCGATTTCCGTCCGTCACACACGAACGATGTGATCGTACGATTCTCAGTCTCTGTGCGGAGTGAAAACGTTTAGCACGTACGTGGGTGAGCGATGAAGTCGCAACTACTTTGCTTAAGCGCATTGGCGCTCATTTTAAATAAAAAGAGAGTTTCTACAATAAATAAAAGGAAGACTAGGAGAGAATGGACTAAGAGATGGTTTCTGAAAAGACATCAATATTCTCACATCAATCTTCTTGAGGAATTACGTTTTCATCCTAAAGATTGGCATAACTACCTTAGGATGACAGAGGAAACATACTTAGAGCTTTTGCATAAGGTATCTTCCAGAATAATAAAAAATGATACCAATATGAGGCAAGCTATTACTCCTCACGAACGTCTAACTGCAACATTGCGTTTCCTGGCTACTGGAAGGACTTACGAAGATTTAAAATTTACAACGTTGATTTCACCACAGTCTTTGGGAAAGATCATTCCAGAAACGTGCGAAGCCATTTTCAATGCATTAAAGGATTACTGTAAGGCAAGTATAATTTACCATAGCAGTTGATTATTATGCGCTGTTAGTGATGATAATTAGGTATAATGAAATATAAATATATTTAAAACATTATATTATCGACAAATTATTGTTTTACATCTAATATAATAGTATATCTTAACATTTGGCTTAAATTACTTTCACTTTTATTATAAAATGTTTGCGCGTCATCTGGTATGTGAACATGGACTGGAGATTCTTTTTCGGGCTCGCGTGTATGAAAGTTGAGTTCCTGTTGTGTGGATGGTTGAGTTGTGTTAACGAATCTTTGTGTGGGTGGCTGTAGTATGAGTGGCTCACGTGCTTGAAAATTGAGTACTTGTGAAGAGAGTGGTTGTAATTTTTGTGAGTGACAAATAGGAAAGGATTGAGGGGGAAGGTGTAAGAAACACTGTCTGTTTAAATTACCCATTTCGGCTTCAAACAGAGCATCATTTATAATTTTTTCCGCAAATAAGCGTTGATTTGTAGGCCTTTGCCTCGCAACTATATGTGCCACGTTTTTACCGAAGGCATCAAACTTGTCATCCTCTGCTATATCACATATTTTCTTGCCTATAGTTTCAATAGTTCGATCAACATTTTTTTGGGAAACTGACAGGTTTTTCCGGCGTTTAAAACTACGATCTTGTTGAGGCTCACTAAACCTTTCAACTGATGCGTTGTCTGATCTTGGTGAAGCGACTTCATCTCTGGTGATTTCAATACTGTCGTCATCAGATTGCTGAAACAATTAATAAAAGATAATTATTTATTTGTTGCAGTTTCCAAGAAGCGAGAACGAATGGATCGAAATTGGGAAAAACTTTGAAAATAGATGGGATTTTCCTAGCTGTTTGGGCGCTGTAGACGGGAAACATATAAGGATAAGACCTCCTCCAGGAGCTGGATCTTATTTTTATAATTATAAACATTTTCATAGTCAAGTCCTAATGGCCATTGCTAACGCCAATTATAAGTTTATTTATTTTCATTTTGGTACAAACGGCAGAGTCTCGGATGGTGGTGTTATAAATGAAACGGACTTCTACAAAAACCTCTTAAATAATTCCTTAAAATTACCAAATCCTACTACAGTAAATGGTACGACTTTGCCTTATGTTTTTGTAGGCGATGAAGCCTTTATGTTAAGGAATAATTTTATGAAACCTTTTAATAAAAAACAACTGAACATTCAAAGGAGAATTTTTAATTACCGTTTATCTAGATCAAGAAGAATAATAGAAAATGTATTCGGCATTTTAGTTGCCAGGTTTGGTGTATTAAAAACAGAAATTAACATGGATTTAGACAACATAAAAAAAATCGTAATGGCTTGCTGTGCTCTGCATAACTACTTACGCCGTAATAGTCCTAACACCTATACACCGTTAACTGTGTTTGATAGAGAAAACTTTGAAAATAATGAATTTGAAGAAGGCCTCCGGTGTGATTTACTAGGACTCCGAAGGCGACCATTACGTAGTAACGATACTGGTAATCAAGTAAGAGAATTATTTGTCGACTATTTTAATAATGCCGGATCTGTACCTTGGCAGAACAACTTTATAGGACTTTATTAATTATTTTAGAAATAATAAATAAATATTTTTATAAATGTATAAACATAATAAGAAATATATAAAAATAATAAAAATATTGTGTACTTACTGTATCCATTGAACTACTTGTCGCTCCATATGGCTGCTCTTGATCTTTTAAAAACATTAATTTCTCATAGTACCACAACTTTGGTACATAAATGTTGTCAGTACCACTTCCCGATGCACGAGAAGACTCCACTTTTTTAAGCTCCTTACGAAAAACAGTGCGCAGGTTGTTAATTTTCTTTTGCACTTTACTTATGTCTGCACTAGGATCTACTTCCTTCATTTTTCTAAGTAATACCTCATAACACCCAGTTCGTTTCATCTGATTATGGTAGTCCTTGTGTTTTATTTTCCATAAAACCTCGTGTTCTCGGAGTAACTCTATAAATTCCAACAGAAAATCCTTGCTCCACGACATCGCAAAAAACTTACAGGTACCGTACGTGCTAGTCGCGCGAAAGATAGAGGCAGACTGACGATGATCGCATCCGATCACGCCATACACGTGCGATATATCGAACGATGTTCAGATCGCAATCGATATTTTCGGGGTTGCCTGTTGAGATCTCCAATCGATCGTTCGACCACAAAATCGGATGCGATATTTCCACACACGTACAATTTGTCGTTCGATTTTAACATCGAGCGACGAATCGTTACGATAATTTTCCCGTTTATGGGCACCTTTAAGTATCGGATTCATTTCGATATCGTGCAAAGACTACAATGAATACTGGGTTTAGACTTGTAACTCTGTCAAATTTGAAGGAACGGTTATGTGCTGCCATCTATCCACACCTAACGGTAAAAACTTAGAATATATTTATACTATAGGTATGTATATATATGTAGGTAAATATATACCTACCTACCCACAGGTACCTATATAATATATTGTATGTATATACAGGTTCATGTACACCTACATATTTTCTTGAACCTATGTTGTATATATATGCTAGCAGCTAGTATATTGTACAAAATAGGTTCAATAAAATATGTAGGTGTATATGTCCCTGTATACACAGCTGCTGTGCTCCGTGGTTCATCCCGCATTTTGATGGATGATGATAATGAAAGTCTCCTGTGTTAATCCAACACCTCATCTACCTCCATACCAAATTTCATCAAAATTGTCCCAGCCGTTTGAGCATGAAATAGTAACAAACATCTGTACTTACATACAAACTTTCGCGTTTATAATATTTTTAGTATAGTATATTATATGCATTGGTCATCCAATAGGTATGTTTAAAGGCATATCATGTTGGATGCAGCAACATTATTTAATCAGCAGGGATTTCGCAAGATTGTGAAAGATAGCTTTAGAAATGTCTAAATGCCAAACAACAGAATTTTGGTCTTTTTTTATTTAGCTTACACAATCTTTGGAAATCCTTGCTGAAAATAAATAGTTTCTCACAAATGAAAACCTAAGAAACAATAAAAACAGTATGTTTTCAATATATATAATTTATTTCAGGTAACTGATATCCACATTTTAGTACAAAAAACTTATACTTAAATTATATTATTATGCTAAGTTAATAATTAACTAAGGACGGTGACACAATAATTACATCTACATGTTGGTCATCTGCTGCCTAAAGTGCTTCATAATTTAATTTATTCACCTTAATTAATAAATTAAATTATGAAGCACTTTAGGCAGCAGATGACCAACATGTAGATGTAATTATTGTGTCACCGTCCTCACAAAATGCTTCAAAAAAGGTAACGGCTAACTCCTTTGCTTTGCCCGCACTCTGCTCATCAATGTCGCGATTTTTTTGCGAATGATGGCATGAAAACCATCAGTTTGCTTATCATCAGTCGTGACATAAGCCTGACTCTTGAGTGAAATGACCATTTGCTAGCCCCGCCTAATCTCTGCTTATTGGTGTGTAATAAAGGCTTATTGTAAGTACAAGTTTTTTTACATAGTTTTTATGAACAGAACAGAAGTAAACAACATGCTTAACCCGTTGATTCGCCATATTTGGCCATTAATACAATAGATTTCGCAGAAATCAACCTACTTTTGTAGGAACTACAATATGGGTGGTGTTCACGCGAAAGCGTGACGTCACTTTACTCACCGTGCGCCCCCCGCCGCCCGCCGGTAAGGGGAAACGTCACACGAGGCGTCTCTCGCCCGCCATCACTCAGCCAGACGCTTTTAGCTCGCGCGCACGCAAAATAAAGTGAACATCCGCTCTGCACCGCCGCCGTTTTGCCACGAGTCGGACACGACCCCTAATTTTACCGACGTAAAATACGCGAACGCGAGTGCCGAAACAAGTGCATCCATAAGACACTACAACTATAACCAAGTGAACGATAGTTCTTCAGCTCCTTCAGCACGTCGACCAAGGCAGGACGCCTCCAACGAGGACTCACGGTCACCAGCCCTCATCAGACCCCAGAGACTCTCGACACCCCCCACGCAAACCAGGTATTTATCCTCTCCACTCCTACTATTGTATAGTTGGCAGGAAACTGCGAAACTATATTTTCCTTCGAGCCAGATAACGACCCAGTGAATATCCTTCACTTTCAGCTCTTATCAGCTCTTAATTAAATTTTAAGTCCCTTTAATACAGTCCACTACAAATCAATCAATCAAATAAGCTATCAGCCCATATTAAGCTCAATTTAATTCCCTCATTCTATTGATTTAATTTAAATTCACTCTAAAATTACGTCATACAAATCACTTCGAAGCTTCTAGCAAAAAATTCCACTCGTTAGGAACAAACATATTGCCAAGCGAAACTGACCCGTTGTTACTAATTGAAACGACATCGTATGACACAAGCGCGCCCCAGAATACATGAGAGTTGTCTCACATTCCTGACGGATTAGCCTAGCGCTACGATACGATTGTTGTTGAGTTGCTAGCTTAACATTACTGAGTCATTAACGGCGATTGATAACGGTGTTTTTAGTCACGCTGTGTATTTATTTACGATTGTTATTAATGGTGCTTGCAAGAAAGTCTTGTAATTAAGAATTCTTAAGGCCAGTTACGAAACTTACGACATTAAGTTTATTTATTAAGTTTAATACTGATTGTTCCGAGTACGGTTAAAAGACCTACTTAATTAGGTTACATGTGATTTAGAATTGGATTAAATATTTATATGTAAATTAGGGTTCCGCGCAGTTATTAAATATTTAGTACCGAACGAATTTACAGGTTTCAATTAATAAAGTAATTAAACCCTCAGCTCATATAAGGTTTGGTACACACGTTATTAATTTAGGCGTTATTTTAACCGACTTCCGAAAAAGGAGGTGCGGAATTTCACCGACGATTAAATAATTTAATAATTTTAATTATTTTTTCTTTTTTTTTTTTTTTTCTCTCCTTGTGTCTGACTTCGCCGTCGACGTTACGATGCCTTCCAAATCGCAGGCCGCTCGTTTTAGAGAGGGACAACGCGCTTTAATTGCCCTCTCGGAAATTGCGACGTCGTTACGAGAAGGGAAACAGAAGTATACGAACGCAGATTTCAACGCGAAAGTTGCGGACGTGAGAACCCTGCGTGATAAACTCGACGCCGTATACTACGAAATATTAGATACCGACGATTTGTCAGACGCCCAGGAGAAATTCTACATGGAGCAATACGAACGGGCAATAGAGGCCTATGACGCGATTCTTGTTGCACATGTAGATATTAATATATTGTCATCAGCCCAAAGTGACGAGGTACCATCAGCACACAACCCGGGAAACGTCACAGCACCAGCTACGGTAAACTCGGTTTTGCCCCAAATCGAGTTACCCAAATTTACCTCGCGACTCGAGGACTGGCCCTCCTTCATATCGGTATTTAAGAGCTTGACCGATAACATGGCCAACCTTACGGGTGCAGTAAAACTGCACTATTTACTTTCCTGTCTAGCAGGGGAATCGCGATCGCTCATTGCACATTTAACGATCACGAACGAAAATTACGTAGTAGCCTTGGATATCCTGACGCGAAGATACGAAAATCGGCGGTTACTCATAGATCGTTTCGTGGACGTAATTTTCGATCTGCCCACCATATCGTCGCGTTCGGAAATCAGGAGGCAGTTCCTGACTCCGCTCATATCCGCACAATCCGCGCTTGCCAACTTAAACTTATCTACTACTGGAGATAGTGGATATATTTTAGTGTCGATCGTAGTACGAAAACTCAAGGGGGAACTTAGGTCCTTCTTTGAGCGTCAATACGGGTCATCTGACCGACTCCCGACCCTAGCCGACCTCGTCACCTTCCTCGAGCATCACGCACGCTGCAACGAGGTCAGCGTATCGACCGCCACAGCTCCGCCCACGCCCGGACCAAACGCAAACCGAGCGTCACCGTCCGGGGCACAACGCGCGCGCACGTATCACCACGACTACGCGCAGGCTCGACGGGTACATACTGCGAACACATCCCCGACACACTCCGAGGATTCGAACCCGCGACCTCAGCGTTATGCACAGGCGTTAACCGCACGACCCGCGCGCTTCTCGCCCCCACCTCGGCAGGGATCGAACCCGCAACCGCCGCGCTATACACAGGCATTAACACCATCACCCGCGCGCTTCTCGCCCCCACCTCAGCAGACATTTTCTAGAGGTAATCATTACTGCCCATGGTGTAATGTCCGGGGCCACAAGCTACGGGTGTGCCCACAATATAACAAACAACCAGTGCAGGGCCGCTGGGATTTCATTTACGCGCGCAACCGGTGCGCCAAATGTCTAGGCCCGCATTATGACGATGAGTGCACGTCAACGGGCCTATGCAAAACATGTGGCAGTGCAAACCACCACACAACCCTGCACAGGTTGGGGTGTACCTCACCAACGCACAATTCCGCGCATTTGCTACCCGCACAACAGCGCGAGATACCACGCCGCCGTCCCTCACCTGATACGGGCCGGATGGTGTCCTTCAGACGCACTCCAACGCGCACTACCTCGCGTTCACCACCGCCCCCTAGGCAATGACTAGGGCGGCACAATAAACGCACACATACTCAGCACATATCAGCCCAGCTTACGGCTAACCATCAGCACACACATCAGCCCGAAGCTAATCAGCAGACATCCCAGCGCGTAGATAATCAGCACACATCTCAGCGCAATGTTAATCAGCACACATCGCAGCGCGCAGATTATCAGCCCACAACTACACACACAACACGACGACAAAATGTCGTCGCAAACACCACGCCAGACAGTATGCACAATAGACCTGTCCTACTACCTACAGTCTCACTCGAGATAGCAGACTGCAAGGGCAATTTTCACCAAGCACGAGCGTTATTAGATTGTGGCTCTATGATAACACTAATAGATGAAAACATAGTAAAGCGACTTTGTTTACCTACTCAGCGCACCCAATTAAAAATAAAAGGTATAGGTGATCAGCACTCAGAAAATTCTTCATCATATGTCGACTTTACTTTTCGACCTGTACATACGGACAGGCCCGTAATAAAGACAAAGGCATATGTGCTCAAAAACGTAACGGGAGTTTTACCGCACACTAAACTGCCTAGTTTGGATGAAAGCACCAATTACGTTCCACTAGCAGATTTTTCTTTTAACCCGCGAGCACTCGCGCTATGAGCATTTCCCTCACGGTAGATTTAAAATTCGCGCCATTGATGTGTCAACGCGCGTACGTACCTCGTTCGCCCAATAGCTGAGTTTTATACTTCCTTGGACCCGCGCATAACGGTTTTTTTGTGTTAGTGTGTACCAGTCGCTCAGTAGAGGTGGTTTGTTCGGCCGGGTCCTGTCGCGCGGCATTTTACTCATCGCGCGAGTGATAACGTAAGTATTATTTTTTAGTTGGTCCTTTATTTAAAAATGATATTATACCTAATTAAAAAGCTTTATTGTTTAATAATGATAACAAATAGTTATATTATGCAGTGTACAAAATTAATATTCAAATATTTTTACAGATGGAAAGACAAGATCAAATTTTTGCTTGGCTTCAAGAAGATGATTACGAAGACATCGAGGAACAGGCTTTTAGGGCTGATATTATTGAAAGCGACGGAGAGAGTGAACACAGCGATCATCATACTGATACAGAGCAGTCGTCTATGGAAGAAGATGAAGGTGAGATCTTTCCTATTCAACCTGGGAATAGACTTTATTAGCCTCAGGTGATAGCGCGAAACCAGAAATCATCACTTTCTACAACAAAACTAAAGTAGGAGTGGATGTAGTTGATAGACTGAAAGAAGAATATTCAGTGGCTCGAGTAGCATGCAGGTGGCCCCTTAGATTATTTTTTTCTATCCTAAATATTGCCGGAATAAATAGCCAAATAATTTACAAAGAAAATACAAAAAAAAATATTTCTCGGAGACAATACCTAAAGGAATTAGCCTTGAATTTAACGCAACCATATATACATAGAAGATTTACCATGAAGAACCTTTCCTATCCTCTTCAGCAAATTACTAAACGATTTATTGATGAACCTGGAGTTTCAGAGGCTGTAAAACTAGATGGTATCTGCGCGATCTGTCCAAGGCGTAAAAATCGCAAAACAAAAAAGACAATTTTTTACATGTAAAAAAATTGTATGTACAGAACATGCTATTACTTTATGCGATATATGTAAAGCTCGTGCACATGATGAAGATTAATACTTTGTAACTCATTACTTAATTTTTTTTAATTAAAGTTATTTTTTTTAAGTTTTTTTCGAATGTGCAGTTATGAGATGCCAATTTTGTTCCTAAATTTGTTATTAAAAAATTATAGTATAAAAAATGTTATTCATTAAAAATAAATATTTGATTTGATTTTACATGATTGTTTTACTATATATTACTATTAATATAAACAGATATCCTTTATTTTATGTACTTTTTGGCTATTTATAAAACGTGAGGAAAATGCTCTACACGCGAGTGCTCGCGTAAGTTTTAAAGGCGCGAGTTCTCCCGGGTTAATATACCTGCACCGATTGACCTCTTATTAGGGTCAGACATATTAGGTAGCATCTTAGACGGTACTAAAATTTCTCTAGGGCCCGGCAGACCCATAGCCTTCGGCACGATACTTAACTTCACGTTATTAGGCCCAGTATCACAAGATACGGGCACTCAGCCTCAAGTCAACTCAGCTCAAATTGACCATACTGACTTGGCACTACAGTCTAGCCAAGACATCCAGTCAGCTCTAGAGAGATTCTGGGAAGTAGAAGAAGTCAGTAATACCATTCCCGATGGTACATCAGCTCACGAAGAGTGCGAAAAAATATACCAGTCCACCACCACGAGGGACCAGTCTGGTAAATATATAGTCGCGCTACCATTTGTTACGGATGCCCCCGAACTAGGGGCGACGCACGCTATAGCACTTCGGCGGTTTCTCAACCTCGAAAAGAAACTCCAACGAAACCCCGAACTCCGCTCAAAATATGTAGCGTTTATGCAGGAGTACCTAGATAAAGGTCACATGAACCCCTGTCATCCAAACACGTTCCGCGATCAGCCCCACTGCTACATACCGCACCATGGCATTTTCAAGGCCAATTCAGACAAACTACGTACAGTCTTAGTCTCTTTGACGCTAGTTGTAAAAGCGCAAATGGCACTAGTCTCAACGACACCTTGAATACGGGACCGGCCCTGCAGCGAGATATCACGGATATCATTTTAAACTTCCGAACACACAAGGTCGTTTTCAGCACAGACATACAACAGATGTTCAGAAACATCATGATTCAGCCCGACCACAGACGGTTTCAGCTCATTCTCTGGCGTTCATCACCAGATCAGCCCTTATTAACATATGCATTGTCAACCGTGACTTACGGATTACGCTCCAGCCCATTCTTAGCGAACCGCACCATCCAGCAGTTGATCGCGGATGAAGGGCAACGCTATCCCAGAGCCGCTCAGGTGCTCTCTAGGTCAATATTTGTTGACGACGTGCTCACCGGACATGATACTGTAGGTGAAGCCATGAACTTACAAACCGAATTGATTAGCCTACTCGCACTGTGGGGTTTCCAACTGCGTAAGTGGACATCCAACTCACGCCAGCTCTTAGAAAGGTTCCCAGATGACCAGTGCGAGATGTCGAAAGATTTTGACGTCAGCCCAGACGATAACTCCATCAAAGTTCTTGGCATACAATGGATACCACAAACTGACGAATTTACCTACAGTGTCTCAGTACCTACGGTAGATGGATTCACCAAGAGGTCAATACTCAGCACTATAGCACGTCTGTACGACCCATGCGGTTGGATCAGCCCCGTCATCTTCCGCGCTAAAACCTTGATTCAAAGGTTGTGGACCTTAAAACTCGATTGGGACGAACGAGTACCCAGTGATGTCACTCTTGAGTGTCAGAATATCTATCGTGACCTACCACGTCTCTCAGCGCTCAGGTTTCCAAGAAACGTCTGCTCAAACAAGGCATCCACACACACCCTTCAGGGATATGCGGATGCTTCAGAACTCGGCTACGCCGCGGTTATATACCTCCACGAAACTACACCTGATGGACAGGTACATGTGCACTTGCTCATGTCCAAATCAAAGGTAGCTCCTATTAAAAACCGCCAAACCATTCCTAAACTGGAGCTCTCAGCCGCCCACTTGTTGGCTAAGCTCATGGCCCATGTCTCGGCCCAGTTATCAGCTCACATCACCGTTCGTCAGCACATATGTTGGTCAGACAGTACCATAGTACTGGCCTGGCTGAACACGCCTGTACAATCGCTTCAGACATTTGAAGCCAACAGAGTCTCCTAAATCAAGGCAAATACATGCAATTTCACGTGGAGACATGTACCCTCCGCCCTAAATCCTGCTGACTGCGCCAGCAGGGGCATGTCAGCTCAAGATCTCTTGAAGCATGACATGTGGTGGTCACCGTCCTGGCTCAAGGACCCGCCACAAACATGGCCAGCCCATTACGGTTAGCGAACGAAAGGAAGCCCTTTTACATTGGGTGCGCTCAGTACAACACAATTGCTTTGCTGAAGACATACATCGCTTAAAACACAACAAAGAATGTACGATACGTGTACAACGCCTGTCACCATTCTTAGAGAACGACTTACTGAAAGTGAGTGGTCGACTCACCCAGTCTGCTCTGCGTTACGACGCTCAGCACCCACTGATATTACCCAGCTCAAGTCCACTAGTTGACCTCATTATAGACTACTATCATAAAATTTACTGTCATCCAGGGGCGGACACTGTGCACTCACTCTTTCGCCAGCAATTCTGGATATTATCAGCCCGCCGCGTAATTCGCCATCGAGTATACAAATGTATACATATTTTTCGATTCCGCGCTAAAACTAAGGCCCCGTACATGGCCGACCTAGCCGCCGACCGCGTAAACGTTCAGCCCGTATTTAGCAAAGTCACGACGGACTTTGCTGGACCATTTTTGATAAAATCCAGTACACTTAGAAACGCCAAGCTATTAAAGGGCTACTTCTGTGTTATAACATGTCTAGCCACGAAGGCGGTCCATCTCGAACCGGTATCTGAGTTATCCACGGAAGCGTTCCTTGCGGCATTACAGCGTTTTGTTTCTAGGCGCGGTGTACCTACGTTAATTAGGTCTGATTGCGGTACAAATTATGTAGGCGCTAGGAATGAACTTAGGGAAATACAGGCCTTTCTTGCAACCAATAATGACAGTATCGCACATACGCTTTCTAAACAGCACATATCGTGGTGGCTAAATCCATCAAAGGCACCCTGGTTCGGTGCACTTCATGAAACAGCGGTAAAGTCAGCTAAGCAATTACTGTACCGTGTGGTCGGCGAACAACGCCTCACATTTGAGGAGTTTTCAACTCTACTTACACGCATTGAAGCCGTGCTCAATTCACGCCCTCTCAGCCCACTCTACTCTGACCCTGCGGACCTTGATGCTCTCACCGCAGGTCATTTCCTTATTGGCCGTCCGCTCACAGCCTTACCTGAATATTCGGTAGAAGGCCGAGCCATTTCTGCACTAAAAAGGTTCAAGCTCGTCCAATCCTAATCCCAACACTTTTGGCGATCCTGGTTCAAGTCCTACCTGCACACCCTCCAAACCCGCTCCAAATGGACTTCCCGATCCAGCCCACCTCAAGTCGGGGAACTGGTACTGATAGTGGACGACCAGGTGCCGCCTCTACACTGGCGCATGGGCCGCATCACCAAGACGCTCCCGGGGAGGGATGGCGTCACCCGAGTGGTGGAACTCAAGACGACTTTGGGCATCTTGACGCGACCTGTCCTCAAGATCGCCCGCCTGCCTATCGATTGAGCACCACACCACACCTTTGTCGCGCGGGGAATATGTTCACGCGAAAGCGTGACGTCACTTTACTCACCGTGCGCCCCCCGCCGCCCGCCGGTAAGGGGAAACGTCACACGAGGCGTCTCTCGCCCGCCATCACTCAGCCAGACGCTTTTAGCTCGCGCGCACGCAAAATAAAGTGAACATCCGCTCTGCACCGCCGCCGTTTTGCCACGAGTCGGACACGACCCCTAATTTTACCGACGTAAAATACGCGAACGCGAGTGCCGAAACAAGTGCATCCATAAGACACTACAACTATAACCAAGTGAACGATAGTTCTTCAGCTCCTTCAGCACGTCGACCAAGGCAGGACGCCTCCAACGAGGACTCACGGTCACCAGCCCTCATCAGACCCCAGAGACTCTCGACACCCCCCACGCAAACCAGGTATTTATCCTCTCCACTCCTACTATTGTATAGTTGGCAGGAAACTGCGAAACTAGGTGGTTAAAAGAACTAGGTACAACTTTTTATTTTAGTATAATAATATACAATAAACTGATTTAAGATTACCTATAATATTAAACCAAGGAGGTAGACCTATAAGGTATACAAGAAAAAATCTTAGTACTATCAACATGTTTAAGAGAACTGCAACTTTTATTGTAATAAAATACAATAATCCTGTTCCTGACAAAATCATAAAAAAAACTAAAAGATGTAGGAACACAAGATTTTTACAACGGAATTGCTTTTTATGCCTGTCATTGGGCAATACCATAAAAGGCAGAGTTAGCTTGCAATGCACATGTGAAAACCATAATTGTTTTAAACTAGTCAGGCATAAACACTCCTTATTTTATTGGACACATTGTCCTCATCCAGTGACCTTTTGGCACAATTGAACTACAGACTACTGCGTATAGCCTTGACAATATGCTTTTAATAGCGTGATTTTGACTTGATCAGTACAATGGGTGAATCTACGAGCCAACACATTATATCGGATGGCGAGCTCTCTCTCATTTCACACATTGTCATTTAGTCGTTAGTAAGAAAATGCCCTTAATATTCTAGTTAATTAGTTAATTTATTAACTCTGTTTAAATTAAAGCCATTTAAGGTTATCGTAATAGATATATTTTCAGGGCATTTACTGGTGGCATAAAATACCATGTATTTGCTTTTATTGATATTATATGTCAGACCATGTCTAGCAACATAGCTCTCACACTTCTTCAGCATCTCACCGAGCACTCCCAATGATGGACTCACCAGCACCGTGTTGTCCGCATATAATATAATGGTAATATTATTTGTATGCAGTAATGGAATAATAAAAATCATAAAGCCACTAAATATGACATGTGGATTATTTACTACATAGGTTTTTTGCATTGTAGGTATTTACAACTGGACCCATATAAACTGTGTACTAGCAGCACAGCTAGTAAATCCATATTTTTTATATTATTGCATAGTGGCAGTGTTTATTACTGTGTGTGATATTATATAACCTTATTGAACAGAATACAGACATCCTAGTAATACAATATTGATTGTTGTGAACCAATTGGGATCCACAGATGAGCACAATATAATATTTTGTCCAATAATACTGTGTTATTTTATTTACATGTTTTAATAGCCTTTTAATATAGTTTGAGATGTAAATTGTTCATGCCTTAGGCTACACTTAATCACTACATAATTGTATCACATACACATTCTGATATCACAAGTCTTAAGGTAAGAGTGGGTGTAATTTATCTATAATATTTATGTATTTAGAAATATATAAGTATGTTTATCAGTTGTTTAGTACCCATAACACAAGTTCTGCTTAGCTTGGGACTAGATGGCGTTGTGTGATAGTTGTGGAATATTTATTTATTTATTATTATAAGAAACATTGCTGTATGAAAATTTGTAAATCTGTGCAAGTTTGGGTAAATTAATACATAAAGTTGTATAGAAATAATATGACAATTTCCAGAGCCACTGAGCTTTTTTAAGTTTTTAAAATTATCATGTGACATTATTAAACAGCATTTTTCATTAGTGCATTTTCTTATCAAAATAATTGTTAAGTTAGCCATAACATTTATTATATCATAAAAAAATGCAGTTTAAAATTAATTGAAGTAGTGGATACATACACAATTATACTTTAAGTTTGATTAATATAGTCTTTTTCTTTTTTCATACAATAATGTATTTTTTCAGGTAGCTCACACTATTATGTCAGTACAGTATTGCGCTGGCTGCTGTATGCATTATAAGTGTATGTATGTAGCTGTTGTCTTTCATTTATGAATTGTTTAAAGTTAATCACAAACTTTAATGTAACATTGTGGTAAGTTCTATGGGTAAGTAGAGAACTATTTTTATGTAGGCATATTACTGAGAATTACATTCAAAATGCATAATATGACTGATATACAAGAAAAGGTGCAGGTGTAAACAGAAAACAATACATATTCAGATATAGGTGGATGTTTTGAAAGGGAGACATGAATTATTAGAAGTACTATCCTCACATATGTTTTGGGGGCATGTAAATCATTACTTACCACTATTGTGAGGTACTTAGTTTCTGGAATGTATGACTCCATGTCTACTGCAGTAATTACAATGTTCCATAATAACAGGTATTTGTGAGTTTCCTCTGTGCCTTTCCAAGCGGTGATGAATGTATATGTATGGTTTCTTGATATTACACAGAATTTTATTATCCTAGTAACACACAAAACAAAATCCATACAATTTTTTTGAGGTTGTCTTCTCTCTTATTAGTATAGCAGGGCAAGTGTCTCCTTTTCTCACAAAAATCCAGCAGTTTTTAATCCATACATACTGGTATTGGCAAGTTCTGGCTTGTTCTTTAACTTTCTTAAGCAAAGCCTTATTTTCCACAGTCAGGTGCTTGTTTATATACATTTGGCGAGTATCCCCAGGCGGGTCGAAATGCCTAGTAGTGATGCCTCGGCATTTTCTAATTGAAGGAAGGAAAATTAAGAGGCGTTCCCGCTGCTGAAGACTATTGATCTCATCGCGTACTCCGTAAGAATCTGCATCATGGATGTTGGACTCCAACGAGTGTACTTTTGGAACTAGGTCAGAGTGAGAGTTACTTTGGAATTCGATGGTAGTCTTATGTTGGTTATCTCAGCGTCAACTGAACAAAGTTTACTTTGAAAACACGCGTAATCAATACGCAGTTTCTTGATTACGTACTTCATGTTATTGGACTGGGTCGAAAGTGAAGTTAGCTCACTTTTTATGACGGAGTCGATTTTGTCATTAATTACACTGTTTTCCACCCATTAATTTTAGCTATTAATTCTGGTATCTGTGAGGAAAGTAGGTCCTCCGGCATTTTTCTCTTCTGATCTGACGCGTCGTTATTCCGACGATAGCAGGCGGCGCCGCGGCGTGGAGGATTCTTGCGTAGGAGAGCGCAACATTGTAAATACTGACGCAACTGTTTAATAAATGTATTTTATGCCAATAATGGCACTATTGTTACTTTCAGGATATCAAAATTTTAAATATAAAAATCGCAATGATCGCATAAAAATTTTACTTTTTTTTTTTAATTTTTTACTTAGCCATGGATACAAAGTCATTCAGCCGAAATAATAAATGTATGACATCTTGAGATAAATAATTATGAACTAGAAAAGTAATGACACAAAGATTCAGACAACTTTATCTAGATTTTTCCTGCGCTATTTGTAACAAACTTAAACACAGGCATAAAATATGATACATTTGACAACAGATGAGGCCTCATACCATGAGCTCTTATAGGACTTCTAGAAAACTGCCCGGCTTATTCGTATCATGACAACGTTAAAGCAGGCCTGCCCCGGCCTTCTATTTAAGAACCGCAGAAAAAACGTTCACCCGTTTTTTTATGGACTCTTGTAAACATGACGCTCTATATCCACCTGTTTATCAACTTACATATAATTACTGCAATGTTGGTTAAAGTGAATTGTTAAAATGCCAAAGAATGTTATCCGTTTACTTTTGCGAAAACAATATTTAAACAGTTTGCAATGAGCGTCATGTTCTGATTTCATTAAAAACTGTAATTATGCCAGGTTTAAGAACTGCATGGAACTTGCAATGTTTTTATGAAAACCAATGTTTCCAACCGGTCCTTTTGGAAATTTCTAGGGAGAAGACGTCCTCCGGCTGAGATAATGACAAATTCTATGCCCATGTTTCGAAGATATTTTTACGAAAATTTGCGAGTTAAAGAAGAAATTTAAGAAGAAGACAGGCGTACGTTATACATTTTAAGTTATTGCTTATTCTCTGCTGATTTTTGCGTAAGTATCAGTTCTCTATAAGAAAATATGTTCTTGTATCTTCTTTTTGCTATTTTATTAACCCGTCGAATGTCTACTTCTTTCGGTTTCTTTTCGAACTACGCATAAAAGTTCAAATAAAAAATACTGCTGTTGAATAGTATAAACAAATCTAGATACAAGAAACGTAGTAATTCAAATCAAATATAATGGTAATTTTATGCAAATGTACATTAAAATATCTAATTAAATCTTGTGCATAATTCAATTATTTTTTAAATGAAAGGCCATGAACCTAGCTAGTTTTGAAATCTGAACAAAATTTAGATTAAACATATCAAAAATTATTTGTTTATTAAGAGTTGTGAATATCATAATTACCTAAAACTGAACTGACATTTTTTTTCTTGCCATTAAAAGTAAAAACAAAGTATTAATATTAAATTACAAACCATGACACTTTTCAGTATGGCATATGTGGTTGAAAATAATTGGTGCATTGATCGGCTCCGAAAATCCCTACATCGTTTCATTAAACACCCTGTATATGAGAATAAAAATAAATCCAGGAATATAGTAACAAATAGAGTTATTATTTTTATTATTCAAAGACAAAAAACACTTTGAACTCGTTATTCTCAAATAGTCATATTTTAGGTTACGGCATTTTTTCATCCGAGGGCTGTACAGTCTTCCAGCCATGCGTATAGAGAACATAAACATTGGATTTGGTACTTAAGACTTCTAAGAAATCAAAATATTTTTTCACAATATCTCAAAGTCAAAATCATTTATTCAATTTAGGCATCAAAGACGCACTTATGAATGTAAATTTTTAATTATAATGTACTTTAACAACTCTACCGCCACGTTCCAGAATATATAGAGCCCACCGAAAAGAAGCGGCAAAAAAACTCGAGGCCATTCTCTTTATATAGATGTTTACAATGTTTCTACTTAGGTACTACAAATATTACATTTTATGAGTGGCAGAGTGACAGCTTGCCAGAAGTGGAGTATTCCAAGCATCTTTGTCTTCTATATAATGTCGGACTTTATAATAAGCTTTTTTTATAAAAAACGTTTTTACAGTCAACTTATTGAATTTGCTTATTTATTGAAAATTTCAGTTATGTGTTTTGGGATTTTATTGTAAAAACGCACACAATTTCGTAAGAATGACTTTTTAGTCTTCGTAAGTCTAAAACTAGGTATCCTATTTGCATTTCTAGTATTAAATGGGTGGTGATCACTATTTATTTTATATTTATGTATTTTTTTACGAACATACATTATATTTTCAAATACATATAAGGAAAGCAAAGTTAATATATTGATTTCTTTAAATAAATCTCTCAAAGATTCACGGGGACCCATTTCGTATATAGCTCGAATGGCACGTTTTTGTAGAATAAAGATGGTCTCTATATCAGCCGCTGAACCCCATAGCAATATCCCATATGACATTACGCTGTGGAAATATGCAAAATATAGAAACCGCGCCGTAGGAACGTCTGTTAGTTCTCTTATTTTACATCTTATTTTACGTACCGCATATGCAGCAGAACTGAGTCTCCCATACATTGCATTTATATGAGGTGAGTGCATTGTAATGTTGCGTCAATTTTAATGCCTAGGAAGTCTGTTGCCTTGTCCATTACGAGCTTAACTCCATCAAGCGTAACGTTGGACTCCAAATATGGAACAGTAGGCAAAGAAAACTTCAACCATTTTGTCTTTTGTTAATACAGAAGTAAATTATTAGTTGAGAACCATTTAGATATACTAGATAGAGCATTGTATGCCATTATCTATTTTCATAGAGTTAATTAGTATAGTACGCATTGCTCCGCTTATTACTCTCAATCCTATATAAGTTTTCTTAGCAAAGTTACACTAGCTGTTATACAAGATGCTTAGTGTCTTGGGACTGAACCCCAAAATGTTCCTGCCAAACATCTTAAAACATTTTATACTTTTCATATCATTGTTACAGATATAGTTGATAAAAAATGTTTATCGAATTTCAGTTTGTCATCTTTTATACTTAACACCTAAAAACGTATGATGATTAACAACAGGGATAGCTATGTTGTTCTAAGTTACTTTTACAGTAGAGTGAGCTGATGGATCTTTGCTAAATACCAAAACTGAACTTTCGTCAGAGCTAATGTCTAATTTTAATATTATGTTGTAATAATGTTGTAATTGATTTAAAGCAGAATTTATATTATTCACTGCTACATTCAGATTTTGATTTTCACTGTAAATAAGTAGGTTATCTGCAAATTGTAAAATCTTAATATTTGAGGTGTCAATGTAGTCATAAATTTGCGATGTATACAAGTTATACAACAGAGGTGATAACTAATGATAATAATAAACTAATGACACATGAAAAAATGTGTTTAAAATGTCATATTTTAGATATTGTTTAATTAATATTCCAACTCCATTATGTTCATTAGTGGAGTTTTTGAAAATAAAATTATCTAAATTAAAATTGGGAATTTTGCTATTACTTTTAAGCCATGTTTCATTTAATAGACATATGTCAACATTTTGTTCATTAATAAACTTGTTTAGTAAGTTAATTTATTGATTCAGGCGTTACTTTGAGGAAATCCATTATCAAACACGATATTAAATAAATATCTAGTGACACTTCCGCTGAAAACCAAAGCTTATGGCCGAGTTGCGGTGTGCACCACCCTCCCTCCCGCACAAAATGCAAAAAGGAAGTATACAGAATAAACAACGCACAAACAACAACGCGATCAACCAAAAATGATTCGACACGTGTTTCGCCCCTACACGAGGCATCCCCAGGAGATGTTGACTCGTCTCCTACAGTGAGAGTACAACGCAAAATCGCCCGCGTATATAGTATGCAGGTTCCGCCTCTTAAACTTGTGAATGAAAGAATACTACGTATCGGCAAATATTGACTTGACAGTGAAACTACCAAGAAACTACATTAAAAACAGTAAAATTTTGACAGAGACTTTTGATGACATAGACTTTTGTAAAATTCAACTCTTTAGTTCTGTTAGGTACGGATAGGTGGCAGCAGCTGCTGAGCGTTCCGTATAAAACGTTCTAAATAGTATAGCACAAAGAATACTTTCTTTCTTTGCGTTAGCATCTGTTAGTCTGTGAATACTTTTTACTCGGGGGCATAGCATGGTCCCTATGTCAAAGAGTTCGGGTGCTATGACTATTATTTAATTTTGAAAAAAATTTTTTGCTGTATTTAGTGTATAATATTAGCGTTAGTGTTTCTATGAAGATAGAATATTTGACTAGCGTAGTACCTGTATTTTACATCGTTGGTAAGTTTTTAAACTAAATTTGTATAATACATATAGTCTTCATTTGTTTTATTCAATTGTTTTTCATAAAATTCGATGAAAACATGCGATGGGTCAGGCAGGATATAAACCTGTCTACTGAATTCAACGATGATAGGCGCGATTTTGTCCCTCACCAGCTGAGTTTGTCTCCATTGCTTCTGATTCTTCAGATGTTGTAGAACAAAATCAGCACGGCGATGGCTCCTTCTCTACCGTTAAACGAAAAAAGTCAAGCAAAAAACATAAATATAACAAAAAAAAAACATTCCCACGATTCAGTTATCCTATTAGGCCAAACATGCCCATCATCAAAGTGCATCACTGTTTCACAGTTAACTGATAGTCAAATGACCGATTCGCTTGCTACTCCTGCAGGGACCATTTTGCAAACTCCATCAATCCCAGTTTATGCCCCCTCTGGTAGGCAGGTACCTATACAAGTCTTCCGATAAGGGACCTTTTACAGTGCATGCTCAAAAAGTTGAGCCTTCTCCCACTTCAGGTACTTTCTTGCAACAATTAACTTTGGACACTTTCTTAGTAAAAACAAGATACAAAATATTGTTGAAGGTAGTGTCAGTAGAATAGGAAGTAACAGAGTAATCACTGTCATTCAGTGATGCAAACTCTGCCAACATTTTCATTGCAAATGAAATTTTAATAAAGAATATTTTAAGGCGTTTATCTCGACATTTAGCACAGTCCATTTGGGTCTTGTCAAGGGGATCCTCACTGAATGGTCTGAAGAAAAGGTACTGGATAACATTTGTGTCCCTCTTGATGGCTGCCCCATACTAAAAATATGGCACTTAAACTACAAAGTAGTAATTGATAGTGCCCCAGTATATAAGCCGTTATCTACTAATATTGATATACATATATAAAGTATTTGTTCACATTCTCACTATCAATAACATTTGTTTATAATTTTGTACATATTTATTTGTTTTAATGTTGTTTGTTTATTTTCGAATAAGTTTTGTTTAAGTTATTATTGTTTCTTATTGATATGTGTGTAGCTGCTGTATTTATTCCACTAATTGTTTTGGGCTTTTTGTTTATCTACTTTAAGCTTGTGTTGTGCTTTCTTATAATTTACCCAGTCTTCAGAGTGGTGTTAATGGCTCCATTAAAGAGGTGCCTAACCCTTTTTCTGAGTATGCCTAACTTACGATTGCACCATCTGTATTTTGTATGCAATATCATGCTGGTTTCAGTTTTTACAGGACATGAATCCTCGTACCTTTAAGAATGCTAGTTAAAGAGCTGACAGCCTTCTCGATCTCTGAAGGTGTAAGCTCAGTAGTTGCGCCTATTTGCAATTCTTTGTTCAGTGCCTTGTTTCAACTTGTCCTAAATGTAGACTGGTCGGTTTTTCTTGGGTTTCTGTACGTTCTTGACTCTGGCTTTACAGTTTTTAGGGTGAGTCTAATCCTCCTGTGATGTGAGCAGGAAATTTCATCGGTTGCCACCCTCCAGTCACTTATAATCTCCGCAATTCCTGTATATATATATATATATATATATATATACGAGGAGGATTGTCATTAAAGTTTTCGATAATTCTCTTCAGTTTGTTGTCTGCTCTACGTACGCGACACTGGCAGATTTGTGCAAACCCACATAGGTAAGTCACGCACAATATAAGTTTGAAGTTTGGAAACTTTGTAAGGTAGGTAATGGTTTATGGTACTTAGATCTCAGTTAAAATTACAGTGCAACCTCGTTATAACTATACTCAAGGGGATTTAAAAAGATTCGTTATACAGCGTAATTTGTTACTATGAGGTTTGTTGTAAAGAGGTTAGATTGGACTATGATCTATTCAAAGTACCACCAAACAAAATTTACTATCAACACGAATTGTGCTAAACAAGTAATATGACCATAACATAAGGTAAAAAAAACATGTTTATTAACCTCACATTACATAGATGCTCATCTGCTTACTCCGCTTAAGCAAACAGTTTCCATTAATAACTGAAAAATTAATGAGAACACACTTAAATAAAAAGACGGTAAGTATTTTTGTTTGAGAGGAGTTACACAATTTTGTGACATAAAAAGAAACCACAATCAATACTCGATATTGGGATATAAGCATAGGAAATCAACAATGTAAGTTTCTCTTGGTTAGAGAAAATGTCATAACTTGTGGACTGCATACTAACGGTACAAGTTATCATATCCAAAGCACAATCTAATTCTGTTATGGATTTGACCACACCTATAATCATACAAACAATTTAACATGTGTGGAAACATGAAGCTGGGGGCACGGTAGTGCCCACACCAAGTCGAGCAAAAAAGTGTCACGGCAGTGCCATACTTTTCTCGAAGCCGTTCAGGCCATTTTCGAACTCATTCTATTTGAACCAGTAGTTTAAGAATTATAAATAGGTAGTCAAAGTTTCTTAATTTCGTCAGTCACTAACTGGCCTACAGACCAAAATAAACTTCCAGATGTTATAGACTTCTTCATCGTAAAGGAACTATACAGGCTTTTTCACCATGTAAAGACCTGCTTAGATGCCAACTCTCATCATATCCTGGTTATACTGACGATTGGTGCTACGGTTCTTAAAACTGAAAGAAAGTTCTAACTATATAACAAGCACACAGACTGGAGTTCATTTCGCGGGTTGGCTTTAGAATCGTGACCCCTGAATTTGGTGAAACAAAAACTGGGTGGGTTGAAGGGGTTTGTATAAAGCGTATTTACAACATTTTAGCTGCCGGAGACACGCCAAAATAGTCTAAATAGTTTTTTAAAGTTTCAATAAAACACCGTAATTTTGATAGTGACAGGTGACATAAATGACATTAATGCGTAAAACGAAACGTTTCTAGGTAACTTTTAGCCTTTTTTGACATGTACGTTGTATGTAAGTTCTTGAAACGGAACGCAAACATCGAAGATAGCGTAATGTCACTGTCGGAATACTCGCGTCATTCCGTTACTTCCGAGTGTACGTGAATGTTTTCTCCTGTTTTTCTGCGCTTTCTTTTGATATCTCAACGACTTTGCTACGATTTTGGACTCCGATTTTGCTGCTTTACTGTACGACACCTGCTTGCTCACTGGACACTGCGATTGCCTTTGGAAGATTTGATAACTGGTACCAGCTCGACGTGCTCATTAGTCATCGCGATGGCGTCTCCTGTGCCTGGACCTTCATCAAGGGCGGACTTTGTAGATGACGGACCCGTTTCGGACCGGCATTTGTACACGGAGGAAGTTGTACAAATGTGGAGCCTACCCAAAGTTGTGCGCGAATTGGGAACCATTGACCAGTGTCTAAAATTCGCTGAAGAAAACAACATGGTGCAACGCCAAAAAATGTGGCGCACGCATCGCACCCCTATGCGTTTATCGAAAACAAACAAATCGTTTGGGGCTTGGGTGTGCACCAAAGGCCAGTGCAAACAAAAAGGGAAAATATGCCGAAACACAGGGACATTTTTTGAAAATAGCAAGATCGACATAAGACCTTGTATGCCCAGACAATGTACGCTCTGCTGAAGTGCTGGTGCCTTTAATTAAAAAACATGTGGAAGAAGGCACCACCATCCACACTGACTGCTGGAGAGCATATGATTGTCTGGCAGAAAATGGTTACATCCATAAAAAGGTGAATCACTCTGACCCGGACAATCCTTTTGTAAGTAGTGATGGGACTCATACTCAACGCATCGAGTCCCAATGGAGAGCAGTGAAGCGTTATTTTAAAAAAGACAATTATAATAATACTGAAAATTTCACTAACTCCATCATAGAGTATTTATGGAGAAGAAATGTGACTAAAAATAAAAAAGACCCGTTCATCGAAACTATAAATGCTATAAATTATGTCTATAAAATACAAGTTCTAAAAATAACAAATTGTTTTTCAATTTTAATTATCAGACCCATACTATTAGGAATGTGTGCACAATAGTATATTAGTACCTAATGAATTGGCAATGTCACTTGTCTGTGACAAACCTATAGGTTAGGTTAGGTTTGAACTGTGACCCACAAGGCGCGGCAGCGGCCGGCGAGCGCTTCATCAAACTACTTTTGTTCCAAATTTGTGCACAATAGTATATCAGTAGCTATCTAATGAATTGGCAAAGTCACTTGTCTGTGACATACCTATAGGTTAGTTATAGTTAGTTAGAATAGGTCGAAGTCAGTGACAGAACCGACTCATAGCACCCCGATTTCAAGCAGTCTTGTCGGATTGCAGAGCCGACGCGGGGGTGGTAGTAGATCGAAATGCAGTACTTAACCTCAAAATACTTAAACAAGCATAACTCGAAAACTAATGGTCTCCGACGGGTGGGGTTTGCGGGGGGCACTACCCGAACCCCCCCCCCCTTCCCCCCCGAATTCAGGCGCCACGATTCTAAATGTTTACCCATTTCGCGATTTGGTTAACGATAGGATTAACCTCAGAATTTCGCTAAAAACCGAGTCAGATATTGATGTTTGCTGCTAGAAACATAACTTCGGTAATTCAAGAAAGTTGCTGGAAGTTAACGCCTGAAACTACTGAACGTCCCCGTTAAAGCAAAGTATACTCCGAGACCATACGGTCAAAAATAATGGAAAAAAGAAGACTCCGAAGGGTATGGCACACAAGTAGGCATTCGAATGACAAAACTGCACTTAACAATGCCATCAAAGAACTAAAAACTCTTATTGCTGAAGCAGATGGTTTGGCCTTAGACATGTACCTGGAAGGCCTTACAGCTAATAAAACAACATACTAATCCCTATGGCGAGCTTGTAGAAACCTGGATCGACCATTGCACCACAAACCTCCGCTACGGAACTAAAACGGAGTCTGGATCAGAACAGAACAAGACAAAGCAGATGCATTTGCTTGCCATCTAAGCAATGTATTCAAACCAAATAGCCCCAGACCAAACGCCGATGACACTGACATTGACCTTATCCTCAACCAAGATTACCAACTTGCCCTACCCCTGAAGCTGGTAACACCTAGGGAGATATATAGAAATATCACTTCAATGGACAACAACAAGGCCCCCGGCTATGATCTTATCGACAAGAAAGTTCAAACATCGCAAAGGAATTGTATACCTCACCATGTTGTTTAATGCTATTCAGTGGGTAGGCTACTTTCCAGACATATGGAAAGTATCACAAATAATAATGACCCATGAACCTAGTATACCAGCACATGACGTCACTTCTTACAGACCAATCAGTCTATTGCCGATCTTGTCCAAGCTTTACGAAAAGTGTCTATTACAAAAAATATTACTAATCCTTAATGAAAAGTCAATTGTTCCTGATCATCAATTCGGATTTCGGAAAGAACATGCTACCATGGAACAAGTTCAGAGTGTGCAGGAAAATTAGAACATCCTTTGAGAAAAAAGAGTACTGCTCGTCTGCTTTTCTCGATATCCAACAAGCCTTCAATAGAGTCTGGCATAAAGGCTTGCTATTCAAGATAAAAACCTTACTCTACCAGTTCTACCACATACATTTTATCGCATACTTAAATCTTACAAGAAAATCATTCCACCTCAGGATTTCATAAAATCTCTGCAGGAGTACCGCAGGGTTCGGTTCTTGGATCAGTACTGTACACCTTGTTTACTTCCGACCTGCCACAAAGCACAGAGGTCACATTCGGTACTTTGGCGGACGATACTGCCTTACTTGCTTTGCATAAGTGTCCAATCCAAGCATCTCGCATTTTGCAAACCAGCCTGAATGAGATGGAAAAATGGCTAGCCAAGTTGAGAATTGCTGCTAGCGCATCTAATTCTGTCCACATACAATCATACACATATACTCTTCGCAAAAAAGATTGTGACCCAGTCACTCGAAATAGCGTTCAACTCCATCACCAAGAGTCCGTGAAGTATTTGGGTATGCATTTGGACCATAGGCTCACATGGAAGAAAAATGTTCAAACCAAAAGAGATGAAATCAACCTAAAATATAGAGGCATTTTTTGGCTGCTGGGAAGAAACTCAAAAGTGACCACAGACAACAAACTCCTTATATACGAAACCATACTTAAGCTAATCTGGACATACGGCATTCAACTTTGGGGATCAGCCAGTGCCTCTAACATATTGATAGTGCAAAGGGTACAGAACAACATCTTAAAACAAATATCTTTCACCATGGTATATCAAGACATCCAGAGATCCATGATATCTTAAATATTCCTATGGTCAAGGAAGAAATAAGTGCGCATGGCGAAAAATATAAAACTCGACTGCTTAGGCATCCAAATGAGCTTGCAGGACAGCTTACAATTCCGGAAAGCATCCGCCGATTGAAAAAGCGACGAGATATCTTTGACGAGATAAAGCAGCATGATGACTGGTTTTGATTCAAGAAAGGGCAGACTCTAATGGGAGTAGCACCCTACCCGCACATACATACACCATATCTGCTCATAGTCGATGGACTGATCGCAGGATAAATAAATAATGATACAAAAAAAAACTCACTGACTGACTGATCATCAAATTTCTAGGGCACTTCTAGCAGACATAGAATCTACAAGTTTAGAACACAAATAGTGTTTATTATATAAATCAAGGAAATACTATTCAGTCCTTGCATGTCAACCGTGCGGTCGACACGTATTGCGCGCTTTTACAACGTAATCGGCGTTATAATCTACTGATGTGGGGGCTGAGGCTGGTTCGGGCTGAAGAAAAGGCTTCTTGTTCTATTTGTTCTTCGTTCTTTATTTCAAGTTTACACGTGGACTGTATTGCACTGACTGAATAATGGCTTACAATTCTGCCTTCTTATATTTACCATTTGTACCCGGCAATCGCCACCGCCCTCGAGGAGCGACGCACGGGTTTCCACCAATAGCAGAGCCGCGATCAGTCTATCTCTGTGTAAAATGACCTTGAAATTATGCTAGTGTTCCCTGTCTCTCTCTATAAATTATTTCTCTTTCTAGCTGGGGATTTTCCATACATTTCGGCTCTAATATTGGTGGATGCGTTAAAATGAAACAACCTATTTAACTAATACAATTTTTATTTGAGGCCCTAGCTAATCAATAATCAACTTTATTTCTTACACTATAAATCTTACGCTATAATCTTAAATATTTCAATTAAATAACAATAAATTCTTATAAATCTCATTTTACGTTGCTAATCGCCAGTGCGCGATAGTTCGGGCACTCCATCTCCCGGCTGCAACGTCTGGCTCGCAGTCACGAAGATGAGTCTGGATACAGGGCGCCTCATCACGCCTCCCTTGGTTCTCACGTTCACTATGCGGGTTCTTCCATCTGGTCCTGGGAAAGTCTCTTTGATCACCCCCCGCGGCCATGTGTTACGCGGCAGCGAGGAGTCGGCGACGATCACCACATCGCCTTTCTGGAACTCTGCATGCTTTCTTTCATCTAACTTTCTCGGCGTGAGGGTTGGGAGATATTCCCTCAGCCATCGACTCCAAAAATGATCAGCCATTCTTTGGGCTGTCTTCCAGTTGGGCTTCCCAATGAGGTTCGTGTCGTCATATTCGCCCAACACTGCTGCTCCACAAGATCTTCCGATCAGGAAGTGGTTTGGAGTTAGTCCTTCTTCGTCTTCTGGATCGGCGCTCAAGTGGGTTAATGGTCGAGAGTTAACCGTGTGCTCCACCTTAGTTAGGAGCGTGTGAAGGACTTCTTCTGGAGGGCTTCTTTCTTTGAGGACGGCAGTGAGTGCGGTTTTGACTGTCCGCACTAATCTCTCCCACGCCCCTCCCATGTTAGGTACACCTGGGGCGGTGTATCTCCAGGTTATCCCCTCTCTTTCAGCCGCCTCGACGATTTCGTGGTTCTGGACCTTCTTGGCTTCTTCTTTCAACTCGTGATCTGACCCAGCGAAATTAGTTCCGTTGTCGCTATAGATCGTTCTAGGGCTTCCTCGTCGTGCAGCCATCCTTCTAAGTGCCATGATCATGGAGCTGGTGCTAAGTGAGGTAGCGAGCTCCAGGTGAATTGCCCTTGTCGTCAAACACGTGAAGAGGGCTCCCCATCGCTTCTCTCTTCTGCGCCCGATCGTAACGTGCATCGGTCCGAAGTAGTCGACGCCCGTACACGTAAACGGAGGTTGGTTGTACGCCAGGCGCTCTCGGGGTAGGTTCCCTAGTGGCGGCATCCCGGGCTTCCTTCTTCTTATAATACACCATTGACACTGGTGTGCCACTCGTCGAACGGCGTCGCGCAGTGACAGAATCCAATATTTCTGTCGGAGTTCATTGACGACCGTAGCGTAGTTCCCATGATGCAGACGTCGGTGGTAGTGGTCGATAAGAAGTTGTGGCACTCGGTGTTTGCCGTCTAGGATTGGCAACTTCTGATTCGTTCCCCCGTTTTGAAGCTTCAGTGTTCGGTTGTTGAGGCGTAAGACGTCTTCGTCATCAATAATTATGTTGATCTTCTTAAGTCGGCTTGAATTTTCTAACGGTTTTCCATTCTTTAGGTCATTGATTTCTTTCTGGAAGGTTACGCGTTGGCTCAAGCGAATCAAAGCTTTCTCTGCTTTCTGCAGGTATTCTTGTTCAATGGGTAACCATTTTCTGTTTGGTTCCTTTTTGCTGCCGGTCATATGCTTCTTCTATCGGCAGGCATCTACAAACATGTACATTCGTGTTGTAGTCCTTAGCAACCGAGTCCAGTTGCTGAATCGGTTCGGGTCAGGCATGCTTCGTTCACGGTCGTTTCTGAGCGTAGTACAGGTAGCTCTTTTCATTTCTTCATCATCTGGGCTTGATTCATCTTTCTCTATTTTCTTTACTGGCCATTCTGATTTCGGTCGGTAAAGGAAAGCGGGCCCTTTGAACCATCTTGCTTCGTCATTGAAGTCTCGTGGCATGTTTCTCGTGGCGTCATCTGCTGGGTTTTCTTTGGTGGGAACCCATCTCCAATCGCGCGGCTGGCCGCCTCTGGATGTTCTTTCTCTTGTTTCTTTGCGTTGGCGTTTTTAACGTAGATAGCAGTTGCAGGTGAAGATGCTGCGCCAAAAATCACAGACGTCATGCGGTATTCCTTGGGTCTCGACTTCCGGTCATCTCCTCGCCAAAGGAAACGCAAGCTGTTCCTGTCATCTGCTCTGATGCGAATTCTCAAGAACATTTCTTTGGTGTCGGCGACGACTGCTATTGGCCCTTCTCTAAATCTCAAGAACTCCCAAGAGTGATTGGAGTAGGTCGGGTCCCGGCAGCAGGGCATCATTCAAACTCTTTCCATCGTATCTGGCGGCGGCATCGAACACTATGCGTATCTTTCCCTTCTGTGGATGAACTACGGCGAAATGAGGCAAGTAAAATGTTCACCCTGGAGTGGATTCCATCGGGGCTTCTTCTGCATATCCACTGTTCAGTAAATTCACGACTTGCCTTTCGTATTCGCTCTTGAGGGTTGCGTCTCTGTCTAGTTTCTTAACTACACCCAGGAGTCGTCTGTAGGCTTGAGTGTAGTTGTTCGGCAACGTCTCGTTTTCCCCCTTCCACAGTAGGCCGGATTCGTATCTGCCGTCTGGCAACTGTTTCGTAGTTTTCTCCAAAACCGTCAGGGCTGCTGAATTCCAATTGAATCTAACTCGAAGTGCCGCTTGATCAAATCTTCGATCTCTGTCTCTTTGTTTACACTGCGGCAATGATTCACGTAGTTCACTGGTGCGGCAGCAGCTCCGGTGCAGCATCCATGAAGCACCCATCCCAGTTCGGTAAGTGATGCCACGGGTTCGTTCTGTCTGCCCTTCAGAATCTTTCGGGAAACAATCAGGTCCCAGTTGTCCTGACCAATCAGTAGTGCTGGTCTCTCTTCTCCATAAAGCAACTCGTTTTTCATATTCTTTAAATGGCTGCATTCTTCTATCACTCTCGTATCCACGCACTGTGGCGATAATTTCAAGTGTTCTACGGTGCGCACGCCTTTGAGAGTTCTCTTGTCTGTCCTATGCGCTCCTTTGATTTTCAGATTCATCTTCAGCGAATCTTCCTTTTCTATTATCTTTCCACCGACTGTTCAAAATGAGAGGCTCCTTCTCGCCGGTGGCTCCAATGCGAGTAGCGATGTTTTCTTCGAGCAGTGATATGGTTGAACCTTCATCGAGCAGTGCCAGAATTCGTGTGGATCCCTTAGGACCGAATATGTTTACTGGAACCATCTTCAGGTACACTTTTGTTCCATCGGCTACCGCGTATACGGATTTCACTATTTATGTAATTAAATTTAGTATAAATAAATGCTATGAAAAATCTATGTTCAAAGTTAAACTAAAACATTCGACTAGAAATACGAAAACTTGGATTAATAAAAAAGTGATTACATTATGCAGTGAAAAAGGGGCATATGAATGAATATAGTAATTATCGGCCGATTACCATCTTACCTATCATTGATAAAATTGTAGAGAAAATTGTTTGTATAGAAATACATAACATTTATAGAAAACGTCAAATAATTTCTAACAAGCAGTACGGGTTTCAGGCCAAGAGGAGTACAACACAACTGCTGACTAGTTTCACGGATTATGTTAATAGTAGGCTCAATGAAAAAGAACATATTTTAATAGTTTTTATTGATTATAGTAAAGCATTTGATACTTTAAGACACAATACACTGTTACACAAACTAGAAAACAGCGGTATCCGAGGGACCTTGCTTGCGTGGTGTGGTAACTATCTTAAAAATCGATCTTATCGGGTTAGAGTCGCCCAAGACGTGAGTGAACAAGTAATGGTCACAGAAGGCACGGCCCAAGGGTCAGTCCTTGGCCCGTTGCACAACTTGGCGTACGATAACGATGTAAACAATATAATAAAGAACACTGTCATCTACCAATACGCTGGTGACACTTGTCTGATAGCATCAGGTAGAGAATTAATTAGCACGGTAGCACTTAATAATTTGCAAACCGATTTTACACTTATTACAAAATGGTCTCATGACGCTGGCTTAGCACTCAATTATAAAAATACTAAGTTATTGCACGTACACTCATCTTATTTAAAACAAACGCAGTCAAGACAAAATATTATACTATATGCACATGATCATGACTGTCTACACGGCAGAAAACCACTATGTAATTTCCTACCTATAGAACAGGCTACACAAATCAAATATCTAGGCTTGATTATAGATGATCGTTTTAACTGGAGCTGTCATATAGATGGAGTCTGCAACAAACTACGTGCTATTCTTGCAAAGTTCTATATTTTAAAATATAAAATACCGTACTATGTACTTATTAATTTGTATAAAACACTCGCAGAAAGTATTGTATTGTACGGACTGAGCAGTTATGGACGCACGTTTCATACCTACCTAGATAGGATACATAAACTACAGATGCGACTCTTAAAAACCATCGTACCCAGAACAACAAAAGAAAAATATCAAAATGAAGCATACGGCTTGTTCAGGTATTGTAAAATTATATCTATACACGTAGGGTCAAATTATGTTTATTAATTGAAAATTTCTTTAAATATAACGATTATATATTACACTCCTTTAACACTAGACAAGTAGCAAATAAAAAACTAAAAACAAGTAGCGCGTCAAATTTTTACGGCTCCAGGACGACCAACTATATGTTACTAATAAATGACATTCCGGAAGAAACTCAGGACAAAATTAATTTATTAAATATTAAACGGATACTAAAAAATATATATCAATAATAATACAGAAGATTTCATAAATTATATAAACCAAAAAAATATATATCATATGCTATAACTCTTATAATATATTATTATGCCTAATATCATCACGGATCACACGGTTTCCGAGCGCAGTACTGACGTACATTTTTTGTGCAATGTGTAGGCATAGTACAACACAGATAGATAATAGTAAGATTTTACCTATTTATTTGCATAGACGCATAACCTGTTTCACAGCTTGATCTGTAATAATGTATACGTTGCGCAATGTCAATGCGTTCTAGATTATAAAATTCATGTTTTAAATTTACTTAGATTAAGTTTATGTAGATTTTTAAAAAACCATACAATTTGGCAGTAGACTCAAAGTAGGTACCTACGAGTACCTTGTAGATTTGTTGGAAAGGACGATATACCCTCGACAAACCACTTATGGTTTATAGAGTATTTTTAAGTATTCTCAAACTTTGTAATAAGACAAACAAATGAAAAAAAGAAACTAAAATACTTGCATATTTGGTACAGTTTTCTAGATACACCAACTGCCTTAATAACTTTGTAATCCCATATAAATATTATAGGATTACGTACTTATATTTGGAGTGAATAAGCCAGTGTACATGTATATGTATAATAGTAAAAAATTGTAAATAATTATTCTCTGTGTTAATCCAGCGCCGTATCTACCTCCATACCAAATTTCATCAAAATTGCCCCCAACCCCTAGCATGTAAGAATGTACTGTTAGAAGCATAAGTACTATATTATAAATTTATATATTATTATAAAATGTGTACCTACATATCAAATAATAGTACGTATCTCGGTGTCGGTTAATTAATATAAAAAAAACCTTCAATATCGTCTATTAAAGAAACAACTGTAAAGTTATGTATTTTGTGTTTAACATGTGGCGTACACTCACATAACTCAGTCATCTAATGAGTTGGACCAACACATTTCGATTAAATCGCTACCTCTTGTGAATAAAAAAAAACATTCTTTCGGCCTTTCTAAATAATAACTTATAATCATTAAAATTAACCCGTGGTGTCGCTTCACGACCCACAAACATATTATATTCATAGTTATTTTCATAGGATAACCGTCGTATGCCAATTCGCAATAAACCTTATTATCGCCTATACCCTAAGAATAGTTGTTTGAAATTGTTCAGAAACCTTACTTTATATGTATATACAAACCATTATGCATCTTAAATTATTTTCTGCAGGTACTCGTACGTACGATGGCTGATTGTGAATCTGCAACGGATAGAAAACTGGAAAAACATAACATGAAATACAGTGGTAAGAAACCATATAAATGCAATACGTGTCATTATAAATGTTCTACCGCCAGATGCTTAAAAACACATATTAGAACGCACACTGGAGAGAAACCCTTTAAATGCAACATGTGTGATTATGAATGTGCACGAGCAGGTCACTTACAAAGACATATAAGGACACATACTGGAGAAAAGCCTTACCAATGTAATATCTGTGATTATAAATGTGCAGATGCAGATAGCTTAGGATGTCATATTAGAACACATACTGGAGAGAAACCATATAAATGCATTATGTGTGATTATGAATCTTCTCATGCAGGTCACTTAAAAAGTCATATTAGAACGCACACTGGAGAGAAACCTCATAAATGTAATATGTGTGATTATGAATGTTCACAAGCAGGTTCCTTACGTAGGCATACAAGCACGCACACTGGAGAGAAACCTTTTGAATGTAATATGTGTGATTATAAATGTGCAGCAGCAGGTACCCTACGAAGACATATTAGAACACATACTGGAGAAAAACCTTATAAATGTAATATGTGTGATTATGAATGTGCACAAGCAGGTGACTTAACAAGACATATTAGAACACATACTGGGGAGAAACCTTATAAATGTAATTTGTGTGATTATGAATCTACAGAAGCACGTAACTTACGAAGTCATATTAGAACGCACGCTGGAGAGAAACCTAATAAATGTAATATGTGTGATTATGAATGTGCACAAGCAGGTGACTTAACAAGACATATTAGAACACATACTGGGGAGAAACCTTATAAATGTAATATGTGTGATTATAAATGTGCACAAGCAGGTGACTTAACAAGACATATTAGAACACATACTGGGGAGAAACCTTATAAATGTAATATGTGTGATTATGAATCTGCAGAAGCAGGTAACTTACGAAGTCATATTAGAACGCACGCTGGAGAGAAACCTAATAAATGTAATATATGTGATTATGAATGTGCACAAGCAGGTGACTTAACAAGACATATTAGAACACATACTGGGGAGAAACCTTATAAATGTAATATGTGTGATTATAAATGTGCACAAGCAGGTGACTTAACAAAACATAATAGAACACATACTGGGGAGAAACCTTATAAATGTAATATGTGTGATTATGAATCTGCAGAAGCAGGTAGTTTACGACGTCATATTAGAACACACACTGGAGAGAAACCTTATAAATGTGATCTGTGTGTTTATGAATGTGCAAATAAAGGTCACTTACGAAGACATATAAGGACACATACTGGAGAGAAACCTTATAAATGTAATATGTGTGATTACAAATGTGCACAAGCAGGTAACTTACGATGTCATATTAGAACACATACTGGAGAAACCCCCTATAAATGTAATATGTGTGATTATGAATCTTCTCATGCAGGTCACTTACAAAATCATATTAGAACGCACACTGGAGAGAAACCCTTTAAATGTAATATGTGTGATTATAAATGTGTACAAGCAGGCGAATTGCGAAGGCATATTAGTAAACATACTGGAGATAAACCTTATAAATGTAATATGTGTGATTATAAATGTGCACAAGCAGGTAACTTACAAAAACATATTAGAACACATACTGGGGAGAAACCTTATAAATGTAATATGTGTGATTATGAATGTGCAGTAGCAGGTAGCTTACAAAATCATATTAGAACGCACACTGGAGAGAAACCTAATAAATGTGATATGTGTGATTATGAATGTGCACAAGCAGGTTCCTTAACAAGACATATTAGAACACATACTGGGGAGAAACCTTATAAATGTAATATGTGTGATTATGAATGTACACAAGCAGGTCACTTACGTAGGCATATAAGAAAGCACACTGGAGAAAAACCTTATGAATGCAATATGTGTGATTATAAATGTGCAGAAGCAGGTAGTTTACAAAATAATATTAAAACGCACACCGGAGAGAAAATTTTGAAATGTCATATGTGTGATTATAAATGTGCAGAAGCAGGTAGGTTACGACGTCATATTAGAACGCACACTAGGGAGAAACCTTATAAATGTGATGTGTGTGATTATGAATGTACAAATAAAGGTCACTTACGAAGACATATAAGGACACATACTGGAGAATAACTATATAAATGTAATATGTGTGTTTATGAATGTGCACAAGCAGTTCGTTTACGAAATCATATTAGAACTGACACTGGTGAAAAAGCTTTTAATTAATGTTAATCTATATCCTTACTTATAATAATTCTGTAACAGTGAAAAATCTGTATATTGAAAATATAAAAAAAAAATTGCAGGGGGTGTTACTAGACCGACATTGAACCCAAAATAAATGTTGCTGATTGTTCAGGCATCACGCAAGAAGTGTTGTGAAAAAAGTGGAGTTCACTAAGTTATGCTGTAAATGTAGTGCCGAAGGTACAATTGGGCTTGCACCGTTCGCAGCACACGCGTGGCGAGCGGCCGCTACGGATCGCTACCGTATATAAGGACGCAGTCTGAGGACGCGCGCATCGAGTCCGGTGTCGCTTTTAATGCCCGTAGTGGCTCTGTCCTTCCTAAAAAATAAGATGCGCCCTTCAAACATTTTTTTAATTTTGATTTGAACAGTCGTGTCAAGCGGTGAGCGTTTGTTCTTATTAACATTGTATAAATTGTATGTTTTAACTTCTGCTTGCAATTCTAAACCGTGATTTCAGGGCGGCCTTTTTATTCCTCTTAGTTTTTACTAAGGTTGAGTTATTTTGGTTTATTTTCATAAGTCGTAGGTATAGATTTTAATTTTAAAGTATAGGTAGTATATTGGATAGTGTACGTAGTGACCTTAGGTTATTTTATAATACTGTTAGGTAGGATTAGTTATTCGTAATCATAAATGATAATTTATTTGCATGAAATATGGTACAATTCAGCTTTAGATATATAGATATGGATTTTGCTTAACACGATGCCTTCCAGAAAGACACCTGTATAATAAAACTGTAGAGGTCGAATTTCTGTACAATGAAAAAAAAAGCTAAAAACCAAGTCAGGGGGATAAGTAATAGTAAAAGCGTAAAGGAGTGGAATCGAACCATTTAAATTTTTTTCAATCGATACGACTGGACCGATTAAATGAAATGTTGTATGGTGGTAGCTTATACCCCTGGTCAACATATAGCATGCGTTTGATCCTGGTAAATTAAAGAGTTCCCGTGGGATAATTAAAAATCTGTAATTACCGTATCACGCGAAGCCACGCGAGCGAAGCCGCTGGCGGGTCAACTAGAACAATGATATGGGGCTTTAGGTCCCAAACTGGGCAAATAGTTCAGTCAGATTAGGCGATATTTTGCAAACGAGTGGAAATAATTCGCGACAGTGGATTTTTTAATTCAATCCCTACGATGCTTCAACTGCGGAGGTCCGGATCCTCTTTGATTGAATGAAGTTAAAACTTTGAAATTGCATAACTTCATTCAGGAAAGAGAGAGTTGCTATCTCTATATTTTTTATATATAATCACGAAACTCTTTTTGCAGAGTAGTCCGATTTTAATTATTCTTTTTATGTTTGGTATAGTATACGTCTGAGATAGTGCCATAATTTTTTTATCAAATTCGGTCAATTGATTTTTTAGTTACAATCTAATAACTGAAAACGTCCGGATTACCTTGGACGTATACTTTACCAAACAAAAAAGACGTGTGGCACTCGGAGACTGCCGCGGTAAAGATATTGCATAGCTGTTTTTATCAACTTATGCAATTATAATTATTTAACCAATGCCATCTAGAGGCGAGTTGCTGAACTAAAGAGACGAGCGTGATATTTCAAAAAGTCATTAAAAGTTCTGCTATTCATCGATAGATGCCAAATCAACTTATGCAATTATAATTATTTAACCAATGCCATCTAGAGGCGAGCTGCTGAACTTAAGAGACATTCTACAAGCAGACAAGCAAGACAAGCGTGATATTCCAAAAAGTCATTAAAAGTTCTGCTATTCATCGATAGATGGAGTCGGAGTGGGGGGGTGTTAGGTTATTTTCGTTACGGAATTTCTGGATTCGGTCTCGACGCTCAAGGCCCGCGATAGAAGCTATGCAATAGCTTAAAACTAATCACATTCTCAGTATCCCTATTGAATACAGTAGACAAATTGTCGAAACAACGATGACAACAAAATGTTTAGGCCTATACATAGGTACATGACAATTTAAAATGGCAAAGCCGTATAGGATTTATTTGTAAAAAACTAGCACAGTCATCTTATAGTCTATACATTTTAGCAAAAAAAAGTTTATATTCAAACTTTACTTATATCGTATCATGGTTAAGTCGCTTCTCGGCTGAGGAAAGCTATTATTTTCTGGGGCCGGAGGTAAAAGTCTTTCAATGTCAAAAACGTAGTATTCGTGCCATGTGTGGTTTGGAAAAATCTGAAATTTGTCTCACATCCTTTAAGGAACTAAAACTTTTAACTGTTCCCTCACTATATACGAGTATATACGGAATATGTATTTTTATTCGACTCAATCCTAAACTATTTGAAATTGTTTCTAGATCTCAAAACCGATCAACAGTTCGGTTTTATGATTGATGAAATTTAAGTTTCTCAAAACATTGAGAAACTTAAATTTCATCAATCATAAAACGAGTCTTTATAGAAATAGTGTGTTCACTATGGCACCTCAAATGTATAATAACATCCCCAAAGCAATAAAAGAAACAATTGAACTGACATATTTTAAACATAAATTATTTTATTTTTTAATCGACAATGCATTTTATTCCATTAATGACTTTGTACAAAATAAATTCTAATATTATGATTGTGTGAACCTGTTTGACTGAATTTCATATAGTTTTTTCTTATATATTTTTTATTGTAAATCCGGCGTAAATAACGTGACCTTCATTTTAATGTTCTTGATTATAATTTGACAACTTTATTATTTTTATGCCAAAATGGCTGTACACGGCTTGTACTATTTAATTTTACTAGCTGAATTTTTAACATTTGTATCACAAATAAAATATTTTGAATTTGAATTTGTAAAAAGTTATACGTGATTATTCATAAAACAATAAACACGTCTTGAGAAAATTCTCCTTAGATAGAAATAGTAGATTATGCACCGAGGGAGAAAAGCAGTGTCTTACGTCATGGGCGGTATATTGAACCCTGTGTGTAACGGGGACTCTTGGGTTAATCCCTGAGTTATGTAAGAGTCCTGAGTGAAGCGTGGGGTTAAAGCCACCCAAGACGAAGACAATCATTATCCTCGAGTCGCGGTTCATACTCTACTTTTCATACATACCGCTAGACAATAAAAACTCAGAGCTTTAAAATAGCAGTTATTTAGTTAAAACACATTAATAGATTATATTCAATTTGGACACATTTGTCCCGTTCTAGGCAGAGAGTAATATCTTTGGAAGGAACATTTTATGGAAAACACTGTTTTAGACTTTCGCGGTTGTTAACTAAGTTGTAATTAGTACTCACGCGATGTTCGATATTTCGGTACAGTTACATGCACCACGTTGGAAATAATAATAGGTATATTATGAAAGGCACAGGCACAAGGATGACAGGTGGACTATAAGAACTGTAAGGTGGGAGGGTGGCACGAGGCACCAGGTCGAGAGGCCGGCCATGTACCAGGTGGGCCGACGACATCGTACACATGGTGGGCAGAGGAAGGTTGAGCGTCGCTAATGATAGAGAGGTGGAACACTTTGGAGGAGTCTTTTACCCGAAGAGGGTACACACAAGCATACGTTATAAATTTATTAAATTTTGCTAGTTAAAGTTAGTTTAAACATTTATTATCTATTTGTAACTAGTATATTAACTTCTTTAGTTTCCCTTTTTATCAATTTTCAAAGAAGAAATATTCTTCTTTGAACTATCAAATAAGGATTAATACCAAGTTATACGAGTTGATAAGGATTAATACCAAGGTACGAATAATGTTGCCTAGTTTGTACCCGCGTAAATATTGCATATTTTAACACAAAAAAGTAGTTATTGTGACATAACTGTAATAGTTAGACATAATGATGATCTCATACTTTTTTGTACACATTGATGTCCTCTAGTAAACTGGCGTACATCACTTTGCTCTATATACCTATAGTTCTATACTAATATAATAAAGAGAAAAGATTTGAATTTTTGTATGTACCGAATAAACTTAAAAACTACTGGACCAATAAAAAAAAATATTTAGGCGTTAGAAAGTTACGTTAACACTGAGTAACATAGACTATAAACTATTTTCAAAAAAGTTAGGGATCCGTATGAAAAAAACGATAATGTAACCCACGGTGTGAAATAAAAGGCATGTGGCACTCGGAGACTGCCGCGGTAAAGCTATTGCATAGCTGTTTTTATCAACTTTTGCAATTATAATTATTTAACCAATGTCATCTAGAGGCCAGTTGCTCAACTAAAGAGACAAGCGTGATATTTCAAAAAGTCATTAAAAGTTCTGCTATTCATCGATAGATGGAGTCGTAGTGGGGGGTGTTAGGTTATTTAATAGCTTTACCGCGGCAGTCTCCGAGTGCCACACGTCTTTTTTTATGTTTGTTAATTCATAACTTTCACCTGGGTGAACCAATTCTCAAAATTCTTTTTGTTTGATAGCTGGTGCTTCCCGTGTGGTCCCATTAAAATTTCATCAAATTCAGTCCAATGTTCGGTGTTTGAGTTACATTCCAATAACTGAATAGAATAGAAGTCGGTATCAAATTTTTCAAATAGTACTTGTAAGAATTTATTTTAACCGCCCTGCTCTCCATCCGCACAAATTATAGTTACGGGAGCTTTAGATAAACCTACTTAAGGATGGTGCACAAAGCGTTTTGATTATAATAATAAGTGAAGGCTCATTAGTCCAGCCAGTAGGTACCTACCTTATACAGGGTTATTGGTAATTAGACCGGATCCTTTTAAGGGGTGGTAGGGAATGCCATTTGCAACAATATGACTGTACATTGTGATATCCGGAAATGAATCATTTCTGTGATATTATTTTTTTTAATTTTTTTTGGAAAATCCAGTTTTACTACTTTAAAATTCAATAAAAAAAAATAGTAATCAACCGATTTCAATTCTGTTCGCAGTTTTAGAGAAACCTTGTTACAGCTATTAATAATAAACAATAATATCGTACTAATGTAGATCCATCCAAAAACTAGAGGCTTTTTCATAATTTTTATTTGATATTTTTTGTAAGATGCTTTACAAAAACCTTTATTTTCTCTACAAAAACGATAGTAAATTAAGTCTGCATTTTATTTAAAAAACATCTACAAGTCTTTAGCTATCCAACGAGGTGAAAAAAATTAGCACTTTATTACACAGTTGCAGAAATAATGCGATTACAAAAGGCCGAGAAAGGAATGAGAATAGTCCATGAGAAGTAGCTATGGAAGAAATACTTTCTTAAGGTAACTTAATTTCTTTTAAAGAAATAAAACAGTAGATGTAATTAGTCTGTATTTATTATTTTTACAGTTCGGTCTCAAAATGTGAGCCAGAATTTTGAATGCAGAGACGCATACGTCTGCGTAAATTGCTTTTAACAACACTTGTATTTAAATTAATTTTCATTTTTTCTGCTGCATTTATTATGCGCTGTTTCAGTTCTTCGATGGTTGCCACAGGTCCAAGAGTATCGTCGTACACCAAGCTTTTCATGTGACCCCATACGTAATAGTCGACGGGAGTCAAGTCGGGACTTCTGGCCGGCCACGGAATGGGTCCTCCTCTGCCAATCCACTTATTGGGATACTGACGATTGAGCCACTCACGGACGCTCAAACTAAAATGTGCGGGGCAACCATCATGTTGGTAAATCATGTTTCTGCGGGTTTCAAGGGGTACTTCACTGAGTAGCTCATAAAGTTCGTTTCTCAAAAAAAATTCATACGCTTCACCATTGAGGTTGTTGGGCAGAAAGAAAGGGCCGATCAATTCATTCTTAATAATGCCCATCCACACATTAACGGAAAACCTTCTTTGTGATCCTTGTAATCTTTTCTGGTTTGGGTTACCGTCATCTTTCGGGGCCCAATAATGAATATTATGATAATTTGATATTCCATCCTGATCAAATTTGGATTCGTCGGTCCATAAGATTTTTAATAAAAAATTGGCATCTTCCATATCGGTGTTCAACATGAATCTGCAAAATTCGACTCTACGTGCAGGATCTCCGTCTTGGATAACTTGTACCGGAGTCAAATGATACGGGTAGAGTCTTGAGCGGTGCACTGTGTTCCATACTTTCCATTGCGACATGCCAAGACGTCGTGCAATGATGTTTGTTGAAGTCGTAGGATCTTGCTCAAACATGCGAATTATCTGTTGCTCTTCATCCGAATGATAAATACGAGATCGTCCAGCATCACTTTGTCGTCTTTGAACTTGATCAGTTTCTCGTAGTCGCCGGTACACTCCGTCAAATACACTCACATGGGGTAAACGGCGCTGTGGAAATCGAGACTGATACTCCGTTCGAGCATGTGTAGCGACGCCGTTGGCAAAACCATAGCAAAACAGTATGTCCGCATACTCTTCGTTTGTGAACTCTCGAAGCCGAGGTAGATGGTCGTGGGATTCCGCAGTCATGATCAGATCCTTTAGTACAAGCCAAGTCGTCGGGTAAGCAATCAATCAAAAAGTCCAGTTCACTAGCCGAATCACAGAAAAAGAAGTTACACAAGTCCAATAACGTTATCAAGGTCGAAATTTAATCGTAATAAAGGGTTGCCAAAGAGCGTCTGAACAGTACGATGCGCTTGAGCAAACTGGGTTCTCATTGCTCGTTCAACAAACATAAGCGAGAGGGAGACGGCGCATTCAACATGGATACCGTTGTCTAAAACCCTTTCTCGGAATGTCTCTACCTGAGTCTTTGTTATCGCATTATTTCTGCAATTGTGCAATAAAGTGCTAATTTTTTTACCTCGTTGGATAGCTAAAGACTTGTAGATGTTTTTTAAATAAAATGCAGACTTAATTTACTATCGTTTTTGTAGAGAAAATAAAGGTTTTTGTAAAGCATCTTACAAAAATTATCAAATAAAAATTATGAAAAAGCCTCTAGTTTTTGGATGGATCTACATTAGTACGATATTATTGTTTATTATTAAGAGCTGTAACAAGGTTTCTCTAAAACTGCGAACAGAATTGAAATCGGTTGATTACTTTTTTTTTTATTGAATTTTAAAGTAGTAAAACTGGATTTTCAAAAAAAAAATAAAAAAAAAGAATATCACAGAAATGATTCATTTCCGGATATCACAATGTACAGTCATATTGTTGCAAATGGCATTCCCTACCACCCCGGATCCGGTCTAATTACCAATAACCCTGTATATGGGTGTTTGGTAGAGGGTCCGACAAACCAAATGAGCGTGTTGGGGGGCCCACTTGGAGAATACAAGTTGGCCAAAAAAAATCCCCTAGCCCCCAATTTTTTTAACTTTTTTTTTGTGAAAGTTTCCTTTTTCTCCGAAATTGTACCTATTTACCACCGTAACATTTGTAAAATCTGTTTTAGACCTGATGTTTTTAGTTGAATTTGGTCTCTAATACACCTTCAGGCCACGCAAAGCAAAATTGGGTACAAAACAGAGCTAACTGATTGAGAGCTCATAGAGTGATAATATGAAATAAATTTTACCTCATAGTTCAACTTTCACAAATCACAATATTACAGTGATAAAAAAAACCACTAGCAAGCTTTTTTAGAAAAAAAGGGAAAAAAATTGGGGGGTCGGAGATTTTTTTTTGCCCAACTTGTATTCTCCAAGTGGGCCCCCGAACACGCTCATTTGGTTTGTCGGTTCCTCTACCAAACACCCTGTATTTATTAGTAGGTAAGTATTTGCTCCTTGCGAAGATTCACAACTTTACAATGATTTAACATTCTCAGATATATAGACTTTCCCATCACGTTTAAGCTGCACATAAACAAGGAATCTTTTCTATTTACGTTGCTCATGCATGACTGCCTGAAAGGCTGAAAAGTGAAAACAGAAAATCCTGTAAGCAAGTTGTCAATTAAAACAAATAAATTGAAGTATAAACAAAACAGATAAAATAACACCTTTTTGAGCTGTGGATACTAAATCAAGACTAAACCAGGTAATACCATAAATCTCGATTCATCGATTGCATGTTGTTCTACTCTACTTGCACAAAGAAAACGAGGCGTCAATTTGACATTAATTTTGACAGTGAGGCACTTCTGAAAATTGTGAAATGTATACATCTTATTGCAGGCGACTGTACATGGATTCCGGGCTGTACATTCCTGGCTGTGCATTGCATTGTCACCCCGTACCGTTTTTGTTCAGGCTGGATTGTAAGACCCGTATTGTACAACCCCTATTCCATGTACAAGGCCTCGGAATATCTGGCAGTGCAATACGGGTCGTACATTATTTGGCCGTGCAATACTGGCTGTACAATATATAGTGCGTTCGAATAGATCACTTCTGATCGTTTTTGGCGAAAATAACGCTAAAAACGCTCCCAAGGGGCGTTCGAATTGGGAATCTGTGGGTGAAAATGTCGTTCATGTCTCTTTTTGTTCAGCGTTCGGAAAGCTAAAACAGATATTTTGCCACCAAAAAGTGCAATTTTTGACCCACGTCCGGAGCATAGTTGTTTGTGATCGTTATTTGACAGCTATGTATTTGGCAGCATAATCATGCAATTTTAGGTCTAATGCTCAGTTGAGCGTTCGAATAGGGTATGGGCAAAAGTGGCAAAAATAACGTTTTTGAGCTTTCCGAACGCTTTAACAAAAGAGCCATCAATGACAACGCCACCAATGCCTTCATAAGCTAAGCGAACGCACCTATTGTGACTCTTTTGTTTGAGCGTGTATGGCATATAGTGCGTTCGAATATATCACTTCTGATCGTTTTTGGCGAAAATAACGCAAAAAACGCTCACAAGGGGCGTTCGAATTGGGAATCTGTGGTTGAAAATGTCGTTCATGCCTCTTTTTGTTCAACGTTCGGAAAGCTAAAAAAGAGGAATTTTCGCCACCAAAAAGTGCAATATTTGACCCACGTACGGAGCATGGTTGTTTGTGATCGTTATTTGACAGCATAATCATGCTATTTTAGGTCTTATGCTCAGTTGAGCGTTCGAATAGGCCGATAGGGTATGGGTAAAAGTGGCAAAAGTGGCAAAAATAACGTTTTTGATCTATCCGAACGCTTTAACAAAAGAGACATCAATGAAAACGCCACCAATGCCCTCATAAGCTAAACGAACGCGCCTATAGAGTAACTTTTTATAGGATTGTCAAAGTAGGGACGCGATATCGTAACCAAAAGTATCGATACCTTTTTAGTATCGGTATCGAAAAATAAAAAATAAAAATGAAGTATCGATATGAGTAAGTATCGAATAAACACAGATTTCCCCTACTACTCACAATCGCAGCACAGGGGCGCCGACTATGACCGCTATGTTAATGAACTCCAATAAACACATAAATTAGGTACATAAAAAGGTTTTATTTTAGACAAACATTTCGGGATCAATCATTGTTGATTGAGCAATTTGACAATTGACAAGAGCATTTAAATGTTCCACTCTTCTTCAGTGCAGTCACCAAGGAACAAGAGTTAATTAACCCTTTTTCCTGTAAGTCTGTTCCTTGCTCTGCTTATTGTTATTCCTGTCTTCGGAAACAACCTCTCTAAGGGTACCGATGTTGCAGGTGAGTGGAGATATTGCTGAGCCTGCTTATACAGTAGAGGAAAAACAGTTTTCATATCTTCTCATTGTGTCATAGGGTTGACGTTAAGAGGAGCTACTGGGTTTGCCAAATACAGTGATAGTTCATCCTTTTCTACACCTGCTGCATCCCATTTGGACTTCTTTTTATTTTTGCCATCCGTAAAATTTTTATGATAGCTCCAAAAATCGTATTCTGGCATAGTTGTATCACTTGACTCAGCAATGTCGCTGTCTTCGCCACTGCTTGTAACATTCTCTTGCATATTTCTTCTAAAAACAGAACTCGCATTAGCACATGCTTTTGCATCCGTAAAATGTAATGTTTTAAAATGAGGATCCAAAATACAAGCAACCGTTGTTATGTAATTATCTTAAACATGTCCAAATCTCTGTTTTATTTGGTCTAAAATTGTATCTTTAACTTAACATTCTTCTCTTCACATGCAAAATGAATTACACGTGCACTAGGCTCCCCAAATAACAAAAAAATAACATCCAAATAGGTACAATGAACAAACAAAAGCAAAGCTCGTTGTGATGGTCGTTATCGTTTAAATTAAACTAAACAAAATGGCTATTGTGTTGTGCTCGCTCGTTGGCGCGGTTAACCCGAACAAAACAAAACCTCACTTTATCCTATGAGTACGCTATTGCGATTTGATCTTCTGTAAGTAACAAGTACGTTTATAGAATGTATTATGCGACAAAAAAAGAGGTCCGTACAACGCCAGATCTCTCTTTCTGTCTTTAAATGTTAGAGCGAGAGATAAAGTGCGCATTTACAATTTTGAATTAGGCAGCGTTTGCGCAGTGGCAGGGCTCTAGGTGCGGGAGCGGGACAGGAAACAGGTTAGGTTCACGACGTGAACTTCACGTTCATTCAGCCTGCCTACACATACGTACGCTACACTGCTGCATTCAAAAATTTGAAATCGATTCGATACTTGATGCAAAGTACTGATATTAGTACAAAGTATCAAAAGGCAGTATCGGTATCGACAGTACTAGTATCGAATCGAAAAGTAGCTATATGAGTAAAGTATCGGATTCGATATCGTGTCCCTATGTCAAAGAGTTCGGGTGCTATGACGATTATTTAATTTTGAAAAATATATTTTTGCTGTATTTAGTGTATAATATTAGCGTGTTTGTATGAAGATAGAATATTTGACTAGCGTGGTACGTGTATTTTACATCGTTGGTAAGTTTTTAAACTAAATTTGTATAATATAGTCTTCATTTGTTTTTCATAAAATTCGATGAAAACATACGATGGGGGCGGCAGGCCCCCTGATATAAACCTGTCTAGTGAATTCAACGACGATAGGCGTGGTTTTGTCCCTCACCAGCTGAGTTTGCCTCCATTGCGGTCAGGGTGTAAACCTTGGGGGCTACACCCTAAAAGTCAAGCAAAAAAACATAAATATAACAAAGAAAAAAAACATTCCCAAGATTCAGTTATCCTATTAGGCCAAACATGCCCATCATCAAAGTGCATCACTGTTTCACAGTTAACTGATAGTCAAATGACCGATTCGCTTGCTACTCCTTCAGCAACCATTTTGCAAACTCCATCAATCCCAGTTTATACCCCCTCTGGTAGGCAGGTATACAAGTCTTCCGATAAGGGACCTTTTACAGTGCATGCTCAAAAAGTTGAGCCTTCTTTCACTTCAGGTACTCCCTTGCAACCAATTAACTTTGGGCACTTTTTAGTAAGAACAAGATACAAAATATTGTTGAAGGAAGTGTCAGTAAAATAGGAAGTAACAGAGTATTGCACTGTCATTCAGTGATGCAAACTCTGCCTACATTTTCATTGCAAATGAAATTTTAATAAAGAATATTTTAAGGTGTTTACCCCGACATTTAGCACAGTCCATTTGGGTCTTGTCAAGGGGATCCTCACTGAATAGTCTGAAGAAGAGGTACTGGATAACATTTGTGTCCCTCTTGATGGCTGCCCCTATACTAAAAATATGGTGCTTAAACTACAAAGTAGTAATTGATGGTGCGGTATATAAGCCGTCATCTACTAATATTGATATACATATATAAAGTATTTGTTCACATTCTCACTATCAATAACATTTGTTTATAATTTTGTACATATTTATTTGTTTTAATGTTGTTTGTTTATGTTCGAATAAGTTTTGTTTAAGTTATTAATGTTTCTTATTGATATGTGTGTAGCTGCTGTATTTATTCCACCAATTGTTTTGGGCTTTTTGTTTATCTACTTTAAGCTTGTGTTGTGCTTTCTTGTAATTTACCCAGTCTTCAGAGTGGTGTTAATGGCTCCATTAAAGAGGTGCCTAGCCCGTTTTCTGAGTATGCCTACCTTACGATTGCACCATCTGTATTTTGTATGCAATATCATGCTGGTTTCAGTTTTTACAGGACATGAATCCTCGTACCTATAAGAATGCTAGTTAAAGAGCTGACAGCCTTCTCGATCTCTGAAGGTGTAAGCTAAGTAGTTGCGCCTATTTGCAATTCTTTGTACAGTGCTTTGTTTGAACTTGTCCTAAATGTGGACTGGTTGGTTTTTCTTGGGTTTCTGTAAGTTCTTGACTCTGGCTTTACAGTTTTTAGGGCGAGTCTAATCCTCCTGTGATCTGAGCAGGAAATTTCATCGGTTGCCACCCTCCAGTCACTTATAATCTGCGCAATTCCCGTAGTATGTGAAGGCCTTATTTCCAGTCAAACAAAATAGCTTCCGCAATATCGTAGGTGTGCAAGAACTAACCTCTACCATAAGAAGTTGTCTTTTAAATTCATTAATTATATTATATATATATATAAGTCATTTATATAAATCATGATCCATCCAAGAGCCAACTGTTAACGTTCACAATTCTAATTTGTTGTTATTTGTATCGACCTGTAGATACCTATCCTAACTGCTATTCTATTTATATATTGATTTATTATGATCCTATATAAGTATGTTTTGTGTTGTCCTACTTTCAGATAACATTTACCCGGTTGGATACAAAATTCAGGAGGAGGATTGTCATTAAAGTTTTCGATAATTCTCTTCAGTTTGTTGCCTGCTCTACGTATGCGACACTGGCAGATTTGTGTAAACCCACATAGGTAAGTCAAGCACAATATAAGTTTGAAGTTTGGAAACTTTGTACGGTAGGTAATGGTTTATGGTACTTAAATCTCAGTTAGAAATACAGTGCAACCTCGTTATAACTATACTCAAGGGGATTTAAATAGATTCGTTATACAGCGTAATTTGTTGCTATGAGGTTTGTTGTAAAGAGGTTAGATTGGACTATGATCTATTCAAAGTACCACCAAACAACATTTAATATCAAACACGAATTGTACTAAACAAGTAATATGACCATAACATAAGGTAAAAAAACTTATTTATTAACCTCACATTACATAGATGCTTTTCACATTTTACGAAAAGTGTCTATTACAAAGAATGGTACTAATCCTTTATGAAAAGTCAATTGTTCCTGATCATCAATTCGGATTTCGGAAAGAACATGCTACCATCGAACAAGTTCATAGAGTTTGCAGGAAAATTAAAAAATTTAGAAAAAAAAGAAAAAAAAAACATCCTTTAAGAAAAAAGAGTACTGCTCGTCTGCTTTTCTCGATATACAACAAGCCTTCAATAGAGTCTGGCATAAAGGCTTGCTATTCAAGATAAAAACCTTACTCTACCACATACATTTTATCGCATACTTAAATCTTACATAACAAACAGAATATTTCAAGTAAGAGAAAATCATTCCACCTCAGGATTTCATGAAATCTCTGCAGGAATACCGCAGGGTTCGGTTCTTGGACCAGTACTGTACACCTTGTTTACTTCCAACCTGTTACAAAGCACAGAGGTCACAGTCGCTACTTTTGCTGATGATACTGCCTTAATTGCTTTGCATAAGTGTCCAATCCAAGCATCTCGCATTTTGCAAACCAGCCTGATTGAGATGGAAAAATGGCTAGCCCAGTTGAGAATTGCTGCTAGCGCATCTAAATCTGTCCACATCAACTAACAATTCCGGAAAGCATCCGCCGATTGAAAAAGCGACGAGATATCTTTGACGAGATAAAGCAGCATGATGAATGGTTTTGATTCAAGAAAGGGCAGACTCTAATGGGAGTAGCACCCTACCCGCACATACAGACACCACTTCTGCTCATAGTCGATGGACTGATCGCAGGATAAATAAATAATGACACAAAAAAAACACAAACTCACTGGCTGACTGACTGATCATCAAAACTCTAAGGCACTAATAGCAGACATAGGATCTTCAAGTTTAGAACACAAATAGTGTTTATTATATAAATCAAGGAAATACTATTCAGTCCTTGCATGTCAACCGTGCGGTCGACACGTATCGCGCGCTTTTACAACGTAATCGGCGTTATAATCTACTGCCAATATGGCAAAGTGTACTCAATGTAGTAAAGTGATTACCAAGAAAGCACCAGGGCTAGAGTGCAATAAGTGTCGGAGTATGGTTCATGCCAGTACGATGTGTACCCAACTCTCAAGTAAACAACTCAACCTGTTGCGAGCAGCTGAGATTCTTGAGTGGACTTGCCACGACTGTTCCGTGAAGTCACCGCGGCGGTGCTCATTTGTACTAGACCCCACCTACATAGCAAGGCAAACCGGGAATTCTACGTATTAAGCTGCTAAATGAAGAAGTCAAAACAAAGTGGGTAGACACAGCTCGCACATCCGACATCGTGTTTTCGGAGGTTGTACCTAACTGTGACCCTACGCTACAGATAACAAAATATTTGTTCGTCAAGCGCTCACTCACTATCAGAAAGACTTACTCTGGAAAGCAAAACAGGAACTAAAAAGATATTTGCAAATACATCTGGTCAGGGATGGTAAGGTACTTATTCGTGAAACTGAAAATAGTAAAGTAATTGTTTTGCGCTCGGAAAAAGACATTTACGACCTTGCCTCGTCTTAATAACCACCTTAATTAGTGCATTTATCAGAACTAAAGTTTCGCAATGGATGACACAACAGATAACGTATTAGAAATAAGCGACTGCCCGAACATATCATACTACTTTAAGCAAATCAGTAGGTAGTTATAACAACTCATGTTCTGTAACGTACTTGTATGTTAACATACGTTCAATTATTAAAAAAATTCTGTAAACTAGATTTATTGATCAACAGCTTTAGTTGCAAAATAGACGTTATCGCACTGAATGAAGTAGGTATAAAAGATAACGTCAGCTCTCTGTTCCATTTACCTAACTATAATATGCACACAGAGTTACGTAAAAACCAAAAAGGTGGCGGTATAATTATTTATACACACGTAAGTCATAACTTCAGGAGTTATAAAACATCAACTAATCACTTAGAGTGCGTAATTCGAAAAATTACATTACTACACATAAAAATACGATGGTTCTGTGTGCTGTTTATAGAATATAGAAATCTTCAAATAAAACGATGTTTCTTGATGAATTGAAGCGCATTCTTTGTAACTACCCTAAACAAGACATCATACTTGATATAAATATCAATCTTAAAGTCAACAATAATATAACACGACAATATTTAAATCTAATGTCTGAACATGGTCTTGTATGCGGTATAGAAGATTATACACGAATCGAGTCACGAAAAGAAACTATAACTAAGACATGTATAGATCATATATTTGTAAGATCTCGCACATAAGACGTACGTTGCGCTGCGCTCGGTACCGTGCTCGCGGACTACCGCGTTTTGGTTACTACATTTTTAAGCACTGCGAACATACAAGTTGAATACATGATACAATAAAAGTACCTATCATCTACCTCCATACCAAATGTCATCAAAATTGCCCCCAACCCCCTAGCATGTAAGAATGTTGTGTTAGAAGCATAAGTACTATATTGTAAATTTATAAATTATTACAAAATGTGTACCTACATATCAAATAATAGTACGTATCTCGGTGTCGGTTAATTAATATAAAAAAAAACCTTCAATATCGTCTATTAAAGAAACAACTGTAAAATTATGTATTTTAAGTGTTTAACATGTGGCGTACTCTCACATAACTCATCACTCAGAGGACCAACTGTGGCACGAATTTGCGATCCAAGCTTTTCTGTTACAGGGTTCCTCAGGAGAATCTCCTGAGTTCAGTGCGCGCAGCTGGTGTTAGGTTGGGTGGGAGATCGTTCTCCGCAGTAGCGTTGAGACGCCCCCCACACTTCCCTCACCGCTCCCCCGCAATTCGGAGATTTTCCAAGAACTCGTTGTTTTTCAGTGTACGGTTGCATAGTGGTTGTAGGTCCGCTCTGGCGTGATCTCCCACGTGCCTCTTCCCCGAACACTAACGAACTTCGCTCCCGAAACTGAAGCGTCGCAGCATCCAGTACGACCCACGCTTCATCTTAAAGGAGAGATACTGGCTAGGGGTTTGTTGTAAACCCCAGTTCAGTATCAATTTTGTCTATAGTAAATAATAAAATACACCTCCCTGAGGCACTCGCTAGTTGCGCATGCATTACGAGTGTACTCAAAGGGTATATAGTACTTTACACATAAATATCAAGAACGATATATCGCTGTCTCATATGGCAGACAGAAACCGTCCACTGCCATGTAGAAAGGCTGGACCGTATGATCACCTTGTGCCTGAAGGCATCATCCCAGAGGGGTGTGTGGTTTTTCGGCGCCAAGCCACGGGTGAATTAATACTCATCGAAGAGCAACTTGACTGGTACGAAGCCGGCGAGCTAAAATCGGACGACGACGGAGCTGGACTCGCACCGCTAGTGGCTGAGTCCTCTAGTCGGTGCGAAACCGAACCCGCACCTCCGACTTCTATAGTCTACCTAAAGCATGAGAGTAAGAGTGAGAGGAAAGTGAGGAAAAGTAAGGAGAAGAGAGAGAAGAGGGATAAGAGGGAGAAGGAGGAGAGAGAGAGAGGAAGAGAGATTGAGGAACACCAGCCGTGAAAGCCAAAAGAAGGCATCCGACCAAGGTCTCAGAGTCGTCACACCTGAGTGTGTTGACGAGCCTGAAACCGAACGGAGGCCTCTGGGCAGAGGCGCCTCAAAAAAGAGGCGCGACTCCTCTGATGAGGACTTGGGGGGTGACGAGAAGAGGTTGCGCCAGAGAACCTCTGCCACCCCACCCAACCCTGCATTATTAGCGCAGCCCTCAACCAGCCGCGCGCACCAACAGTTGAACATAACATTGTCGTCATCGGAGGGCGAGCCCGCCAACATTACGGCGGACTGCGTCGATGACAGCGACGCGGAGCCGAGCCTGCTCCGCCGAGCCAACACCAACTCGACCTCGTACGCAGCGATCGAGTCGGTACAAATGGACGCAGCACCAATACCATCACCACCGGCTGAAGCAGCGCGCTCATATGCAGCGACGCTGGCTTCGCCGGCAGCTTCAAGGCCTGTCTCCCCCGTGTTGAGCCAGGCCCCTGCAGCTACAACCACCGCGTTACCGAAGAGCTACCCGCCGATCATTATTGAATCGCTGCTGGAATGGGTAAGCATCTTCGATAGACTTAAAAGGAAACTAGGTCACCCGCTGAGCGTGAAGCCCATAGGCAAGGGCTTCCGCTTCGCATGTAAGTCAGAGGACGAGTTCAGGGCGGTGCAGCGCGCCCTAACAGAAGCTGCAGCAATCGACAGGCGGGTTCAACACCCAATCAGCCCACGACGGCGGACCCCAAAATATCATCAACAGGGCCGACAGAGGGCGGGCGCGGGCATCATACGCCTGCGTTCGTACCACCTCAAGTCGAACGAAGACAGTCGGCCGACCATTAACAACACCAACAGCAGCAGCAGCAAGACAGCAATAGTCACGCCGCGCATCCGGCGGTGACCGCGTCAGTACCTGTGCCTAGGCGCGGGCAACAGAGTCATCAAATCGAAAATCGAGGTCGGTCATGATGATCCGTGGGTGGTCATCCTGGGGATCCTGACCGACCTACTGCTAACACTAGCGGCAGGCGCTGACCTGAAGGAGGCAGCCGGAAGAGGACTCGCGGCACTCGCTAGAGTCCAGTACGGCAACAGATGAAACACAACGTGATTGAGACGTAGGTGTAAATTACCTACATAGGCGAAATACACCTACTGTCCAAGAGCGGGATAGAAGATGAAACAGATAAAGAATAAATTACCTACAGGAGGTAAAAATCACAAACCTTCTAAGGACTAAACATTAAGGTATAAGGAAACAGAAACGACGACTTGACGAAAAGGCGCGCAGTACCCCCGTGAGTTGTGATGGCAAACAAGTGCCACCTCCGGGTGGAATACCGCGCCATACAAAGTGTAAAACACAGTCTTTATGTGTATACATAATCTGCGTAGTGATGTCACGATTGACACACTACGCAGTTAAACGAGTTACCGGGTAGTAGTGGCCACCCGAGGTCCGGCAGGGGTAAGGAGCTCTTGCTCGACACCCCCCTCCAGCCCCACCCTAGGGGTTGAAGAATACGTCAGTCAGTCATAACTCAGTCATCTAATGAGTTGGACCAACACCATGCGTTTCGATTAAATCGCTACCTCTTGTGATCTTGGTCCAGCTCCTTAGATGGCCGGTTATCTGACGTGTCCCCGCCGCGCCGCGCGCTGCCCCCGCTATCGCCTGCCGCGCCGCTGCGACCCGTTCTGCCGGCTGACACACGCACTCGGAGATCGCTGTAGGCCGCTCGTCGCGATTCATATCTCCGTAGATTAGCCTATAGTCGATAGTCTCCTACATTTATTAACTTACAAGTATACTTCTAATTAAATAATAAACTAGTGTTCAATACGATAATAAAAAAATATATTTTCTAAATAATAACTTATAATCATTAAAATTAACCGTGGTGTCGCTTCACGACCCACAAACATATTATATTCATAGTTATTTTCAGAGGATAACCGTCGTATGCCAATTCGCAATAAACCTTATTTTCGCCTATACCCTAAGAATAGTTGTTTGAAATTCTTCAGATACCGTACGTTATATGTATATACACACTTTATGCAACTTAAATTATTTGCTGCAGGTACTCGTACGTACGATGGCTGATTGTGAATCTGCAACGGATAGAAAACTGGAAAAACATAACATGAAATACAGTGGTAAGAAACCATATAAATGCAATACGTGTCATTATAAATGTTCTACCGCCAGATGCTTGAAAACACATATCAGAACGCACACTGGAGAGAAACCCTTTAAATGCAACATGTGTCATTATAAATGTTCTACCGCCAGATGCTTAAAAACACATATTAGAACGCACACTGGAGAGAAATCCTTTAAATGCAACATGTGTGATTATGAATGTGCAGATGCAGATAGCTTAGGATGTCATATTAGAACACATACTGGAGAGAAACCATATAAATGCTTTATGTGTGATTATGAATCTTCACATGCAGGTCACTTAAAAAGTCATATTAGAATGCACACTGGAGAGAAACCTCATAAATGTAATATGTGTGATTATGAATGTACACAAGCAGGTGACTTAACAAGACATATTAGAACACATACCGGGGAGAAACCTTATAAATGTAATATGTGTGATTATAAATGTGCAGCAGCAGGTAACTTACAAAGTCATATTAGAACACATACTGGAGAAAAGCCTTATAAATGTAATATGTGTGATTATAAATGTGTACAAGCAGGCGACTTGCGAAGGCATATTAGTAAACATACTGGAGAGAAACCTTATAAATGTAATATGTGTCATTATGAATGTCCACAAGCAACTTACTTACGAAGACATATTAGAACACATACTGAAGAAAAACCTTATAAATGTAATATGTGTGATTATGAATGTGCAGTAGCAGGCAGCTTACAAAATCATATTAGAACGCACACTGGAGAGAAACCTAATAAATGTAATATGTGTGATTATGAATGTGCACAAGCAGGTAACTTACAAAATCATATTAAAACGCACACTGGAGAGAAACCCTTTAAATGTAATATGTGTAATTATGAATGTGCAAAAGCAGGTGACTTAACAAGACATATTAGAACACATACTGGGGAGAAACCTTATGAATGTAATATGTGTGATTATAAATGTGCAGCAGCAGGTAGCATACGAAGACATATTAGAACACATACTGGAGATAAACCTTATAAATGTAAAATGTGTGATTATAAATGTGTACAAGCAGGCGACTTGCGAAGGCATATTAGTAAACATACTGGAGAGAAACCTTATAAATGTAATATGTGTGATTATGAATGTGCAGTAGCAGGTAACTTACAAAATCATATTAGAACGCACACTGGAGAGAAACCTAATAAATGTAATATGTGTGATTATGAATGTGCACAAGCAGGTAACTTACAAAATCATATTAGAACGCACACTGGAGAGAAACCCTTTAAATGTAATATGTGTGATTATGAATGTGCAAAAGCAGGTAACTTAACAAGACATTTTAGAACACATACTGGGGAGAAACCTTATAAATGTAATATGTGTGATTATGAATGTGCACAAGCAGGTTACTTAACAAGACATATTAGAACACATACTGGGGAGAAACCTTATAAATGTAATATGTGTGATTATGAATGTGCAGTAGCAGGTAACTTACAAAATCATATTAGAACGCACACTGGAGAGAAACCCTTTAAATGTAATATGTGTGATTATAAATGTGCGGTAGCAGGTAGTTTACGACGTCATATTAGAACGCACACTGGAGAGAAACCTTATAAATGTGATCTGTGTGTTTATGAATGTGCAAATAAAGGTAACTTACGAAAACATATAAGGACACATACTGGAGAGAAACCTTATAAATGTAATATGTGTGATTATAAATGTGCAGAAGCAGGTAGTTTACAAAATCATATTAAAACGCACACCGGAGAGAAACGTTCGAAATGTCATATGTGTGATTATAAATGTGCACAAGCAGGTAGGTTACGACGTCATATTAGAACGCACACTAGGGAGAAACCTTATAAATGTGATGTGTGTGATTATGAATGTACAAATAAAGGTCACTTACGAAGACATATAAGGACACATACTGGAGAATAACTATATAAATGTAATATGTATGTTTATGAATGTGCACAAGCAGTTCGCTTACGAAATCATATTAGAACTGACACTGGTGAAAAAGCTTTTAATTAATATTAATCTATATCTTTACTTATAATAAATGTGTAACAGTGGAAATTCTGTATATTGAGAATTAAAAAAAATATAGCAGGGGGTGTTACTAGACCGACATGGAACCCAAAAAAAAATGGTGTCTGCCTGTTTGTTCAGGCATCACGCAAGAAGTGTTGTGAAAAAGTAAAGTTCACTAAGTTATGGTGTAAATGTAGTGCCGAAGGTTGAATTGGGCTTGCACCGTCCGCAGCACACGCGTGGCGCGCGGCCGCTACGGATCGCTACCGTATATAAGGACGGAGTCTGAGGACGCGCGCATCGAGTCCGGTGTCGCTTTTAATGCCCGTAGTGGCTCTGTCCTTCCTAAAAAATAAGATGCGCCCTTCAAACATTTTTTTTTAATTTGATTTGAACAGTCCTGTCAAGCGGTGAGCGTTTGTTCTTATTAACATTCTATAAATTGTATGTTTTAACATCTTTTTGCATTTCTAAACCGTGATTTCAGGGCGGCCTTTTTATTACTCTTAGTTTTTACTAAGGTACAATTTAAGGTTGAGTTATTTTGGTTTATTTTCATAAGTCGTAGGTATAGATTTTAATTTTTAAGTATAGGTAGTATATTGGATAGTGTACGTAGTGACCGTAGGTTATTTTATAATACTGTTAGGTAGGATTAGTCATTCGTAATCATAAATGATAATTTATTTGCAAGAAATATAGTACAATTCAGCTATAGATATATAGATATGGATTTTGCTTAACACGATGCCTTCCAGAAAGATACCTGTATAATAAAAACTGTAGAGGTCGAATTTAATTTATTTATTGACCCAGGCGTTACTTTGCGGAAATACATTATCAAAAAACGATATAAAAAAATATTTAGTGACACTTCCGCTGAAAAAACAATGAGTTTAGCTTATTTGGGTGTGTGCACCACCCTCCCTCCCGCACAAACTGCTAATAGAAGAATATAAAATAAAACACACAAGAAAACCCAAATAAACCAAATGCTAGAAACCGAGTCAGGAGGATAAGTAATAGTAAAAGCGTAAACGAGTGGAATCGAACCAATTTAAATGAAATTTCGTATGGTGGTAGCTTATATCCCTGATCAACATATAGGCTATTTTTGATCCCGGTAAATTAAAGAGTTCCCGAGGGATAATTAAAAATCTGTAATTACCGTATCACACGAGGCCACGCGAGCGAAGCCGCTGGCGGGTCAACTTGAACATAATGATATGGGACTTTAGGTTCCAAACTGGGCAAATAGTTTAGTCTGATCAGGCGATATTTTGCAAACGAGTGGAAATAATTCGCGACAGTGGATTTTTTAATACAATCCCTACGATGCTTCAACTGCGGAGTTCCGGATCCTCTTTGGTTGAATGAAGTTAAAACTTTGAAATTGCATAACTTCATTCAGGATGGCTATCTCTATATTTTTTATGTATAATCACGAAACACTATTTGCAGAGTAGTCCGATTTTAATTATAATTTTTTTGTTTGGTTTAGTATACGTCTGATATAGTGCCATATTTTTTTATCAATTTCGGTCAATTGATATTTTAGTTACATACTAATAACTGAAAACGTCCGGATTACCTTGGACGTATACCTTACCAAACAAAAAATAATTATTAAAATCGGACTAGGTACTCTGTATCTAATACATAATAACAAGTCTGTAGGGTTTGTTATAAAACTAAGTAAGAATTACTCGTACATTACAATTCATCTCCTAAATGCATTAGCTATGGTGGCCCGCAGGGAAGCGTTCTGGGGCCATTATTATTCTTAATTTACATTAATGACATCCCCTATTTCAATCAACAAACAGATGACGTTATATGCAGATGACTGTACGGTTTTATTCAATAATCAGAACGTCAAATATAAATAATGGTTTAGCTTCAATAGAAGACTGGTTGCAAAGAAACAATTTAGTCATAAATGTAGGAAAAACAAACTTATCAATTTCAAACAAAAAATTAATCACATTCTCAGTATCCCTATTGAATACAGTAGACAAATTGTCGAAACAACGATGACAACAAAATGTTTAGGCCTATACATACATGACAATTTAAAATGGCAAAGCCATATAGGATTTATTTGTAAAAAACTAGCACAGTCATCTTATAGTCTATACATTTTAGCCAAAGAAGTTAATATTCAAACTTTACTTGTAGCGTATCATGGTTAAGTCGCATCTCGGCTGAGGTACGCTATTATTTTCTGGGGCCGGAGGTAAAAGTTTTCAAATGTCAAAAACGTTGTATTCGTGCCATGTGTGGTTTGGAAAAAGCTGAAAGCTGTCTCACATCCTTTAAGGAACTAAAACTTTTAACTATGGGCTCACTATATATATACGGATTATGTCTCTTTATTCAACTCAATCCTAAACTATTTGAAATTGTTTCCAGGTCTCGAAACCGAACTGTTTTGAAAAACTTAAATTTCATAAATCATAAAACGAGTCTTTATAGAAATAATGTGTTCACTATGGCACCTCAAATGTATAATAACATCCCCAAAGCAATAAAAGAAACAATTGAACTGACATGTTTTAAACGTAAATTATTTTATTTTTTAATCGACAATGCTTTTTATTCCATTAATGACTTTGTACAAAATAAATTCTAATATTATGATTGTGTGAACCTGTTTGACTGAATTTCATATAGTTTTTTCTTATATATTTTTTATTGTAAATCCGGCGTAAATAACGTGACCTTCATTTTAATGTTCTTGATTATAATTTGACAACTTTATTATTTTTATGGCAAAATGGCTGTACACGGCTTGTACTATTTAATTTTACTAGCTGAATTTTTAACATGTGTATCACAAATAAAATATTTTGAATTTGAATTTGTAAAAAGTTATAGGTGAGGCCTACGTGATTAATCATAAAACAATAAACACGTCTTGAGAAAATTCTCCTTTTTAGGAAGTTTGTAGAAATAGTAGATTATGCACCGAGGGAGTAAAGCAGTGCCTTACGTCATGGGCGGTATATTAAACCCTGTGTGTAACGGGGACCCTTGGGTTAATCCCTGAGTTATGTAAGAGTCCTGAGTGAAGCGTGGGGTTAAAGCCACCCAAGACGAAGACAAGCTTTATCCTCGAGTCGCGGTGCATACTCTACTTTTCATACATACCGCTAGACAATAAAAACTCAGAGCTTTAAAATAGCAGTTATTTAGTTAAAACACATTAATAGATTATATTCAATTTGGACACATTTGTCCGAGTAATATCTTTGGAAGGAACATTTTATGGAAAACACTGGTTTAGACTTTCGCGGTTGTTAACTAAGCTATAATTAGTACTCACGCGATGTTCGATATTTCGGTACAGTTACATGCACCACGTTGGAAATAATAATAGGTATATTATGAAAGGCACGTGGCCAGGCACAAGGATGACAGGTGGACTATAAGAACTGTAAGGTGGGAGGGTGGCACGAGGCACCAGGTCGAGAGGCCGGCCATGTACCAGGTGGGCCGACGGCATCGTACACATGGTGGGCAGAGGATGGTTGAGCGTAGCTAATGATAGAGAGGTGGAACACTTTGGAGGAGGCTTTTACCCGAAGGTAGTCCACACAAGCATACGTAATAAATTTATTAATTTTTGCTAATTAAAGTTAGTTTAAACATTTTTTATCTATTTGTAACTAGTATATTAACTTCTTTAGTTTCCTTTTTTATCAATTTGACTTAATGCTTATGGAATGAAATAAAGCTTTATTGTTACCTATATTATGAAAGTTGATTAACACCAATCACCAGGCAGCACGTAACTTCAACTAAGACCTTCAATGCGCAGAGTTAGGGTTAACAGCAGAAATTTAGTAGTGGACTTTTGCAGAGTCTGCCTGGGGCAGTACTACACATTTACTAGTTATTACCGTGAAGCAGTAGTGTGCAAACATTACTGTGTGTCGTTAAAGGGCAATGATTGCGAAATTACAGGGCAAGGCATTTATCATCTTATATTTCAGGGTGTCGAGCGCAGTACACTGCATTCAGGGTTTTGTACTGTTGTAAACGCCTATATTATATCCTCAAAGGGGTAAGCAGATGCTATTTGAAACACCTATATGATGAGAATGTGTGTAAACACGTCCCGAGACATGTCATGTACACCATTAGAACGCTACATTATCGATGTATAAGTAATATAGTAGTGTGCCTACGCTAAACATCGACAGACTATGGATTAGTATCGATAGTCATTATAGAATTGTGATGTTCTGCACCTGGCACCTGGCTTAACTATATGAGTATATTTCTGGAAATTGAAACAATTGGAATCGGCGACGATATAAATGACAGTAGAAACATACATATGTGACATCGCTGATCTTGCCGTGATGTTAGTACGTGGATATAAAAAAAAGACGAGTGGCACTCGGAGACTGCCGCGGTAAAGCTATTGCATAGCTGTTTTTATCAACTTATGCAATTATAATTATTTAATCAATGCCATATAGAGGCTCACGATTGGACCATGCATGGTGGACAGCAGCTAACCTGCAATTATATCAGAACAAGGTACTGGGTAACTAAAGTGAAAAATATAGTAAGAGCTCATATTCACCAATGTGTACCTTGTATACGGAATGCAGCCAAGACCAGAACTCAGTTGATGGGACAGTTACCGTCGTGTCGAGCAACACCAAATAAGCCATTTCTGCATGCTGGAGTGGATTATGCGGGTCCTATAATGATTAGAATGTCCAAAGGACGTGGCAATAAATCATAAAGGTTACATTGCCCTTTTTATTTGTATGTCAACTCGGGCGGTACACATTGAGGTCGTGTCTTGTCTTTCGTCAGAAGGATTTTTATCCGCGTTTAAGCGTTTCGTAGCTCGGCGAGGTCGGTGTGCTCAGTTGTGGAGCGACAACGGTACCAATTTTGTTGGGGCCGCTAAGGAGTTAAAAGCCTTATTGACTAGTGAGAGTTCTTCATTTTCGAGTGAAGTTGCTACTGCTCTGGCCAATAATGGTACGGAATGGCGCTTTATCCCTCCACAAAGTCCAAACTTTGGGGGATTATGGGAGGCAGGGATAAAGAGCATGAAACATCATCTGAAACGTGTCATCGGAGACTCCACCCTCACTTACGAGGAACTATCGACAGTCTTATCTCAAATTGAGGCATGTCTCAATTCTCGTCCGCTATCGCAAATCAGTCCAGACTCCGACGATCTAGTGCCTTTGACACCAGGTCATTTTTTAATAGGTGAACCTTTACTGATTGCGCCGGATCATAACTACGAGCAATTGCAGTCAGGTAGCCTACGTCGTTGGCAAGTTACGCAAAGGATGGTACAGCAGTTCTGGAGACGGTGGTCTCAAGAATACTTGACCCATTTCTTCCAGAGGTATAAATGGAAAAACCAATCTTCTGGAGTGAGGGTGGGGGACGTTGTGTTAGTTCGAGAGGACAATTTACCTCCCGCTAAATGGCTATACGGTTTGGTGGTACAGCTACATCCCGGTAAAGACAAAATAACTCGAGTTGTGACGTTACGTTATAAGGGGTCCTTGATTCAGCGTCCGGTTTCGAAGCTTTGCCCCTTACCTGTAAACTGTGATGCCTAGAAGTCTTTTAAAAATGTTTGTTTTATAACTGGAACAGCATACATGCATCTCCAGTTGTTTTTGAATTTGTTAAATTTTAAAAGTTTAGTTGATTTTTATATTTATCAGACAAATTCATTATTAGAAGAAGTCTTTATTTTAAGTTAATTATAGAAATTGTACTCAGAAAAGTTACAATACATGTGGGAGTCGCGTAAGATTAGTTTATTAATAGCCACCTATTGTATATTACCTATGTTTACAGTCCACCGAAGGTATAAGACAAGATTTGCAAAGTATAGCATTCACATTAAAGAAATGGTTTAATTTATTACTAGCTCAATATTGAATATAGTACATTGTTGACCATATTGTTTAACTACAAGATTTTATGTTAATTTTGTATCGCATTTTTTTTTAAATAAGAAGGACAATTCGTCCTTGGTGGGCGGTATGCAAGAAGCTTATACACAACACTGGAGATTGCAACAAGAACATTAGCTTGAAGCAAAAAAATATGACCTTCAATGACGTCAGTTATGTTTTTTGTCTCTTTCTATGGGGTGACCACGCTGGTTTGTAAATTCAGGATTTTGCGAAATAAAAAAACGTAAAACACATGGTCTAAAATTACAACATTTATTTTTAATAGTATTTATAATACAATTACTGGTCATCTACATGTACTGGTCAACTTACTTGAATTATCATCGTACATACAATTTTGAATGGTAGGGAAAAAAGGTTTTACATAACGACCGACAACTTTTGATCTCATAGAATACGATTTATTAAAAATGAGTGCCACATACATTAACAAAATATTTTGGTTACTCAAGCTTCAAAGTATAAACTTCTCTTAAAATGCCAACATCACAATAAAGGGGAGAGATTTATCGCTAGTGTTGATGTGTTGGTAACGATATTACAGTTATCAGAAATTTGTATGTCTTTGAGGAGCTGTACAGTTAAAACAAATACTTTTACTTTATCACGGTAATTTACATAGGTGTCATGATCAGGTGCTAAATAATACACTCAATAATTAATGTCCACATTATTATATTAATGTAATCTAATATAATTTATGTCTCACTTAACTTTAAATAAACCAACAAGAACAAAGTATACAATGTTATATATCTACAATCTTTATTTTTATACAGTATTTACAATATAATTACTGGTAGAGTCATCTATACACACTCTACTACACTACTACTTCTTACTTAAATAACTATTACTACATACTTACATGACTATTGCTTACATAATTATCATCGTCTTACATACAATTTTGAATAGTCGTTTTAATTTAAATGATGATTGAAAACTTCATTAAATCTAAAAAAATAAACGATATTTTGAAGAACAGACGAAACTAAACAAATGGATATGTAAAAATTGATCCTATTTGGCTACAAAGCAAGCTTAAATATGTGTAAATAAGATAGTTTTGTGTAATTTTTGTCTTTTTGTTCGAATTTCTCCTAGAAGTTTTTGACTGTAATTTTTTAAAAACGACGATATGCGTATTTGCAAATATTTATTGGCTATAAATTTGAGGAGCTCAGTTTCATGCAAATCTGAGCAAATAAGTGATTCAGTAATTGGATGACTTGGAACAAATAAACTTTGTAAAGTAGGCTGAAATTTTTGCAACGCTGCTATAACCAGTTTTTCTCTGATATTTTTGACTTGAAGTTGACCCATCGAAACAGCGCGTTTAAAAAGTTGATCTGAGTAGCTCACAATTTGGTAAACAGCATCTGATGCGAAACACAACTTTCCTCTATTTACAAAAGATGTTAATGCTGTATATCGGTTGACATCCAAGCTTTTTGCGTTCAGGTTATAATCATGCTCATTTGAGATGGGCTTGGTAGTCAAAACATCTTTACAATACGGACATGAATTTTTCCGTAAAATTGTATTTACAATATATCCTGAAATATAATACAGAACATTTTGTTGGTAAATACTTTGTTGAGGGCTTTCTAAATGTCTTATCATGTTATTAACGAAATCTGCCTCTTCGTTTTCATTAGTGTTTTGTGTGGGTTCACTCAAAGATCTAGTGCTTTTTCTAAAATCAATTACATGGTTGGTATGAAACGTATCATCGACACAATTAGCGTTGACGCTGGGTTGCACAGAATTGCGAAATAACAATTTTCTTAAAATGTATCGAAACTCGAGAGGACTTGGATTATCTTGAGTTCTACCCCTTGAGCGAACAAGTGAAAAAAATATTTCCAAGTTGTCCTGCGAACATTTGAAGGTTAGAAAATATTTCAACGGATTTTCCGGTAATAAAGTTAATACCTCAAATAACGCTTTGAGTGAACTTATGTTCATTAGGAAACCTAACACAAAAGTTTTTTTAACATGTTGCAAAATTGGTGTAGCACCAATCTTGATATTTTTCATATAATCTTCACAGTGGAGAAAAAAGCTTTGCCACGCGTCTTTATTATATTGAGAAAGAGGAGATTTAAAATGTTTAGCAAAGGGAGAACGACTATTCATGTTATCAAATAGCCTATCTAATGTTCTAATAAATTTTGTGGTAGCTTCACTACCTACGAAATTGAGATTGCCACTATTACGTAAAAAATCAATAGCGTCAGCAACGGAAGAGCTGAGTGTCTGCGCTGCAAGGCGCACATTCATTTTTTTATTTTGATACTCTACATGGCCACCTGTAATTTTGTTGCACAATTTCAACCCTTCTGTCTCTTGAACTTCGTGAAGTTCTTTAATAAATTGAAATGAGACATGTCCATCCATTGTTGTTAAAGTATACTCAGAAAAGGCATTTCTTGCTAGCTTTAACATATGCGCAGCATCTAACAAGCAATATACATTAGTTGACCCATTTGGGTGGAGGAAATATGGTTTAAAATCGTTTTGAGATAAACTGCAGCCTAAAGTTTCTAGCGCTTTTATATTACATTTAGCACCATCGCATGTTATAGAACGCACTGTAATGCCAATCTCTTGTAAGTGTATCAGTATGGAGAGCGTTATTTGGCCAAGCAGTTCACCAGTAAGACTGTTAGGAGTGAAAAAATATCCGATTGGACATTTAAAATAGTTTGAGTACGAAACAATTTGATAGACCAGTGCTTCAGAAGCCAGTTGCTCTGGTTCACTCACAGGAATATTTCCCAAATCCACGTATCCAAAAACCTTTCCTAATTTCGGTGCATAAGCTAGGTCTTTTTTTAACGACATTGAGTCAAAAATGAGCGCCACATTCTTTAAAAATTGTTTTTTTGGTAACTCAAGCTTTAAATAATCTAAAACTTCTGCTAAAATGCCAACATCACAATTAAAAGAAGAAATGCTACGCCAAAGTGTTGAAGTGTGCGGTAAGGATATTATAGTTCTGAGAAATTCGTATGCTTTTGGGGAGTAAAAGTGAACAGTTAAAGCAAACGCTTTTACTTCATCGCTGTATTTGACTACTTTAGATTTAGGGTTGTGGCTAAACACTTTGCAGATATTAGCATAGTTTCCTTGTAAAATATTCTCAATTTCTGAATGGCTAGTATAATTTCTTACTATTGAAATTAAAGATTCCATATCATTTATTTTTTGCTGTTGCCGGGTGACCTTTTGCTGCAATGCTCTTTTGCTCTTTTCCAAAGATATCTCGCGAGGAGTCTTCATTTTCACTTGTACATTGAAATCTTTGAGACATGGTCTTTTTGCTGGCGGTTCGTCTTGAGTGTCAATATCCACCTATGGAAATGAAAGACGACAATATAATTACACTTATCTATATCTATACTAATACAGTCAGTTTGTTTGTTCTTTTTTCATGTCACAATGGAGTAATAAGAAGTGAACTAAGATCACTATCATAGTTTTTATCTATTTAGATTGTCATTAAAAAAATACTAAAATAGATAATAATATTTAACTAAAACAACTAATGTAGAAATTTTAAACTATCGCGGTTATTATAACAATTATTTTGAAAATTATAATAAAGGTATGCGGTAATGAACCCGAATAATTTTCAAAATACTTATATTTTGCAGTAAAGAATCTTTATTTTAAAGAAATATGACTATAGTAGATCCAACCGTTTATCCTCTTTTTGACAGATCTAATTTGTCAGTTAAAGTGTTGTGACCAAGTGATTATAGTGGACACGATTTCGATTCATTTTTCTATCGAGTCTGTGCGGAAAGAGAATAGTCCTAGGAATGGCGCCATGACCATGGCTATTGGCCATCTAGAAATACGTCAGCCAATGGGGAATGTTGAAAGGGCGTGGACAGGCCGTCATGGCATGGCCATCTAGAAACGCATCAGCCAATGGGAAATGCTGACGCATTTCTAGATGGCCATGCCCAGATGGCGAGGCCACGCCGTCCGGTTACACCCGTGTAGTTTCCAAGGTAAGCTATCAAATTCTGAGTTATAAGTTTTCACTTCTATCGGCAATTCCTATGACTGCCAATTTTTTTGTCTATGGGTAAGCAGTAGTATTTTATCAAGGTAGTAAAACTCAATGGTCCACCGCCGTTTTGTATTTGTCACTGTCACTCGCAACAAGACGCCCGTGCTAGTAATTATTTGCTGAGTTTTATATTGGAACTATAAAATGCCGAAAGGATCAGTGCTGAAAGGACAGACGAGAGAAATGGTGATCAAGCTTCGTAATTACTTTGAAGCAGAGTATCAAAATGGCGGCCCGCTTTTACCATTGTCGCAAGTGAGAGAGCGCGTTGCGGCCGCGTTAGGTATTAGTGCATCTACGATTACAAAAATTACTACCGAAGCCTACGGAACAAGCGGCATGCAGGAGAATAAGCTTCGTACGCCGAAGAAAAAACGCCAACCACGTCGTGTGACTTCGGTTGACAACTTTGACGCAGACGCTATACGCCGTCATATATATAACTATTACTTACGTAAAGAAGTTCCAACACTTAAAAAACTTGTTGCTTCTTTGCGTGAATGTGATTTGTTCCGAGGTCAAAAATCGTCATTGGTAAAGGTCTTGAATGAAATTGGATTTACTTATAAAAAATCGGACAAACGCAAAATATTGATGGAGCGTCGCGACGTAGCTTTTGCTCGTTGCGAATTTTTGAGCGAAGCCAAAAAAATTACAGATTGGTCAAATGTTGTTTTCACTGACGAAACTTGGCTGAATGCGAACCACACAGTGTCTAAGAGCTGGACTGATGACACCGCTGCTTCCACTACCTCAGTACCGATGGGAAAAGGAGAACGTCTAATCATTTGCCATGCAGGGTCTGTGAAAGGATTCATGCCAGATGCTTTGTTGGCCTTTAAATCCAAAAAAACAGTTGAGTACCACGAAGAAATGAATTCTGAGGTTTACGAAAGTTGGTTTAAGGAAATGGTACAATCATTGGAAGAACCGTCAGTTATTATTATGGATAACGCATCCTATCACTCACGCCAAATTGATAAAATGCCGACCCAGGCCGACAAAAAACAAGTAATCATTGACTGGCTTCAACGACATGGTGAAAATGTTGATAACTCCTTACTAAAAGTACAATTACTAAATATATTACGAACAAAAAAACACTTCCCAAAACGATATGTGATCGACGAAATAGCTGCAGAACATGGTCATTGGGTTCTTAGACTTCCACCCTATCATTGTCAATACAATGCCATTGAATTAATATGGGCTCAAGTTAAAGGACACGCTGCTAGAAATAACACAAAACCCCCATTCACGGCAAACAAAATGGTAAATTTATTAAAAAATGCATGTGTGAAAGTAACTGCGGAAAGCTGGCAAAATGTAATTCAAAAAACACAAGAAACTATAATGGCAGATTGGGATAAACACGTGGCGATAGATTATATGAGTCAACAATTAATTATAAATGTCGGCAATAGCTCGAGTGACAGCAACGATGAATCTGATTTTGATTAATAAATAAATAAAAATAAAAGATTAGATTTCGTTTGCTTAAATTGGAATTGGGGTTGCTCAAACTTTACTATTTTCTGGTACCAAACGGCAGACTTTAATGTCTGCCATCCCCAGCGAGCAACACGGAAGGGAGTAGCCTTAGCTAAAAAATATTGTTCAAATCTTTCTGTCATTTCTTGCGGGAGGGGAAGTTGCACACTAGCGCAAAGCCGCACTATTACATACAAAACATACCTGTACCGATCCATTGCCGATCATACTCACACAACCAAATCACTAACACATAAAAAATAAAGCACCATTCACAAATCTAGCCCCGCCCTCACCCCACAGTATATTATCAAACTCCATGGTCCATGCGGACTTGTACTTTGACAGAGGGGAAACGCTGTGTATGCCTACTCCCTTCCGTGTTGCTCGCTGGCCATCCCAGATTTAACCGGTAACAGCTTCGTCAAGTATGACTTGTACTTGTAATCATCATAGTCATCATAACCTTGTTCTTTTTTGGATATACACCAGGAGATAAACACGTCTTCAAATAATGCTGTATGTTTTCCTGAGGCGCATCAATATAACGGTTTTACATAAAAATAAATCCGATATTATGTGCCGAGAACGGAAAACACCCGTGTAAAAATAGTTCATAAACAATATCGATATCTCAATCGTAACTTCGTAACATCACTATGTTGATAGCCATAGAACGTAATTTTTTAAAAACGTTTGTTATTTTATGGAATTTATAAAAAAACTACTGCACTTATGGACTCATTTTGTGAAAGATGATTATTATACGGGATCAAGGAGCAAATTTAAGCAGTTGTCATATTTTTAAAACCTCGCATTTATAAGTTAACTTTTGCGTAACATCGTCATGTTACGTTCTATTGGTGCTGTCAAAAAGAGGATAAACGGTTGGATCTACTATAATAATAATAATTCAGGAATCGAACCAGAAAAATACTTTATTTTATAAATTAATGCCGTTTTATTTGTCACTACACCCTGAATATTGTCAGTTTAATAATTTAACATAGTACATTTATAATATGTTATTCTTACAGTAGTACTATCTTTTAAAGATCCGGGTTGTGCTTGAGGAGTTTGTTGGGGTGTGACAATCTTTGGTTTCACCAGTGCCCCAAACAACTGCAAGCAAAATAAATAAATAAATGAATTAAATTAAACATAAATAAATAATTTAGGTATTATGATTTTGAGTCGCTAAGCCAACCGTTAGTTATTATAAGTTGATAAGTATAATAAAAAAAAAGTGTTTGACCTCTAAATAATTAACACTTTAAGCGGATTCATAACACCTTTAGCGGCATGGCAAAATATCTTATAATTTAATTGGAGACTAGTTCCCTCTTTCGGTTGATGAGCCAGCAAAGTAAGTAAAAAAATTAGGTAATTATATCCCCACAAGACAAATCTATCATTACTCGACTCTGTCTCGAACATCTCCAAGATTGGTTACACAACTTGTCAATAGAAAGTAGATATTAAATGCTTAAACTAATAACTTACGATATTTTCTTTACATTCTTCTGGAGCTATTTCTTTTTGAGTTGTAATCATGTCAACGGACAATGGAGAGCTAATATTTTCTTTAGCTGTACTCGTAGAAAGGTCCATGCAATCGCTGCATGCCTAAAACACATTTTGAGAATATATAGTTACTTTGTAAATACTTTTGTAATTTTAGTATAATATATTCAGTGAAAAATAATTAATTATACAGTTTTAAACACTCATACTTATCACTCATTATAGAATTAATCACACACAACACGGGTTGAGTATGTGATGAAACACTATTGTGAAAGACAATATTTGGGTAGTATAACTTCAACAATACTGCTCACAGCATCGATGACATCTTGCTATTACTTCAGTTCAACCCCAACCACGGCACATAATACTGTGTAGGAAACGTTGGTAAACTAAAGTAAGTAGCTTATACTTACTTTAAGCTTTCATCGCATACACAACCCCATATTACCTATAGTGGTTAATTATGTAATTAATTACCTTATCCACAGTTGAGGCGCAGTAACAAGAATGTGATAAATAAACAGGTATAGCATTTTTCAAAAGGTGTCCTTTATCTGGGTCGTAATCCTCTGGCTTAAAATGCAAACTGCATATCTTGGCATGTTCATAAATTTTACCCTTGATAGGCACTATCGACAGCCATTTATTTCTTTTTACTTCATTTTGTGGTAAGCTGAAACAACAAAAATATATTGGATACTTTAAAAAAGTATAAATGTAAAAGAAATAAGTCAAAACCACATGTGCTGTTTCATTACCAGAATAAAATCTTTAAAAAGGTGTTCTATATCATCATAATAATGTGTTATTCGCCCTTCGCTATCCGTATAATCTCGTCATAATGGTCACCTTACTTGTTAAGTTTGTTTATTGAATAATTATGAAAGTATTAAGAAAAGAACATATTTAACATGACTGCATATTAAAATGATGATAAGTTTAACGATTTTTGTCATTAAATTATGATTCTAAACGGGTAAATGCATGAGTATTGAGGAATATTGTAAATAACGTCAATATACACTTACCTGTGAAATTTTATGCCAGAATTTGGTTTCCAAACACTTCTGCAATTTTGCACAATACAATACATTCTTTATATTTGGGAACTATTTAGTAATTACTCAACAATGCTAGTTTAATAATTCGAAGCGACGCATTTCTTTGACACATCAGCCATATTGACAAACTGAGTGCTGCCATCATTTTATTATGGAAACTACCCATAATCAGGGAGTGTGACTTTTAAAGAGTGGCTCAGACACTTAATTTATTTATCATAAAATATAATCATTGTCTCATACAACGATGTATATTACGGCTGTTTTTAACTAGAAGGAAATTTTTCAAACACCACACTTGGCTGCTATTCACTAATAGGTTGTGTTGTAGGCCAGCTTTGCCCGAATATGTAGAATATTCACATGAATAAATCGACATTTATACTTCGTTATCAAAATAAGAAATATCGATTGCACGAGACAGAGATGAATATGTTGTGATAAACACATTCATCCATTCACAAGCCGACATGTTGGACAGCAAATCAAGGTCATAGAGGACAGTGCTATAATAGTAAAAGAGGTAAGTTTTTTTCATAGCACCTATAGCGCTGTCCTGTGTGACCTTGATTAAATTTGCAGTCCACCATGCCAGCTAATGAATGGAACCCTTTAAGCTAATTATTAGTTTTAACCTCCCCGACCCGAAGAGGGGTGTTATAAGTTTGACGCCATTGTTTGTCTGTGGCATCATAACTTTCGAACAGAGCAACCGATATGAGTGCGGTTTTATTTAAATAGAAAGCCTGATGTGTGGAGGTGGTCCTTAGCTACACGATCATGCTCTACTCCCTTACGGGGACTCGGTGGTTTTTCACATTTTTTATTTAATTTATCTTTATGCATGTGTACCTAATTAAAAATAAATGTTAAAAATGCTTCCTTTTTTAATTTGGTTGTAAAACGCCTTTGAATATTATTGTTGGTAGTTTATCAAATTATTAGCAAACTCTTGTACAAAAACTATTTTTTTTTTCAGAGAATACATAGTAGCCTTGGGTAAGATTCGTATTAACAATGGCAATACTAAGTGAGGTATGAGAGAGATAGAAAACATAAGTAAAGGTGAATGAACTTGTCTTCAGTCATCAGTTTTAGACGATATCTCCAGTGTTGTGTATAAGCTTCTTGGCGGTATGTCCAAATGTATAAAGTTGTTAGATCTATATCCTATATTCCTAATTAATCTGTGCTGTTTGATTCAAATGGATCACTCTGTGTCATCTGTGTAATCTGGAAGTAAACAAAATACAAACAGTCGATGTGGAAATAATTCAGTTTTTTATTGGAAACCAGCGGAAAACCGAACTAAGGCAGAACAAAACGGTGCTTTGAGTATCTAGTGCTCAAAGTGAGACGTGGAAAAGGTGCCGTGATTGAACAATATGTGACCCAGATATTTAAACTGGTGCACCCTATTGAGACAGACGTCGTTAAGCACTATAGGGGGCCCACTAGCAGGTCCTGCCCCACGCCTGCAGAATACCATATACTCAGATTTCTGCACATCGTACCGTAATCCATGGCTAATAGCATATGATTCACAATAACGAAGTAGCTTTCTGAGAGCGCTGACAGAGGGCGCAAGCAGCACCATATCATCAGCGTAACTTAAATTATTGATACTAACGCCGTCAATAGAGCATCCGATTGGCATACTGCTGAGGCCGTCTATCAGCTCATTGATATATAGGTTAAAGAGTTTGGGAGAAGTTACACCACCTTGCCTTACCCCACACTCCAAGCCATAAGCATCAGAAAGCTCTCCACCCCACTTAACGTAGTTTACCTGGTTGTTGTACCAATACTTAAAAACAGAACCGAGTTCTGTCGGCAAACTGGTAGTACTAAGTTTCTTCCACAGCACATCGTAAGATACCATGTCGAAAGCTTTTGACAAGTCAAGAAAACAAGCATAAACTGGAGTCTTTCTATCGACATAGTACCTCACAGTATGCTTCAGGGTTAAAATTGCACTTTCCGTGGGAAGTCCCGGTCTAAAACCAAACTGGCCATCATGAAGTATTAGATGTTTTGTAAGATAGTCGTCCATTAAACGATCTAATATTTTCGCAATGATTGTAGCTAACGATATTGGACGATTAGTAGACTTATCCGCGATATGTCCAGTTCTGTCTAGAGGATTGGTACAATAATCGTCTTCATTAGATCTGAAGGCAGATAACAATGCGAGATACAGAGTGAGTAGAACATAGCCAGGACGCGTGTGTTAACAATATATAATTATTTCAGTATAAAAAAAACATACAATAAAGACAAATTATTTACAGTAGGTTAAAAATTAGCAAAATTGTTGTATTATTAGATAAATGGAATATATTTGACTCGTAGATGTTTTCTGAATTCACCGCAAGGTACCTAGCATTGTTGACGATTATGGAGGGAGAGTTGTTCTACCGCCAAAATATTATTATAAAAGTAGTAAGCGTGGCGAATAGCGGCCAGTCTGTTGTCGTTAGCCGAGGTGAACACTAGAAATCGTTGAGCGTCGAATTTATGTCGGAACAACTATAAATATATAACTTTATTTAAAGGGATATGTTGTTATACTTTAAATAAATAATTAGAAAAAGTTGAACAGAGAGAAATTGTATTAAATGCGAAGTATAGTGATCAGTAAATTATTGAATAAAATGTAAAATAATAAGTGAATGCTCTGTCTTATTTAAAATACCTTATTAAGGAATACATTCCTTATAAAGTATGCTTATTACAGCGATAATGTTAAATGAATGTTACAAATCAGAATCGGGATTACTCACGTAAAGCTGTTTAAATTTAAAAATTATTTAATTATTCACTAACTGTATTTCATTAAGATGTTAGTTGCGGTCTGATATTTTTTTTTTATAGAAACGAGATATATCGCCCAATTTGCATTAAAAGCGTGCCATCACATGGATCTTGGGGTCTCAGATGTGCAACGTACGAGCAGCGAGGGATTCGCCGTGCGAGGTACGAGACCCGAGAGATCTGTTGTACAACGTACGAGACGCGAGGCTCCGCTATGCGACGTACGAGCCGCAAAGGCTCCGACATGCGACGTACGAGACATAAGGGCTCCACATGCGACCTAAGAGACGTGAAGGCTCCGCCGTGCGACGTACGAGACGCGAGGGCTCCGCCATGAGACGTACGAGCCGTGAGGGCTCCGCTGTGCAACGTACGAGACGTGAAGGCTCCGCTGTGCGACGTGCGAGCAGTGAGGCCTCCGCCGTGCGACGTACGAGCCGTGAGGGCTCCGCTATTGCGACGTGCGAGACGTGAAGGCTCCGCCGTGCGATGTACGAGACGCGAGGGCAGCGCCGTGCGACGTACGAGACGTGAGAGCTTCGACGTGCGACTTAAGTGTGCAGTAAGTGCAATCCCGAGCGTTCTGAGGTGAGTCACCGCAGACGCGAGCGCTCTGTCGTGGATTGAGAAGAGTCTACTCCAGAAGTGAGTTGTTATTTAATATAACTATTTTTTTAAGTAAAGCCAGTTCTTATGATAATCATGGAAACTTGCTAATATCAACATTGTGCCAGAGTTTATTCCGTCCTACAAAAACCAAAATATAACACATGGGTGTATATAATCAATGAAATTCGTCTACTTTATAAATGGTCAGACAGACAAATCGTTGCCAAAATGCCCTATAGTCCAATGCACTCGGATTTAATTTTGTATATTGCTGACAATAATTCCTCAAACTACCTACTGTGCAAAACTTTGCGAAAACCGCTTCTAGCTTTTGGTGGAAGGTTCCTCCGTCCGACATTCTTTCGCTATATCGTGGTAATTTATATATCTATTTATGGGTATGGGGCGGAATCCGGAAATAGTTTGGTGCCGAAAAGGCAGAAACTAAAAAGAAACTATTATGTGTCATTACTTGTTCGGAAAACATTCCTGCGTATTTTTTTATAATTATTAATTTGTTTTCTACACACGTTGCAGTTCCTGGAAAAGTCGGTTGATTTCTGTGAATCTGTTTATTATTGGCCAAATATGGCGAATCGCGAGTCGACGGGTTAAACTTATCGCTTTGCACAATCATCAAAACGGTAATATAACTATCATGCTTTTATCCACTCGATCATTACATAAAATTGTGTTTGTGAGATGCAATGTGTTTATATATAGTAGTTAAATATGGGCTTTCGAAGGTCATCGCAAAATCAATCGTGAGTTTGATGAAATCCAGCCTCCGAAACGGGCTGGTTGGGTATAAGACACATACAAGACTGTGTTACGATAGATCACATCCACACGCCACGGGTTATGGTTTTTTTTTGCCAACAACTTACTCACGGAACTTACTGATAGTTGATCTTCCCCAATTTAATAACTGAATGCTTGCAGTGCCCGCAGATAAGTCTTTTTTGTATATATCACATAATTATTATTTTTTGAATGATATAAGAAAACCATACCACATGCACTTTGGTGAACAAAGGTTATTTTTGAATAAACGTAAGTACCTATATATTTGGGGTGAATCTCAAAATGATGTTTCCTGAGATTACCGATTTTAGTAAAAGAAAGAGAACACAAACTGATGTTGGGTTCGTCATTTAATTTTGTCATGCGTCAGAATAGTACGGTGATATGGCGTCTGACACGTAGCCCCCTTAGAACATCCTATGGAGTGAAGAGTCCGAATCTCTTTAGAGTATATTTTTGTATTTAATAAGTTTGCATTTTAATTTTGAATATTTTTGAAACTGAACATGGCTGATATATGGGAGAAGAACAGAGATACTTACTAGAAATATGACTAATAAACTAATTTATGAGAGGTCTGCCTGCCATTTGTTCTTGCCCATTTCAATATAGATATAAATAAATAAAGTTTTACTAGACTTGGGCATAAAATTATAGCTCATTTTTTTAATAAAAACTTAGCATCACAGAAAATCTCGCAAGATAAAACCTACATACAGGGGCTGCGAATCGAGGCGGACTCGCCCTACGCATTGACGCCCTTACTATAAACGCTGCTTGGATCCTGAATCGTACAAACGGACCTGTGCTCGTAGTTCTCGCCGTATCCCTGTCAGGCTTGTACGTCACACGGTCGTAATAAAAGAATGGGAAAGTATTACATATTTATTTATGCTCAAAACGTTGATAATAGGTATACCTAATTAAAATTGTAATCCTGTATTATTAGTTTTCAACTGACTCGCAAAAAAAGGAGGTTCTCAATTCGTAGTAAAGTTATTACGTTTATTTGTATCATCGCATAACTTTTTGTGAACCGAGTAGTTGTTTTCGAATTATATTCAGCACCGGGTATAATAGAATGGACTTCCATTATCCAACGGTTGCGGCCTGCAGTATTACTTGCAAATATGCATATACTATCCACTACATGTGGGCTTTTATGGCAGATTCTTTAATCATTTTAAAACTCCACCATGTAGCACATGTCAAGTAAAACTACTGCCTTAATTAGTTACCGAATCACTAATGAAGGTCCGAAGTTGCTTGTAGCAAAGGAAGCATGGCAAGTATACAATTTTTGCTATGATGACATTGGTCACATTTCTCAAAAAAAAAACGTTGGCGCAGTATCACATTCTGACTGGTTTCCCAAAATTAGTAGTCTTACAAAAGACATTGTCAAGCCTACATTCAGTGCGCTTCTGGTATAGCTCCAGGTGAAAAAAAATCAGGCTTAATTCAATTCTAAGAGTGCACCAGCCTTTTCATACTAGACGCACACACTGACCATTTTGGTCGATTTAATGATGGTAAAAAGAAGATTATATATATATACTATTGGATAACATAGACGAGTTCACAAATTTATGTCTGTGCGGTCCAAGAATACAATAAGTAACACCACTATAAATGTGTCTGAACTATGTTGCTGTGTTTAGTGTACCATAATAAAGTTCTCTAGTAGACTTAGTTCAGCGGCTTCTTTAGGCTGTAGAAAAAAAAATAGTGCATTAACTGATGTAGACACAGCTATTATGGTTTATTTTGGTTATTTCCATAGCGTTGTGACTTATGGCAAACTGTTCTGGGGATTTCCTGCAGATCTTAATTCTATTTTCATTCTGCAAAAGAGGGCTATACGAGCTATCTACAGTTTAGCTCTCAGAGTTTCCCTTAGACAGAAGTTTAAATGTATAAACATTCTAATTGTTTTCTCAGTTTATCTATGAAAAGCTTATGTATGTCAAGAAAAGCGTTAACAGTTTTGATAAATGGAGTGATGCTCATTCCATGAACACGCGGAATAAGCACAAGATTTCCGAACATGTGACGCGTCTCCACAGAATAAGTCATTCTTTTATGGAAAAATGTAAATATACGATTCAATAATAAACATCCCATTGTTATCCGAGATGATACGAGAATGATTTGCCTATTAATAAGGTTAAAATATTACTGTTAAAACTAAACTCTGTCAAAATGGTTATTACAAAATTTCGTACTACTTGGAGGATAAAACAGCTTAACTCCAGGATCTATCTACTTGTTTGTTACGGTGTCAAAGCGTGTCTTGCCCTAGTGATACTATTATTATGGTCTCTTTTATGAGGCAAAAATAAACGAAATTTGTTGAATACATTAGTTAATTGGCAAAAAATTCAAATATGTAAAAAACAAGCTCGCCGAGTTTCTTGCCCGATCTTCTCAGTCGTGGTCGCGTTCCGATTCGGTTGTAGAAAACTTTAAACAAAAAAAAACTAAGATGACAGTAAGGAAGTGCCCCCGTAGGGCCTTACAGAATGAATGATTTGATTTTGATTTTGAAAGTAGTATCATGATATAAAACATTTAAAGAAACAAAGAAAGAAATCAGTTTCATTCCGGACAAATGTACTTAACGCTGTTGCCACATCAATGGCAAATAAAAAGATTTAATTGCAAGAAGTCAGCAGAGAAGTTCAGGGTTGCATTGAAAGGAATGGAGAGAGCTATGCTTGGTATCGCCTTGCGCGACCGGAAACGAAATGATTGGATAAGAATAACTAGAGTGGGTGACATGATAGTCACAATAGCGAAGAAAAAATGGACATGAGCAGGACACATGGTGAGAACGGATACAAGTCGGTGGATGTGGGTTCTTGAGCGGAGACACAGGGCTAACACAAGAAGGCGAGGCCGCCCACCGCAGCGCCGGGTTGACGAAATCAGGAGACACAAAGGCTGGGACTGGATGCCCAGACTGGGTACTGACATATTTACCAGACTGACATATTGCGATGTAAACAAAAGTACAACATATGCATTCGTCAAGTAAATAATTCCATGTTCTACAATAGTTCTTTCTATGCTGCCATTAAAATTTATAATCATTTGCCTACAGAATTGAAGTCATTAGAATTACCACAGTTTAAAATTAAATTAAAAGCCTGGCTTATAATAAAAACTTATTATAGTCTTAAAGAATACTTAGATGATAACTAAATATTTAGTCTTATTGAATTATAACAAGTTAAGCCAAGCAAATGTAAATACTTACTCTTTTGTATAATTATTATTTCGTTTTGGGTGTAATGTAAATGCTTTATGTGTAATTATTATTAGTTAGTTTTATATAGTTTATCGTTAGTTTTATATAATTTCATACAAAAAATTGCACGCCCGAAATGGGTAAACTGTTGATACTCTAGTTATTATGAACATCTTTTGTACACAGTTCTTGCAATAAATATATTCTGATTCTGCGTACTTTGAATTACAGCACTTATTTCACTCAAGCACTCGGTGAACTCTGCTAGACTATTTAAACATTGCGTAGGCATGTAGACGGAAAAAACCAAAAATGATCGATCATTTACTTCAAACTTCACAGCTGATAGACGCACACTATTACACGTAAGTATAGATACTGTTTGGAACAGGTTCCTACGCCACAGCAGTGCCACTCCGCCGTAGGGCCTACCGCGTAATATTTCTTTTGATGTATCAACTGCAGACTTCCCAGTGTAATCGAAATCATCATGTATAGACCCGAGGAAAGGAATGTCGTTTGGAAGAAGCCATGTCTCCTGCAATGCAATTATATCTGCAGTACTGCATAATTGTCTTATATTTCCAGACGACCGCTTCACAGACTTACAATTAAATGTTACTAAGTTGCACAATAGTTTGTTATTCATCATTAAAAATGTTTAGGTAAATCCATTGCTCGCAGGTGCAACTTTAGAGTCCCGTCTTAAGGGGGCGTACTAAGGAAAATTGCAATCGTTTTCTTGAATTTTTACTGTACTAAATCATGTACAAATCGAAAACAATAATTCAAGTGGATACTACATTATATTTGAAAGGGCAGAAATTTGGCGAAAACACGATGGTATAAAATTTTCTCGATAGAATAAAATCACAAAGCTACCTCTATTTTTTATCGATTTTAGTTTTGATTCAGTAACGGTGTATATTACTGACACAAAAATTAGATAAACAACATCACTTACTCATATTCTGAAGTTACTCTTAGCAATTTTACGAAATATATTATACGTTACGAGTTATTGAAGTAAAATGTAATTGGTGCTTACTACGTTTTTATTCCGCGAAACACGCAATCATCCGTCTCACGCCACTCGGACTAAAGACGTACGTTTGTTTCACCCGCCAGTCGCAATCGCTCCGTTGAGACGGGAAGACGTTGCTTCTTTGCGCCGTACTCGCACATCGAATTTTTCGTAATAAAAAAGATCCTTACCATTTGGTGCCAGTGTCGTGTCGTGTATATTACTATAGAAAAAGTGCGCTACATAAGTAGTCATGGGAAATAAAAAAAACTCAATAAGCAAACCTAAAAAACGAGAAAAAAAAAGATGCAAATAAAAGTTATGGCTAATTGTCGAAGGTATGTTGTATTTATTATTTACTTTTTTATATTTAAATTGGTACTTCTACCGAATAAGACACTCGAAATTAGTAGGTAGGTAGACCTACCAATTGTTTAAATTATGAGTCTCGTCGAGAATCTAGTAGAAATGTCGACCACAATAAAAATTATCGGTATGGTTGACGATAAAAGCAGCTATGCCGGCCTACGAGTGATACCACGTGATGTTATGGTAGTGCTATATTCGACACTACCTACAGTCGTAGTAGTATCAGCGCGGTGGGTAATAGCAGCCACGCGTGAGGCCGTAACGTAACACAATTTGCAAAAAAGTAGGAACTTATTCGTATCGTAAGCGTCAACGTGTCCCGCTTCGTCGTACAAACGTTATGAGTTATCTGAGTCACTGTTCTCTCAAGATAAGCGATGATATTTGTACTGTTGCACGTGAACGATACGTTACGTTACACTTACGCAGTTATTCGTGCTAGACCCACTGCTATTGTTTTGTCGTAGTAGGTACGCATAGTATACGCAAAATAAGTACTTAGATGATTTTATTTGTTACCCTTTTGTTTTACTTGCAATAAAAAAGTAATTATTTTAATTACCAAACTAAATACCTAGATAGCATATCAACAATATCACTGACTTAATAATTTCAGAATTTCTGCATCACGGAAATATACGATGAATGCTGATGAATGGAGTCATGACAAATGTTCAAATGAAGGATTGTCCCCAACTGCGTATGTTATATTTTATAATAACTTTTACATTATAGGGCAATAAATTAGTATTGCAATTTTTAAATTCACATCCTCGGACTGGATTCGAACCCACAAATTCGATGCTCGGACCTCGAGCCTCGGTGGCATAGTTGGTAATGGCGTCTGACACGGGTTGTCGGAAGACGCGGGTTTGTATCCCGTCCGAGAATGTGAAATTTTCTGTCTAAAAATTGCTATGTATGGTATCCAGTTATATTTCATAATATGTAGTTTCTTATGATATGACAAATCTTTATCCAGTATTTGAAGGGATACGATACAAACTGACCATAACTTATTTTTTATTAGCTTTTTACATTTATTAAATATTTCATATATGTACTTATATATATTTTAGTTTTGAGATCATGTAACATTGTTTTATTATTATTATGTGGTTCGCAAAATTTCTGGGCTATTCTATGTTCTATGTGTCTTATGATGTTTGCATGCAGAAAGGCTGAATATGGCGCTGCATTCTAAATATTTTTGAAAGAAAGAAAGAAAGAAAGAAAATAGATTTATTCAGGACATCACACAACATAACATACAAAAATACTGACAAAATAGGACAACCATCATAATAATAATGTTGCGTAATGCCATGAAAGAGCCCCGACTCAGCATACGCTAGGGTAAACCCAAGCACTGATTTTCAGTCGGCGCTCCTCACTGACACCACGAACGTAACTCGTGACACAACAGAAACAAATAAACAATAGAAAATAAACAAAGATACATAGTATAAAACAAAGATAATTATTATAATTACAGTCAAAAATACAGACAAGAAAACAAAAACAAACAAGATGGTGCATTCCGAGACACTTCGCGCGTTGCCGACAGCCAAGCGTCGATTAGCACTATTGGCGTGTTTCGGGCTGGCCAAAAATATCAAATTATTATGGTAACACCATGACGTGGCACCATGCCACCAACGATTCTATTTTATCTATGCGTGCCACGTACCGCCACGTCTACAAGCAACCGCTATGTAGTGTAGTGTAGTCCACAGACAACTATAGGTACTACGTAATGTACGTCACTCAGTCTACAAATACAAAGTGAATATAATATAATACAAGCTTGTGCACAATACTTTAAAGCTAGAACTAATGATTTATAATTTTTATTATTGATTTCAAGTTGACTGTGATAATTTAACATTGATTAACTGGTTTTGTAACCGTCATCTACAACTTACTAAATACAATGTTATCCACTTCCTAAGAATCAGGTAGACAGTGTTTTTGTGGTGAGAAAAACAAGCAATATCATCAAATCTGGAACCGTCCATACGCCAACATTTTGAGCAGTACCATTTGGTAAGTAAACAATATATAGTATTAGAGGTACTTTAGTAATAATAAGTAATCGGTAGTTACTGCCTTTGAACTTACATATTACTGCATCACAAAACAACCATAAGCATGTAAAAAGAGAAAACATCCAAGTAATGTATCTATATAGGTATATGTATATACACACACAAGCATTTATACCACATTTGAGTGCATGCCCTGGGTGTTTATATACATATACATATATGTATGCACATGTAACTAATTACCCGTATATGCAGCTAGGTGCTCCTTTAACCGCCTGCTAAATGTTTTTATTGCTTTCAGGGCTCGAAAAGGGGGAGGGAGGTTGTTCCAGCAGCGTGTAGCTGCATACCTAAATTTGCCTTCAAAAGATTGCGTTCTATGTGGAGGTGTGACTAGCAAATACAAGGATGCTCGAGTATTATACATTCGTCTCTCATGAGCCCAAGTCAGCCTACGCAGAAGGTATTCAGGAGTTTTATTTATGATTGTGCCAAATAGTAAAGTAGAAAAATGTAGCTGTCGCCGTGCCTTCATGTTCATAAGATTAGCACTTTTAAGAAAAGGAGTAATATGGGCACGAGGAGGAACATGGAAACAGAAACGTGCACAGGCATTTTGTACTCTTTGAATCAAACGTTCTGTCCTGGATAAGAGATGTGGACCATAAACAACATCTGCATAATTTAACTTGGACAAAATGAGTGACTCACACAATGTTATTCTGAGATCAACACTCAGAAACGGCCTGATATTGTATAAAACCTTTAAGCGAAAGAAACAGTTGCGTACTGCTTCATGCACATGTTGTTCAAAATGCAAATGACTGTCCATAATCAGACCCAGATTTCGAGCCTCAGTTACACATTGTATTTTTTCATTAAGGATGGCTACCTGAGGGTTGTAGTTAGCTATGGTTTCTACCTGCTTCCTAGATCCCATAATCATAAATTTTGACTTAATAGGATTCATAACCATGCAGTTAGCTGAAGACCATTCTGCCAATCGGCATAGATCTTCATTTATCTTTGTAACTGCATGATTTGTATCATCTGGGGTAAAACTCATGTAAACTTGTAAGTCATCAGCATACATGTGGTATTGACAATTCTGAATGCAATTTATTATGTCAGCACTGTACAGCACAAAAAGAATAGGGCCAAGAATAGAACCTTGAGGAACACCTCTCAGATTATAGACACGACTAGAAGAGTCGGTGGTGCCATCAAAATTTGTAACCTCTACAATTTGAGATCTATGGCGCAAATAGCTATCAAACCATTTTACAGTATTTATATCGAAGCCGTAAAATGAAAGCTTAGACAACAGAAGGGGAATATTAATGGAATCGAATGCCCTGGAAAAGTCCAGGAGAACAAGGATGGTACCCATACCCCCATCTTGTGCTGCAAGAACATTGTCAACCATTTTGATATGTATCCTATTATTTGTACCCATAAAAAATAGAAATAATGATATTTAAATCATACATTGATTGGTTGATTGAATTAAGGTTAGTAAAAAATGTAAGATATTTCACAGCTCTGTTTTGATTATTATTTTCAGACCTGTTTTAGAGACATTGGGGAATGTTAACAGCATCAATGTAGCCACTCAAGATCGACAACCGGATAGCTATAATATCATAAGCACTAATGAGGGATTCCTACCTGAAAATCCTACAGGGTATATTAATGTTTAATTCTTGAAGTTATAACTGTACAAAAATATTTAATGTTATAATATATTGTGAGTATGTTTTTATTTCAGAAACGATTATCCAGTAAATAACTGCGATTCTATATCAGCTAACAGCGGAATGGAACTTGATTCAAATAATGACGATAGTTTGGCTCGAGAAAAGTACGTATTGTTTGCACTTGTTCTTTTTTATGACGTATGAAAAGGTGTAGTAAAACTGCAAATGAACAAGTAGTTTACAACAAAATAATTTTTGGGCTAATTTGATCATGGTATTCTAATAACACAAAACGATCACATCTATTAACATATTTAGGTACAAGTACGCACCTCACTTATTGATATAATTATAATCATAACCTTTCAATCTGATCTATCCGCCTAAGAGCTGCGCATTGAAATTATTATTAGTTTTTATTTCAGTACCTCCAAACTACGAGTTTATGGAAGCCAAAATAATAATTTGAAAAAGAAGAAGAGTAAGAAAACAAATAACATAGACGTAAATAAATATGATGGCAGCGAAAGATTGATAATAGATAAGATGTATTTTTTTGAAGAATTGTAAACTATTTCTAACCATGCACCTCAATTCGGCTGCACAATATCCAACTTGCACATCACAGGAGAAACAAAAACAGGTCTTTATTCCAAACTGAAACTTTCTTGTGACATGTGTAATGGGGAATTTAATATCGATACATCAGATCCACGGCCAACTCAAAACTTAGATATAAATACAGCTGCAGTTTCTGGTATCACAAGCACCGGTATTGGCTTAGAGCAATTTCAAGGGTTGTGTGCTGCAATGAATCTTCCCACAATGTCACAGCTTGTTTACGATAAAAGGCATAATCTAATTTGTGAACATTGGGAAAAAACAGCTCACCAAATTATGGTGGCTGCAGCAGAACGCGAAAGACAAGCTGCAATAGAAGAAGGTAGGATGAAGAATGGAATAGCAATTATTGATGTTATTGCTGACGGTTGTTGGTCTAAACGGTCCTACAAGAGCAATTATTCTGCGCTTTCCGGAGCAGCAGCAATAGTTGGAAGAAAATTCGGAGAAGTTCTTTTCTTAGGTGTGAAAAATAAATACTGTTGTATTTGTGCTCGTGCACAGAGTAAACATGTACCACCAAAAGAACACAAATGTTTTAAGAATTACTCAGGTTCTTCCTCTGGAATGGAAGCAGAAATAATAGCAGAGGGATTTAAGAAATCCGTAGAAATGTACAACATCATACATGGGCGAGTTATAGCGGATGGTGACTAGAGCACCTACTCGAAGATTCTGGAAGAAAGGCCATATAAAGATGTGACGGTGGAGAAAATTGAATGTCGGAATCACATATTACGAAATATGTGTAATAAATTAGCATCTGTCAGTAAAGATACAAAATATCCACTTTATATGAGAAAAATGCTTACGACACAAAGAATACTTGCTATCAGGAAAGTCATTTGCTTTGCCATAAAGAAACACAAAAGTTATAATGCCGAATTAGGGGTCAGGATAAATAACCTCTACGTCGACATTTCGAATGCATACAATCATGCATTTGGTCATCACGACGAATGTAATGACCACTATTGCACTAGTGAAAAAAAATGAAGACCTAGTCCCAAAAGTCAAAACTTCTGCATTTTGGTCTAGAATACAGTACATCGTGGGCGTAGTTGCAACACATTCACGAAGTTTGATCAACGATTGCGATAGTAATGCCGTTGAACAATTTAACAGCACAATAGCAAAGTTTGTAGGCGGTAAAAGGACTAACTTAATACAACGGCAAACATATCAATCCAGATGTGCGGGTGCCGTTGTAGCTTTTAATACTAAAAGGCCAATATACAATTTGCAAAAATCACTTTTAGGTAAGAGTCCTAAATCAAAAGCAAAGGCATTCGAAGACAAACGAATACAAAAGAACAAGCTGAGAAAAAATGTTAAATGTGTCAGGAAAATTCATTACACAAAAAAACTGACATTGCCTGCATCTGAAGACACAAACTACGGAACAGACACTTGCCAAAAACCTGATATGGGACAAGATGTGTATGACCTGGCGAAACGGACATTTTTGATAAACTTGGAAAAAACTGACCTGGAGAGGTCTCAGATCGAACGTGCTACTATATTGCAAAGAAATAGTAGCGAATGGTTGGAACTACGTAGAAATTTACTAACAGCATCAAATTTCGGAAAGATTATAAAACGTCGCCCGACCACTAGTGCAAGTATCGTCAAAGCTTTACTTTACAAAAGCGATATATCAAACGTAGGTTCCATAAAACATGGTATAGATGATGAAACAATTGCTCTCAAGCAGCTCGCAAAGCAGGAGGAAGTGCAAATAAGTCCATGTGGGTTATTCATAGATAGTGATATACCCTTTTTAGCCGCTACCCCAGATGGCCTGGTTGGTGAGGATACAATTGTGGAGATCAAATGCCCACTATCTGCTTTTAAAATTCCGATAAATGAAGCTGTTGAAAAGAAAAAAATAAAATTTTGGAACATAAAAGATAACAAAATGATTATTAACACAAACCATTCTTGGTACTACCAAGTACAAGGACAACTTCATATAAGCAAAAGAAATATGTGTCTTTTTGCAGTGTGGTCTAGTGAAAATCAAATGGTGACTGTTGAAAAGATCTACCGCGATGATGACTTTTGGGAAAAGAAAATGTTAAAAAAACTTACTGAATTTTATTTGGAACATATTCTGCCTGAATTGATTGACCCACGCCAATCGAGAAACATGCCAATGAGGAAACCAATAGTAATTACGAAAAAGCCAAAACACAAATAATTGACTGACACTGAAACCTCAAAAATAACAAACGTGCCATTCTGTCCAGAAACCAACTCAGAAATAATGGATATCGATTGCATTGATTTGACTACTGCCGGAGTCTCAAATGAAGCACAAAAAGTTATATTAGTTAAAGAATATTGATGTTGATATTTTATACACATGTATATGTGTTATTTTGTTCAAAAATTTGTATGTGCTTTATTTGCAAAGTTAGTGTATGTTTCCGAACTCCTCTTGCTAATATGGACATAAAAGGAATATAACTGTAGTACAATAACGAAAATAATAATTATATAAATCAAAGTAATTAACAAATAAAATATTACGCAACGCTTACTTAATGAGGGCCATAAAAATTAAACAAGTTATAGATAGCATGAAGAATAGTTTCTATATTAAAAAAAATATATGCAACTACACATACTTAGCAATTATTGTCATACTAGTGTGATCTATTATAAAACTGGCTCGTTTGATAGTCAGGCTAGACACTTTAGTCTCATTTACGTCATAGTTCCATATATATTTAATCATAATCTATTGTTACGTAGTTATAGTTTTCCTTGCTATTGTGTAAAGTATATGATGAAACTTACTACTTACTTTGATTGTAACTATTAATAATAAATAATGTAAATAATACCGTATTCTAAATAACATAAATAATTAATATAATATTAATCTGTCCACATTATTTATTTATTTTTCAACTTTTAAGTTTTGAACAGTAGTAGAGCCAGCAGAACTTTTTTCACCACTTACTAAATAACAACTCTAACATTCAACACAATATAATATTGCATATTGATCAGAAAATGTACATACTTACGTCTGTAAATAAAACTCAATGCTGTTCTTCTTTTAATCTTTTAATTCCCTCCTTATGAAATTAGGTAGAAACCTACCAGGTGTAGGTATCCTTTTTTATGTCGGCAGGTAAATGCTCAAATGCTACTATTCTACCGTACAAACGGAAAGTACCTGTAACAGTACTATATTATCTAATTATTTTGCATATACTACGCGTGACCCCCTATTGACCTCTCCGAGCGAGTGCTATGCTTTAGCTGCATGCGACCGCCGCGCCTCCGCGGTCTCTCGCGAAACTCAATGCGGGGAGATGCGAGACACGCGGGTGAAATCAGATTATTTTCTAGATTTGTACGCAGTCTTAAGTTCACGAAACGTCTGAAAGATATACCATCCGGCTATAATGTAGCATCCATAAAAACAGATAATTTTGTCATAGTTACCAAAACTTTCTATGAGTCATAAGCATTAAGTCAAATTGATAAAAAGGGAAACTAAAGAAGTTAATATACTACTCGTAGTTACAAATAGATAAAAATGTTTGAACTAACTTTAACTAGCAACATTTAATAAATGTATTACGTATGCTTGTGTGTACCCCCTTCGGGTAAAAGCCTCCTCCAAAGTGTTCAACCTCTCTCTATCATTAGCGACGCTCAACCATCCTCTGCCCACCATGTGTACGATACCGTCGGCCCACCTGGTACATGGCCGGCCTCTCGACCTGGTGCCTCGTGCCACCCTCCCACCTTACAGTTCTTATAGTCCACCTGTCATCCTTGTGCCTGGCCACGTGCCTTTCATAATATACCTATTATTATTTCCAACGTGGTGCATGTAACTGTACCGAAATATCGAACATCGCGTGAGTACTAATTACAACTTGGTTAACAACCGCGAAAGTCTAAAACAGTGTTTTCCATAAAATGTTCCTTCCAAAGATATTACTCTGTCCGTCTAGAACGGGACAAATGTGTCCAAATTGAATATAATCTATTAATGTGTTTTAACTAAATAACTGCTATTTTAAAGCTCTGAGTTTTTATTGTCTAGCGGTATGTGTGAAAAGTAGAGTATGCACCGCCGACTCGAGGATAAAGCTTGTCTTCGTCTTGGGTGGCTTTAACCCCACGCTTCACTGAGGACTCTACATAACTCAGGGATTAACCCAAGAGTCCCCGTTACACACAGGGTTCAATATACCGCCCATGACGTAAGACACTGCTTTACTCCATCGGTGCATAATCTACTATTTCTACAAACTTCCTAAAAAGGAGAATGTTCTCAAGACGTGTTAATTGTTTTATGTATAATCACGTATAACTTTTTACAAATTCAAATTCAAAATATTTTATTTGTGATACACGTGTTAAAAATTCAGCTAGTAAAATTAAATAGGTAGTACAAGCCGTGTACAGCCATTTTGGCATAAAAATAATAAAGTTGTCAAATTATAATCAAGAACATTAAAATGAAGGTCACGTTATTTACGCCGGATTTACAATAAAATATATGTCGCCGCAGCAATTCTTCGGCGGTTTTATTTAAAAAATACTTCTAAGTTTTATTGAAATAGTTAAGTTTAAAAACCATTATTATAAATCGTTACGATAATTTATTGTTTCAATCAAAGTGTGAGAAATGTAAATAGTTAACTTCTTGTTAAATCACTATTTGATTTGACTCCAAGATGGTGGTTACATAAAGTAAGTTTATTTAATTCTAATTAACAGCTATTAATGAGACTTTTGCATATTGACTGCTTGTTAAAAAGTTAGGTGATCATTGTAAGATTAATTTTGTATTTTTATCCCAAGCATTTGTCCTTTTTAAATGCTAAACGAAGCCATGTGAGTTTTGGCGCCAAGATGGCGCGACAAATGCTTGGAGGGGCGTACGAAGCGAGCGGGAGCTCACTTTATCGCCGACTTTTGAACGAAACACATTGTAAGTAAAATCTCTGCTGCTCAGGTTATTATTTATTAAATTTCAATTATAATTGATTGTTCAGAGTAACGATAAATAGATTGTGTTACTGGTGTCTTTGACTTTTACTTCTTAAACATCTTAGAATAAGTGTCCAGGTTACTTTTCATCAGCCATCAGCCAGCTTGCTTAAAGTTGGTGACTATAGGGTAAATGATAATAGCTGCAGTACCGTTGACCTTGATGTGGTCAGCGGTTCTGCGCTTTTTTTAAAAACAGTTTCCATTTCGGACACTCGACATCAGAAGTGGGATCCCCTTTCTGTCGGTCTTATTTTTTCAGATCCTGGCTTCATTGGATTCATCGTTCAACGGGTCACCATGGATCAACCACCTGACCCAAATGCAACAACGCAACACGGCCCAAGCACCCAACCTCCTCCAGGGACACACGTTGACTCCACACCAGTATCATCGCAGTCTGGTAATGTACCTCCTGAATTCTATTTACATATGATGACTGTGATGCAAAACATGAGTGAAAAACTGCTCCAGCAGCAGCCTAGTGACAAGATAAAAATTACTGATGTGTTTTTACCCTCGTTTGATCCGGACGGAAACGTTGGGGTTAGAGAGTGGTGTGATCACATATCTACAGCTAAAAATGCCTACCAATTAACTGACTACGATATCCGCATGAAAGTAACTAGCTTGTTGAGAGGTCGCGCCAAAATGTGGGCAGACAACTGGCTTGTCACTACGTCTGATTGGGACGAGCTGCGCCAGAATATTATTACCACATTTGAACCTGAAACTCGATACTCACGGGATGTGCTGAGGTTTAGGGAACACTCGTATGATCCTTCTAAAGACATTGCAGAGTTTTTATCACAGTCATGGATTCTGTGGAGACGTGTAACTAGAGAGAAACTAGATAATAGTGATGCAGTGGAAGCAGTGATTGGAACGGTTGGAGACGAGCGTCTTAGAATTGAGCTAATGAACGCCAGAGCTACATCAGTGCCTGAATTAATATCCGTAGCCTCATCTATTCGTGTCAAACGTCCAAACCAACAGAGTTCTAACCACCCATTACCGCATAAACGGTCAAAGTTTTCTATTGACAATCGAAATAACCCTTTTTGTAACTTTTGTAAAAGAATGGGACACGTCGCGAGTAATTGCCGTAATAAAACCGATTATAACGATTCCAATACGCGAATAACAAATCAAAATCAAACGACTGGGTCACATACGTCATTTAGACCTAGCGATACTAAGCTATGTTCGTTTTGTTCAAAACCTGGCCATACATTCGATTCGTGTTTTCGTAGGGAAAAACAAATAACTTCTAATGTCAACTCGGTGGCTAAAAACAAACCTGGTCTGAATACTATGCGTATGCGGGTAGGCGACGTGGTGTTGGATACAGTTTTTGACAGCGGCGCCGAATGCTCTGTGATGCGCGAATCTGTCGCTGATAAGTTACCTGGGCGTAGACAACATATAGTCCATTATCTACGTGGAATTGGTCCGTTCCCGGTAGTATCCACTAGTACGCTAACGGCAGTTTGCATCATTAACGATATTAACATCGAGATAGCTTTTCATATCTTACCCGACTACGAAATGACTTCCGACGTTCTTGTGGGTGCGAACTTGCTCCACGATACGGGTTTAAGTGTTGTAGTGTCTCAAAATAGTGCGATCCTATGTAACCAACCTCGCGTCATGCACTTGCGGTCGAAATCACCTTTGTTCGAAAATTTAAACCATGACTTGTCGGATGAGTCTGAATTAAATTTACTTCAGATTTTGCTAAATAAATATTCCGATATTTTCACACGCGGTTTTGGTCAATCTCGTGTTAACACGGGGGAAATGGAGATTCGTTTGAAAAACCCTAACAAGTTTGTCGAACGACGACCCTATAGATTGAGTCCTGTTGAGCGCGAGAAGGTTAAGGGAATTGTTGCTGAACTAATAGAAAATAATATCGTCCGGGAAAGCAAATCTCCATTTTCGAGTCCGATAATTTTAGTGAAAAAGAAAAATGGAGACGACCGCATGTGCGTAGACTACCGAGAGTTAAATTCAAATACCATTCGCGATCATTACCCTCTTCCCTTGGTTGCTGATCAAATCGATCAGCTAGCAGGTGGTAAGTACCATACAACCCTTGACATGGCATCTGGCTTCCACCAGATTCCCATCGCCGCCAATTCGATAGAGACAACCGCTTTTGTCACGCCCGACGGCTTATATGAGTACTTAACCGTCCCGTTCGGGCTTTGCAACGCGCCAGCTGTGTATCAAAGATGCATAAATCGTGCATTAGGGCCACTTTTAAACCCTGGTAGTGCCAATAACGACCATAATGATAGCGTAGCTCAGGTTTATATTGATGACGTCATTACCAAATGTCGTGAATTCTCTTCCGGGCTTGTTTACCTAGAAAAGATACTAATTGCATTACGTGAATCTGGATTTTCCATTAATATCGAAAAATGTCTCTTCTTCAAGCGTTCAATAGAATACCTTGGCAACGTAGTAGAAAACGGCACCGTCCGTCCCAGTCCTAAAAAGATTGAAGCCTTGCTTAAGGCACCGGTACCAACTAATGTAAAGCAAGTCCGGCAGTTTAATGGTCTTGCAGGGTACTTTCGTCGCTTTATCCCTGATTTTGCGCGAAAAATGGTCCCTCTATATAACTTAACAAAACATGGCACTGAATGGCAATGGACTCATGTTCACGAAGAGACGCGTCAAAAGATTATCCATCACTTGACTTCCACGCCGATTCTAACCATATTCCAAGAAGGTAAGCCCATTGAATTATTCACTGACGCCAGCAGCGTGGGCTTTGGAGCAATACTCGTGCAGATTATAGACAGCCGTCAACACGTAGTCGCTTACTTTAGTATGCGGACAACAGATATAGAAAGTAGGTACCACTCCTATGAGCTTGAGACGCTTGCCGTAGTCAGGGCAATCAAACACTTCCGACACTTCCTATACGGACGGCAATTTAAAGTCATAACAGATTGCAATGCACTAAAGGCCTCAAAGCATAAACAGGATTTACTACCCCGCATACATAGATGGTGGGCTTACCTCCAAAACTTTGAATTCGAAATAGAATACAGGAAGGGCGAGCGGATGCAACATGCAGATTTTCTGAGCAGGAATCCGGACCCTCTTTCTGTTAATGTTATGACAAATAACTTAGACTGGATCAACATAGAGCAACGACGAGATGACAAACTGCGTCCTATCATAGATGCACTGCATAATGGAGAAGAAGTTTCCGGATATCACCTTGAAGGTAGCGTACTCAAATTTGAACGAATAGACTCTCTCTTGGGTACCCAAAAACTAATTGTTGTACCAAAATCGTTTCAATGGAGCCTGATCAATACGTTTCATACTGCCCTCAAGCATCCAGGCTGGGACAAAACTCTACAAAAGATCAGAGAAACTTATTTTTTTGATAAAATGAGTACAACTGTGAGAGAGTTTATTGACAACTGCATTGTGTGTAGAACATCAAAACAGACTTCTGGAGCCACGCAAGTACAATTGCACCCCATCCCAAAGCCTGTGGTACCATTCGAGGTTATCCATATGGACATTACTGGTAAGCTAGGCACGTCCAATGAGCAAGAGTATGTTGTGGTTACTATAGACTCCTTTACCAAATATGTGCTTCTTCGCTACACTAACGACAAAAGTCAATACGGCACACTCGGCGCTCTGAAACATGTTATTCACCTCTTTGGAGCCCCAAAACAAATCATCGTGGACGGTGGGCGTGAGTTCTTAGGAGATTTTAAGTCTTACTGTGATAGGTTTGGCATCGAAATACACGCTATATCACCAGGCGTGAGCAGAGCCAATGGTCAGGTGGAGCGAGTGATGGCTACATTGAAGAACGGTCTTATCATGATTAAGAATTATGAGACCCCAGATTGGCATACGGCTTTAGAAAGCCTTCAGCTCGCCTTTAACTGCACTGTGAATAGAACTACAGGTACATCTCCACTTACATTGCTTACTCGGCGTCGAAATTGCGTACCAGCAGAGTTACTGAACTTAGTCAACTTTGATAATGAATCAATCGATATTGATTCTCTTCAACGTCACGTGCATCAAAGGATGGCGGAAACATCGGCGAAAGACAAAGCAAGATTTGATAAAGGTCGTGCTAAAATTCACAATTTTCAACGTGGTGATTTTGTATTGATAAAAAATAATCCTAGAAATCAAACTTCTCTCGACCTCAAATTTAGCGTGCCCTATGAAGTTCACAGAGTTCTCGAACACGACCGCTATCTTGTAAAAAAGGTAGTCGGCCACCATGGGCGGCCTCGCAAGGTCGCACACGATCAACTACGACGCGCGCCGCAACCAGGTGCTGGTTGTCAGGCAGCCGTGTCGCCCCCAGATGATGAAGAAGCTGGAGCTTGCAGCATCGCGGTGACTCCGGGTGCCTAGCTGCGCAACTCGCCGCCGCTACAACTACTGGGCAGACTGGCGACATACAAGATTTGAAAACTCACCCGGTGAGAACCTTTCATATTATTCTAACATTGTTACCTTCCATTGTAATTTTGGAGCCTTTCATATTGTTCTAACATAGTTACTTCTCGTTGTAATTTTGTTGAGAACCTTACATATTATTTCTTATGATCGCTGACAATGATAACTATCATGGCATGACAAACGTTACATAACAAAAGATGCTATTGGCGTACAAAGACGCCAAAAAGCTGAATTAAAAAATAATAATAATAGAGTGATATTTTACAAAAGATGCTATTGACGTATGGAGCCGTCAATAAGCCAAAAAAAAAAAAAAAAAAAATGATAATATTACAAAAGATGCTATTGGTGTATGGAGCCACCAATAAGCCAGTCTATCCTATCCTGAAAGAATAATAGTCCTCTGTGTACCACGGCGTTCAGGACCGCCCAGAGCACAGCATCGACCTTACCCTATAATCCTTTAGAGCCCCTGTATTATTACAGCATCGACCTCTCATCGACCCATCCTTCCCTTTAAAATGCTACTACCATGTCATATGGAATAAGCATTTATTTTAAAAACTTAATATCACTATTGTTACTGTTGTCATGTGGAATGAGCAGTTCATTACAATATACATACCTACTACGATTACTGTTGTCATGTGGAATGAGCAGTTCTAATTACAATATTTTAATTATTACTATCACTGCTTTCATGTGGAATGAGCAGTTGATATAACTACGTGCATACTGTTCTGTTCAATCTGCAGTCACGTTGAGTGAGCAGAAACGATTACCATTATACTTCAATTTACTTTGCAATTTAAGGTCTGAGTGTACTGTGGAAGTACCAGACTTAAAATACTCTTCTCTCTATTACAGAAAGGACAAGGAGAGCGATGCAGAGCACGCATCGCACTTCAGAATGGCCGTGTCGCCGCAGCAATTCTTCGGCGGTTTTATTTAAAAAATACTTCTAAGTTTTATTGAAATAGTTAAGTTTAAAAACCATTATTATAAATCGTTACGATAATTTATTGTTTCAATCAAAGTGTGAGAAATGTAAATAGTTAACTTCTTGTTAAATCACTATTTGATTTGACTCCAAGATGGTGGTTACATAAAGTAAGTTTATTTAATTCTAATTAACAGCTATTAATGAGACTTTTGCATATTGACTGCTTGTTAAAAAGTTAGGTGATCATTGTAAGATTAATTTTGTATTTTTATCCCAAGCATTTGTCCTTTTTAAATGCTAAACGAAGCCATGTGAGTTTTGGCGCCAAGATGGCGCGACAAATGCTTGGAGGGGCGTACGAAGCGAGCGGGAGCTCACTTTATCGCCGACTTTTGAACGAAACACATTGTAAGTAAAATCTCTGCTGCTCAGGTTATTATTTATTAAATTTCAATTATAATTGATTGTTCAGAGTAACGATAAATAGATTGTGTTACTGGTGTCTTTGACTTTTACTTCTTAAACATCTTAGAATAAGTGTCCAGGTTACTTTTCATCAGCCATCAGCCAGCTTGCTTAAAGTTGGTGACTATAGGGTAAATGATAATAGCTGCAGTACCGTTGACCTTGATGTGGTCAGCGGTTCTGCGCTTTTTTTAAAAACAGTTTCCATTTCGGACACTCGACATATATAAGAAAAAACTGTATGAAATTCAGTCAAACAGGTTCACACAATCATAATATTAGAATTTATTTTGTACAAAGTCATTAATGGAATAAAATGCATTGTCGATTAAAAAATAAAATAATTTACGTTTAAAATATGTCAGTTCAATTGTTTCTTTTATTGCTTTGGGGATGTTATTATACATTTGAGGTGCCATAGTGAACACACTATTTCTATAAAGACTCGTTTTATGATTGATGAAATTTAAGTTTCTCAAAACAGTTCGGTTTCGAGACCTGGAAACAATTTCAAATAGTTTAGGATTGAGTTGAATAAAGAGACATTATTCCGTATATACTCGTATATAGTGAGGAAATAGTTAAAAGTTTTAGTTCCTTAAAGGATGTGAGACAGCTTTCAGATTTTTCCAAACCACACATGGCACGAATACTACGTTTTTGACATTTGAAGACTTTTACCTCCGGCCCCAGAAAATAATAGCGTACCTCAGCCGAGAAGCGACTTAACCATGACACGCTACAAGTAAAGTTTGAATATTAACTTCTTTGGTTAAAATGTATAGACTATCAGATGACTGTGCTAGTTTTTTACAAATAAATCCTATATGGCTTTGCCATTTTAAATTGTCATGTATGTATAGGCCTAAGCATTTTGTTGTCATCGTTGTTTCGACAATTTGTCTACTGTATTCAATAGGGATACTGACAATGTGATTAGTTTTAAGCTATTCCGTAACGAAAATAACCTAACACCCCCCACTCCGACTCCATCTATCGATGAATAGCAGAACTTTTAATGACATTTTGAAATATCACGCAAGTCTCTTTAGTTCAGCAACTCGCCTCTAGATGGCATTGGTTGTTTTTGATTTATGTTAACGACATTATTAATGCAATGCCAAGTTGGACTTATACGAGTTTATTTGCAGACGATACCCATGTGGGAGTAAGTGACAAATGTGAAAAAAATCTAGAAGCTAAGTTAAATGATGCTATGACTATACTGAAAGAATGGTTCAGCGCGAATGGAATAGTGCTTAATCCAGAGAAGAGTGTGATCATGTTATACAAAACGCGAAAAGACAAAACTCATACTGGTTTGACAGAAAACAAGTTTTAGGATACACTGTAGATTATAGCATAAATCATTCCGCACATATAGAAAATGTATGCAAAAAAATGGCAAGTGCTAACTACGCACTGCTAAAATTAAAACCATCAATGAACCGAACGACTCTCATGTCCATATACTATGCATATGTTAGTTCAATAGCAAATTATGCCATTACTGTATGGGGAAACGGGGTAAATATAAACAAAGTTCTGAAAAGTCAAAAGAGGGCCATAAGAATTATATTCGGACTTCAAAAACGCACTTCTGTCCGAGAATATTTTAAGAAAAACCATATAATGACCGTCATTTCTTTATACATCTACAACAGTCTTTTGGAGATACACAATGATATTGAGACATTTACCAAAAACAAAGATGTGCATGGCTACAATCTACGAAATAAGGAAAAAATATTTAAGCCCAAAATAAGACTGACAAAAGTGACAAAACAAGGTGTCCACATCAAAATTTTAATGTATAATCATCTACCTATAACAATCGCAAAGTTAAATAGAATAAATTTTAAAAGTAAGGTAAAAAATTCTTTGAATGTCATCCATTATATTCCCTAAAGGAATTCATGGACATGCGTCTGACTGAAAATTCATTTTTGTAGAAAAAATTAAGTAGGTAGGTAGGCTAAGTAACTACATAGATATAGGCTATTTGACTGCTCACGCTAAATTGATGGTTTCAAAATGTATACTTATTAATGTATCTTTCAAATGACATTATTTTTAATTTTTGCAATTTCTTGGAATATCTTTTGCTTCGAATATTCAATGGTTTTATTTAGTCTTATAAATACAGGAAATATATTTAAATTATAATACAATTACTTAATGTAAAAATATGTATATGAATGTTTAATGTAAAAATAGCTGTAATTTAATTATTATTATTTCTTAACAGTGCTCTATGCTTAAGTTCAAAATGTATTTGTTGACTTGCCTAGTGTAACAAACAATGTTATAAGGTTAATAAACGATTCTGATTCTAAATTATTATAATTGCATAAGTTGATTTGGCATCTATCGATGAATAGCAGAACTTTTAATGAGTTTTTTGAAATATCACGCTCGTCTCTTTAGTTCAGCAACTCGCCTCTAGATGGCATTGGTTAAATAACTATAATTGCATAAGTTGATAAAAACAGCTATGCAATATCTTTACCGCGGCAGTCTCCGAGTGCCACACGTCTTTTTTTGTTTGGTAAAGTATACGTCCAAGGTAATCCGGACGTTTTCAGTTATTAGATTATAACTAAAAAATCAATTGACCGAATTCGATAAAAAAATTATGGCACTATCTCAGACGTATACTATACCAAAAATAAAAATAATAATTAAAGTCGGACTACTCTGCAAAAAGAGTTTCGTGATTATATATAAATAATATAGAGATAGCAACTCTCTCTTTCCTGAATGAAGTTATGCAATTTCAAAGTTTTAACTTCATTCAATCAAAGAGGATCCGGACCTCCGCAGTTGAAGCATCGTAGGGATTGAATTAAAAAATCCACTGTCGCGAATTATTTCCACTCGTTTGCAAAATATCGCCTAATCTGACTGAACTATTTGCCCAGTTTGGGACCTAATGTCCCATATCATTATGTTCTAGCTGACCCTATTATTATATTATATATATATATATATATATATATATATAATACTCCATTACTATATATACTCCATATATAGGATACTCCATCCATCCATCTAAACTTTCACATTTATAATATTACTAGCTGACCCACCAGCGGCTACGCTCGCGTGATACGGTTATTACAGATTTTTAATTATCCCACGGGATCTCTTTAATTTACCAGGATCAAACGCATGCTATATGTTGACCAGGGATATAAGCTACCACCATACAACACTTCATTTAAATCGGTCCAGGCGTTTCGATTGAAAAAAAAAAATAATTGGTTCGATTCCACTCCTTTACGCTTTTACCATTACTTATCCCCCTGACTTGGTTTTTAGCTTTTTTTTCATTGTACAGAAATTCGACCTCTACAGTTTTATTATACAGGTATCTTTCTGGAAGGCATCGTGTTAAGCAAAATCCATATCTACATATCTATAGCTGAATTGTACTATATTTCTTACAAATAAATTATCATTTATGATTACGAATGACTAATCCTACCTAACAGTATTATAAAATAACCTACGGTCACTACGTACACTATCAAATATACTACCTATACTTTAAAATTAAAATCTATACCTACGACTTATGAAAATAAACCAAAATAACTCAACCTTAAACTGTACAAAAACTAAAAAGAATAAAAAGACCGCCCTAAAATCACGGTTTAGAATTGCAAGTAGAAGTTAAAACATACAATTTATAGAATGTTAATATGAACAAACGCGCCACGCGTGTGCTGCGAACGGTGCAAGCCCAATTCAACCTTCGACACTACATTTGCACCATAACTTAGTAAACTCCACTTTTTTCACAACACTTCTTGCGTGATGCCTAAACAAACAGACAGACATTTTTTTTTGGGTTCCATGTCGGTCTAGTAACACCCCCTGCTATATTTTTTTTTATGTTTTCAATATACAGAATTTTCACTGTTACAGATTTATTATAAATGAAGATACTATGATTGTATAGATTAATATTAATTAAAAGCTTTTTCACCAGTGTCAGTTCTAATATGATTTCGTAAACGAACTGCTTGTGCACATTCATAAACACACATAGTACATTTATATAGTTATTTTCCAGTATGTGTCCTTATATGTCTTCGTAAGTGACCTTTCTTTGTACTTTCATAATCACACACATCACATTTATAAGGTTTCTCCCCAGTGTGCGTTCTAATATGACGTCGTAAGTTACCTGCTTGTGCACATTTATAATCACACATATGACATTTCAAAAGTTTCTCTCCGGTGTGCGTTTTAATATGATTTTGTAAACTACCTGCTTCTGCACATTTATAATCACACATATTGCATTCATAAGGTTTTTCTCCAGTGTGCTTTCTTATATGCCTACGTAAGTTACCTGCTTCTGCAGATTCATAATCACACATATTACATTTATAAGGTTTCTCCCCAGTATGTGTTCTAATATGTCTTGTTAAGTCACCTGTTTTTGCACATTCATAATCACACATATTACATTTAAAGGGTTTCTCTCCAGTGTGCGTTCTAATATGATTTTGTAAACTACCTGCTACTGCACATTTATAATCACACATATTACATTTATAAGGTTTTTCTCCAGTATGTGTTCTAATATGTCTTTGTAAGTTACCAGCTTGTACACATTTATAATCACACATTGGTGAGGCAATATGCCACCATACGATAGGTAGGGAAGAATTAATGGTACCTGGGTTCCGTGGGGTATGTCGGGAGACTCTGGAACTGGTGAGAGCTGGTGACCGTGGGTCCTCGTGGAGGCGTCCTGCTGTCGACGGCGTGCTGAATGAGCTGAAGGCGATTGTTCACTTGTTCACTCGTGTTTGTATTGTCAGTGTCCCTTTTATTTGTGCACTCGCGTACGCGTATGTGTCGTCGGTAAAATTATTGGGGGCGTTTCCGACTCGTGGCAAAATGGCGGCGGTGCAGAGCGGATTTTACTTCGATTTGCGTGCGCGCGAGCAGAAGTCGTGTCGCTCAGTCGTGGCGTGCGAGAGCCGCCGCGTTTGACGTTTCCCCTTACCGGCGGGTAGCGGGGGACGCACTGTGGGTGAGGTGACGTCACGCTTTCGCGTGAACATATTCCCCACGCGGCAAAGGTGTGGTGTGGTGCTCAATCGATAGGCAGGCGGGCGATCTTGAGGACAGGTCGCGTCAGTATGCCCAAAGTCGTCTTGAGTTCCACCACTCGGGTGACGCCATCCCTCCCCGGGAGCGTCTTGGTGATGCGGCCCATGCGCCAGTGTAGAGGCGGCACCTGGTCGTCCACTATCAGTACCAGTTCCCCGACTTGAGGTGGGCTGGATCGGGAAGTCCATTTGGAGCGGGTTTGGAGGGTGTGCAGGTAGGACTTGGACCAGGATCGCCAAAAGTGTTGGGATAAGGATTGGACGAGCTTGAACCTTTTTAGTGCAGAAATGGCTCGGCCTTCTACCGAATATTCAGGTAAGGCTGTGAGCGGACGGCCAATAAGGAAATGACCTGCGGTGAGAGCATCAAGATCCGCAGGGTCAGAAGAGAGTGGGCTGAGAGGGCGTGAATTGAGCACGGCTTCAATGCGTGCTAATAGAGTTGAAAACTCTTCAAATGTGAGGCGTTGTTCGCCGACCACACGGTACAGTAATTGTTTAGCTGACTTTACCGCTGTTTCATGAAGTGCACCGAACCAGGGTGCCTTTGGTGGATTTAGCCACCATGTTATGTGCTGTTTAGAAAGCGTATGTGCGATACTGTCATTATTGGTTGCAAGAAAGGCCTGTATTTCCCTAAGTTCATTCCTAGCGCCTACATAATTTGTACCGCAATCAGACCTAATTAACGTCGGTACACCGCGCCTAGAAACAAAACGCTGTAATGCCGCAAGGAACGCTTCCGTGGATAACTCAGATACCGGTTCGAGATGGACCGCCTTCGTGGCTAGACATGTTATAACACAGAAGTAGCCCTTTAATAGCTTGGCGTTTCTAAGTGTACTGGATTTTATCAAAAATGGTCCAGCAAAGTCCGTCGTGACTTTGCTAAATACGGGCTGAACGTTTACGCGGTCGGCGGGTAGGTCGGCCATGTACGGGGCCTTAGTTTTAGCGCGGAAACGAAAACAATGTATACATTTGTATACTCGATGGCGAATAACGCGGCGGGCTGATAATATCCAGAATTGCTGGCGTAAGAGTGAGTGCAGAGTGTCCGCCCCTGGATGACAGTAAATTTTATGATAGTAGTCTATAATGAGATCAACTAGTGGACTCGAGCTGGGTAATATCAGTGGGTGCTGAGCGTCGTAACGCAGAGCAGACTGAGTGAGTCGACCACTCACTTTCAGTAAGTCGTTCTCTAAGAATGGTGACAGGCGTTGTACACGTATCGTACATTCCTTGTTGTGTTTTAAGCGATGTATGTCTTCAGCAAAGCAATTGTGTTGTACTGAGCGCACCCAATGTAAAAGGGCTTCCTTTCGTTCGCTAACCGTAATGGGCCCAGCGACACGCGCAGTGCGGCCCTGTCTGCAATTGTGTATGAATCGTTTTATACACGCCGTTACACCTATCAGTTTATCTAGTGAGCTGAATCGTGTGAGCAGAGTCTCGTCGAGGTCAGGTATGGCTATGTGGGCGACGGCCTTCTTTGGCTTGAGGCCTGGTAGGGCGTGATGGCCCAACGCGGGCGGTAGGGCTGGCCATGTTTGTGGCGGGTCCTTAAGCCAGGACGGTGACCACCACATGTCATGCTTCAAGAGATCTTGAGCTGACATGCCCCTGCTGGCACAGTCAGCAGGATTTAGGGCGGAGGGTACATGTCTCCACGTGAGATTGCATGTATTTGCCTTGATTGAGGAGACTCTGTTGGCTTCAAATGTCTGAAGCGATTGTACAGGCGTGTTCAGCCAGGCCAGTACTATGGTACTGTCTGACCAACATATGTGCTGACGAACGGTGATGTGAGCTGATAACTGGGCCGAGACATGGGCCATGAGCTTAGCCAACAAGTGGGCGGCTGAGAGCTCCAGTTTAGGAATGGTTTGGCGGTTTTTAATAGGAGCTACCTTTGATTTGGACATGAGCAAGTGCACATGTACCTGTCCATCAGGTGTAGTTTCGTGGAGGTAAATAACCGCGGCGTAGCCGAGTTCTGAAGCATCCGCATATCCCTGAAGGGTGTGTGTGGATGCCTTGTTTGAGCAGACGTTTCTTGGAAACCTGAGCGCTGAGAGGCGTGGTAGGTCACGATAGATATTCTGACACTCAAGAGCGACATCACTGGGTACTCGTTCGTCCCAACCGAGTTTTAAGGTCCACAACCTTTGAATCAAGGTTTTAGCGCGGAAGATGACGGGGCTGATCCAACCGCATGGGTCGTACAGACGCGCTATGTTGCTGAGTATTGACCTCTTGGTGAATCCATCTACCGTAGGTACTGAGACACTGTAGGTAAATTCGTCAGTTTGTGGTATCCATTGTATGCCAAGGACTTTGATGGAGTTATCGTCTGGGCTAACGTCAAAATCTTTCGACATCTCGCACTGGTCATCTGGGAACCTTTCTAAGAGCTGGCGTGAGTTGGATGTCCACTTACGCAGTTGGAAACCCCCCAGTGCGAGTAGGCTAATCAACTCGGTTTGTAAGTTAATGGCTTCACCGACAGTATCATGTCCGGTGAGCACGTCGTCAACAAATATTGACCTAGAGAGCACCTGAGCGGCTCTGGGATAGCGTTGCCTTTCATCCGCGATCAACTGCTGGATGGTGCGGTTCGCTAAGAATGGGCTGGAGCGTAATCCGTAAGTCACGGTGGACAATGCATATGTTAATAAGGGCTGATCTGGCGATGAACGCCAGAGAATGAGCTGAAACCGTCTGTGGTCGGGCTGAATCATAATGTTTCTGAACATCTGTTGTATGTCTGTGCTGAAAACGACCTTGTGTGTTCGGAAGTTTAAAATGATATCCGTGATATCTCGCTGCAGGGCCGTTCCCGTATGTAAGGTGTCGTTGAGACTAGTGCCATTTGCGCTTTTACAACTAGCGTCAAAGACTGTACGTAGCTTGTCTGAATTGGCCTTGAAAATGCCATGGTGCGGTATGTAGCAGTGGGGCTGATCGCGGAACGTGTTTGGATGGCAGGGGTTCATGTGACCTTTATCTAGGTACTCCTGCATAAACGCTACATATTTTGAGCGGAGTTCGGGGTTTCGTTGGAGTTTCTTTTCGAGGTTGAGAAACCGCCGAAGTGCTATAGCGTGCGTAGCCCCTAGTTCGGGGGCATCCGTAACAAATGGTAGCGCGACTATATATTTACCAGACTGGTCCCTCGTGGTGGTGGACTGGTATATTTTTTCGCACTCTTCGTGCGCTGATGTACCATCGGGAATGGTATTACTGACTTCTTCTACTTCCCAGAATCTCTCTAGAGCTGACTGGATGTCTTGGCTGGACTGTAGTGCCAAGTCAGTATGGTCAATTTGAGCTGAGTTGACTTGAGGCTGAGTGCCCGTATCTTGTGATACTGGGCCTAATAACGTGAAGTTAAATATCGTGCCGAAGGCTATGGGTCTGCCGGGCCCTAGAGAAATTTTAGTACCGTCTAAGATGCTACCTAATATGTCTGACCCTAATAAGAGGTCAATCGGTGCAGGTATATTAAAAGAAAAATCTGCTAGTGGAACGTAATTGGTGCTTTCATCCAAACCAGGCAGTTTAGTGTGCGGTAAAACTCCCGTTACGTTTTTGAGCACATATGCCTTTGTCCTTATTACGGGCCTGTCCGTATGTACAGGTCGAAAAGTAATGTCGACATATGACGAAGAATTTTCTGAGTGCTGATCACCTATACCTTTTATTTTTAATTGGGTGCGCTGAGTAGGTAAACAAAGTCGCTTTACTATGTTTTCGTCTATTAGTGTTATCATAGAGCCACAGTCTAATAACGCTCGTGCTTGGTGAAAATTGCCCTTGTAGTCTGCTATCTCGAGTGAGACTGTAGGTAGTAGGACAGGTCTATTATGCATACTGTTTGGCGTTGAGATGTCAGTAGTATGACTCAAGGTGTTTGCGACGACATTTTGTCGTCGTGTTGTGTGTGTAGTTGTGGGCTGATAATCTGCGCGCTGCGATGTGTGCTGATTAGCTTCGGGCTGATGTGTGTGCTGATGATTAACCGTTAGCTGGGCTGATATGTGCTGATGGTGCCGCCCTAGTCACTGCCTAGGGGGCGGAGGCGAACGCGAGGTAGTGCGCGTTGGAGTACGTCTGAAGGACACCATCCGGTCCGTATCAGGTGAGTGACGGCGGCGTGGTATCTCGCGCTGTTGTGCGGGTAGTAAATGCGCGGAATTGTGCGTAGGTGAGGTACACCCCAACCTGTGCAGGGTCGTGTGGTGGTTTGCACTGCCGCATGTTTTGCATAGGCCCGTTGACGTGCACTCATCGTCATAATGCGGGCCTAGACATTTGGCGCAGCGGTTGCGCGCGTAGATAAAATCCCAGCGACCCTGCACTGGTTGTTTGTTATACTGTGGGCACACCCGTAGCTTGTGGCCCCGGGCATTACACCACGGGCAGTAATGATTACCTCTAGAAAATGTCTGCTGAGGTGGGGGCGAGAAGCGCGCGGGTGATGGTGTCAATGCCTGTGTATAGCGCGGCGGTTGCGGGTTCGATCCCTGCCGAGGTGGGGGCGAGAAGCGCGCGGGTCGTGCGGTTAACGCCTGTGCATAACGCTGAGGTCGCGGGTTCGAATCCTCGGAGTGTGTCGGGGATGTGTTCGCAGTATGTACCCGTCGAGCCTGCGCGTAGTCGTGGTGATACTTGCGCTCGCGTTGTGCCCCGGACGGTGACGCTCGGTTTGCGTTTGGTCCGGGCGTGGGCGGAGCTATGGCGGTCGATACGCTGACCTCGTTGCAGCGTGCGTGATGCTCGAGGAAGGTGACGAGGTCGGCTAGGGTCGGGAGTCGGTCAGATGACCCGTGTTGACGCTCAAAGAAGGACCTAAGTTCCCCCTTGAGTTTTCGTACTACGATCGACACTAAAATATATCCACTATCTCCAGTAGTAGATAAGTTTAAATTGGCAAGCGCGGATTGTGCGGATATGAGCGGAGTTAGGAACTGCCTCCTGATTTCCGAACGCGACGATATAGTGGGCAAATCGAAAATTACGTCCACGAAACGATCTATGAGTAACCGCCGATTTTCGTACCTTCGCGTCAGGATATCCAAAGCTACTACGTAATTTTCGTTTGTGATCGTTAAGTGTGCAATGAGCGACCGCGATTCCCCCGCCAGACAGGAAAGTAAATAGTGCAGTTTTACTGCACCCGTAAGGTTGGCCATGTTATCGGTCAAGCTCTTAAATACCGATATGAAGGAGGGCCAGTCCTCGAGTCGCGAGGTAAATTTGGGTAACTCGATTTGGGGCAAAACCGAGTTTACCGTAGCTGGTGCTGTGACGTTTCCCGGGTTGTGTGCTGATGGTACCTCGTCACTTTGGGCTGATGGCAATATGTTTATATCTACATGTGCAACCAGAATCGCGTCATAGGCTTCTATTGCCCGTTCGTATTGCTCCATGTAGAATTTCTCCTGGCCGTCTGACAAATCGTCGGTATCTAATATTTCGTAGTATACGGCGTCGAGTTTATCACGCATGGTTCTCACGTCCGCAACCTTCGCGTTGAAATCTGCGTTCGTATACTTCTGTTTCCCTTCTCGTAACGACGTCGCAATTTCCGAAAGGGCAATTAAAGCGCGTTGTCCCTCTCTAAAACGAGCGGCCTGCGATTTGGAAGGCATCGTAACGTCGACGGCGAAGTCAGACACAAGGAGAGAAAAAAAAGAAAAAATAATTAAAATTATTAAATTATTTAATTGTCGGTGAAATTCCGCACCTCCTTTTTCGGAAGTCGGTTAAAATAACGCCTAAATAAACCTTATAAGAGCTGAGGGTTTAATTACTATATTAATTGAAACCTGTAAATTCGTTCGGTACTAAATATTTAACCGTACTCGGTACAATCCGTATTAAACTTAATAAATAAACTTAATGTCGTAAGTTTCGCAACTGGCCTTAAGAATTCTTAATTACTAGGCTTTCTTGCAACTACCATTAACAACAATCGTAAATAAATACACAGCGTGTCTAAAAACACCGTTATCAGTCGCCGTTAATCACTCAGTAATGTTAAGCCAGCCACTCAACAACAATCGCGTATCGCGCTAGCCTAATCCGTAAAGAATTTAGCAACTCTCATGTATTCTTGGCGCGTGAGTGTCAACAGTCTAATTGATTTGTATTACGGGGAGGATTTAAATTAAATTGAATCTATAATAAGTAGTTTGTAAATTAAATAGGGCTTATATGGGGGGTGGACTGTATTAAAAGGAATTATTATTTTTTACAAGGGGGGGATAGCACTGGTTCTTTTATCCGGCAGCGAAAGAAAATATGTTGCCGGATATCCGCGCTCGAAGGAAATTTGGTGAGGCAATATGCCACCATACGATAGGTAGGGAAGAATTAATGGTACCTGGGTTCCGTGGGGTATGTCGGGAGACTCTGGAACTGGTGAGAGCTGGTGACCGTGGGTCCTCGTGGAGGCGTCCTGCTGTCGACGGCGTGCTGAATGAGCTGAAGGCGATTGTTCACTTGTTCACTCGTGTTTGTATTGTCAGTGTCCCTTTTATTTGTGCACTCGCGTACGCGTATGTGTCGTCGGTAAAATTATTGGGGGCGTTTCCGACTCGTGGCAAAATGGCGGCGGTGCAGAGCGGATTTTACTTCGATTTGCGTGCGCGCGAGCAGAAGTCGTGTCGCTCAGTCGTGGCGTGCGAGAGCCGCCGCGTTTGACGTTTCCCCTTACCGGCGGGTAGCGGGGGACGCACTGTGGGTGAGGTGACGTCACGCTTTCGCGTGAACACACATATTACATTTATAAGTTTTTTCTCCAGTATGTTTCCTAATATGCTTTCGCAAATCGCCTGCTTGTACACATTTATAATCACACATATTACATTTAAAGGGTTTCTCTCCAGTGTGCGTTCTAATATGATTTTGTAAGCTACATCCTACTGCACATTCATAATCACACATATTACATTTATAGGGGTTTTCTCCAGTATGTGTTCTAATATGACTTCGTAAGTCACCTGCTTGTGCACATTCATAATCACACATATTACATTTAAAGGGTTTCTCTCCAGTGTGCGTTCTAATATGATTTTGTAAGCTACCTGCTCGTGCACATTCATAATCACACATATTACATTTATAAGGTTTCTCTCCAGTATGTGTTCTAATATGTCTTCGTATGCTACCTGCTGCTGCACATTTATATTCACACATATTACATTCATAAGGTTTCTCTCCAGTGTGCGTTCTTGTATGCCTACGTAAGGAACCTGCTTGTGTACATTCATAATCACACATATTACATTTATGAGGTTTCTCTCCAGTGTGCGTTCTAATATGAATTTTTAAGTGACCTGCATGAGAAGATTCATAATCACACATAATGCATTTATATGGTTTTTCTCCAGTGTGCGTTCTAATATGTGTTTTTAAGCATCTGGCGGTAGAACATTTATAATGACACTTGTTGCATTTAAAGGGTTTCTTACCACTGTATTTCATGTTATGTTTTTCCAGTTTTCTATCCGTTGCAGATTCACAATCAGCCATCGTACGTACGAGTACCTGCAGCAAATAATGTAAGTTGCATAAAAGTGGGTATATACATATAACGTACGGTATCTGAAGAATTTCAAACTATTCTTAGGGTATAGGCGATTATAAGAATTATTGCGAATTGGCATACGACGGTTATCCTCTGAAAATAACTATGAATATAATATGTTTGTGGGTCGTGAAGCGACACCACGGGTTAATTTTAATGATTATAAGTTATTATTTAGAAAGGCTTTTTTTATTATCGTATTGAACACTAGTTTATTATTTAATTAGAAGTATACATGTAAGTTAATAAATGTAGGAGACTATCGACTATAGGCTAATCTACGGAGATATGAATCGCGACGAGCGGCCTACAGCGATCTCCGAGTGCGTGTGTCAGCCGGCAGAACGGGTCGCAGTGGCGCGGCAGGCGATAGCGGGGGCAGCGCGCGGCGCGGCGGGGACACGTCAGATAACCGGCCATCTAAGGAGCTGGACCAAGATCACAAGAGGTAGCGATTTAATCGAAACGCATGGTGTTGGTCCGACTCATTAGATGACTGAGTTATGTGAGAGTACGCCACATGTTAAACACATAAAATACATAATTTTACAGTTGTTTCTTTAATAGACGATATTGAAGGTTTTTTTTTTATATTAATTAACCGACACCGAGATACGTACTATTATTTGATATATATGTACACATTTTATAATAATTTATAAATTTATAATATAGTACTTATGCTTCTAACAGTACATTCTTATATGCTACGGGGCGGGTAGATACGGCGCTGGATTAACACATATGGTTTGTCGAGGGTATATCGTCCTTTCCAACAAATCTACAAGGTACTCGTAGGTACCTACTTTGAGTCTACTGCCAAATTGTAAGGTTTTTTAAATTTGTGTCTTTCATTGTTTTTTACTGCCTTTATGTGTTCCTTGATGCGGCATGAAACAGTTCGCTTCGTCTGTCCTATGTACGAACTTCCGCAGCTGCAGTTAATTTTGTACACCCCGGGATGCTGAAAAGGAATCTTGTCCATAGGGGAAGGCAGACATTGCGCAATCTTCTGATGAGGAGTAAATATGGTCTTGATAGCATATTTGTCAAGAATTCGACCTATTTTGTCTGTGACTCCTTTAACATATGGCAAAAAGGTCGGCTGTCGTTCCACCTTCGGTTTCATCAGTTTTTCAGTAAGATGGAGGGTCTACTCAGTGATAGTGCAACATACAAACCAGTGAAGTACAACCCTACAGCGAGAGTCTCTCGGCAGACCATCCATTTGATAAGAGAATGTCGCGAGGTCTTCTCTGATGACGTTCTGAAAAAGCTCCTACGACCCAGAACTCCACAGCCACCGAAAATGTATGGTTTACCCAAAATCTACAAAAGAGATGTGCCACTGCGGCCAATAGTCAGCCAGATTGATTCCCCAACTTGTGACCTGGCGCGACAAGTCTCACGTGTACTTCAGGGACTGACAAGTCAGACGCCATCTTTTGTAAAAGACTCTAGACATATGGTGAGCCTTTTGAAGCAGACCTGAGCCTTATAACCATTCCTGCGTAACACCATCTGTACGTGGGATAGTTCCTCTTCAAGGTGTTCTGTATCGCACAGATCATAGGCCCGATTTGTCAGTGAACTGACCACAGAATTAAGATGCCGGGGATGATGGTGAGAGGTGGCATGCAAGTACAGGTCTGTGTGTGTCGGTTTTCTGTACACTGTGTGGCTCAGAGACCCGTCTTCCTTCGCTGTTATTCGAACATCCAGGAACGGCAACACTCGATCTTTCTCAATCTCAGCCGTAAACCGCATAGCGTGATGAACACTGTTTAAATGTTCCAGGCATTTGCTCACTTCTGTTTCACCGCCCTTAAGTATGCAGAAGATATCATCCACATATCTCTTCCAGCACTTGATTTCTACGGGACAGGTGGATATAGCCCGGTCTTCAAAGTGTTCCATCCACAGATTAGCAACCACAGGGGCCACTGGACTACCCATTGCTACTCCATCTATCTGCAGGTAAAACTGGCCTCTGTATAAGAAATATCTGGAAGATAAACAGTGTTCCAGCAGTTTGGCGTATTCCATCGAAATATTGTTATCAGACAGTTTCTTCTTTATTACCGCTAAGCATTCCAGTACCGGTACCTTCGTAAATAGAGATTCGACGTCAAAACTGACCATGATCTCATCACTTTCAACCCTAGTCTGCTTCAAAAGGCTCACCATATGTCTAGAGTCTTTTACAAAAGATGGCGTCTGACTTGTCAGTCCCTGAAGTACACGTGAGACTTGTCGCGCCAGGTCACAAGTTGGGGAATCAATCTGGCTGACTATTGGCCGCAGTGGCACATCTCTTTTGTGGATTTTGGGTAAACCATACATTTTCGGTGGCTGTGGAGTTCTGGGTCGTAGGAGCTTTTTCAGAACGTCATCAGAGAAGACCTCGCGACATTCTCTTATCAAATGGATGGTCTGCCGAGAGACTCTCGCTGTAGGGTTGTACTTCACTGGTTTGTATGTTGCACTATCACTGAGTAGACCCTCCATCTTACTGAAAAACTGATGAAACCGAAGGTGGAACGACAGCCGACCTTTTTGCCATATGTTAAAGGAGTCACAGACAAAATAGGTCGAATTCTTGACAAATATGCTATCAAGACCATATTTACTCCTCATCAGAAGATTGCGCAATGTCTGCGTTCCCCTATGGACAAGATTCCTTTTCAGCATCCCGGGGTGTACAAAATTAACTGCAGCTGCGGAAGTTCGTACATAGGACAGACGAAGCGAACTGTTTCATGCCGCATCAAGGAACACATGAAGGCAGTAAAAAACAATGAAAGACACAAATCTGCCATAGCTGAGCATCTGCTGGACGCGGGTCCTAACCACTGGATTGAATTCCATAACCCTAAAATCTTGTCCACCGAACGCCATTACATACCAAGGCTAGTAAAGGAAACTATTGAGATCTCGAAATGCCAGAATTTCAATCGAGGTGATGGTTTTCAACTCGCCAGTGCGTGGAATCCAGTATTAGGTTGTTTTAAAAATAAAAGTCCGCGTTCAAAATGTGTTCAAAATACTATACGCAGTGATACAGTGAGTGTGTTTTGTCGGGACTTAGGATCGAGTTCGAGTTCCAGTGATAACCGTAGCAAAAGACTAAGAAAGAGGGTAGATCGTTATGTCTGCACCTAACTTTTAAACTTTTTGACCAACCACCCGCATTCTTCAGTCTTCCCGTGAACATGGTGCATGTAACTGCGCCGAAATATCGGGAGCTCATTCCACAACCTTACCACGGTAAATATCCCGTTAATAATCATATAACTTTAGAGAACAACCGTGATAGTTTAAAACAGTGTCGTTAACTATAGTATTTTGGCTTATATTATGTTGGTGAAATGCTTGTTATAGTTTCTTTTCGTGACTCGATTCGTGTATAATCTTCTATACCGTATACAAGACCATGTTCAGACATTAGATTTAAATATTGCCGTGGTATATTATTGTTGTCTTTAAGATTGATATTATCTTTTTTAGGGTATTTACAAAGAACGCGCTTAGATTCATCAAGAAACATCGTTTTGTTTGAAGATAGGGGTCTATAAAGAGCACACAGAACCATTCGTATTTTTATGTGTAGTTTAAATTTTTCCAGTTACGCACTCTAAGTGATTAGTTGATGTTTTATAACTCCTGAAGTTATGACTTAGTTACGTGTGTATAAATAATTATACCGCCACCTTTTTGGTTTTTACGTAACTCTGTGTGCATTAGTATAGCTAGGTAAATGGAACAGAGAGCTGACGTTATCTTTTATACCTACTTCATTCAGTACGATAACGTCTATTTTGCAACTACAGCTGTTGATCAATAAATCTAGTTTACAGAAATTTTTAATAATTGAACGTATGTTAACATACAATTACGTTACAGAACATGAGTTGTTATAACTACTGATTTGCTTAAAGTAGTATGATATGTTCGGGCAGTCGCTTATTTCTAATACGTTATCTGTTGTGTCATCCATTGCGAAACTTTAGTTCTGATAAATGCACTAATTAAGGTGGTTATTAAGACGAGGTAAGGTCGTAAATGTCTTTTTCCGAGCGCAAAACAATTACTTTACTATTTTCAGTTTCACGAATAAGTACCTTACCATCCCTGACCAGATGTATTTGCAAATATCTTTGAGTTCCTGTGTTGCTTTCCAGAGTAAGTTTTTCTGATAGTGAGTGAGCTCTTGACGAACAAATATTTTGTTATCTTTAGCGTAGGGTGACAGTTTGGTACAACCTCCGAAAACACGATGTCGGATGTGCGAGCTGTGTCTACTCACTTTGTTTTGACTTCTTCATTTAGCAGCTTAATACGTAGAATTCCCGGTTTGCCTTGTTTTGTAGGTATGCGTTTGATTGATTTAACATCATCTGCACTCGCTTTTAACGCCGACGATATACCTTTTGCAATATTAGCCAGGTTCTCCTTCTCCAGAGTAGGTATGCCTTGTACTTCCACCACCTTTATAAGTTCTTTTTGTTCATACTCCTGCATCCGTTGCTTTTGCGCCTCCAGGAACGGCGGTTCCAGATGCTTATTCATATTTACGAGGTCGGCATTCTTCTTTTCCAGATGTTTTATTTTTTCTTTGAAAGTTTTAATGCTTTCTAAGCAATTATCCACTGTTTCACTGGTAAATTGTAGTGCCTGATTGGTCCCTTTCAGCTCGCGTTTAAATATTTTGTCCATCTGGGTGGAAATATTATTTTTAGCATCAAAAGGGTAGTTATCTATTTTGGTGATTAATTCGTCATCATCTACCACTAAACCATCGTCTGGGGTCACAAATGAGCACCACCGCGGTGACTTCGCGGAACAGTCGTGGCAAGTCCACTCAAGATTCTCAGCTGCTCGCAACAGGTTCAGTTGTTTACCTGAGATTTGGGTACACATCGTACTGGCATGAACCATACTCCTACACTTATTGCACTCTAGCCCTGGTGCTTTCTTGGTAATCACTTTACTACATTGAGTACACTTTGCCATATTGGCAGTAGATTATAACGCCGATTACGTTGTAAAAGCGCGCGATACGTGTCGACCGCACGGTTGACATGCAAGGACTGAATAGTAATTCCTTGATTTATATAATAAACACTATTTGTTTTCTAAACTTGAAGATCCTATGTCTGCTAGAAGTGCCTTAGAGTTTCGATGATCAGTCAGTCAGTCAGTGAGTTTTTTTTGTGTCATTATTTATTTATCCTGCGATCAGTCCATCGACTATGAGCAGATGTGGTGTATGTATGTGCGGGTAGGGTGCTACTCCCATTAGAGTCTGCCCTTTCTTGAATCAAAACCAGTCATCATGCTGCTTTATCTCGTCAAAGATATCTCGTCGCTTTTTCAATCGGCGGATGCTTTCCGGAATTGTAAGCTGCCCTGCAAGCTCATTTGGATGCCTAAGCAATCGAGTTTCTTCCCAGCAGCCAAAATGGCCCCTATATTTTAGGTTGATTTCATCTCTTTTGGTTTGAACATGTTTCTTCCATGTGAGCCTACGGTCCAAATGCATACCCAAATACTTCACGGACTCTTGGTGAGGGAGTTGAACGCTATTTAGAGTGACTGGGTCACAATCTTTTTTGCGAAGAGTATATGAGTATGATTGTATGTGGACAGATTTAGATGCGCTAGCAGCAATTCTCAACTTGGCTAGCCATTTTTCCATCTCATTCAGGCTGGTTTGCAAAATGCGAGATGCTTGGATTGGACATTATGCGAAGCAAGGCAGTATCGTCCGCAAAAGTAGCGAATGTGACCTCTGTGCTTTGTGGCAGGTCGGAAGTAAACAAGGTGTACAGTACTGGTCCAAGAACCGAACCCTGCGGTACTCCCGCAGAGATTTCATGAAATTCTGAGGTGGAATGATTTTCTCTTACTTGAAATATTCTGTTTGTTATGTAAGATTTAAGTATGCGATAAAATGTATGTGGTAGAGTAAGGTTTTTATCTTGAATAGCAAGCCTTTATGCCAGACTCTATTGAAGGCTTGTTGTATATCGAGAAAAGCAGACGAGCAGTACTCTTTTTTCTCAAAGGATGTTCTAATTTTCCTGCACACTCTATGAACTTGTTCGATGGTAGCATGTTCTTTCCGAAATCCGAATTGATGATCAGGAACAATTGACTTTTCATTAAGGATTAGTAACATTCTTTGTAATAGACACTTTTCGTAAAGCTTGGACAAGATCGACAATAGACTGATTGGTCTGTAAGAAGTGACGTCATGTGCTGGTTTACCAGGTTTATGGATCATTATTATTTGTGATACTTTCCATATGTCTGGAAAGTAGCCTACCCGCTGAATAGCATTAAACAACATGGTGAGGTATACGGTTCCTTTGCGATGTTTGAACTTTCTTGTCGATAAGATCATAGCTGGGGGCCTTGTTGTTGTCCATTGAAGTGATATTTCTATATATCTCCCTAGGTGTTACCAGCTTCAGGGGTAGGGCAAGTTGGTAATCTTGGTTGAGGATAAGGTCAATGTCAGTGTCATAGGCATTTGGTCTGGGGCTATTTGGTTTGAATACATTGCTTTAGATTGTAAGCAAATGCATCTGCTTTGTCTTGTTCTGTTCTGATCCAGGCTCCGTTTTGGTTCCGTAGAGGAGGTTTGTGGTGCAATGGTCGATCCAGATTTCTACAAGATCTCCATAGGGATGTCTGTTGTTTTATTAGCTGTAAGGCCTTCCAGGTACATGTCTAAGGCCAAACCATCTGCTTCAGCAATAAGAGTTTTTAGTTCTTTGATGGCTTTGTTAAGTGCAGTTTTGTCATTCGAATGCCTACTTGTGTGCCATACCCTTCGGAGTCTTCTTTTTCCATGATTTTTGACCGTATAGTCTCGCAGAATACATTGCTTTTACAGGGACGTTCAGTAGTTTCAGGCGTTAACTTTCAGCAATTTTCTTGAATTACCGAACTTATGTTTCTAGCAGCAACATCAATATCTGACTCGGTTTTTAGCGACTTTCTGAGGTTAATTCCATCGTTACCCAAATCGCGAAATGAACTCCAGTCTGTGTGCTTGTTATACAGTTTGAGCTTTCTTTCAGTTTTTAGAACCATAGCACCAAACGTCAGTATAACCGGGATATGATTAGAGTTGGCATCTAAGCAGGTCTTTACATGGTGAAAAAGCCTGGATAGTCCCTTTACGATGAAGAAGTCTATAACATCTGGAAGTTTATTTGGGTCAGCAGGCCAGTTAGTGAATAACGAAATTAAGAAACTTTGACTACCTAGTTATAATTCTTAAACTACGGTTCAAATATAATGAGATTTGAAATATACTGTGCTTATATAATGCCTACTTAGTTTCTAAAAATTCAGGCTTCTAGTTTTATCAACAACGAAGTTATAGAGGTTCGAAAATGGCCTGAACTGCTTCGAGAAAAGTATGGTACGGCCGTGCCACTTTTTTGCTCTACTTGGTGTGGGCACTACCATGCCCCCAGATTCATGTTTCCACACATGTTAAAATATTTGTATGATTATAGGTGTGGTCAAATCCATAACAGAATTGGATTGTGCTCTGGATATGATAACTTGCACTGTTAGTACGCAGACCACAAGTTATGACATTTTCTCTAAGCAAGAGAAACTTACATTGTTAATATCCTATGCTTATATCCCACTATAGAGTATTGATTGTGGTTTCTTTTTATATCACATAATTGTGTAACTCTTTTCAAATAAAAATACTTACCGTCTTTTTATTTAAGTATGTTCTTATTCATTTTTCGGTTATTAGTGGAAACTGTTTGCTTTAACGGAGTAAGCAGATGAGCATGTATGTAATGTGAGGTTAATAAACAAGTTTTTTTTACCTTATGTTATGGTCATATTACTTCTTTAGCACAATTCGTGTCTTATATTCAATGTTGGTTGGTGGTACTTTGAATGGATCATAGTCCAATCTATATTATATATATCATTGTAACAAATTACGCTGTATAGCGAATCTTTTTAAATCTTCTTGAGTATAGTTATAACGAGGTTGCACTGTATTTCTAACTGAGATCTAAGTACCATAACCTACCAACTACAACCTAAAATAAACCATTACCTACCGTACAAAGTTTCCAAACTTCAAACTTATATTGTGCGTGACTTACCTATGTGGGTTTGCACAAATCTGCCAGTGTCGCGTACGTAGAGCAGACAACAAACTGAAGAGAATTATCGAAAACTTTAATGACAATCCTCCTTGTCTTGAATTTTGTATCCAACCGGGTAAATGTTATCTGAAAGTAGGACAACACAAAACATACTTATATAGGATCATAGTAAATCAATATATAAATAGGATAGCAGTTAGGATAGGTATCTACCGGTCGATACAAATAACACAACAAATTAGAACTGTGAATGTTAACTGTTGGCTCTTGGATGGATTCTGATTTATTTAAATGACTTCTATATATATATATATATATATAATATATACAGTGGTGGACATATAATTAAGAACGATTTAAAGTTCATGTTTTTTAAAATATAAATCATGTCACGTATATTTATGTGTTCCTTCTTAGAAATAACTAGGTATGTTATGAAATAGCCACATGGATAGAGCAAAGGGGAATACAAATATAAAATAAAATTGCTAACATTTTTTATTTAATTATACTCTATAATAACAAATTCATATAGTAATGAAGCTGGACAAATAATTAAGAACGAATTATTAAACTGTTCAAGAGTTGTTTTATATGAAACTTAGATTAAATAAATCACATTAATATGAAGTGCGTAAAGGAAAAAAAGAACAATTTATTACATTTAAACTAAAATTAATAGTTAGTAGCATGTCCACGGCTTTTAATTACTGCTTTACACCGGCGAGGCATTGACTCTATCAATTTTTGACATTTCGCAAGAGATATAGAGTTCCATTCTTCTAAGAAAACGTCGTACAGTTCTCTTAAATTGCCACACTGTCGATCTGAAACCTTTTTCTTGACTTCGCACCAAAGATGCTCTATTGGATTTAAATCTGGGCTGTTAGCTGGCCAATCTAAGACAGAAACTGATTGCGATGTGAGAAATTCCTTAACTGTGCGTGCAGTATGCTTTGGATCATTGTCATGCTGGAATGTCCAGATAACCGGAAGCACGTCTTCAGCATAAGGTAACATTGTTTCTTCCAGTATATTTTTGTATTGGAATTGATCCATGTTTCCTTCTATCAACTTAACAGGTCCAACACCATACCCAGAAAAGCACCCCCAAATTTTCACATTTCCCCCACCATGCTTTAATGTCACTTTTGTGTATTTTGGGTCAAATGCTTTATTCGGAGGGCGTCGTACATATCGTTTTCCGTCAGAACATACCCTATTTATTTTTGTTTCGTCAGAAAAAAGAACATTTTTCCACTGACTAACTGTCCAGTTTTCATACCTTCTTGAAAATGCAAGCCGGGCTTGCCTATGGCACCGTTTCAACATGGGCACCTTCCTTGCTATCCTTCCGTGCAACTTTTCTTCTACCAAACGCCTTCGAATAGTGCGTGCCGAGATTGCTGAAGGGTTGTTTTCACCAAAATATTCTTTTCTCAGCTCATTAGACCCTTTAAAAGGATTTTGTTTTGCCAAACGAACGATATTGCGATCATCTCGACGAGATGACTTTCTCTGTTTAGGTACACGGGGAACTGTTGAAGTAGTTTGATACATGGCAAAATGCTTCACAGCGTGGAAAACCATAGTTTTTGAGCATTGCAGATGGTCGGCTATCTTTTTATATGACCAATTCTTGTCGCGAAGTTTTATTATTACTTCCCTTTTAGATTTATCACAACTTTTATTTTTCCCCATTGTTTTTATATGAAGCAATCACCTTTAAGACGTTTACAGCACTAAATGGCGCCAAAATTATACGAATAGTGCCCAAGAACCACAGAGCAACAGAGTGTTCTCTATTTAAATTTGAATAAAAAAATAAACTATTCAGCGTTCTTAATTATGTGACCAGCCAGTAAGTAGTAATACTAGGCTCAGATCTAATGTATAAAGTTTATATATGAATTTTTTAGCCAATCATGTGTATCAATGAATGTACCGCTAGTATGGAAAAGTTTTGCGATACCAAGAGAAATACAAAAAAATACATGCAATTGGTTATACTTGTTAGTTTGAAAAAATCTTCCCTTTAAATTAGCGTTCTTAATTATATGACCACCACTGTATATTGAATTTAAAAGACAACTTTTTATGGTAGAGGTTAGTTCTTGCACACCTACGATATTGCGGAAGCTATTGTATTTGACTGGAAATAAGGCCTTAACATACTACGGGAATTGCGGAGATTATAAGTGACTGGAGGGTGGCAACTGATGAAATTTCCTGCTCAGGTCACAGGAGGATTCGACTCACCCTAAAAACTGTAAAGCCAGAGTCAAGAACTTACAGAAACCCAAGAAAAACCGACCAGTCTACATTTAGGACAAGTTTAAACAAGGTACTGAACAAAGAATTGCAAATAGGGCAACTACTGAGCTTACACCTTCAGAGATTGAGAAGGCTGTCAGCTCTTTAACTAGCATTCTTATAGGTACGAGGATTCATGTACTGTAAAAACTGAAACCAACATGATATTGCATACAAAATACAGATGGTGCAATCGTAAGCTAGGCATACTCAGAAAACGGGCTAGGCACCTCTTTAATGGAGCCATTAACACCACTCTGAAGACTGGGTAAATTACAAGAAAGCACAACACGAGCTTAAAGTAGATAAACAAAAAGCCCAAAACAATTAGTGGAATAAAAACAGCAGCTACATATCAATAAGAAACAATAATAACTTAAACAAAACTTATTTGAACATAAACAAACAACATTAAAACAAATAAATATGTACAAAATTATAAACGAATGTTATTGATAGTGAGAAAGTGAACAAATACTTTGTATATGTATATCAATATTAGTAGATGACGGCTTATATACAGGGGCACCATCAATTACTACTTTGTATGGGGCAGCCATCAAGAGGGACGCAAATGTTATCCAGTACCTCTTCTTCGGACCATTCAGTGAGGATCCCCTTGACAAGACCCAAATGGACTTTGCTAAATGATATAAGGGATAAACGCCTTAAAATCATTCTTTATTAAAATTACATTTGAAATGAAAATGTTGGCAGAGTTATCTATCAGTTAACTGTGAAACAGTGATGCACTTTGATGATGGGCATGTTTGGCCTAATAGGATAACTAAATCCTGGGAATATTTTATTTTCTTTGTTATATTTATGTTTTTTGCTTGACTTTTTCCGTTCGGTAGAGAAGGAGCCATCGCCGTGCTGATTTTGTTCCACAACATCTGAAGAATCAGAAGCAATGGAGACAAACTCAGCTGGTGAGGGACAAAATCACGCCTATCGTCGTTGAATTCAGTAGACAGATTTATATCAGGGGGCCTGCCGCCCCCATCGTATGTTTTCATCGAATTTTATGCAAAACAATTTAATAAAACAAATGAAGACTATATTATACAAATTTAGTTAAAAAACTTACCAACGATGTAAAATACACGTACATTACGCTAGTCAAATATTCTATCTACATACAAACACGCACACGCTAATATTATACACTAAATACAGCAAAAAGATATTTTTCTTCTTCTTCTTCTTCTTATGTGGCTTTTTAACGTGGAAAGACGTTACTCTGCCAGTGTCATGTTTTGGCGGATATTTTGCCCTTGTACTCTCCCAACCCTGAAGGAGTGCCCATTGTACGGTACGGAATCAAATGAAAGTAATATGAATATCAAAAGTATTAAAAACTGGTTTCGCTTTTACAAACGTATATTATTGGTTTTAATAAAATTACATATCATATAAATAAATGGTGTGAAAACAAGCGATAAAAGAGAGTTAATATCAGTAGGTATAGCGATATCAGAATTAAGTTTATCATACAAAGAAGAACTTAACTTAGGACATGAAAAGAAAATGTGTATTAAAGTACCGTCATCTAGGCCACACTCACAAAGCGAATGATCCCTGACCCTGAGTTTAGCAAGAAACACGGGAGAACAAACGTGACCTAGGCGCAAACGAATTACGGTGGAAGTGACCCATTTCTCAGCATTTTTAAACTTAAAAAACCAAGGTTTTGAAGGTATGGTAGGCTGAATTAAGCCAAAATGCCTACCTTTGATCATTCTTGTTCGATTCCAAATATTCGACCATTTATCATTTAACTGCACTTTTGCAGAGTTACGTAAATCGCGAGAAAAACAGTTGCAGTATGATTCCAGCCCCAAATCAGTAGCCTGCTTAGCAAAATTATCTGCAATTTCATTACCTTTAATGCCGCTATGGCCTGGTATCCAAGCTAAAACTACTTCGATACCAGGTAAATAACATCTATAAAGAATTTCTCTAATTTTCAAATTAGTGTGTAACATATCCTTCGCACGAAATGGAAATTTATAAATGTCCTGTAAACAACTAAGAAAATCCGAAAATATGATGCATTTATTTAATTTTTAAGATTCGACATATTTAACAGCTTCTAAAATTGCCACTGATTAACCTAAATAAACAGATAAACTAGACGAACATTTAAAGTTAAGTATAATACGATATCTAGGTATCCAAACAGCTGCTCCGACATAACCATTACTCGTTAACCTAGACGCGTCCGTAAAAACTGAAAGCCTACCTGCCCAAGAACGATCTAAAATATCAAGAAACTTTTTATCCGCACCAGGAGAGTTCTTATCAACGCCAAAATTTAAAATAATATTAGGTCTGAAAACTAAACACTCATAGGGAACAGTAAAAATGGGTTGTATAGTAAATTGATAAATAGTGTGAGACAAATTAAATAATTTGTTGTGTGAATTCAGAATACATGGAGGATCCTTGTGACCCCAGTAACGAGAGGATGAAACTAAATTACTAAGACAAATTAACTTCTGTAAAATTGGATGATTAGAAAATTGAGCAGCATGAAAAAAAAACGATCAGAAAGATACTGACGACGAAGATAAAGAGGGGGCTCTACGCATTCAACTTGAAGAGCATTGATAGGAGAAGATTTCATGGCCCCAGATATAATCCGAAGACATTTGTATTGCAATAAATAAAATAATCTCAAAGAAAGTTTACTACAAGGTTCTAACAGAAAAGTAGCGTAATCAAAATGACTTCTTATAATTGCATTGTATAGTATTTTTGACAAAAAGGATGAGCACCCCACCAAACCCCTGAGAGTGCTCGGAGAATATTCACATTTTTTTCACATTTATTTTTTATATACTCTATGTGAGTAGAACCAGTTAGTCTTGAGTCTAATATAAGACCGAGAAATTTCGCTTGATTCTTAACCATAAGGCAATGATCATTAACGAAAGTTTGAACATTAGGGATAGACCGCTTTCTAGAGAATACTACAACATTACTTTTCTCTGAAGCTAAAGAAAGCCCATGATCTACTAGCCAGATATTTAGATAATGGAGAGCAGAGTTTAGTCGAGAAACTGACTCCGAAAAAGTTTTAGAAGAATAATAAAGAGCTATGTCATCAGCATACTCAAGGATTTCACAAAATGAGTCAACACTGTGATGAAGGTCATATGTATATAAACTATAAAGTAGTGGACTCAGCACTGATCCTTGAGGAAGGCCTTTCCATACCATTTTTGGGGATAACAGAGAATTTTGATCATCATCATCATCATCTCAGCCGTAGGACGTCCACTGCTGAACATAAGCCCATGATTTTCCAAAAGAACCGGTTGGAAGCGGCCTGCATCCAACGTCGTCCTGCCACCTTCCTCAGGTCGTCTGTCCACCTTGTCGGTGGACGACCTACGCTGCGCTTGCCGGTACGTGGTCTCCACTCCAGAACCTTTCGGCCCCATCGGCCATCTGTTCTGCGTGCTATGTGCCCTGCCCACTGCCACTTCAACTGGCTAATCTTCTGAGCTATGTCGGTGACTTTCGTTCTTCTACGGATCTCCTCATTTCTGATTCGATCACGTAGAGAAACCCCGAGCATAGCCCTCTCCATAGCTCGTGGTGCGACTTTGAGCTTATCTATGAGGCCCATAGTAAGAGACCACGTTTCAGTGCCATAAGTCATCACTGGTAACACACATTGGTCGAAGACTCTTGTCTTGAGGCACTGAAGTATTTTTGACGAGAAGACTTCGCGAAGTTTCCGGAACGCTGCCCAGCCGAGTTGGATTCGACGATTGACCTCTTTCTCGAAGTTGGACCTGCCTTTTTTTTTTTTTTTTTACGCAGAGGAAGATTTTATATCCTGATCACCAGCCCAAGGGGTAGAGCTGGTGCGCGTGTGGGAGTCTCCGCCAGAAGGGCAGAATACCCACCAAACCTCTGCGGTGTTCCATCGTCATCGACTGTTGGCGGGAACCGTGGGACCATTCGTATTCACCACAGCCCCCACCGACGTCGCTGCCCGCCTACGCAGGCCCAGCCTCTGGGGAGGGTGTAAAAAGCCCTCCCCATTACCACCTCGTGGGATGCCCCGGAACACGTGGGCCATCCACACCATGTGAGGACCTAACCCTAATTGGGGGCACCGGCTGTCCCCACAGCCGATACCACAGGTTCTCTGAGCGGAGACGGAGTGCGAGCCCGATCGGCTCGCCTCCGTGTCCGCGCTCTCCGGAGCGGGAGAGAGACGGGATCTATCTCCCTCTCTCGCTCCTCGGCCTCTCTCTGCAACATCACGACCTCGCAGAAAGAGACCATCGCCTCCCATGACCTCTCGTCGTCGACCATCTTTGTTAAGATGGTTGACAAGGAGAGGTCCGCCCCCACGACTGCAACCAGGGACTGCCGCGCCTCGACAGCCCCTGGGCAAACTTCCAGCACGTGCTGCGCGGTTTCTTCCGCGCAGCCGCACTGGTGGCACACAGGGGTCGCCTCCCTCCGGACAACGTTGCACAAGTACCTCCCGAAGCACCCGTGCCCCGAGAGGACCTGAGTCATCCGGAAGGTAAGAGACCCATGCCCTCGATGGACCCATTCCTTGAGGATGGGCCGGACCGCTTCCAGGAACCGAGTTGCTCCGGCTCCCCTCCGTGGACCTACGCCTAAGCGTCTGTTCCAAGATGCCAAAGCGGCCTCGTTGGCATCCGTTCGCCACTGGCCATACTCCTGAGGGGCAGGGCGGAGACCCTCCTGTCGCGCCCACGTTTTGCGCCAAAAGACCGAGGACAGAACCTCGGCCTCTAGATCCCATGGAAGGGATCCGGCTAGAACGCAGGCCACCTCGTGTGAGAGTGTGCGATAGCCCCTGCACACTCTCACGGCCATGGCCCTCTGGGCTTTATGTAGCAGGGCGGTCTCCTGGGAGTTGAGGGACCCTGCCCATATGGGAGCACCGTAGAGGGCCATAGAGCGCACCACCGCCATGTAAAGGTGGCGGCAGCTACCTCCTCCTCCCCCAAGATTCGGGAGCAAGCGGCCCAGTGCAGCAGCTGTACCCACGAGTCTGGGAGACAGCTGCTGAAGATGGGCCCTGAATCTCTATCTGCTGTCAAGCACAACGCCAAGATATCTCAGCGTTGACTTGACAGCGATAGAGGTCCCCCCAACAATTATATTGCAGCCTGCGGGTGGTGCCCTCCGACGACCAGGAAAACAGATGGCCTCGGTTTTGTGAAGCGCCACCCCCAGGCCCAATTGCCTGATCCGGGCCACCACCCCCGCCACTGCGGCAGTGACTAGGATGGACGCCTCTCGGATTGTCTTCCCTCGGGCGGTAACCAGGGTGTCGTCGGCGTAGCAGATGACGTTGACGCCATCCAGGTTAACGCCCCGCAGCACCCAATCATACCCAACGTTCCACAGGAGTGGTCCAAGAACAGACCCCTGTGGAACGCCGCGAGTCACTGGGCTTCGGCCTCCGCCGTGACTTGTCGGGTAGACCACCTCTCTTGCTGAGAGGTCCCTGAGGATACGGCGGAGGTACTGGGGTACCTCGTGATGCTCCAGCGCCCTCAAAATCGTGTTCCACGGCAGGCTATTGAAGGCGTTTGCGATGTCCAGCGACACCGCAAACATGACCTCGCCGTTGGAACACGCCACCTCGGAGAGATCGTGGACGCGGGATATTGCATCCAGCGTCGAGCGACCTCTCCGGAACCCAAACTGATTGTCGGCCAGATCTGGGCCAGTGTTTGTGAGGTGCCTGACGAGGCGGGCAGCGACCACACGCTCTAGGAGCTTGCCAGCCTCGTCAAGCAGTACGATAGGGCGATATCCGGCGGGTTCATCCGCAGGACGCCCCTCCTTTCGCAGGAGTACGAGCCGACCTCCCTTCCACCTCGTAGGGAACTTCCCCTCCCGCATGCAGCGGTCGAAGAGGGCTCGTACGCGGGACCCCAGAGCATCCTGGGCGAGGGCCCACACACGGCCGGGAATACCATCTGGTCCCGGCGCCGTGTTTTTTGCTCGCATCTTGAGGAAGGCCGCAGCCAGCTCTCCCTCGGAGGTGCCAGGTACGTCTTCTTCTTCTGCTCCCACTCTTGGAGCCACTGCCGCGGTGGTACGCGAAAACGCCAACCCTGAGCCACGAGGAAACAGTCCCTCGATCACGCGCTGAAGCACCGGAGGCTGCATCGTGCTGGTGATGGGGGGAGCCCAAGGGCGGAGCCTTTGCCTCGCCAACATGTACGGCCTTCCCCATGGGTCCCGATCAAGAGACTCCAGCAATTGACGCCAGGCCTCCGCCTTGGCCTCGCTGACGGCCACGCGGAGGGCTTTGGACGCCTCTCTGTAGGCCGCATAGAGGGCGTCTGATTCGGCTGTCTCCCGGCGCCTTCTTCTCCGGTAGCGCTGGTAGCGTCGGCGCCTGGCCACGCATCTACGGCGGAGCTCGGCAATCTGCTCCGACCACCAGTATACCTGGCGCCTGCACTGTGGGGCTCTGGCACGGGGCATAGAGGCATCGCACACGTGTGACATCGCATCGCACAGCCGCCCAGCCTCCGTATCCAGGTCAGCTGGCTCCGAGGGGGAGGCGTTCCATGCCTGCACAATGCACGCCTCTTGCAGAAGCTCTACGTCTAGGCAGTTCAGCACCCACCTGGGACCGACCACCAACGGCACCCGAACGTCAGGGTACACCATAGAAAGAGAGGAGACGCTGAATCGAATGTAGCGGTGATCGGACAGTGTCTCATCGTCCACAAGCACCTCCCAGTCCCGAACACGTACTGCGAGATCAGGCGTGGCGAAGGTCACATCGACCACCGAACCGCCCGACCGTCGCACGCACGTGTTCGTCGACCCACGGTTGAGGACACATAAACCTGTCTCCGCCATCCATTCGACTAAGGCCTCACCCCTATCACTTGTCCTCGGAGACCCCCACGCCGTTGATTTGGCGTTGAGGTCCCCGAGAACAATGACGGGTTGAGGCCGGCTCTGGCCGACCAGGGTCCCCACCTCTCCAAGAAGAGTCTCCAGTTCATGCAGGGGCCTGTTGGGAGAGTGGTACACCCCAACGATAATTGCCTCGCCGACCCGGGTTGCCACGAAGCCCCTGCCCCTCACGACTCCATCAAGGGGAGGCTAGGTAAAAATGAAAAGCTTACGAACTGACAATATCTTTGTTGTTTCGTAAACAGACGTAGTTGGGTGTCTGAACGGGAGGAACATAAGCACTTTAAGTACTGCACGTTGCGCACGTTCGACAACAATTAGATTTGTTTTAGTTGCGCTGCCCCAAGCGCAAATACAGTACCTAAGCAGATATTCACCTAAGGCTTTGTAAGTTTCTATTATCAATTTTGGTTCAGCAACAGTCCTTAGAGCCTTAAATACATAAATAAGTCTTCTAATTCTAGAAGCTAGTGCAGCAATGTGGAAACTCCAGTTTAGCTTGTTATCAATTAGAACACCAAGATATTTGATGTTTTCTTCACATGTTAATATTGAGCAGCTGCATTCATCAGCAAGACGAAAGTGGTTGCGATTGCAAGGGTATGTGTGTATTTTTAATTCAAAATTGGATGGAGGACTGCCTACTGCCGTAATACTATAACACATGTATTTGGTTTTAGTTTTATTTATAGTAAGCAGATTGTTTTCAAGCCATTGAGTTGTTTTGGCAAGACTATTTTCGGCTAGTTCTTTAACTTTTTGCCAAGACTTATCATGAATAAGTAACACTGTGTCGTCCGCAAACATAAGAAGATCCAAACCTGGCATCTTCACACAACATAAGTTGTTACTGTATATGAGAAACAAAACTGGGCCTAGCGTACTTCCTTGTGGTACACCGAATGTGCACACCTCGCTCTCAATTTCATACTCTATCTCTATATATATATATACTCTTCGGTCTTCTGTATAACTTGCCGTACCGTGTGGATGTGGTCTATGGTACTATAGCCTTTTCGGAAACCGGCTTGTTCCGGAGGCTGGAATTCATCAAACCTGCGACTGAGACGGTTCGTTATGACCTTCGAAAACAGCTTATAAACATGGCTCAAAAGCGAGATGGGTCTGTAATTTTTAAGTAAAGTGTTGTCACCTTTCTTGAAGAACAGCACCACCACGCTTTTGTTCCATGCTTCTGGCGTTGAACCTTCGAGTAAGACGGTATTAAAGAGCTTCTGAAGGACTTTAAGTACCGGTGTTCCACCCGCTTTCAGAAGCTCAGATGTGATACCGTCGTCACCAGGCGCCTTGTTGTTTTTAAGCTGTTTCAAGGCCATTCTAATCTCGTACAGGCTGATGTCCGGGATATCTTCGGTATAATGTCGGGTCAGCTTGACTCTTGGGTCTTTGACCGAGCTGCTAACAGGTTTAGCGACCGAGGTGTATAACTGTCCGTAGAAACTCTCGACCTCTCCTAACACTTCCACTTTGGTCGACGCTACACTGCCGTCTCCTCTCTTCAGCTTCGTCAACTGGCTTTGCCCAATAGACATGTCTCTTGCAAACACTTTGGAGCCTTTTTTCCGCTCTATCGTCTCTTTAATACGGTTTGTATTAAAGATCCGGATGTCGTGTCGCAAGGACTTCCATATTCGTCTATTGAGCAGCATATATGCTTCTGCATCATTCGAAGACTGCAGTTTCAATGAGCGTGGTTCAGCCATGAGGTTGAGGGTATCGTTGGAGAGTTTCTGTGGCCTATCTGTACGGTGGGGTTTAAAGTACTTGGAACCCACTGTATGGACAGTTTCTACTAACCTGTTATTGATCTCGTCCACTGAAGCGATGTTCTCAAGGCAATCGAAGCGATTGGATAGCTCAAGTTGAAAGCTCTCGGGGTCTTGAATACGGGCACGAGTGGGTCGGAGCGTAGACTTCATCAGACGAGACCTCTCCAGTTTGACATTAATATTCACCGTGCCTCTTACCATTCGGTGATCACTACCGGTTTTAACCCTGTTGATCACGGAGACATCAGTGAATATTTGCCTTTTGGTGGTCATAATGAAGTCAATCTCATTTCTCGTGGAACCATCGGGACTCAGCCAGGTCCATTTCCTGTGAGGTGGCTTCCGAAAGAAAGAGTTCATCATAAAGAGTCCCTCTTTCTCCAGGAAGTCGGCCAACCTCTGTCCCCTACGGTTCCGTTGTCCATATCCAAATTGCCCCACTTTCAACTCATCCTCGCTTCTCTTACCCAACTTCGCGTTGAAGTCCCCCATAACAACTAGAAAGTGCGTTTCAGAGGTATGTATGGCCCGACTAATGTCCTCATACATATCCTCCACCTCATCATCCGGGTGCGACTTCGTCGGTGCGTATACCTGAATGACCTTCAGCGAATATCGTTTGGATACTCTGAGTATTAGGTATACGACCCTATTGGAAACGCTATCGATCTTAACTATGTTGTTAGTAAGGGACTTGTGGACGAGAAACCCGACACCACCTTGGAACTGTTGGTCGCCCTCCCGGTGGTAGAGTAGGTTACCTGATTTTAGGGTTATCGTGTCCTCACCCGCTCTACGGACTTCAGATAACCCCACAATGTCCCAGTGTAGCTTACTCATTTCTTCTTCCAGCTCATATATCTTCTCGTCTGTCCTCATCGTGCGTATGTTGTGTGTTACCAGGGCCAGTCGTCGTCGTTGGGGGTGGTAGCCGGGCGTCTGCCGGGGATTCCCCCCTTAGCACCCCCTGCCCCACCGTTACCGTGGCCGCTACCGTAGCCAGGAATAGCGGGGCTGCCGGGGACTAGGGGCCTGGTTCTTTTTGTCCAATCCATGAAAGGGTTTTTGCCAATACTCGCCACGCTTGGCAGGCGGGTTGGCGAGCGCAGTTTGCGTGTTTTTGACTGGGAAGGTGCTGCTGCCCACCTTCTGATTTGTTATCCCTTAGCCGCCTTCTACGGCACCCACGGGTAGAGTTGGGGGGGTGCTATTCTAAGCCGGCACCGCCACGGCGAAGAATTTTGATATCTTACCGATATTAGTGTTTCGTAGCGAAACAATATTTTCTTTAGTGTATAATATTTTTATTTAGCTTAAATATTTTTTTAACTTTGAATGTGACCGCACAAAAAAACACCACCTTTTTTGAGAGTTGGTAGCGAGAAAAGCCACGCGACATTGGGCTTCCAATTTTATTCGGTTGGCACAACCGAACAAAACTGCTGCATGTGCTCGCGCCGTGCCCTTTAGAGTCGTCCTTCAAAACTCGCCGCGAACAGACGTCAAGGTCGCCTGTACCTCAATCGCCATCGCGCCTACCATACGCTTCATCTAAAGAACGTGGCATACTTCCTGGAGACGAGCTCCAGGAGGAAAGACACTTTGTGCTGTGTTTCATTCGCATATACTTACGTTTTATATCGAGCCTGGCCACGCCGCCATTGTGGGCCGCGGTGGCTGGGATTGGAAGAAAACACTAACCTAGGACCTATGGAAACTTAACCAACGCTGACTGCACACCTGGACAAAGGCCTGAACCATCCAAACGGATGTCCCAAGTAAGTTCGTAGGCTTATCGCTTCAACAATTAGTCTACCTAACAAGAGATTAAAAATGACATAAGTCATCCGTTGAGGAAGATTTAACTGAAGCATTTTTTTGTTTTAGGATAGGGAGTTGCACATTGTCGCAAGCACCCGTAATATCTAAAAAGACGCCAATCAAATGATCATCCTTAGAAAAAGCAATGCGAATATCAGTGGTAAAACCACCTATACTATGAATTGTGCCAAATCCTTTTCTAAAGCCAAATTGAGACTTCGATAAAATTTGACGATGTTCTAACAACCACTCTTACCTGTTTTTTAAAAGATTTTCAAAGATTTTTACCATAACAGATGATAGAGCAATAGGTCTATACGAAGACGGGTTTGAAGGATTTTTGCCAGGTTTCAAAATTGGGATAATTAATTGATGTTTCCAAACATCAGGAAAGTTACAATTTGCATATATGTTATTAATGATATTCAACAAATATTTTTTGGTATTCAAAGATGACCGACAAATGAATGAATATGGAATTCCATCCAAGCCTGGAGAAGAGTCGTTAAGGTGATCTAAGGCAACTGAAAGTTCATCAAATGAAAACAAGTCATCCATAGGAACACTAGAGATCCCAGAACTTGAAAAACAAGTAAAATATTCTTTAGGAGGAACGAAAGGAGGAGCTAACTGGTCAGAAAAAGCTTCTAGCCATGATATGTCATTAGATGAAAAATCACGACAGTCGTTTTTGGAATTTCGAAACGATTTGATTTTTTTCCATATAAGGTAGGAAGGAGAGCGTGGAGAAAGACTTTCGCAATATTTTGACCAGCCAATTTTTTTTTTCTTAGAAAGAAGTCTTCTAGACCTTGCCAAAACCTTTTTAAATAGAATAAAGTTTTCGTAAGTAATATTTTCAGAAAAGTATGTTTCTGCCTCATTTCGCTCTTTGGTAACACTAGTACATTCAGAATCCCACCAAGGAGGTAGAGGGATATTACATCGAGGCTTCTTTATGGGAATAGTAGAGTCTGCAGATGCAATAATGGCATTTACTAATCTTGTATATACATTTAAGTAATTAAACTCATTAATAGGAGGTAAAGAAGATACCTTAGAATCAAGAATGGAAGAAAATGTATCCCAATCAGCACTATTAAGTCTATATTTTAAAAGAGGAGGTAAACTAAAAGGAGCTGGACATTGTGAGGAAGAGGAGATTAGAATAGGGAAATGATCGCTTCCATGAGAGTTAGGAAGGACAGACCAAAACAATTTGGAGGATAGAGAAGCAGAAGTTAAAGATAAATCTACAGCACTAGGATTTTGAAGGGGGAAACCTGTCGAGTGGGAGAACCATCATTTAAAATGCATAAATTGAAATCGTCAATGAGATCAAGTGGGTAAGGTGAAAATGAGTCAGGAGCACGAGAACCCCACATTGAGTGATGACAATTGAAATCACCAAGAACGATGAGCGGAGGAGGAAGAGAGGAAAAATTGAGTGAGAGTTCAGAAATTATAGAAGCATTAGGATGAGGAATATAAATTGATAAAATAGATGTATCAAAAGATCTCACAGCAACAGCATTAAATCTACTACTGTGAGGAGGAAGTGAGAGTAAAGAGTAGGGCATAGTTTTTTTAACCAAGATGGCGCTACCTCCCCACCCATCGTCACGATCATCCCGAAAACAGGCGTAGCCAGGTAACTTAAAATTAGAACCTGGCTTCAGCCATGTCTCCGAGATAGCCGCAACAACGGGTTTATATTTATTAATCAAGTAAATAAGCTCACATTTCTTTGATATGGCGCTCCTCACATTCCATTGTAGAATCTGATCCATGTTGAGAATTTACGACATAAGAATTTTTTTGTAAAATCTGCAGAATATATTGTTCGGTAGTGGCATTTCATCAAATTTTTAAATCATATTTAACAAAGTACAAGATATTAATTCCAAAAGGTTTTCATTTTGAGAAGATTTTTCAGAATTTAATGCACAACCATTAGTCATAGTTGATGAAGGAGATGCAATAATTGCATTGTGAGCTATTTTATCGTAAGATTTGCAAACTGACGCAGGACAGCTTCGAGGCACAGACACAGTTTTTTTATAGGAGGCAGGAGCAAATTGCGTTTGGGCCTTTTCAATAATAGGAGACGGAGGACTTGGCGTAAATTTGACTATATCCGCATACAGACGACGATTGATGGATGGAACCCGCGCGGATGCCTCCATATATGATATGCTTTCCTCCGAAACAATGTTTTTAATTATCTTTTGTATATTATGCTCAGGGCAAACCTTGTCTGTAGCAAAATGATTGCCTGAACAGAATAGGCAAGAAGAATCAATTACTTGACAGGTAGAGCCCGAATGAGGTTGTGCACATTTAAAACAACGCGGTTTAGATCGACAAAAATTTTGAGTATGACCTAATCTACATTTTTTTTATTTTATATTTTTTCATGCACACAACGGTCTTCAGGTCCCAAACTAGGCAGAGCCTGTACTATGGTAACCTGATGACTGAAATACATACTATAGTACATATACACACCCAGACACAGATCAAACAGACATGTTCATGCACACAAAGGTTTGACCTGTCCGGGGATCGAACCCGGGACCAGCGGCTCAGAAGGCAGGGGTGCTACCAACTGCGCCAACCGGCCTGGCAATTGATATTTATCCACATTAATGGCAGCAATAAAACAGAAAATTTTCTTTGGTAGAAATGTACTTTTGAACGTAACTGCAACCGTTTGAGTCGGAATCCATACTGGCTTGTTTTCAATAAATGTTTTTCTATTTAATCTCCTTGCCTTTAAAACCGGCCCACAGCCAGAAGGGCATTCAAGCGCATTAACCAACTCCTCCATGGACCAATCCACTGGAATGCCCTTAATAATACCCGTGCGCGTTACGTTATAAGTCGGAATTTGAGCATGAAAATCATAAGCAGACAGAAATTCACATTCCAAAAACTTGTTAGCCTCATCCCACGTTTTGAATTGAAGCGCAACTTTATTTCGACCTATCAATTTTATTCCATCCGAACAAATGCCTGTAACTTTATTTTTGAAGAAAAGAAGTTGAGCTACCTTTAAAACTCTTAAAGTATAACCAGAAGCAGGGTCAGCGATATTCTTTGTTAAGTGGACCACATAGGGGCCCAAATCCGTCTGATCATAATGAAGATCTTTTACGTCAAACTGGGGGACAATATAGAAATGTTGCGTCGAAGTTGAAGGGCTGATATTTTTATTATTAGGAATTAAGTCATCCTGAGCACTAGGAGCACGTTGACGCTTCCTAGCTCCTGTAGAAAGACTAACCAACGTACTATCTGTATTATCTGATTCCGAACCAAGATCAGGAGGATCACTCCACTGATCCAGTTCAGGATTAAGATCACTCATTTTTCGAAAGAAAAATGAGTGATCTTAATCCTGATCTTAATCGCTTTTACCAATAATAAAAATACTATTTACAAGCAACAAGAAAAAATTACTTACTAAAAGAAACGAAACCAAGTTTTTTATCAAGATTAATTAATAAGAAATCTACGCATTAAACTTCCGTATAATAGCCAACTCACTTACAAATAATCCCAGATAAGGCTCAGAATAACAAAAATATTCTTTCAGACTCCCAATAATTTTAAATTATTGTGCTCATTTTTCAACAGAAGCCGCCATCATCTCCCCAACATCGTGGCTAAAAGATATTTTTCAAAATTAAATAATCGTCAGAGCACCCGAACTCTTTGACACAACTTTGACCAAGGAACATTTTACTCTCTACCTAGATTTTTCTGACTTTAACAATCCTATAAAAAGTTACTCATTAGGCGCGTTCGTTTAGCGTATGAGGGCATTGGTGGCGTTTTCATTGATGTCTCTTTTGTTAAAGCGTTCGGAAAGCTCAAAAACGTTATTTTTGCCACTTTTACCCATACCCTATTCCTATTCGAACGCTCAACTGAGCATAAGACTTAAAATAGCATGATTATGCTGTCAAATAACGATCACAAACAACCATGCTCCGGACGTGAGTCAAAAATTTCTCTTTTTTAGCTCTCTGAACGCTGAACAAAAAGAGGCATAAACGAAATTTTCACCCACAGATTCCCAATTCAAACGCCCCTTGTGAGCGTTTTTAGCGTTATTTTCGCCAAAAACGATCAGAAGTGATCTATTCGAACGCACTATATATTGTACAGCCAGTATTGCACGGCCAAATAATGTACGACCCGTATTGCACAGCCAGATATTCCGAGGCCTTGTACATGGAATAGGGGTTGTACAATACGGGTCTTACAATCCAGCCTGAACAAAAACGGTACGGGGTGATGTTGCAATGCACAGCCAGGAATGTACAGCCCGGAATCCATGTACAGTCGCCTGCAATAAGATGTATACGTTTCACAATTTTCTGAAGTGCCTCACTGTCTAAATTAATGTCGTATTGAAGCCTCGTTTACCTGGTTTAGTCTTGATTTAGTATCCACAGCTCAAAAAGGTGTTATTTTATCTGTTTTGTTTATACTTCAATTTCTTTGTTTCAATTGACAATTTGATTACAGGATTGTCTGTTTTCACTTTTCAGCCTTTCAGGCAGTCATGCATGAGCATCGTAAATAGAAAAGATTCCTTGTTTATGTGCAGCTTAAACGTGATGGGAAAGTCTATATATCTGAGAATGTTAAATCATTGTATCGTTGTGAATCTTCGCAAGAAGCAAATACTTACCTACTAATAAATATATTAGGTAGGTACCCACTGGCTGGACTAATGTGCCATCACTTATTATTATAATCAAAACGCTTTGTGCAACATCCTTAAGTAGGTTTATTTAAAGCTCCTGTAACTATAATTTGTGCGGATGGATAGCCGGGCGGTTAAAATAAATTCTTACAAGTACAATTTGAAAAATTTGATACCGACTTCTATTCTATTCAGTTATTGGAATGTAATTCAAACACCGAACATTGGACCGAATTTAATGAAATTTTAATGGGACTACACGGGAAGCACCACCTATCTAAAGAAAAAAGAATTTTGGGAATTGGTTCACCCAGTCAAAGTTATGAGGTAACAAACGTAAAAACAAGTGCAGTTTGAAAAAAGTAATACCGACTTCCATTCTATTACTTTGGGAAAAATCAGTTATTGGAGTGTATCTCAAAAACTATCAGACCGAATTGGATGAAATTTAAATGGGACCACACGGAAAGCACCACCTATTTAAAGAAAAAATAAAAACGTATGGCACTCGGAGATTGCCGCAGTAAAGCTATTGCATAGCTGTTTTTATCAACTTATGCAATTATAATTATTTAACCAATGCCATCTAGAGGCGAGTTGCTGAACTAAAGAGACAAGCGTGATATTTCAAAAAAGTAATTAAAAGTTCTGCTATTCATCGATAGATGGAGTCGGAGTGGGGGGTGTTAGGTTATTTTCGTTACGGAATTTCTGGATTCGGTCTCCACGCTCAAGGCCCGCGATAGAAGCTATGCAATAGCTTAAAATTATAAGAAGAAAATAATTTTGCGAATCAGTTCACCCAGTCAAAAGTTATATGAAATAACAAACATAAAAAAAACACAGTCGTATTGAGTATCTCCTCCTTTTTTGGAAGTCGGTAGAAAAATACAATCAAATTGGTACCTCCTCCTTTTTGGAATTCAGTAGAAAATGCCGCTGTCTAATGTTCTTGTTTCCTAAGTATGTCCCATCTAGATGTAACAGTAAGCGCTACGCTTGCCCGTGACAGTCGCATAGTAAGATTAAAGGTAGTCTTGATATGGAGTCTTATGGGTTAAAACTACGCTGATCGGCTGTTCTATTATAACTATATTTAAAGATCATTGAAACGACCTCCTCAAACCCTTTCAATTTTAACCACAATGACTGGTCTGAAATATTTGAGATATCACACAAGTACAATTTGAAAAATTTAATACCGACTTCCATTCTTTTCAGTTATTGGAGTGTATCTCAAAAACGAATGAACCGAATTTGATGAAAATTAAACGGGACCACACGGGAAGCACCAGCTTTCTAACAAAAATATAATTTTGAGACCGGTTCACCCCGTCGAAAGTAATGAAGTAACAAACATAAAAAAAAAATTAAAGGCGAATTGAGTACCTACCTCCTCCTTTTTTTGGAAGTCGGTGAAAACAGTAAATAAGATGATGGAGATCACAGATATAAGTATATCTATACAAAGAGGAAAGATTTGTAATTTTGTACCAGCTATTAACTGTATTTATGTATGTAACGTAAAAACATAACAAAAAGTAAAAACACATCTTTCCTCTTTATAATTTTCATAAGTATAAAGTAACGACGGTACAAACTAAGCAACAGTATTCGTATCTTGGTATTCAACCCTATCTACTCTAATAATAAAAAGGAAAGGTTTGATTGTTTGTTTGTCTGTAATACAAAACCTACATACTATAACGATTCATACAAATTCTTTCACTAGTAGAAAGATTCATAATGCCTGAGTAACATACGCTATACTTAATTCATCATCATCACCATTCATCACCCCGTGGGTGTAACCGCGGAGCGCAGCCTGTTGTCAATAAATTTCGCAGTGTACCTACGTGTTATAAGGAGTGTTCGGCGTTTACCTATGACATATTTTAACATGAAGAAGTAGTTATTGTAACATAACTGTAATAGTTAGACATACTAGTACAGCCGTCTTTTTTGTAGATATTGATGTCCTATATAAAACTAGTGGATTACTTTGCTCTGTTGTCAACACTTTACCTAGAAAATAACCTAACACCCCCCGCACACTCCATCTATCGATGAATAGCGGAACTTTTAATGACTTTTTGAAATATCACGCTTGTCTCTTTAGTTCAGCAACTCGCCTCTAGATGGCATTGGTTAAATAATTATATTTGCATAAGTTGATAAAAACAGCAATGCAATAGCTTTGCCGCGGCAGTCTCCGAGTGCCACACGCCTTTTATTTCACACCGTGGGTTACATTATCGATTTTTTTCATACGGATCCCTAACTTTTTTGAAAATAGTTTATAGTCTATGTTACTCAGTGTTAACGTAACTTTCTAACGCCTAAATATTTTTTTAAATTGGTCCAGTAGTTTTTAAGTTTATTCGGTACACACAAAAATTCAAATCTTTTCTCCTTATTATATTAGTATAGAACTATAGATAGAGCAAAGTGATGTACGCCAGTTTACTAGAGGACATCAATGTGTACAAAAAAGTATGAGATCATCATTATGTTTAACTATTACAGTTATGTCACAATAACTACTTTTCCATGTTAAAATATGCAATATTTACGCGGGTACAAACTAGGCAACATTATTCGTACCTTGGTATTAATCCTTATCAACTCTATTAAGAAGAAATATTTGATAGTTTGTTTGTAACGGATAAACGCAAAACTACATAAACAGTTAAAAAAATTTTTCACCTGTAGAAAGCTACAAGTATTTTGCTAGAGTAAAATAAGCTATATTTGATTCATCATCATCGTCATTCATCACCGCGCGGGTGAAACCACGGAGAGCACATAGTGTACATATACTTGTATCACAGATATATGGTTACAAAATATATATATCTGTGTCGGTGATGACTGATGATGGCGGTTTAACTGAAGAAATTGAAGCTTGTACATTAGAAACAAGTGTTGATACAGCAAATGACTTAGAATGTGGCCTTTGGAAACACAAACGTAATTATTTTACTCTGAAAGATCTTTTAGACATTTTAAGAGCAGCCTGTAGCTATTTGTTCGACGCTCTTGTCGAACCGTCAAACGCAAGTCCTCCTACAACTAAAACTATAAAGCAACTAATTTTGCTCAACCGTTGGTTTCGCAACTGCCAAGTCTCAAACTAAGTACTCCTGGCGGTAACCTTAAATCTGTGAATGCAGTCTTTTACTTCTAAGTAACTCCGCGAGATAACCTTTAGGTCTTATTTTGGGAATAAACATAAGGACTTGTTGGCTGTTTTAGTTCTGAACAAGTTAATTTTAATACTTTTAGTGATTTTCTAATGCTTTATATAAAAAAAAAGTAACAAAAAGCAATATTTTTAATTGAATAAGACTAAATTAAGTAACGTGTGCGATGTGATTTAGGACATATTTTATTGATATGATGAGAAGTTTTATTTCTAATGCTACTTACAATCAACTACCAAATTTTATAATTTTTATTTTAATAAAATATCTTTAAAAACGTGAATTACGAAAGGCCCGTCTCGTATACAGCACTATTATCCTAAAGTTTCACGATAAAGTGCCAGTCGCATTCGTTTCAATTTTTCCTGACGTCAGCAAGCTACCTATATTATTTTATAAACACAACCATATAATAACATATCTAGTAGCCATTTTGAAACTTGGTATAATATCAGGGAATGACGCCATTATAAATAAGTTTTTAAATCCAGAATCAGTATTTGACAAGGAAACATTTTAAAACCCGAGAATCCTGGGAAGGAAAAATTCTGTCCATTTAAAAAGTTTTAAGTCGTCATAGAGTTACTTCCAAGACTAATTTAGAGGTCAGAAGCTGCCTTCCAAGGTATTAATCTGTCCGAATCAGCAAGACTCATTCGAGTTAAGTTTCATTCATAAATCTATTGTTATTTTTTGCGCTGATGCGGACGGGTTAAGTAGCAAGTACTCGTCCAAACGTACGCAAGTTATGTCTAACAGCGATAACAATAACTTAGGACTACTAATGCCCATTCCCAATAATCAATTTCCAGTTACCGATAGATCGCTATGAGCTATCCTTAACCGTTGGTAAGTTTCTATCTACGAGTATCATTAAAAACTGTCCCAATTTCGACTATAATTATCTCTAAACTGTGATTATTAGTAGGTAGATAAGCAAGCCCTCTTTTACTTTTTAAATGTACTGTATGCCTCAAAGGAGAAATACGCAGTTAATGCATGAATGGCTGGTTTAAACATGAATGGACGCTTTATTTAAAATCTATTAGAGTTGTCAATGTCAAAATTGTTAGAGTTGTCAATGTCAAAATGATTCGATTCTTTTTATTTTTCTTTCTCTCTGATCGCCCGTCATGGCTGCCGGTTCGTTCTGCACTCTAAGCATTAATAATATAATTGTAATCCTTATTTTATTTGTGAATCAGTGACGACGATTGTGCCTCTATATTAATAAGTAATATAGACTGCAATTACTGGATAACCTCATCTTTTATTTCCTGCACGAAACCATCCACCCGGCACATGGTGCGCTGCTTAAATGCTAATAGGTTATTTAGCCCAGACAACGAAAGAAGTGCCAAGCCAAGAAGGACGAAGACAATATTAATTGGTGGATGTTCGTTTCGGTGCGGAAAGTATTGCAGCAATGAATAATGAAAATGGAAGCGGTAATGTTGGTGTCTCGCAGCCGCCGCCATCACATACGTCGTCGTCGTCCATGATTATTGGAGGTGCTGGAACAATTGATAAATTGGATGGACCGTCCAACTACAGCGCATGGAAATTCGCCGTGCGAATGGCGCTTATCTTAGATGGTTTGTGGGACCAAGTCGAAGGATCGACGGCAATCGACGCTGCGCGTGACCAAAGGGCGTTGGCGCGAATTTGCCTTTCGATCAAGTCGAATTTATACCAATATGTTCGCGATGCCAAAACTTCTAAAGAAGCGTGGAGCAAGTTGAAGGATGTTTTTGAAAATAAGGGCTTTTACCGGCGTGTATTGCTGCTTCGTCAACTTCATAGTATACAGTACAGCGCATTCAACGATATGAATGAATACATTTCTGGTATTATGACCCTCGTTCAACAGCTGGCGGATATTGGAAAAGTGACTGAAGACGAAGAGGTAGCTGAATTATTATTGAGTGGATTGCCCGAGGAATATGACTCCTTAGTTTCTGCACTGGAGACGGCTTGCATTACTAGCACTTTCAATAGTGAGCTGGTCCGCTCTCGTCTCCTTCAAGAAGCGCATAGGAAAAGTGAAGGAACTAGCAATGGAAATACTGCATTTTTATCAAAGAAGACACAGATTATATGTCATTATTGCAATCGTCCTGGAGATGTTCGTGCAAAATGCTTTAAATTCAAACGCGATAAAAAGAAGAAGGATAACTCGTATTCAAATACAGCGTCCGCATTTATTGCAAGCAGTTCAAGCGATTTCTACATTGATTCGTGCTCGTCAAATCATTTGTGTAAAAGCAAAGACTTAATGGTGAACATTAGAGACTCTAAATGTCAGCATAGTATTGCAGTAGCCAATAATGATAAACTTGTTAGTGACTCTCAAGGTGAAGTTCATATTCAGTCAGGGAAAGAGACACAAGATCAGACTCAAGCTTTAAAAAATTGCGTAGCATGTCTTGAGGGGAAGCTATCGGCCGAACCTTTCCCCAAGAAACAAGCAAAGCGCGCTAGCAAACCATTGGAGTTGGTGCACACTGACGTCTGCGGCCCGATGCAAGAAGCAAGCTGGGGAGGTGCGAAATACCTTGTCACGTTTACGGATGACTTCACAAGAACAACTGTTGGATATTTAACTGGCAGTAAGTCCCAGATGAGGAGTATTGCACTGGGAGCGAGGTTGATACCAGCCAGGCTGAGCTGCCTGCTGATGAGTCAGGCGATGGGCCAGTGACGTCATCGAGCAAGACTTCAGATGGAGATAGAAGTACTGTGACTACTCCCATCAAGGTCACATCTTCTTCTGGTCGTCCTATACGGTCAACACGTTGTGTTGCTCCTAAGAGGTTTGAAAGTTATGATTTATCTTCTATGTTAGTCCAGGAAAATCCTCTATACTATGATGAACCACTTACATATCAAGAGGCTATGGCTAGCCCCAATAAGGAAATGTGGCTGGATGCCATGAGGAGTGAGTATCAAGCTTTAGTTGCAAATCAAATATGGGAATTGGTAGATAGACCCAACAGTGAAAATATTATTAAATGCAAATGGGTGTTTAAAGTAAAGCAGGATGCTTCTGGGAATTTTGAAAAATACAAAGCCCGTTTAGTTGCCAGGGGTTTTCTCTCAAAAGGAAGGTATTGATTTTAATGAGACCTTTGCCCCTGTGGTACGTCATTCAACTATGCGTATATTATTTTCACTGGCTAATCAATTAGACCTTGATATTGAATATGTAGATGTAGCAACAGCATTTTTAAACAGTGACTTAAATGAAGTGATATTTATGGAACAACCCTTAGGTTTTTGTGATAACAGTGATAAGGTTTGTTTATTGCAGAAAAGTTTATATGGCCTTAAACAGTCTAGTAGAATGTGGAACTGTAGGATTCATGATTTCTTATGTAAACAAGGTTTTGTTCAAAGTAGGTGTGAACCTTGTGTGTATATAAAAAACACCAATATTGATATGGTAATACTTGCTTTGTATGTAGATGATTTCTATATATTTTGTAGTCCTTCTAGTAATAATAAGAAGGATTTAGTATGTAATTTAGAAAAAGAGTTTAATGTTAAAAATCTTGGTGCTTAAGGCTAAAGGTGTTCTTAAACTTAGTCAGTCACAATATATTTCTAAATTACTTGAGCGTTTTGGTATGACTAACTGTAAGCCAGTGTCTAGTCCTATGCCTGTAAACACTAAGTTAGAGAAGTCAAATGATACTGACAATTGTTTACAGGATGAAGTTTACCAATACAGGCAATTGATAGGTAGCCTCATGTATCTTGCAGTATGCACGAGGCCTGATATATCTTTTGCTTGTAGCCAACTTAGCCAGTTTAACAACTGCTTTAATAGAAGTCATTGGTTGGCTGCAAAACGCATTTTACGCTATTTAGCAGGTACCTACAATTGACTATGATTTATGTTTTATAAAATGTAGAAATTGGAAATTATTTGCTACTGCCGATGCGGATTGGGGTAATGACATCACAGACAGAAAATCTTATACTGGTTTTGTTATAAAGTTAGAAAATGACACTATTAATTGGGAGTCGCGTAAGCAGAAATGTGTAGCACTCTCAAGTACTGAATCAGAATATCTTGCAATAGCCGATTTATGTAAAGATATCTCTTTTGTTAAAAATTTACTATCAGAGTTCATATCTAAGACAATTGATTGTACTGTATATAATGACAACCAAAGTGCACAAAAATTGTTGGAAGCTAAAGAGTATTGCCACAAAAGAACGAAACATATAGACATAAGATATCATTATGTGAAAGACTTAATAAGGAACAATGTAATTTCAGTAAAGTATATGCCTACAGAGAAAATGATTGCCCATGTATTAACTAAGCCGCTCAGCTCTTGTAAACATGATTGTTTTGTGAAACAAATGAATGTTATGTGATATAGTTAAAGTATATATATTTTTTATGTAAGTGTCTTTAATTTTTGGTTGTATGAATCACATGTATAATTTGTAGAGCTGACAAAGTCTTTGTAGAGACTAGTTTTATATAAATTTTTGTAGAAGTCACATGTAGAATGCCATGTTTGTTAATTGTTATTTTTTTTTGTGTATTGTCTGCAATCCTTATGAGGCATAAGGGGAAGTGATAAATGTACTGTATGCCTCAAAGGAGAAATACGTAGTTAATGCATGAATGGCTGGTTTAAACATGAATGGACGCTTTATTTAAAATCTATTAGAGTTGTCAATGTCAAAATGATTCGATTCTTTTTCTTTTTCTTTCTCTCTGATCGCCCGTCATGGCTGCCGGTTCGTTCTGCACTCTAAGCATTAATAATATAATAATATAATTGTAATCCTTATTTTATTTGTGAATCAGTGACGACGATTGTGCCTCTATATTAATAAGTAATATAGACTGCAATTACTGGATAACCTCATCTTTTATTTCCTGCACGAAACCATCCACCCGGCACATGGTGCGCTGCTTAAATGCTAATATATATTGCCAGAGGGCCTGTCAAATAAGTTTTAACATCATAACATTTTTTTATAACTTTGAATTGATTTTTTTAAAACAAATATAGTTTAAAATATATTTCTTTAGATTTTTGCAGTTTCAGCACGGAAAATTCTAAAGTCAAAGTCAAAGTCAAAATCATTTATTCAATTTAGGCATCAAAGGCGCACTTATGAACGTCAATTTTTCAGTAAAATGTACTTTAAAGACTACCGCCGCGTTCCAAAATATATAGAGCCTACCGAGAAGAAGCGGCAAGAAACTCGGGGCCATTCTTTTTATATAGATGTTTTTACTTAGGTACTACAAATATAAGCTCCAGTGTGTTGCCTTACAAAAGAGAACATAATAATTGTAAGATTTTGGAGTTAAAGCCAGCTCAACAAAGAAATACTATCTAAAATAATTATCAATAAAATATTGACGTTCTTGAAAATGATTAACAGTATGAGACTCTGGAATATTTTCAACCCTCAGACAAAATAAAAAAGTCAAGACAGAATGTTGTGAACAGAGAAGTGAGGCCGGGTGAAACTACGCCTTGACTCGTCAGTCGAACTTTCGCGGCGCGTGGAAGCAACACGTAAAGTTTTAATTATGATTTAATGTAAATTTATTAATTATTTTAATTGAATTTGAATTACCATGGCAGTACCGATGCACGCACATGTAGTTTAGAAAACCGGCCTCACTTCTCTGTTCACAACATTCTGTCTATATTTTTATATTTTGTGTGAGTATCAACCCTGTCTAATACTATCGATTAAAGCCTAGTCGCTTATAGGTGACGACATTTCTGGAATCACTATGAACTCCAGGAGTTCATCGTATTTTTTTTACACTTTTAGTTTTTAACCGACTTCAAAAAAAGGAAGTTTCTCAATTCCCCCCTATATACATTTCATCAAATTCAGTCAAACAGTTTTTAACTGAAAAATGTTGATTTATCTTGATGGTATCATCACTAATGGTATAGCCCGTAAGTAGGTCACTAAAAAGGTTGAAATTTTTTTTATTAAAAAATATAACCGACTTCTACAGTAAATAGTTAGTGTGAAATAACTTGTCGAAGTCGGTACCATGCGCACAATATCGTGATAATAGGTACTTTCGAACTATCTGGTGCCGAGTTCAACAAGTTATTTCACACTTTTAGTGTAGAAGTCGGTTCTATTTTTCTACCGACTTCCAAAAAAAGGAGGAGGTACTCAATTCGACTGTATTTTTTTATATTTGCTACCTTATAACTTTGGACTGGGTAAATCGATTCTCAAAATTCATTTTTTTGTTTGAAAACTGGTGCTTTCCGTGTGGTCCCATTTAAATTTCATCAAATTCGGTCTAGTAGATTTTGAGATACATTTCATTAACTGAATAGAATGGAAGCCTGTGTTAAATTTTTCAAATTGTACTTGTTGATATTTTTTTTTTATATCCACGTAGTTACTAATATCACGGCAAGATCAGCGATGTCACATATGTATGTTTCTACTGTCATTTATATTGTCGCCGATTCCAATTGTTTCAATTTCTACTCATATACTTAAGCCAGGTGCCAGGTGCAGAACATCACAATTCTATAATGACTATCGATACTAATCCATAGTCTGTCGATGTTTAGCGTAGCCACACTACTATATTATACATCGATAATGTAGCGTTCTAATGGTGTACATGACATGTCTCGGGACGTGTTTACACACATTCTCATCATATAGGTGTTTCAAATAGCATCTGCTTACCCCTTCGAGGATATAATGTAGGCGTTTACAGCAGTACAAAACCCTGAATGCAGTGTACTGCGCTCGACACCCTGAAATATAAGATGATAAATGCCTTGCCCTGTAATTTCGCAATCATTGCCCTTTAACGAAACACAGTAATGTTTGCACACTACTGCTTCACGGTAATAACTAGTAAATGTGTAGTACTGCCCCAGGCAGACTCTGCAAAAGTCCACTACTAAATTTCTTCTGTTACCCCTAACTCTGCGCATTCAAGGTCTTAGTTGAAGTTACGTGCTGCCTGGTGATTGGTGTAAATCAACTTTAATAATATAATAATAACAATAAAGCTTTATTTCATTCCATAAGCATTAAGTCAAATTGATAAAAAGGGAAACTAAAGAAGTTAATATATTAGTTACAAATAGATAAAAAATGTTTAAACTAACTTTAATTAGCAAAATTTAATAAATTTATTACGTATGCTTGTGTGGACCCCCTTCGGGTAAAAGCCTCCTCCAAAGTGTTCCACCTCTCTATCATTAGCGACGCTCAACCATCCTCTGCCACCATGTGTACGATGCCGTCGGCCCACCTGGTACATGGCCGGCCTCTCGACCTGGTGCCTCGTGCCACCCTCCCACCTTACAGTTCTTATAGTCCACCTGTCATCCTTGTGCCTGGCCACGTGCCTTTCATAATATACCTATTATTATTTCCAACGTGGTGCATGTAACTGTACCGAAATATCGAACATCGCGTGAGTACTAATTACAACTTAGTTAACAACCGCGAAAGTCTAAAACAGTGTTTTCCATAAAATGTTCCTTCCAAAGATATTACTCTGTCCGTCTAGAACGGGACAAATGTGTCCAAATTGAATATAATCTATTAATGTGTTTTAACTAAATAACTGCTATTTTAAAGCTCTGAGTTTTTATTGTCTAGCGGTATGTATGAAAAGTAGAGTATGAACCGCGACTCGAGGATAATGATTGTCTTCGTCTTGGGTGGCTTTAACCCCACGCTTCACTCAGGACTCTACATAACTCAGGGATTAACCCAAGAGTCCCCGTTACACACAGGGTTTAATATACCGCCCATGACGTAAGACACTGCTTTACTCCCTCGGTGCATAATCTACTATTTCTACAAACTTCCTAAAAAGGAGAATTTTCTCAAGACGTGTTTATTGTTTTATGTATAACTTTTTACAAATTCAAAATAATTGATTTGTGATACACATGTAGATACGCGATAGAAGCATACAACATAGCTTCTATCGCGGGCCTTGAGCGTGGAGACAGAATCCAGAAATTCCGTAACGAAAATAACCTAACACCCCCCACTCCGACTCCATCTATCGATGAATAGCAGAACTTTTAATGACTTTTTGAAATATCACGCTTGTCTCTTTAGTTCAGCAGCTCGCCTCTAGATAGCTTTGGTTAAATAATTATAATTGCATAAGTTGATTTGGCATCTATCGATGAATAGCAGAACTTTTAATGACTTTTTGAAATATCACGCTCGTCTCTTTAGTTCAGCAACTCGCCTCTAGATGGCTTTGGTTAAATAATTATAATTCAGCTAGTAAAATTAAATAGTACAAGCCGTGTACAGCCATTTTGGCATAAAAATAATAAAGTTGTCAAATTATAGTCAAGAACATTAAAATGAAGGTCACGTTATTTACGCCGGATTTACAATAAAAAATATATAAGAAAAAACTGTATGAAATTCAGTCAATAAGGTTCACACAATCATAATATTAAAATTTATTTTGTACAAAGTCATTAATGGAATAAAATGCATTGTCGATTAAAAAATAAAATAATTTACGTTTAAAATATGTCAGTTTAATTGTTTCCTTTATTGCTTTGGGGATGTTATTATTCATTTGCCACACGTCTTTTTTTGTTTGGTAAAGTGTACGTCCAAGGTAATCCGGACGTTTTCAGTTATTAGATTGTAACTAAAAAATCAATTGACCGAATTTGATAAAAAAAATATGGCACTATCTCAGACGTATACTATACCAAACAAAAAAAGAATATTTAAAATCGGACTATTCTGCAAAAAGAGTTTCGTGATTATATATAAATAATATAGAGATAGCAACTCTTTCTTTCCTGAATTAAGTTATGCAATTTCAAAGTTTTAACTTCATTCAATCAAAGAGGATCCGGAGCTCTGCAGTTGAAGCATCGTAGGGATTGAATTAAAAAATCCACTGTCGCGAATTATTTCCACTCGTTTACAAAATATCGCCTGATCTGACTGAACTATTTGCCCAGTTTGGGACCTAAAGTCCCATATCATTATGTTCTAGCTGACCCTATTATTATATTCTATATATATATATATATGTGATCCCTAGTCATATATATACAGGGTGTCCAGGCGAGGTAAGGGGGGTCGGACACCAAAATTTAAAAAAAAGTACAAATACTTTACACAAATATTTATATTTTTATTAAAGAATATTAAATGGAAAATTAAGTAGCAAAAATTATGTTATCCAAATGTCTTCCCTTACGCTGCAAGCACTCCTCTAATCTTGCGCGTAAATTTTCAATAACTCCTCGACACACTGCTCTCGAAATTGCCGCCATTTCTGTGACGATGTTCTGCTTCAATTGCGCCAAAGTTGTGGGTTTATTTTGATTAACTACGCTTTTCAAGTATCCCTACAAAAAATAGTCCAAAGGACATAAATCTGGACTCCTGGGAAGCCAGTTAATGGATCCTCTTCGAGAAATAACCTTGTTTGGGAACAGTTCCGTAACAGCCGCAATGGTCAGATGTATGGCAAGTAGCGCCATCTTGCTGGAACCATGTCCTCGAATTGTATCCAGCAAATTCTTGCAACTGTGGGGTCAAAAAAGTTCTCAGCATTTCACAGTAACGTTCGCTGTTGACAGTTACTGCTCGTTCTCTTATGTCTTCAAAAAAATAGGGGCCAATGATGCTTTTTGAAGATATTGCGGCCCATACAACAACTTTAGGGCTGTGAAGTGGCCTCTGGTGTTTTAATTGAGGATTTTGCGAAGACCGTTCAAGTGAAAATTGGCCTCGTCACTAAAAAGGATGTTTTCGAAATTCCTAAATCGATTCATCATCTCTTGCACAAATTCAACTCGTTTTATGAAGTCTGTTTCCTTCAATTCTTGGACTACTTGGATTTTGTACGCTTTGAGATGCAAGTCCTTCTTTAAAATCACATGTAAACTCGATTTTTTAATTTGAAGTTGTTGCGATCGTTTTCTTAAAGAAAGTGAGGGATTTTGACGTACCGACTGTCTCACTTCTTCAACAGTTTCTTCGTCTCTAACTGTACGTAAATGACTTCTGTTTGGGATTTGAATCGTTGAACCAGTATTCTCGAACATTTCTATCCATCTTCTAATGCTATTCTCGCTTGGAGCACTGCGGGTTTGATATTCTGCTCGAAATAAACGCTGAGCAGTAACGATATAATTACGATTTTGGTAATACGTGCGCACGCAGAAAGCGCGATGTGCTCCCGAGTACGGATCCATGGCTACTAAATCTCCAAAGTGATGCGCGTGTCATTTACCGCTCCCCACGCCCGCACACCACGGCCTTACAAAGTTATTGTCGAATCACACCCCCCCTACCTCGACTGGACACCCTGTATATAGGATACTCCATCCATCCATCTAAACTTCCACATTTATAATATTACTAGCTGACCCACCAGCGGCTACGCTCGCGTGGCCTCGCGTGATACGGTAATTACAGATTTTTAATTATCCCACGGGAACTCTTTAATTTACCAGGATCAAACGCATGCTATATGTTGATCAGGGATATAAGCACAGACCATATATCCACTTGACTGCGTGTAGCTCAATTTCTTCTAAGAACACAAGTCACCACTGCGGGTCGGGGGGCTACGTACAAAAAAGTATTTTGATTGGCCGGCTCAAAATGTAGCTCTACTCATAGTACCTAAATAGTGTTGTGGTAAAGCATTATGTAATCACCTTAATTGTCGATAAAAAGCACTACAAATTATCGTTTACCTTAACTGTACAACTAAGTACCTGAAATATGTATGTAAGTATTAAGCAAAAAGGTTATGTAAACAAAACTTCAATTAATTAAATTATCTTAATAATTCATTCGATGTTTCACGGTGAAACAGAACACATTGATCTGAGCATGTTTATTTTGCGTTTTAAAATAGTTATCACTGTCTGTTTATCGTATTCTTATTGATTATTCAGTATGTAAGTACTTAATACCACCATAAAATTATTACATATTTTCACCATAGAAAAACAACATCGTTATAATTTTAAAATAGTTTAAATAGTACATAGTATCGAAAGCCTTTACACAAAATGTGATTAAATAATGATTGTAAATGGGATACAAGGATACAACACCTCTTTCTATACAATACTGGATTTGTACGACCGTAAAATTTGTCAATGTATAGACGACACCTACAAATTATAAATATTTTTGACCGACTCACACTTTTTACTTTTAGAAGCCAGTTCCATGTTATTATTAAAAAACTATGTGTCTAGTCATATAAAAAAGGTGCCAGCTAGGCAGAGAAGAAGTAGTAGAATTATCCAATTAGTCAAACTAAATAGTCACTTACAGATGCACAATCAGAGTAGGTGCTAGGTATAGTGATTTTATTTAAAAAAATATTAAGTAGATGTCAATACTACTTCATGTTAAGATCATTATTATTTATTTTTCATATTACACTATGGTTTTTCCGCGTTTACATTTACCTACATTATTATTAGATAAGATATATAAATGTTACTACATAATTGAAGATAACGTGAAAGTATATCTAAATATAAATAAAACACCGATTATTTATTTGTATTTTATGCACTAAAATAAATTAAAGTAATTAATGTATTGTATAGAAGAATTATTTTCCTCACAGTCGATATATACAATCGATAAGTTGCCCGTAATATGGGAGTACCGCACTAATTTACACGTGCCAGTGAATAAGAGACGGCGCTATCTACAACTGCAAAGAACAGTACGGGATGGCAAAAGACATCAACGCGTTCCCGTATTTATTAATTTTTTGAGTCACTGTTTAATTACTTCATTTGTGTTCCAATAATTAATGAAATAAAATTATCTGTGAAATGTAATTCCATCCTTTGCATACCTGGATGTCTGCCTGTTTTTTCCGTACCACTTTATTTAACAATAAGGCATAATTTGATTTGTTTTAATTTTTTTTCATCCGCTTGTTCTCCACGCGAAGTCAAACTGGTACTAACGTGTTGGTGCGATATGTTAGCCTTTTATTGTCACAGTCTTGGCAGATGAGGGGAAGCCGTATCTGCAGTCAAGTGGATATATGGTCTGTGGATATATGGTCTGTGGATATAAGCTACCACCATACAACATTTCATTTAAATCGGTCCAGTCGTTTCGATTGAAAAAAAAAATTGGTTTGATTCCACTCCTTTACGCTTTTACTATTACTTATCCCCCTGACTTGGTTTTTAGCTTTTTTTTTCATTGTACAGAAATTGGACCTCTACAGTTTTATTATACAGGTATCTTTCTGGAAGGCATCGTGTTAAGCAAAATCCATATCTATATATCTATAGCTGAATTGTACTATATTTCTTGCAAATAAATTATCATTTATGATTACGAATGACTAATCCTACCTAACAGTATTATAAAATAACCTAAGGTCACTACGTACACTATCAAATATACTACCTATACTTTAAAATTAAAATCTATACCTACGACTTATGAAAATAAACCAAAATAACTCAACCTTAAACTGTACAAAAACTAAAAGGAATAAAAAGGCCGCCCTGAAATCACGGTTTAGAACTGCAAGTAGAAGTACTTGTACTTATTATTCTGTGGTAGAAGTTAAAACATACAATTTATAGAATGTTAATAAGAACAAACGCTCACCGCTTGACACGACTGTTCAAAACAAAATTTAAAAAATGTTTGAAGGGCGCATCTTATTTTTTAGGAAGGACAGAGCCACTACGGGCATTAAAAGCTACACCTGACTTTGATGCGCGCGTCCTCAGACTCCGTCGTTATATACGGTAGCGATCCGTAGCGGCCGCGCGCCACGCGTGTGCTGCGAACGGTGCAAGCCCAATTGTACCTTCGGCACTACATTTACAGCATAACTTAGTGAACTCCACTTTTTTCACAACACTTCTTGCGTGATGCCTGAACAATCAGCAACATTTATTTTGGGTTCAATGTCGGTCTAGTAACACCCCCTGCAATTTTTTTTTTATATTTTCAATATACAGATTTTTCACTGTTACAGAATTATTATAAGTAAGGATATAGATTAACTTTAATTAAAAGCTTTTTCACCAGTGTCAGTTCTAATATGATTTCGTAAACGAACTGCTTGTGCACATTCATAAACACACATATTACATTTATATAGTTATTCTCCAGTATGTGTCCTTATATGTCTTCGTAAGTGACCTTTATTTGTACATTCATAATCACACACATCACATTTATAAGGTTTATCTCCGGTGTGCGTTCTAATATGACGTCGTAACCTACCTGCTTCTGCACATTTATAATCACACATATGACATTTCAAAATTTTCTCTCCGGTGTGCGTTTTAATATTATTTTGTAAACTACCTGCTTCTGCACATTTATAATCACACATATTGCATTCATAAGGTTTTTCTCCAGTGTGCTTTCTTATATGCCTACGTAAGTGACCTGCTTGTGTACATTCATAATCACACATATTACATTTATAAGGTTTCTCCCCAGTATGTGTTCTAATATGTCTTGTTAAGGAACCTGCTTGTGCACATTCATAATCACACATATTACATTTATTAGGTTTCTCTCCAGTGTGCGTTCTAATATGATTTTGTAAGCTACCTGCTACTGCACATTCATAATCACACATATTACATTTATAAGGTTTCTCCCCAGTATGTGTTCTAATATGTTTTTGTAAGTTACCTGCTTGTGCACATTTATAATCACACATATTACATTTATAAGGTTTATCTCCAGTATGTTTACTAATATGCCTTCGCAATTCGCCTGCTTGTAAACATTTATAATCACACATATTACATTTAAAGGGTTTCTCTCCAGTGTGCGTTCTAATATGATTTTGTAAGTGACCTGCATGAGAAGATTCATAATCACACATATTACATTTATAGGGGGTTTCTCCAGTATGTGTTCTAATATGACATCGTAAGTTACCTGCTTGTGCACATTTATAATCACACATATTACATTTATAAGGTTTCTCTCCAGTATGTGTCCTTATATGTCTTCGTAAGTGACCTTTATTTGCACATTCATAAACACACAGATCACATTTATAAGGTTTCTCTCCAGTGTGTGTTCTAATATGACGTCGTAAACTACCTGCATGCGCACATATATAATTACACATATGACATTGAAAGGGTTTCTCTCCAGTGTGCGTTCTAATATGATTTTGTAAGCTACCTGCTACTGCACATTCATAATCACACATATTACATTTATAAGGTTTCTCTCCAGCGTGCGTTCTAATATGACTTCGTAAGTTACCTGCTTCTGCAGATTCATAATCACACATATTACATTTATAAGGTTTCTCCCCAGTATGTGTTCTAATATGTCTTGTTAAGTCACCTGCTTGTGCACATTTATAATCACACATATTACATTTATAAGGTTTCTCCCCAGTATGTGTTCTAATATGTCTTGTTAAGTCACCTGCTTGTGCACATTCATAATCACACATATTACATTTATTAGGTTTCTCTCCAGCGTGCGTTCTAATATGACTTCGTAAGTTACGTGCTTCTGTAGATTCATAATCACACATATTACATTTATAAGGTTTCTCCCCAGTATGTGTTCTAATATGTCTTGTTAAGTCACCTGCTCGTGCACATTCATAATCACACATATTACATTTATAAGGTTTTTCTCCAGTATGTGTTCTAATATGTCTTCGTAGGGTACCTGCTGCTGCACATTTATAATCACACATATTACATTCAAAAGGTTTCTCTCCAGTGTGCGTGCTTGTATGCCTACGTAAGGAACCTGCTTGTGAACATTCATAATCACACATATTACATTTATGAGGTTTCTCTCCAGTGTGCGTTCTAATATGACTTTTTAAGTGACCTGCATGAGAAGATTCATAATCACACATAATGCATTTATATGGTTTCTCTCCAGTATGTGTTCTAATGTGACATCCTAAGCTATCTGCATCTGCACATTTATAATCACAGATATTACATTGATAAGGCTTTTCTCCAGTATGTGTCCTTATATGTCTTCGTAAGTGACCTGCTCGTGCACATTCATAATCACACATGTTGCATTTAAAGGGTTTCTCTCCAGTGTGCGTTCTAATATGTGTTTCCAAGCATCTGGCGGTAGAACATTTATAATGACACGTATTGCATTTATATGGTTTCTTACCACTGTATTTCATGTTATGTTTTTCCAGTTTTCTATCCGTTGCAGATTCACAATCAGCCATCGTACGTACGAGTACCTGCAGAAAATAATTTAGGTTCAATAAAGGTTTGTATATACATATAAAGTAAGGTATCTGAACAATTTCAAACAACTATTCTTAGGGTATAGGCGATAATAAGGTTTATTGCGAATTGGCATACGACGGTTATCCTCTGAAAATAACTATGAATATAATATGTTTGTGGGTCGTGAAGCGACACCACGGGTTAATTTTGATGATTGTAAGTTATTATTTAGAAAGGCCGAAAGAATGTTTTTTTTTATTCACAAGAGGTAGCGATTTAATCTAAATGGTTGGTGTTGGTCCAACTCATTAGATGACTGAGTTATGTGAGTGTACGCCACATGTTAAACACAAAATACATAACTTTACAGTTGTTTCTTTAATAGACGATATTGAAGGTTTTTTTTATATTAATTAACCGACACCGAGATACGTACTATTATTTGATATGTAGGTACACATTTTATAATAATATATAAATTTATAATGTAGTACGTATGCTTCTAACAGTATATTCTTACATACTAGGGGGTTGGGGGCAATTTTGATGAAATTTGGTATGGAGGTAGATACGGCGCTGGATTAACACAGAGAATAATTATTTATAATTTTTTACTATTATACATATACATGTACACTGGCTTATTCACTGCAAATATAAGTACGTAATCCTATAATATTTATATGGGATTACAAAGTTATTAAGGCAGTTGGTGTATCTAGAAAACTGTACCAAATATGCAAGTATTTTAGTTTCTTTTTGTCATTTGTTTGTCTTATTACAAAGTTTGAAAATACTTAAAAATACTCTATAAACCATAAGTGGTTTGTCGAGGGTATCTCGTCCTTTCCAACAAACTACAAGGTACTCGTAGGTACCTACTGCCAAATTGTAAGGTTTTTTTAAAAATCTAGATAAACTTAATCAAAGTACATTTAAAAAATGAATTTTATAATCTAGAAAGGCATTGTCATTGAGCAATGTATACATTATTACAGATCAAGCTATGAAACAGGTTATGCGTCTATGCAATGAAATAGGTAATAGCTTACTATTATCTAATCTGTGTTGTACTATGCCTACACATTGCACAAAAAATGTACGTCAGTACTGCGCTCGGAAATCGTGTGATCCGTGATGATATTAGGCATAATAATATATTATAAGAGTTATAGCATTTTTTTTTTGTTTATATAATTTATGAAATCTTCTGTATTATTATTGATATATATATTTTTAGTATCCGTTTAATATTTATTAAATAAAATTTGTCCAGAGTTTCTTCCGGAATGTCATTTATTAGTAACATAAAGTTGGTCGTCCTGGAGCCGTAAAAATTTGACGCGCTACTTGTTTTTAGTTTTTTATTTGCTACTTGTCTAGTGTTAAAGGAGTGCAATATATAATCGTCATATTTAAAGAAACATTCAATTAATAAACATAATTTGACCCTATCGTGTATAGATATAATTTTACAATAACTGAACAAGCCGTATGCATCATTTTGATATTTTTCTTTTGTTTTTGCAGTCGCATCCGTAGTTTATGTATCCTATCTAGGTAGGTATGAAAAGTGCGTCCATAACTGCTCAGTCCGTACAATACAATACTTTCTGCGAGTGTTTTATACATATTAATAAGTGCAGAGTACGGTATTTTATATTTTAAAATATAGAACTTTGCAAGAATAGCACGTAGTTTGTTGCAGACGCCATCTATATGACAGCTCCAGTTAAAACGATCATCTATAATCAAGCCTAGATATTTGATTTGTGTAGCCTGTTCTATAGGTAGGAAATTACATAGTGGTTTTCTGCCGTGTAGACAGTCATGATCATGTGCATATAGTATATCTCAGTTAGAAATACAGTGCAACCTCGTTATAACTATACTCAAGGGGATTTAAAAAGATTCGTTATACAGCGTAATTTGTTACAATGAGGTTTGTTGTAAAGAGGTTAGATTGGACTATGATCTATTCAAAGTACCACCAAACAACATTTAATATCAAACACGAATTGTGCTAAAGAAGTAATATGACCATAACATAAGGTAAAAAAACTTGTTTATTAACCTCACATTACATAGATGCTCATCTGCTTACTCCGCTAAAGCAAACAGTTTCCACTAATAACCGAAAAATGAATGAGAGCACATGCAAATAAAAAGAAGGTAAGTATTTTTATTATAATATTTTGTTTATATTTTTAAAAAGAAACCACAAATTAATACTTGATATTGCGATATAAGCATAGGAAATCAACAATGTAAGTTTCTCTTGTTTAGAGAAAATGTCATAACTTGTGGTCTGCATACTAATGGTGCAAGTTATCATATCCAAAGCACAATCCAATTCTGTTATGGATTTGACCACACCTATAATCATACAAACAATTTAACATGTGTGGAAACATGAAACTGGGGGCACAGTAGTGCCCACACCAAGTCGAGCAAAAAAGTGGCACGGCCGTACCATACTTTTTCGAAGCAATTCTGGCCATTTTCGAACCTCTATAACTTCGTTGTGGATAAAACTAGAAGCCTGATTTTTTTTGAAACTAAGATGGCATTATATAAGCACAGTATATTTCAAATTCATTTTCAAACTCATTCTATTTGAACCAGTAGTTTAAGAATTATAACTAGGTAGTCAAAGTTTCTTAATTTCGTCATTCACTAACGGGCCTACAGACCCAAATAAACTTCCAGATGTTATAAACGTCTTCATCGTAAAGGGACTATCCAGACTTTTTCACCATGTAAAGACCTGCTTAAATGGCAACTCTATTCATATCCCGGTTATACTGACGATTGGTGCTACGGTTCTAAAAACGGAAAGAAACTCGAACCGTATAACAAGCACACAGACTGGAGTTCATTTCGCGATTTGGTTAACGATGGAATTAACCTTATCCTCAACCAAGATTACCAACTTGCCCTACCCCTGAAGCCGGTAACACCTAGGGAGATATATAGAAATATCACTTCAATGGACAGCAATGTCAGTGTCATCGGCGTTTGGTCTGGGGCTATTTGGTTTGAATACATTGCTTAGATGTTAAGCAAATGCATCTGCTTTGTCTTGTTCTGTTCTGATCCAGGCTCCGTTTTGGTTCCGTAGCGGAGGTTTGTGGTGCAATGGTCGATCCAGGTTTCTACAAGCTCTCCACAGGGAGTGTCCACGAAATGAACTCCAGTCTGTGTGCTTGTTATACGGTTTGAGTTTCTTTCCGTTTTTAGAACCGTAGCACCAATCGTCAGTATAACCGGGATATGATTAGAGTTGCCATTTAAGCAGGTCTTTACATGGTGAAAAAGTCTGGATAGTCCCTTTACGATGAAGACGTCTATAACATCTGGAAGTTTATTTGGGTCTGTAGGCCAGTTAGTGAATGACGAAATTAAGAAACTTTGACTACCTAGTTATAATGATTAAACTACTGGTTCAAATAGAATGAGTTTGAAAATTAATTTGAAATATACTGTGCTTATATAATGCCATCTTAGTTTAAAAAAAAAACAGGCTTCTAGTTTTATCCACAACGAAGTTATAGAGGTTCGAAAATGGCCAGAATTGCTTCGAAAAAGTATGGTACGGCCGTGCCACTTTTTTGCTCGACTTGGTGTGGGCACTATTGTGAAATGAAATGAAATTGAAATGAAATGAAATTGTTTTTATTGTCCAACAATATACAGTTAGTACACATGCTTAACTCTAATTAATATAATATACTTAACCGTATGTACCTAATAGTATCCACACTAGGCTCTAGGCCTGTGTTGATAGATACTAGTAGGTTGATTTTATTTAACAAACTGTTCAAAGAACATTCTCTAGTCCTTATACTAGGATTCCCTGTGTTATAAGGACTAGTTTCTCCCATTGACCTTTTCATTTTACACATTATAATGAACTATTAAAAAAGAGATCAATTCACTAATCCACACTAATATCCTATTAATATTATAAACGTGAAAGTTTGTATGTATGGATGTATGGATGTTTGTTACTCTTTCACGCACAAACGGGGGGGCTAATGTTGATGAAATTTGGTATGGGGGTAGATGAGGCGCTGGATTAACACATAGGATACTTTTCATCATCATCATCATCATCATCCATCACCACGCGGGTGAAACCGCGGGGCGCAGCTAGTTATAAATAATTGTATGTCTGTTTGTTCGTCATATATTAACAACTACTAGTAGATTTTATCTTTACAAATAATTAAATAAAAACACAATCAGACTTATTTATATAAAAATACAAATATTATTACACTATTTTGGTAGACATAAAAAAGTACTAATAACTTTTTATATGTATTTTTTAATCACGCGTGTGAATCCACGGGTCACAGCTAGTATTTAAATTATGACCGTAACAACCATTCACAACGGTGTAACAGAGGAGGTCTCGTTTCATTCGTGCAAAATAGAAACTAACAGTAAGAGAAGTTGCCTTGTTTAGGATTTACTTAATAATATGAATTTTGAAATGATAGTTTACCAGAATGTGTCTATAAATGAAATTAGAAAACAAGTATGGTGGTGATGCAAGTTAGTGTTGCTTAGGAATGTGTTGTGTGTTATTTAAAAGTTTACTAATTAAGTGTTCATATATATTTATATAAGTAAGTTCAAACATTAAACCATAAGAGTCATTACGAACTTACGCGTAGTTTGCCACGTGTCATTATTATGTAAAAAAGTTATTGGCATAGATGAGTAGTAATGTGGCTGAAAGAAATATACACCTTTTTGTTGGGGTTTTTAGAAACAAGTAGGTTATTGTTTTATTTAACAATATTTAGCCAGTTTTCAGTTTGTGTGTAATCCAACGTCAGCAACCAGGTAGTAAGTTTTGTTTTGCATATATATCTAGTGCAATTGAAGATGTCTAAAATTTTATTCATTTTTGAGTATGTATACGGTGCTGCGAAAGAATAAGATCTTGTTGCAAAAACCTTGCGAACTGCAGGAACTTCCCACTTGATGTTTCTTTGTGATCTCGTTGATTCAACTAGTTTACTAGAAGCATTCCTGTGGAACCTAAGTGCAATAGAGACTAAATATAGCTGACGAACTGTCAAGAATTTGTATTCTGAGTACAATTGACTAGTAGGGTATCGAAGCGGTTTATTGTACGCAATTTTAATTATTGATCGTTGCGCTCTCTCTGCTCTTATCAAATAACTACTACAAGCTGCTCCCCAACTAACAACACAATAACTGAGAACGGATTGGCATAGGGATGTATACACTAGTCTGATTGTATTAGGGTCGGCGACTTTTCTTACATTTAGAAAGATGTATTTAAGTTTTCTAATCCGAGTACAGACCAAGTCAATATGTTTTTGCCATGAGAGATGGTCATCAATTACAATGCCTAAGTACTTAATATGGTCGACTTTTACTATTTCAGGACATTGGCAATCAATTAAGGTACAGGCACCGCAAGAGTGAATCTTGAGTGGTAAAGTAAGTTCTGAAGTTAGGGCTTTACTATTAATTATTTTAAACTCTAGAAACTTAGTTTTTGAAGCATTTAGGGTAAGTAAGTTTGTATTAAGCCAATCACAGATTAATTGTACGCCTGTTTGTGTAACTTTATAAACATCTCTTCTGCAATCTGCACCAAATATTATGGCTGTGTCGTCAGCGAATGTCAATATCTTTCCGTGATCTATAGGTAGTTTACAGAGATCATTTATATAAAGCAAAAACAGGGTAGGTCCGAGGACGCTCCCTTGAGGTACCCCAAAGGAAATGTCGGAATAGTCACTGTAATACCTATCAACTTTAAGTCTTTGCTTTCGGCCAGAGAGATAGGAACTGAACCAGTCCAGTGCAGTACCGCGAACGCCAGATTGCTCAAGTTTTTTTAGAAGAATTGGGCGTGAGACGGTATCAAATGCCTTTGCTAAGTCGAGGAAGACTCCGATGCATCTCTGACCTGCGTCTAGTATGTCTGTGACATGGCTTACCAGAGATACTACTGCGTCCTCCGTCGACCTGCCATTTCGGAAACCGTATTGATTGTCTGCCAAAATTCTTTTACTTTCTAGAAAATTAAGCAACCGTTTATTAACAATTTTTTCCAGTAGCTTCGACAATGAGCTTAGTAAAGAAATTGGTCTATAATTGGCTACTTGTTTAGGGTCCCCAGCTTTCAAGATAGGACATACATTTGCTACTTTGAAGCTGTTCGGGACAGTACCTGAGCTCATGCTGAGATTACATAAGTAGGTAATAGGTTCAGCCAACTTGGTTTTTCCCATTTTAAGTATTTTATTACAAATATCGTCTGGTCCTGGAGCTGAATCTGTTTTTAAACTATTTATCATTTGAATAATTTCATATTCATCTACGGGTGACAGGAAGAATGAGTCTGATTGTTGGCTAGAAACTTTGATTGAGTCAGCTAGTTGTTTTTCAGTGACTTTAAGCTTGTTGAGCGAGTTATTCGCTAAACTCTCTCCGACATTCGCAAGATATTTGTTAGCTTTGTTCAACGACTCATTGGGAAAACTTCCGATAGACAGTAAATCTACATTTTTGTTTCTTTGTTTATGGATGCCAGCAACAGCTTTGACAGCATTCCAAATCATCTTGCTGTTTCCTTTTCCTTCTGTGATAATTTTGCAGTCATAATCATTCTTCAGTTTTTGCAGTAGATTATTGCATATATTTCTGTAAAGTTTATAGGTATTTTTCATTACGATGTTATTAGGATTTTTTCTATAATTCACATGAAGAGCATCTCTTTTTCTTATACTTTTGATTAGGCTAGGTGTGATCCATTTTTTCCTTATTTGTCTTGAATTCTTTAATATTCTTTGATTTTGGTGAGCTTTAATTAACGAATTTAGAGTACCTATGAAAAAGTTAGTTGCTGAGTTGACGTCTGTTAAGTTGTGTATTATTGACCAATCGGTTTTGTTTATATCTTGAATTAACTCAGCAAAATTGGTTTTAATAATGTAGTTTGTAGGAATGAACAACTGTTGCGGTTTTTCGTCTAACCCTGTAACCAAGGCATCGTGGTCACTTACATCCGATATGCATACCGCCACATGTACTCTATGCCTGGTCTTTACCAAAACATGATCTATACAGTTTTGTTCGTGTGTCGGTAACTGATGCCCAGGCACTAAGCCGTAGTGTGCAGCCATATCTAGGTATTTGTCAGCATTCGCAGTTTTTATACAGTTTGGTTTGATGTCAATATTCATGTCACCAGTAATGATTAAACTTTCGCAGGCTGAAAGTTTTATCACTTGTTCCAAGGAGTCAACGAAGGGGTCAATATTTTTTATAGACGGGGATCGGTATATGGCTACAACTGTTAAAGTTTTCCCTATTTTAGCCGTAAGACAATTGCCATCAGTGCACGATGGTTCCGTTACTTCGATGTTTAAACCAGCCTTAGTTAGCATTATCAGACCATCATTTTGGTTGAGAAATATTTTTGAGCTATGACAATTGTAGCCATCCAGGAAAACATGAGAAAAGTTACAGTTTAGCCAACATTCTGTTAGTACTATAATGTCAGGTAAAAAACCTAGCTTAGATAAAAATACTGTAAACTTATCGAAGTTTTTTCGAACACTTCGGATGTTTTGAGTCACTACAGTAAATCTTTGGCTTGGATTTTCTAAATACTCACTACATTGCTCTGGTGCATCTAAACATATCGACGCCCAGCGAATAAACCGGTAATATCAAAATCCAAATTTTACAGGAGAAATAAAAAACCATTTTTCATTCATAACTTTCTCAAAAAAATGTTACGGGGGTCATGTAAATTTCAAATAATAACTTATTTTTTTACGGTTTGATAGTTCTATAAAAACTTAACCTATTCCTTTTAGTTTCTTCGTAATTTACGCTGGTAAATGTTACTGATTTTATTTAATTAATCTCTTACGGTAATAAACGATTACAGTATTATTCGTGTAAATTTTTGGAGACACTTTGTACAATAAGTGTTCATTGCGATATTATTCCATTGATTAATTTTTGTAATGTGTAAATGTATTTAGGTGTTACTGTATTATTTGTGTATTTACTTTAGAGTTTTTGTTTCAGTTATACTACATTGTCATATTTTTCTGAAAAAAAAATCCAAGTTATTTTCACAAACCACTCATTAATTTAATAATTTTGTACATAACTAATTAGACAAAGCATTGTAAATAAAACTATGGAAATGATTAGTTGACAGATTATTTATTTAAGATCATACCTATTACAAGAACCATGCATAATCAAAACTACAATAGGTAACAAATTTTTGTCAATGATAAAAAGAAAAATGTAGCTTATTAATAAGAACTACTCAGAATCTTCTTCAGAACTATTATTATTGCCGCCTGAAGGATTATTATCATATGTCAAAGAATTGTAAAAGCCGTGGTAATGTTTCGGAATTGCCTCCGAGCTACACAAACTTTGTAAATCATTATATAAAGCCTTGCTTACAGGTAAAGGTTTGTCATATGCTGGCTTTAATTCAACATTATCATCAACCAGTTGCACCTGTTGGGGTAATGGTATTCGCCCACGACGTTGTCTGTTTCGGGCTGTTAGTGGATTGTTATCTAGTTCAGAGTATTCCCCATTAAAATCGTACTTAAAAAGGAAAATGTTTGGATTTTCATGACAGACACTGACTTCCATCACTTCTGACCAGCGCACCTTTTCTCAAATTTTATCCTGCTGCCATCTTTTGGGTACAACCAGTTTTTTTATATCAAGAAATTCAGACTGGTTTATTTCATCTAGGGTGTATTTCTCCCCAGTTACTTTCGCATTCATTATGATTCCATAAATTTGATCAGGTGTGTAGACAGTTTTATTTTTCATTCTTCTTTTAATGCAAGCATGCATTGAGTCGCCTTCGTTTATATTGTAGAGTTTTCGCTGCATACACGTAAAGTGCAAATATGTATCTATTTTTATTTTGTCCGTAACACCCGTCGGAATAAAATAAAATGTTACGTATACCTCTTTCCCGTGCCGCTCTCATAAACTTTAGCAAACAACTTCCTATTTCTATACAACCTTTCTTTCCAGTCTGCGCATGCCAGACGTAGCAATATCCACGTTTGTTTGAAGCGTCAAAGACTGTAAAATTTTAGACAGGATATTTTCTTTTATAGTGAAATACAGATACCTCTGATTGTGGTACATTCAAGACTTTCTCTAAATCGAAAATAGCGACTATAGTGTTTGCTTTGTCTGACTTTTCTTTCTCTTATTTTTTCATTTCACATATTCTTTCTTTCATTTGTAAATGGGTTCTGTATTTATCTTCAATAGAGGATTTTTCATTCGATTCAGCTTGCTCATATTTAGCACATAAGGTGCACTGATCTTTTTTGGGCTTGAAAAATGAATAGTTGTATTTTATGTTGAACACCGTTTCGTATTCTCGTTTCGATGCCATTTTAACGTCATCAGTATAATTTCTCTCCTTGAACCAATCTGTGTACATGCGATACATCTTTGAAATGTTCAGTAATTCAGATAAATATTCTCGTTTTGATTCTTTTCTAGTGTAGTGTGATTCAACTTTGGGAAACATGTCGATGTGTTCTTATGCTCTCTTCTGTAGAAGGCATCATTTTATGTGGCCTGTTTTGGTGTTTTCCTCGATTGTCTGTGAAACTATCACTTTTTGTATGTTTTTCTATAGCCGTGTAAACCATTTCTTCGCATATAGAAAGAGTGCGTAAAAAGAAAATTTTACATACTTGAATCTCTTCTCCATTTAAAGGAAGATAATATTTGATTGTCTGCGTGCGATTATTTTTCCTCATTACAGTTATTCGCTTAACATCTTGCGTTCTAACGTTCTAACTAGCAAGCTTATAAATTTTTTGGTGTATTGCTTCTCGCTGTTCGTTATCAAATTTTAATCCACATTCTTTTAAGCAAACACAGTTAGATAGAACGTTTTTTTTTTCATATTGATTTTTACTCCGTGCGCCCTCGTATGCCTCGCCAGAGTTTATAAGTAATTTGTTTTTAGTATCTCTCCACTCACTTGAGTTTAGTTTGCGTTTCCTTGTCAGTTTCTTTGAAATTGATGGATCTTGAATTTCAGAATGGGGACCATTTTATGACATAGCAGTAAATTGTAATTCTACCTTCTTACTTTTATCAATCAATGTTATATGCTGCCGTCATAAATAAATTATATTTCATTTCTTTTCATTTCAGAACCAGTGGCGTGGGTCGATTCACTATTCTCATTATGTATCTCTGCAGGTGCTTCTATAAGAATAACTCCAGATGGTGTTTTAGGTCTCTCAAGACAGGCGTTTGCCTCTTCGTCTTCTTTACTTTGGCTAGTTTCGGGTTCATAAATAGTCGATTCATTGCTTAAATCCAAGGGGTCCACATCTTCCAATAGGTTTTTCTCTTTGTTAGTATAATTTTGTTTCTTGTCCGTTATAAATATTTCTCTCATTAGTTTCTGTGGGGTGTCTGAACAAACTTGGTCATTACTGCTATTACTTTTTGCTTGAGCAACACCAGCTATATCTATTACAGGAGATCCTGGTTCTATTTCGATTTGATGTTTATTTTTATTATCATTATTACTATTTTGTTCGTCTGGTTTATTAGTCATAACTACTTTTGACTGGTCAACAGCTTGTAATGGCGTTTCATCGCGTTTGATGGGGTTAACATTAGGTTCGTGAACAGTTAAATTGTTGCATAAATTCAATGGGTTTAGGCTTAGAGTTTCAATATTATTTTCATCTTTACCCGGTACCACAAGGTCTTCCATGTTTTCATTCGTGCAACTGACTGTTATTTGGTTCTGCACTGTTTCATTTTTATCAATTTGGATTGAGGTTTTCAGTTTATCTTTATTTAAAGTTAAAGAGTCAGGCGCAGTTTTTTCTTGGTTAGCTTCATCTGATATTGTTTCAATTGCATTGCTGTCAACTGTCTCAGGAAATTCTCGTTCAATTTCTATGATGATCTGATAATTATGTACCAAATATTCTGTTTTATTCTTTTCATTTATATTCTCTAAAAATTTTTAGAGAAGCGATGAGCACGCTTTGGGGGTGGGGCTTAAGCATAAACAAAGCCATAACATGTCAATACAGGTCAAATATCTAGTGCGGTGCAAAGTAAAGTTCTGTTACTGTTTTGTGTGCTCATTAAATTATGCCGTAATAAGGATAACTTTTTATGAATCTATAAAACAAACTCGGTAAAGTGCTTTATTGTAAATAGTTCCACGTATAAAAACAAGATAACCACTGTACTCGCAGTTACAATGTACCATTTGAAAGATTTTTACGCGAATAATATCGCAATGTTCTTTACTGTATTTACTTTCTAACATACATTTTGGCAACAGTGTAGAACCATATTATTCGTTAAAATAAAATATTAAATATGGTTATAGAAAAAAACCCGTATTATTTCGTATCTTTCGTAATTTCAATAGAAACATTACAGAAAAAATTTACAAGGTGTATTCCAAGCTGTAGATACCGAATCTGGAATAACATGAAGAACCCCGTAATAGTATATTACCGGTTTATTCGCTGGGGGCGTCGTATGTTATTTATTAAAGTCGTATTATCCATATCATCTGCTAAGTCCATACTGTGGGAAAGGTATACCATATTAGTCTGCAATATTGTGTAAATTGATCGTGTTCATCAGTTAGAATGTAAATATATAAAATTGCCCTTACTGTTATTAGGGTTATGTTGACAGAGTAAACTAATTTTTTAATTATGTTGTATATATATTGCAATTTATGTGTGTAATAATAATTAAGAATTTGTAAAAACCGAGTATATTGTTTTAGAGTTATAACCGAGACATATCCAGCTATTTGTACGATTTCTATATATTTTCTTCTGTTTGAGTAGTGACTGGTTGTTAAGCAAATAATTAAATATACATGAAAAAGTACTTTAAAATCAAACAAGACAACAGCATAAACGCTCTTACTCGTAGTTACAATTAAATCATAAGATATTAGGTAATAATTACTGAAAAGCCCATGACATAGTCACTTTTTAAGTTTAAGCTGTCTTAGGACTTCTTCGTTCTTCACTAGTATGTGTGGGGCCCCTTCTTTTTGGCGGAGGTAAACTCTGCCATTAGCTACCCAGCAAAAAGTATAGTTTTCGGTTTTCGCAAAGTCTTTAGCTTGAAAGTGCAGTTGTTTGTCTTTTGCTATCATGTGTTCAGATAGAAACAGTCTGGCTTCCTGACCTGCGATTCCTAGGTGGTGGGAGGTGAGTTTGTAGGCCTTTGAGAACTTTCTATAGGCATCTATTATGTTTTGGTAAGGGTGTTGTTGAGTTCCACGACCACGGTGGATTTCGTCACATCGGTTCTTGCAGGCAGGCGAAAAATGTCCTTCAACTCTGATTTTTGATAATCCACTCCCAGCGTGTTCAAGAGTTTGTGGATATAAGCAAATAAATCTTGTTTTTTTTCTTGTAGCTGTTTTGGTACTCCTCTGATCTCTACAGAACTTTTCCGAAGATTTCTTTCCATGGAGTCAATCCTGTTTTCAATATTGGAAATCTGCAAAGACATATCTTTGCGCCCATCTTCGAGAATATTAATTTTTGTCTGTAAGTCTGTCAGCTGTCCTGACATGAAATCAAGCCGTTTCTCGATATCAGTGTTGGTACTCTGTATTTTTTCGAAAAGCCGTTCTTCTAAAGTATCTAATCTTGAGTTTTGCTTATTCATCATAGCCATCATCAGGTCCCTCATCTCTTGCTTGAACACATCAAGATCCTTGTAATCATCGTTTGACATCCTACGGCGTTTTTCAGCCCGTTGAGCTGTTTTAGAGCCTGAGCCTTCAGTTGCCGACTGAATGTCGGAGACTGAGAATGATTTGGTTGGTGGAGAATGATGCATTTTATGTATCGTTCGACATGAAAAATTTTTCAATTCAAAGTTTCTGCGTTTTGCTACTACAAATACGGCAGGCACTGTTTATATTGCGATGTACGTTACCAGATACGTTGGTAGGCAAAATTGATAATAAATGTAGGTAGTCACCCAATTTACACTGCTGATCCGAATATTATTTGTAAATTAATACTTGTTCTACACAGTTTATGACACATAAATATACACTGACTCAAGTCTTTATATGTCTTCTTTTGTGACAGATAGTAAAAAATCAATAAACTCACTTAAATCGCGCGTAATATTTTTTTATTTAACAGAGCTAATTCAACAGTGTCCATTACGATTGACGTTCGCGGGGGGAGTGGGTTGTGCCCCCAGCATCATGTTTCCACACATGTCAAATTGTTTGTATGATTATAGGTGTGGTCAAATCCATAACAGAATTGGATTGTGCTTTGGATATGATAACTTGCACCATTAGTATGCAGACCACAAGTTATGACATTTTCTCTAAACAAGAGAAACTTACATTGTTGATTTCCTATGCTTATATCGCAATATCAAGGATTAATTTGTGGTTTCTTTTTAAAAATATAAAAATATAATAATAAAAATACTTACCTTCTTTTTATTTACATGTGCTCTCATTCATTTTTCGGTTATTAGTGGAAACTGTTTGCTTTAGCGGAGTAAGCAGATGAGCATCTATGTAATGTGAGGTTAATAAACAAGTTTTTTTACCTTATGTTATGGTCATATTACTTCTTTAGCACAATTCGTGTTTGATATTAAATGTTGTTTGGTGGTACTTTGAATAGATCATAGTCCAATCTAAGCTCTTTACAACAAACCTCATTGTAACAAATTACGCTGTATAACGAATCTTTTTAAATCCCCTTGAGTATAGTTATAACGAGGTTGCACTGTATTTCTAACTGAGATCTAAGTACCATAAACCATTACCTACCGTGCAAAGTTTCCAAACTTCAAACTTATATTGTGCGGGACTTACCTATGTGAGTTTGCACAAATCTGAAGAGAATTATCGAAAACTTTGATGACAATCCTCCTCGTCTTGAATTTTGTATCCAACCGGGTAAATTTTATCTGAAAGTAGGACAACACAAAACATACTCATATATGATCAAAGTAAATCAATATATAAATATGATAGCAGTTAGGATAGGTATCTACAGGTTGATACAAATAACACAACAAATTAGAACTGTGAATGTTAACTGTTGGCTCTTGGATGGATTCTGATTTATTTAAATGACATATATTTATATAATATAATTAATGAATTTAAAAGACAACTTTTTATGGTAGAGGTTAGTTCTTGCACACCTACGATATTGCAGAAGCTATTTTATTTGACTGGTAATAAGGCCTTAACATACTACAGGAATTGCGGAGATTATAAGTGACTGGAGGGTAGCGACCGATGAAATTTCCTGTTCAGATCACAGGAGGATTAGACTCACCCTAAAAACTGTAAAGCCAGAGTCAAGAACTTACAGAAACCCAAGACCAGTCTACGTTTAGGACAAGTTCAAATAAGGCACTGAACAAAGAATTGCAAATAGGCGCAACTACTGAGCTTACACCTTCAGAGAACGAGAAGGCTGTCAGCTCTTTAACTAGCATTCTTATAGGTACGAGGATTCATGTCCAGTAAAAACTGAAACCAGCATGATTTGCATACAAAATACAGTGGTGCAATCGTAAGCTAGGCATACTCAGAAAAAGGGCTAGGCACCTCTTTAATGGAGCCATTAACACCACTCTGAAGACTGGGTAAATTACAAGAAAGCACAACACAAGCTTAAAGTAGATAAACATAAAGCCCAAAACAATTAATGGAATAAATACAGCAGCTACACACATATCAATAGGAAACAGTAATAACTTAAACAAAACTTATTCAAACATAAACAAACAACATTAAAACAAATAAATATGTACAAAATTATAAACAAATGTTATTGATAGTGAGAATGTGAACAAATACTTTATATATGTATGTATATCAATATTAGTAGATGACGGCTTATATACCGGGGCACCATCAATTACTACTTTGTAGTTTAAGCGCCATATTTTTAGTATGGGGCAGCCTTCAAGAGGGACACAAATGTTATCCAGTACCTCTTCTTCGGACCATTCAGTGAGGATCCCCTTGACAAGACCCAAATGGACTGTGCTAAATGTCAGGATAAACGCCTTAAAATATTCTTGGTTAAACTATAGTCGCCCGGTACCCGCGGGGAGGGGGGAGGGGGGGCGGAGGGGGAAGGGGGGCGTAGGGGGGGAGGGGGAGGGGGTGAAGCCCCCCCCCCCCTGCATCCCCCCCCCCCCCCCGCCGGCCTTTAGTTTTTGAGTAATAATTTTTTTAGTACTTAACCTCACTTTCGGCTATATCAGTATTTTTTACCTATTTTTTGTTTCACACCTAATCTATTAAGGCGGTTCGCTTCTGGCACTTCGCCGGCCGCTGCCGCGGCACGCTCGCTTCGCTCGCTCGGCTCGTGCGTTGTTTGTCATGTTCTAACCTAACCTAACCTATTTTTTGTTTCACACCTAATCTACCAAGGCGGTTCACTTAACATTGTATTATATAACAACAATAACATATCCAGTCCGTCTCAGAGTTATGTTGATAGATGAGAAAAACTTAATGTTAAAGGGCTAGGAGAGACACAATTAAACAAACATTTTAATACATTACTTGTTTATTTCATAAACATGTTTAATTGCTTTCATTAAATGTACAAAAGAGTCTCTTTTATATTTATACACGTCTCTTCGCCACAAATATTCAACAATTATATCACTAAAGTTTTCTGGGTTGTTATAATTTTGTTTTTTGAAAAACCTCTTCACTGCTCGCCACTGGGATTCTATTCTTTGGGTGTGGATTCCATCTTTACCCACAAATGGGTTCTCTGGGTCTGAATGATTCACTTTTTTGTGTATGTATCCATATTCAGACAGACAATCGTATGCCCGCCAACAATCGGTGTGGATTGTTGTTCCAGGTAAAACATGCTTTTGAATTAAAGGTATGAGAGTATCAGCATCTCTTTTATTGTCCGGGCATACTTCCAATCTTAAGTCTTCAGACCCATCTTCTATTAATCCCAGCACCCAGTGGCCTTCAATGTGACGTCCTTTGTTATATTTCCTTTTTCCAAATTTACTTTCGTCTATTTGCACTATTTTCCCACAGCCTCCAATTTTACCGCTGTAAAGATTTTGTTTTTCCAAATAAAATATCACAACTACTTCTCTGCAGTAATTAAACCAATCGGCTATAGTATTTGGGCTTAAACATTGCTTCCTTTCTTTTTTATAAGGGTCTTCGTGAATTGTTTGGTCGTAGGTCCATCCTTGTGAGTATGCATATATAAGATAGTAAACATGCATTATGTCGATAGCAATATTTTCGAAAAATGTGCCAATTCTGCGAGAGATCTTGGCACCGCTGCCCGATTTAGATTTGCATGATCTTTTTGAGCACACAAATGTACCAAAACTTGTGTTCCGCATGAGTATGACACTTTCATGGATGTCCTGTGGGTTCGACACCGTTTCTCAGTTGGTATGAGACCTTGGTCTTCACTATATTTGATGCATTGGTCTTTAGTGCCCAATTTTCGCACAACGTCAGTTAAATTCCAATGATCAATCACTTCAGTGACGCAAAGTTTTCGTTTGGTTATAAGCTCGTTGTCGTCGTCGTCATTACTCGAAGAAGGTCCGGCGACAGGTTCAACGGGCAGATCAGGAGCCGAAGAAGGTCCGGCTACAGGCTCGACGGGCAGATCAGGAGCCGAAGAAGGTCCGGCAACAGGTTCGACGGGCAGATCAGGAGCCGAAACCGCGTCCGCTTCGGGTATTGTACTGTAATACTCCATTACAGCCAAGTGCAGTCCAGTTTTCAAGCCAAGTTCAAGTCGTAGAGCAATCCAAACAAATCCGGTAAGCAAGCCAAGTTTCAAGTCGTCGCGCAATCGAAGGAAGTCCAGGGAAAAAGCCAAAGTCGTAATAAAAATCGAAAAACAAGAGAGCACACATTCACGAAACTACGAGAGAAACGGAATGAATGGATGACAGTCCATCTGTCAGTAAGACAAAATGGCGCCTTTTTTTTTTCTTACGTTTAACGATAACGATACGTTTCGTTTAACTCAGTTTGACAACTTAATATTGTACCATTTTCTCAACATTGCGTTCCATTTCACTTTTTTTATCAAATTTTAATTTAATCATAATTAATTTAAACTACGTTTCCAGCAAAAAAAAATTGCTGGAAGGGCTTCAGGTGGACCCCAATGATACCCCTAAACTCGCACCTTCATCAAAATCAGGTACCGGACGGCTATAGCCAACCCATATTCTTTATTAAAATTTCATTTGCAATGAAAATGTTGGCAGAGTTTGCATCACTGAATGACAGTGCAATACTCTGTTACTTCCTATTTTACTGACACTTCCTTCAACAATATTTTGTATCTTGTTCTTACTAAGAAAGTGCCCAAAGTTAATTGGTTGCAAGGGAGTACCTGAAGTGAAAGAAGGCTCAACTTTTTGGGCATGCACTGTAGAAGGTCCCTTATCGGAAGACTTGTATACCTGCCTACCAGGGGGGGTATAAACTGGGATTGATGGAGTTTGCAAAATGGTTGCTGAAGGAGTAGCAAGCGAATCGGTCATTTGACTATCAGTTAACTGTGAAACAGTGATGCACTTTGATGATGGGCATGTTTGGCCTAATAGGATAACTGAATCTTGGGAATGTTTATTTTGCTTGAGTTTTTCCGTTTAACGGTAGAGAAGGAGCCATCGCCGTGCTGATTTTGTTCTACAACATCTGAAGAATCAGAAGCAATGGAGGCAAACTCAGCTGGTGAGGGACAAAATCACGCCTATCGTCGTTGAATTCAGTAGACAGGTTTATATCAGGGGGCCTGCCGCCCCCATCGTATGTTTTCATCGAATTTTATGAAAAACAATTGAATAAAACAAATGACGACTATATTATACAAATTTAGTTAAAAAACTTACCAACGATGTAAAATACACGTACTACGCTAGTCAAATATTCTATCTACATACAAACACGCTAATATTATACACTAAATACAGCAAAAAGATATTTTTCAAAATTAAATAATCGTCGAAGCACCCGAACTCTTTGACACAACTTTGACAATCCTATAAAAAGTTACTCTATAGGCGCGTTCGTTTAGCTTATGAGGGCATTGGTGGCGTTTTCATTGTTGCCTCTTTTGTTAAAGCGTTCGGATAGCTCAAAAACGTTATTTTTGCCACTTTTACCCATACCCTATCGGCCTATTCAAACGCTCTACTGAGTGAGCATAAGACCTAAAATCGCATGATTATGCTGTCAAATATCGATCACAAACAACCATGCTCCGGACGTGGGTCAAAAATTCCACTTTTTGGTGGCGAAAATTCCTCTTTTTTAGCTTTCCGAACGTTGAACAAAAAGAGGCATGAACAACATTTTCAACCACAGATTCCCAATTCGAACGCCCCTTGTGAGCGTTTTTTGCGTTATTTTCGCCAAAAACGATCAGAAGTGATCTATTCGAACGCACTATATGCCATACACGCTCAAACAATAGTCACAATAGGTGCGTTCGCTTAGCTTATGAGGGCATTGGTGGCGTTGTCATTGATGGCTCTTTTGTTAAAGCGTTCGGATAGCTCAAAAACGTTATTTTTGCCACTTTTGCATATACCCTATTCGAACGCTAAACTGAGCATAAGACCTAAAATCGCATGATTGTGTTGCCAAATACATAGCTGTCAAATAACGATCACAAACAACTATGCTCCGGAGTCCGGACGTGGGTCAAAAATTGCACTTTTTGGTGGCAAAAAATTCTCTTTTTTAGCTTTCTGAACGCTGAACAAAAAGAGGCATGAACGAGATTTTCACCCACAGATTCCCAATTCTTACGCCTCTTGTGAGCGTTTTTAGCGTTATTTTCGCCAAAAACTATCAGAAGTGATCTATTCGAACGCACTATATATTGTACAGCCAGTATTGCACGGCCAAATAATGTACGACCCGTATTGCACAGCCAGATATTCCGAGGCCTTGTCATGAAGTTATAGATAAAAATGGAGGCCACACTTGGAACAACAACTTGAGTCAAATACCTACGTATCTCTATCTCGCTCTCTGTGCAGACCTCTCTTTTTAGTGTGGACTATAGTATTGCTATCTCCTTATTTAAATCTCCTGGTAAATTTTTAGAAATAGTCACCACACTAACCAAATCGCAAGTTAAACATTGTCAAATAATGTATATTTAGATAGTTGAACTATGATTAATTAAATAATAAATCTTAAAATTGTAGGTCACGTATGCAGAACTGGGTTGGCGAATCAAGGAATTACTATCCCATTTCTTACGGATTCGGTAATTTGGCAACATTGGCCCTATATGTCAATATTAATCGAGACAATATGGCGACTGTTTACTTTACGGTTCACAGATTCTTTTAGGATTTTTCACGATAATCATTGCTAAAATTCAAGAAATGGTGCAAACTTGTGTAGTGCGTGGTTGCGGTAGTACGTGGTGTCCAGGAGGTGATATAAGGTTTCACGCGTAAGTGTTAAAATCGTGATTTCTGTCATTGGATCATTATAAACATATTTCTCTGCATTTTCACATAATTTCTGCCTAAAACGTTTCACCAGTGATTTCAACGTATTAGTAAATGATAACTATGTCAAAATCAAATAGTTTTACATTGAATTTCATTGACTTGGTGTAGTTTTATATTTTTTGTTTACAAGAAGTCGTACTGAAGTAGTGGGACCATAAATAAGGATATATGTGGGACTTTTCGTAGGACCTTAACTAATTGTACGTTTCTTATCCATTACATACACACACTTTTAAGGCAGACTATGTTATTATTAATCTGATATTTTAATAACACAAGTTTTTTTTTTAGATTTCCCAAGAATAGTACTCAGAGACAATTGTGGTTATCCAATTTACCATTGAAAATGAAGCTTTATGAGAGTGCAAGGATTTGCAGTTTGCATTTTCAAGAATCAGATTATGATTCAACAACAAGGCGCTTAAACAATCAGCAGTTCCTACAATAATAATAAATCAAGAAACAGTATCACCAGGCAAGGTAAAAATTTAATATAATTTAAGTATCTATATTACTTAATATTATATATTTAGAAATACTAGTTCAAATATGTATATGAAAAATGGCAACAATTTGTAAAATATATTATAATTTTCAGACAAGTTCATTACATGAAGAGTCTATGGTGCAAATAGCTGCTCTCGCTGTACCAAGCACAAGTTCTGGCACTTTTGAAAGTAATTTTCCACTTAAGGAAACGGGAGTGAAACGTGCTGGCTGCAATGTTGAGGACCAAGCTAGTAAAAAACAATGTCGAAAAATACTTGAAAATATAAGCAATCTACCGGTAAGTTTCCCTTTCCTATACTAAATATTGAATACATACCTTTGATGTGTATCTATTATGTGTTACATAATTTATTATTATGTGTGGTTTCAAATAACACATATGCCTGCCGTTTGCGTCGTTGGTATAGTGTCTCAAGCGCTACTGCTGAGCATGAATCCCTGGGTTCGATTTTCTATCTGGAATTTCTCAGTAGCAGTTCGGAGTCTGGATTTGTGCCTGGTTGATAGCAATAGACTCGCCCCCTGTTACATGGAACTTAAACATAACTGGTAAAATGTAGGTGTACTATAGGTACACCATTGCCCAACCCTACGGGGAAACAAGGCGTGAGGTTATGTTTTTTATTTTAAACTGGTTATGCCGACCGCGGTGTGGTAACCGTCACTACGACGCTAAGCATGAAGATTCTTGTTAGAGGCTTCATTTATGCCTACTCATGAAGGCCGCTCTTCATGTCTAGTGTATCATTTCTTTTTTCTAATGGAGGCGCCCCTACATGTCTGGCGCGTCAGTTCTGCTTACTCACGAAGGCGCGCTCCTTCAAATAATGTGATGTTATTTCTGTCTACGTATGAAGGCCTTATTGCCTATTATGTCATGTCAATTTATACTTGTAACGAGCCGACACACAGTGCATTCCACGCATTCCGATGGGCCGGCGCACAGCGACGCGATGACGTATGGCCGCACGCACACAGGCACACCGCGCCCACCCGCGCCGCGCCCACCCACGACGCACGTCGACTCGCCACGGAGCTATATAAGCCACTCGCGGCAGTAAACAGCAGCACTCGTCTGCGAGCGCTCGAACTGAGAGGTTGTGCGGACTGGGGTACCGATTCGCACCCTCCATCAGTAAGAAGGCAAGCAGACCGAGTCGCTCCCGTGGAGCTTTGCAGCTGCGGCTCGGGGGTTACCGAGCAGCACTCAGGGTTCCGCGGTCCGGTAGGGAAACCACTGTTGCGGCCTGGGGGCTACCGGGCAGCACGGTGGTATTCTAAATAGGGATCCGCGTATCAGCGGGGACGTTGGCGCGGCTCGGGGGTTACCGAGCAGCACGACCCCTCGCCAGATAATAAAACTTCACGATAGACTAGGACGGACAGCCCCGTCAGAGGGAGCCCTCCCCGCGTTCCGACCGTAACCTCTGTAACCTGGGGTAAAACCCCCTTTATGTATAAAGTACCATTGTAAGTAAATAAAGCACACGGCCAGTGGAAAGTGACCCGTATTTAATTTCACCTCCAACGCTAGGAAGCCTCCGACCATAGCTAGCCGAGCACACCCAATCTCACGCGCAGCCGGCGCGTGGGACCCGTAATGTAAGCATTGCCCTTGCAGGTTCGATCCCCGCAAGCTGCAACATTACATTTGGCGCCCAAATATCGGTAGTAATTAATTATACATAATTGATATAATTAATTACATTGAACACATGGACTAACGGACATTACATTTAGACCTCAAAATAACATTCGTTAGGTACAAGCGTTCAAACAATACCCACAGACGAGACTTGAGATTTTAAAGTAGTTTCACGGAAATATATAAAAATAATAATAATAATAAAAACCCACAAATAGGTTAAGGTAAAACCCGGGAAAAATAAATAAAATAAACATAAATAGCTTCGGGACTCGCGGTCAAACCATCAAATAATAAATTTTTTCGGTTATCCGCGTTTTAAATAAATAAAATTAAAAAAAAAAAAAAAAAAAACATATATGACATTGCCGTTTACCGTTACTGTTTCTTACCATAACCGTTAAATACACAGCGTAGCATTAGATAAATTAGTACTAATGCCATACACTTCGTGGATTTACGAAATTCGAAAACCCGCTCTGGTAGAAGAATCCCAAGCCAGGGGACTCCCAACAGAGGGGAAAACCATGGAAGAATTAAGAAAGAACCTCGCCATGTCAGTGCGAGAACAAGAAGAAAAAATGGAAGACGCAGAAAGCTATTTACCAGGACCAAGTATAAGAAAACCAAGAATCTCAGAAAATAAAACCGATCCAGAACATAACCAAGATGGCAAATCAACATGGGATAGATCGAAGATCATATCCAGCTGGAACATATCATTTGACACGTCAGATGACCCGTTGGAGTTTATAGAGAGGCTAGACGAATTGATCGCAGCTGACCATATAAACCCGAATAAATTACTTCCCATGCTACCGCAATTATTACGGGGAAAAGCTTTGATGTGGCATCGCAATAACTGCACGGCATGGAATACGTGGATAGAATTCTTAGAAGAATTTAAATTATATTTCTTTCCAAGAAACAAACTTATTAGAAAGAGTCATTGCTAAGAAACAACATCACACGCAGAAGTTCATGGACTATTTGACAGAGTTGCAAACATTAATGCGAAGGTATGCAAAAATGTCACAAATAGAACAAATAGATAGAATTTATGAGAACATGAACCCCAAGTACAAGTACTATATAAAAAGACAGGAATTTCAATCAATCACCGAATTGATAAATCTAGCCTGTGAATATGAGTCAATATCAGAACAAAGGTATGAAAATAAGCCAAGAAACAACCAAAGATTTACAAATCCAGAGGCGCAGCCAGGCGCAAATGATAGCAAAAGCAGCACAAGAAACTATGAACCCCAGGTAGAGGGTCATTATACAACAAATCTAAACGATGAAAAGTTTATGAAAAACTACAACCCACAGACAAGCTGTTGGGGTTGTGGGAGACACGGACATACCCGTCAGCAATGCAGTGGGAATAAAATTGTATTCTGCTGTGTCTGCGGGAAAATAGGCAAGAGAAGTAAAGACTGCTGCAAGTCAAATCAAGGCACAAGTTGTCAGACAAGTTTCACGGCAATAGGAGAAAATTTTCACGACAATAGAATTTACCTGAACGTACAAGTAAAAGGTAACAAATACAAGGCAGTAGTAGATACCGGATCGACTAGCTCATTTATAAATAAGGAAATCTTGCAAGCATGCGCAAACGAAACCGTGAAGGACATCAGCAAGCGCATAACTATAGCCGATGGTAGGAAAGTGGAGATCGATAAATCCATAGAATTGGAATTGGACATTAACGGCACCACATTTAATCATCGACTATACGTGATTCCCAGAACATCCGACTTCATAATAGGTATGGACCTACTAAAGAGGATGGGAATGAAACTGCAATGGACAGGCAGTAAAGGAAAAAACCCAGGAGCAAGTCAAAAGCAAGAACAACCCAAACCAGAGAAAATAGACATGACGGAAACAAGCCCAGTCGGAACACACCAGGAAAACAATAAGTTAAAACATAAGAAACCAGTAAAACAAAAATGTTACGCAAGAAATCCAAAATTGCAAGTAAAAATAAACGAACTAGTAAATAACGTCAGGTTGGAAAAAGTTATTGCAAATAAGAGCGGTACACAAACCAAAGCAACGGTTGAATTACAAAGGAACCCGATTGCATACATGATAACCTCGGAAAGGGAGGATTGGTACTGCAGAAAATTAAAAGAAGTCAGTGAAAACCCGGGACGACACCCGGACTATTGTATTAAAGAGAATAAATTATTCAAAAGAATTACAAGTCCAGCGTATGGAACCAAGCTAGAACCGAATTCCAATTGGAGGCTATGTATACAAGACAAGGATAAAAACCAAACAATATCACGAAACCACGATTCACCAAACTCAGGGCACGTGGGTACTGCAAAAACGTTAAACCGAATAGCACAAAGTTATTACTGGCCCGGAATGTTTAGAGACACCGCAAGATACATAAAAAAATGCATAACTTGTCAAAAACATAAACTCACGCAAGAAAGAATGGCAGGACTTAAGATAAACCAAAGCAAGTGTATTTATTTCAAGCCAGAAGTAGATTACTTGGGACACAGAGTCCCAAGAGAAGTAGTAAAGATGAACGCAAGTAAATCATATTCCCAGAAGGAACTGGGGAAAAGCATTCCAGGAAATAAGAGACAACCGAAGACCCAGTACAAAAGACGAAAAAAGAAGTGAAGCTTAGCATAACAAGCTTTCATTTCCATTTTTTTGGTTTATCAGTAATTTAAGTTAGTTTAGTGAGAGCCAAGTGAAGGCCATTTTTTTAGTTAAAGCCGAGAGAAGGCTGCATGTCATTTTAAGTTTTTTTTTAAAGTTAGTTTAGTTAAGCCAAGGAAAGGTTGCGTTAATTGCACAGTTGGTCAAAACCAGAAAAAGGTTTGACAGTTCTAGTAAGGCGGGGAAACCAGAGAATTCAAGCTATTTAAATTTAGATTAAAACCGGGGAGTGGCAACAGTTTAGTATTTCATCACGGCCACAGATTAACCGGGGAAATAATATAGAAAGAATAAACCAAGTTGAAAACCTATTATTAGGCACCGTTTCGGTTCACCGCATGGAGTGAACCCAAAACCACCACACCTACAACAAACATTTTTTAAATCATTGTGTCCAGAGTTTTACAGCTGTGATTTTTACAGGTAAAAATCTTCCGAAGAGGAGGGAGAATGTAACGAGCCGACACACAGTGCATTCCACGCATTCCGATGGGCCGGCGCACAGCGACGCGATGACGTATGGCCGCACGCACACAGGCACACCGCGCCCACCCGCGCCGCGCCCACCCACGACGCACGTCGACTCGCCACGGAGCTATATAAGCCACTCGCGGCAGTAAACAGCAGCGAGGACCAAGTGATACGTGAAATATTTACCCCATATATTTCATACAGGTTCCTCAGGAAAATCTCCTGAGTTAAGTGCGTGCGACAGGTGTTCGGTTGGGTGGGAGATCGTTCTCCGCAGTAGCGTTGAGAATCCCCCCACACTTCCCTCACCCCTCCGCCGCAACTCGGAGGTTTTCCAAGACACCGTTGTCTTGGCTTGTGCAAGGTTGCTCTGTGGTCGTAGGTCCGCTTCGGCGTGATCCTCCCACCGTGCCTCACCCCCGCACATCTGAGACTTCGTGCTCGGATTAAAGTGTTTACTACAACTATCGTAAGTCGTAACGCTTGACCGTAGAGCAGATTTGGCTAGGGGTTTTGCTGTAAAACTCCAGTTCAAAATCAACTTTTCTGCAAAAACTTTCAAGAAATCGTCGCTAGTTCACCATTACACTAGTTGCGAGGCTTCCGTGAGCGGTCACCTTGCTGGGCCTTCATAACAAGATCCAACCTGGTTGGGTTTGTACCGCCTCGAGGGAGTCCGCAACTAGTTTACGATCCACTAGTCATCATCTTCACCATCATCATCACTTTCATCATCACTAAGGTGTTAGTTTTAAAAATTATTTTAAAATGTCTGATAAGGACCAGCCGCCGCCCCGCAAAGGGCCCGACCCGTCCAAAAGCAAAACTACAGGTGAGCGCAAAGTCACTCATCATGTCAAGAAGACTACATCTGACTCCAGCCTATCTAAGTATGTACTGACGGCACCACCCCAGGTTAAAGTCAAACCTTCAGGTAGGAATGTTAAGGAGGTACCTGTGAAGGGTGGAGAGGTACTCGCCCCGATGGGGGATGTACCCCCCACTCGGACCGAAACCGGCCCCACCGTCCAGGTTACAGCAGCAGGGCGTATAACCCACCAAGAACGGCCAGGAACATACCCGGTCAGTAAAACACCAGCTCAGAGCCGAACAAAGGCCTCCGACCTAGGGCTCGTACTTGGCGGACCTGAGTGTCTGACTCAAGTCGAAACCGCACAGAGGCCTCCGGGCATAGGCGCTCAAAAAAAGGGGCGCGAGTCCTCAGATGAGGACATAGGGGGCGATGAGAAAAGGCTGAAACAAAAGACCTCGCCCACCCCAGTTAAATCAACATCTGACCCGCAGCCGTCAACATCCGGCGGAACGGTAAGAACCCATAGAAGCAGCCGTAGTACTTCTTCGTGCTCTGCCGGCTCTTCTAAAGCTGGAATATCATCGACCGACGACGATAAACCAGCCAACATTACTGCTGACTCAGCATCGGACTCAGCAAGTAATAGAATTCTGCAGTCCAACACTAACTCTACTTCTTATGCGGCTATAGAAGGAATTGAATCGGTACCTATGGACGCGGCACCTATGCCGTCGCCGCCATCACCACCATCGGACGCGGCACGCTCGTATGCAGCGGCACTGACGTCTCCCACCATTTCAAGAGCGCCGAGCGCTTCCAATATACCTCAGATTGTAGGTATGAGCACCACCCATGCACAGGCGCCTACCAAGGTGTTAAAAGGTTATCCCCCCATTATAGTGGAAGCCTTACCTAACTGGATAACTATATTTTCTAAGTTGAAGGAACAGTTAGGCCACCCTCTGAGTGTCAAGCCTATGGGTAAAGGCTTCAGATTTTCATGCTCAACCCCTGAAGAATTCAGGGCGGTACAAAAAGCGTTGACTGAAGCGGCAGCAACCGACAGAAGTGTCTCCTGGCACTGTTACGCGGTAGCCGAGGACCTACCCACCAAGGTAGCCATCAAAGGTTTACCATACGGGATTGATCCGGCCGAGATTCGCGGAGCGCTCGAGGCCAAGGACTTCCCAATAAGATATATAAAAGAGATCCCCCCTAGAAGGGGAAGCAAAGGGTGTATTATGCCCTCCTTGATCACCTCAACAATGACGAAAAAAAGAAGCTCTACGAATTGAACGAGCTTCTAAACATCCCTAACGTCATGGTGGAAGGATGGGTACCAAAGGCTGGATCGGTACCTCAATGCCACAGATGCCAGGCGTTTGGGCACGCATCAGGAGGCTGCCACCGCCCCCCGCGCTGTGTCAAATGCGCGGAAGAGCACTTCGCGGCAGAATGTGCGAAAACCGCTACTCAACCTCCCAAATGCACCAACTGCAAGGGAAAACACGTGGCGAATAGCAGAAGATGCCCCCACTACCTGAGAGAGGCCAGGAGGAGGGGGATCAAGGTCCAAGGACCATACCCGAGAGCACCCCCACAGAACCCGAACCAACTTGAGCGACCTCAACAGGTCCACCAACAACAACCGAGAGACCAACATATGGACCAGCAGCTTCCAAGCAGAGAGGTTGCCCAAACAAGATCACAACAGCGCCAAACAAGGCAGCCAAGATCTCGAAACCGCAACCAAGATCAGCAGTACCAACAGCATGACCTTCAACAACAACAGGTCCAACAACAGCAACAACAACAGCAACAACAAAAAATCCAAATGGAACAAATGGCACGCAGAGCGCAAGCTGAGTCACGATTCGAGTGTCCCCTGCCACTACCCGGCTGGAGTGGTCACCCAAGACTTCCACAAAGGGACATGTGGCCTATGTTGCCCATACAGCCACAGACACTGACGCCCGCGGCGAATCTACCAACCGATAGAGGCATACCCCTCCCAAAAAGAAAGAGGAATAGAAACAGAAGAAGGCGGACAAGAACAAAGTCGTCAAAGAGGTCGGAGCCCCCCCCCACGGCGGCCTCCACCCCCCTACCTACAGACCAAGCGGTACCAACACCAGCATCCAAGCCGAAAGAACTGACTGGTGAAGAACGCAGACCCCTTACATCTGCGTTCAAACCCGTCAGGACGGCGAGCAGTAACGTTCCCAGCTCAACTGCCGCCCCAACACAACCAGTCCCAGTAAAGGCCACACAAGTGCCAGTCCAACAACCACACCCTCAAGCTGATCCAGAGGGGCAGAGACTACCTCAGCGTAACCAACTACGCTCGGAAGACCCAAGAAAGCCTTACCACACTCAACAATGGGAAGGCAGACCACAACAACCACACACCCAAGGAGGATTTTACCTTCCTCCACCACCAGCATTTACACCAGCGAGCAGCGGCGGGAACCCTTTATATGTCATAATTGGGATCCTGACGGATCTACTCGTCTCCTTGGCCGCCGGAGCTGACCTCCAGGAAGCGGCTAGGAGAGGCCTCACATTATTGTCCCGGCTCCAGTATGGTTGTTAGCCTCCGTATACTATACTGGAACCCGGGCGGGATTAGAGGCAAAATCTCGGATCTACGCACACTCGCCCAGTCGCAGGATGTCCATATCGTCCTCCTGGGCGAAACCAAGCTTAACCAGAAACACGAACTAAAGATGGCCAACTATTACCCCTACCGGCGTGACTGCATCACTTCCAGTGGCACAGCGTATAGGGGCACTGCTGCCCTGGTACGAAGAGACGTTGTTCACGACGAACTGGCCATCCCCCAACTTCAAGATCTAATAGCTAATGGGGTGACGGTGAAGACGAGCCAAGGCGAAGTTAGGGTCTACGCGGCATATCGACCACCATCACCTACACTGAAGTTCGATGACTTCAAAACCATCTTCAATGGAGAAGTGCCTACACTGTTGATAGGCGACTTCAACGCCAAGCATACGGCATGGGGTTCGCGCATTATAAACCCCGCGGGCAGAACACTCTATAATGTGGCAGAGGCACTGGACTTTGAGGTCATCGGCCCAGACGAGCCTACAAATATTCCCGCGCAAGCTAACTTCAACCCTGATGTCCTGGATATAGTGACCGTCCAGGGCATTAGAGGAATGATCAAGGTAGAAGTCTTATACGACCTTGACCAGCAACATCTCCCGATACTGGTTACAGTCGACACGATAATAAGTCCAGTAACGCGTCCACCTACTGTGAGAACCGATTGGGCTGCATATGCAGCTAAGCTTGAACAAATGTCGATTGGACCAGTACGGACTGCACAAGAGGTGGAGAACGAAACCCTTGCTATCACAGCGGCCATGATGAATGCCAAGACAGAGGCCACTTCCTTGGCCCCAGCACCTCATCGCAGGGATGAAATGCCTTTCACCCTACAGAGAGACATTCAGCAGAAACGTTACATGCGGAGGTGCTGGGCAATGACACGATGCCCCAGTATCAAGAGAAGACTCAACAACCTCACGGAAAAAGTTGCCAAAGCCGTAGAGTGTTGGCGAGGATCCAAATGGGAGAAAGCAATAGATGAAGCGGGCGAAAACGCTACTAACCTACACCAGCTTAGCAGACGCCTTACCACAACACAACAACCTATTTACCCATTATGGGATAAAAATGGGGTAAGGCGATATCAACCGAACGAAAGAGCGGAGATCCTGGCTGAACACCTAGAGCATCAGTTCATTCCGCACCCAGTCAAGGAAGGTACCCCATCCCCAATCCTCGCTCACCATAATTTGGTTAAAGAGAGCGTAGAGGAATTCTTAAACCAAGAAATGGTCAAACTGGGTGGGGATGACTTCATATCACCATCTGAAGTAGCAAAGGTAGTCAGGAGGCTTCCCAGACGTAAAGCGGCTGGTTACGATGACCTCCCCATTGCTGCGATCCACCAACTGCCCAGAAGGGGCATCACTGCGGTCACAATGCTCTTCAACGGGATCCTGCGGACTGGTCACTTCCCGGATACCTGGAAAAGGGCAAAAGTAATAGTGTTGCCCAAACCAGGCAAGGACCGACGTAGAGCGGATGCTTATAGGCCCATATCGCTCCTGCCTCACCTAGCCAAACTGTTCGAGCGACTATTGCTGTGGCGGATCAAGCCCTTTATAAAGCCCAGAGCCGAGCAGTTTGGTTTTAGGAGTCACCACTCTACCACCCTTCAGCTTACTAGGGTCTTACATCATCTGGCCCTAGGTATGAACACCAAGAAGTACTCTGTGGCGGTGTTCTTGGACGTAGAGAAAGCGTTTGATAGGGTATGGCATGAGGGCCTACTCTACAAGCTAACCAAGACCGAGATGCCTCAACAATACATCTCAATCATAGCTGCATCTTTGAGAGAGAGATCCTTTTATGTGACGGTGGAAAACAAGGACTCATCAATCAAGAAGATCGAGGCAGGAGTACCCCAAGGTAGCTGCCTCTCTCCAGCTCTGTACGCGTTGTATACGGACGACATCCCCACCCTGGCTGATCACATTCGAGCAGGGGATTCGGATGTCACACTGGCACTATTTGCTGACGACAGCGCGTACATAGCAACATCAATTAGCCCTAGAGGAGCCACCATGAAAATTCAAAAGGTCCTGAACCTGCTCCCAGAATGGTTAAACAAGTGGAAGATAGTAGTCAATGTGGGCAAGACTGCCGCCTTACTTGTGAGCAGGAACACTAGAGACCCCCAAAAACTCCAACTCCAAGGACAGAGCATAGAATGGAGGAGTTCAGTCCGTTACCTTGGGGTTGAAATCGATAAGCGACTCACCATGAACGCGCAAGTAGAGCAGGTGGTTCGTGCGGCTAGAACAGCCAGAGCCATGCTCCGACCAGTGCTCTACTCCAAGCTTCAACTTCGTACCAAGCTGGGTATTTACAAGACGTACATAAGGTCAAGGTTGACCTATGCCGCCCCAGCTTGGTACCAACTCTGCTCAGCCACCAACAAAAAACTGTTACAGACCCAACAGAATACGGCCCTAAGAATAATAGTTGGAGCAGGTCGTTATGTCAGAAACACCACTATAGTCAATGACTTTAAAATGGAAACCGTGAAGGACTTCGTTGTCCGCCTATCGAGGAAGATGTTTGATGCTGCGGACAACGGTCCCCACACTCACCTCCACGGTTTGGCACCGCTCCATGCGAGACCTCCGGATGAGACAAAGACTTGGCGTGCACTGCCCCGTGAGCTCCTGCTATCGGATGATACGGATGTCTCCGGGGACAAGTAGCGGGCCAAATGATGAAACAAGACCCACCAAATAATGAAAGCACGAGTAAGTGCATTACAGCCCCTGTGTAGAGTTGTTTTGATTGCACCTGCACAGGGTACAAGATACCGGGAGGTAGTTGCCTCCCGAGATTCAGCAGGGGCAAGGAGCGAATGCTCGAAGCCTCCATCCAGCCTCTAGAAGACTGAAGAAATACCCGACCGAAACAGCAGCACTCGTCTGCGAGCGCTCGAACTGAGAGGTTGTGCGGACTGGGGTACCGATTCGCACCCTCCATCAGTAAGAAAGAAGGCAAGCAGACCAAGTCGCTCCCGTGGAGCTTTGCAGCTGCGGCTCGGGGGTTACCGAGCAGCACTCAGGGTTCCGCGGTCCGGTAGGGAAACCACTGTTGCGGCCTGGGGGCTACCGGGCAGCACGGTGGTATTCTAAATAGGGATCCGCGTATCAGCGGGGACGTTGGCGCGGCTCGGGGGTTACCGAGCAGCACGACCCCTCGCCAGATAATAAAACTTCACGATAGACTAGGACGGACAGCCCCGTCAGAGGGAGCCCTCCCCGCGTTCCGACCGTAACCTCTGTAACCTGGGGTAAAACCCCCTTTATGTATAAAGTACCATTGTAAGTAAATAAAGCACACGGCCAGTGGAAAGTGATCCGTATTTAATTTCACCTCCAACGCTAGGAAGCCTCCGACCATAGCTAGCCGAGCACACCCAATCTCACGCGCAGCCGGCGCGTGGGACCCGTAATGTAAGCATTGCCCTTGCAGGTTCGATCCCCGCAAGCTGCAACATTACATACTAATATTACAAAGCTAAAGAGTTATTGGTTTCTTAATTTTTTGTTTGACCCCGCTAATCTCTAGAGCCGGATTTGAAAAGCTTTTTTGCATTTGTTAACCGAATTCTTCAGAAAGGCAAGCTAACATCACGCTAAAACCCCTAGGAGCGGAGCAATGTGGGTGAAACCGTGCGGCATATGTGGTATTTAATACCTAATTTTATTTCTTGTTTTCTTAGGGCAGCAGTGAAGACCACGTTCCCGCGAAGATTGATAGGGGCGTGCAAGTGAATATAAAGTCTACTAAAGAAGAAATACTTCAGAAGAAAACTAAAATTCTCAAGCAGAAAGTGGCGAGACAAACTAAAAAAATTCATAATATTATGTCTTCCTTAATGGCAACTATTAAAAAGTATACGCGTCATTCAGAAATTGAAAATAGTATCCAAGGGCGTTTTGCTGATATCTGTAAGGAATTCAACAAAACACAGATTAATCCACATGGTGTTCGATATAGTGAAGAAGTGAAAGCCTTTGCTTTAACTTTATTTTTCTATTCACCTAAGGCTTACGAATTTCTAAGAAAATATACAACTTTGCCTCATGTAGAATCGATACGAAGATCTTAGTCTATTCAACTGTAATGTTGGTTTCTTATCTGAAGTACTCGACTATTTAAAGGAACAAGTAAAATTACCTGTGGTTGGATATGTAGATTTAGGACCAATTTCTGTAAGCGATCCAGAAAAATTAGCTTCTGAGGCCCTCGTATTTCAGATAGTTTCATATGGTGTACGCTTTAAGTGTCCTATCGCATATTTTTTTATTGCAAATAGCTTGCCTGGGGAACTGCTGTCCGAGTTAATAAAAACAACAATAATTCTGCTTGATGAAATTGGTGTTACCGTAAGATCTTTGACTGGTGATGGTGCATCATCCAATATAAAGGCTTCTGAATATTTAGGCTGTTCACTAGATCAAAATAATTTAAAACCGTCCTTTCAACATCCCAACGGAAAGAGCAATATTTATTGTCTGCTTGACGCTGCACACATGTTAAAACTCGCTAGAAATGTGTTGGCCGACTTTGAAGTGAAGTCAAATACTGGCGATATTTCGTTTGAATATATCCGAAAATTACACGAAGTACAAAGCAAGGAGGGGTTAAAATTTGCCAATAAATTAAGCCCTTTACATATAGATTTTAAAAACAAAAAAATGAATGTTAGGCTTGCTGCGCAAGTACTTAGTTCATCAGTGGCTGATGCAATAGATTTTTTGAGGGTAAGTGGTCATCCTGACTTTCTGAATAGCGAAGCGACTACAAAGTTCTTGCACATGATTGATAGAATTTTTGATCTTATGAATTCAAAATCACCCTTCGGAAAAGGTTCTAAATCTCCATTATCGGTGAAAAACCAATGTTATTGGGAACCAAATACAAATATACAAATAATTTATTGATAACACCATTGTTACACGTCTTAATAGCAATTGGAATAACAACTACTAATATTTGTATACATAAGTATACATGAGTACAGTATTACAATAATGTGTATTATTATTAATTATTATTATAATCTATTCAATTAATTATTATAATATTAATTATACAGGCAATCTTATAAATTATTATACACAGTATTATATACAGTTAAAATAATTGTAAATGTTTAATTTCGTTTCTCTGTCGATATAAAAAACCACTATCTACATACACTCTGGTAGTTTTAAGAGGTCGTCAAACTTATAAAATTGGCATTCTTGTAGCCATGCCCTAAGCCTAATTTTAAATGAGGCGGTGGATGGTGCGTCACGCGTGGAGACCGGTACCCGGTTATAAACCTGCGGTCCTAGGATGTATACCGATCTTTTCGACTTGGCGAGTTTGTGAACTGGCACTATCATCCTGAGGTATGCTACGACTGATTTGTTGTCGCATTGAAGCAGCACAGACGAATGACTCAGATAAGGACCGAATTGGTACAAACATTTCAGAATAGTCAACTTTTCTTTATGGTTGGAATGAACTGACTCTTCTCCGCTCAACCAGTCGCCCCGTACTTGCACGCCGTTTAACTCTGCTCCCCACCCCGAGTCGGCTGCATCTGTTGTAAGAAAATGTGTCAAGAACGGAGGGTGAAGTCGAGTCGACTTGTCGCAGTTCTGCATCCACCACTCCAGTTCTTTGATTGTCTGTAAAGGAAAGGGAACCTTGTTTTCGGAATTGCTCCGAAGTAGGTCGTTGCAATGTGTCAAGAGGCAACGAAAGTTTAATCGACCCTGTGGAACAGCTAGCCGGGCAAAATTCAATGTTCCCACCAAACTTTGAACGTCGCGAAGCGCCGCCTTTTGTCGGTTGAGTAACTTCGTTATAGTGACCCGTAAACCTTGGATTTTCTTCTCGGGCAAACTTTTCTTGTTCTTCCATGTGCCCCATACTAGACCTAGATATTCCAATGATTTTAGGGGAACTAGAACCGACTTGGAGGTGTTGATGACCCACCCTAAGTGTCGTAGAGTCCTGAGAACGGTCCGAGTCTGCTCCTCCAACCTCGACCTGTCCTGACACGCAATCAAATAGTCGTCGAGAAAGACTGCGACACGAATCCCCTGCTCTCTCAGAATTTCCGCTGTCCAGTTTGAGAGAGACGCGAACACTTTGGGAGCGGTGGCAAGTCCAAATGGCAAAGAGGTCATTTGAAGGAGTCGGCCGCGGTAAAGTAGTCTTAGAAAGCACCGGTGGGATGGTGCTATTGGCAAATGATAGTAGGCCTGTGCGAGATCAATTTTTACCATCCAATCGTTTGGTTGTAAAAATTCTGGGATTCGATGAACGGAGATGAGTTGGTTTCCAGTGTAGCCTGGAAAATCATAATTAAACCCGTACGATTGCATCGGGGCATACTGTCTAACCCCTTGAGGAGTTTGGCATCGTAACGCAAACGGTGCCGTGGGGCGACCGGCTTGGTTACAACTACTGGGTCCAGGTTGCGCAGCCTGAGATCCAGATGTAACTCTCTTCTCTTGCGCAGAGAAGGAGGGTCTTAAGAAAATTTTATTAGTACCTCCATTATTTTTTACAAATTCCGAGAACTCTACTTTACTGAATAAAAACTCGCAAGATGGGGGTATCTTTTTCAAAGTTGATTTTAAAATTTATCTTTGACTAAATTGAGAAATACATCTCGTCTTTGTTCAATGACATCGGCTCGGCGACCACACAGTAATTGCAAACAATCAAGGGAGATTTTTTGAAAATCACCCGAAAAAGTGTCTTTAACTTTTGTTAGCAATGAGTCTTTATCAACACTGTCACTATCATGAGCCCACTGCATCAATTCAGATACCCCCGCTTTTAAAGCGTCACTTTGCATAATTACCGCATGTGTTACCGCACCTAAGGACCTATCAGTTGCAATCAAATTGTTCGACTTGTCGAACTGTTTAATCTCATCGTTCACCTCCAGTTCAATGCACCCCGGACGAGCATTGTACGATTTTTGAATTTCAGAGTAACGAACGTTTGTCCAGTTATCAGATTTAAAATGTTGGAATGAATTTAACAGTTGCAAATGGTCAGAAGAGGCACTTGGAATTATAGGTTCTTTTAGATTTGTCGTCAAATCGAATTCGAATTTGAAAGCCGACTCGGCGGGCAACTCGACAGTAGGCGCATCTTGCTGGCCGGGCACCAGGTGATCCTCATTCGACACTCCTGGGAGGTGATACTCGGGACCAACCGGGTACCAACCCTGAGTGGGGTAAGTACTACATGCCAAATAGTAATGAATCTGACTTACTTGTTCGGTAAGGCGTTCTAATACCTTACTCTTTTTTTTTTACCTCCGTCGTCCTTGCGAGACCGCTTCCGCTTACGATGCTTTCGTGGGTCCTCATCGCCACTGGAGGATGAGTATGACGACGGTTCACACTGGCGCACGTTTTCTTCACTTTCCGACATTATTTGGTAGTAATTGCAAAAAAACTTCACGATTTCTCGATCTTATTACGTAAATAATTATAAATATGTTTAAAACTAGAAACTACAACTCGATATTCTTTTAAAATTATATTACAGAAATTTTACTTGAAACATTTTCACGAACGCTAACAGCGTTAAACGTTACGGCTCGAAAATCAAGACGCCAATGAAGAGAAGTACAAGGGGTGTCACCTGGTGAACATGGCGGCCGGAAAATGCCATATTTGCGGCGAAAAATGGAACTACAACGACTAAATACGGCCGGAAACGGAAGAAGTCATATCTCAATATTGTTTAAAGGCCTCGAATAACGGCGGAAGGACATAATAATACCGACTTCCATTCTATTACTTTTAGAAAAAACAGTTATTGGAGTGTATCTCAAAAAGTGTCGGACCGAATTTGTTGAAATTTAAATAGGACCACACGGGAAGCACCACCTATTTAAAGAAAAAAAATTATAATTAGAAAAGAATTTTGCGAATCGGTTCACCCAGTCAAAAGTTATGAAGTAACAAACATAAAAAAGACGTGTGGCACTCGGAGACTGCTGCGGTAAAGCTATTGCATAGCTGTTTTTATCAACTTATGCAATTATAATTATTTAACCAAGCCATCTAGAGGCGAGTTGCTGAACTAAAGAGACAAGCGTGATATTTCAAAGTCATTAAAATTCGGAATCGGAGTGTGCGGGGGGTGTTAGGTTATTTTCTAGGTAAACTGTTGACAACAGAGCAAAGTAATCCACTAGTTTTATATAGGACATCAATATCTACAAAAAAGACGGCTGTACTAGTATGTCTAACTATTACAGTTATGTTACAATAACTACTTCTTCATGTTAAAATATGTCATAGGTAAACGCCGAAAACTCCTTATAACACGTAGGTACACTGCGAAATTTATTGACAACAGGCTGCGCTCCGCGGTTACACCCACGGGGTGATGAATGATGATGATGATGAATTAAGTATAGCGTATGTTACTCAGGCATTATGAATCTTTCTACTAGTGAAAAAAAATTTATGAATCGTTATAGTATGTAGGTTTTGTATTACAGACAAACAAACAATCAAACCTTTCCTTTTTATTATTAGAGTAGATTGGGTTGAATACCAATGTACGAATACTGTTGCTTAGTTTGTACCGGCGTTACTTTATACTTATGAAAATAATAAAGAGGAAATATTTGTTTTTAGTTTAAATTTTTCCTGAAATCAGCAAGCTACCTATATTATTTTATAAATACAACCATATAATAACATATCTAGTAGCCAATTTGAAACTTGGTATAATATCAGGGAATGACGCCATTATAAATAAGTTTTTAAATCCAGAATCAGTATTTGACACGGAAACATTTAATAACCCGAGAATCCTGGGAAGGAAAAATTCTGTCCATTTAAAAAGTTTTAAGTCGTCATAGAGTTACTTCCAAGACTAATTTAGAGGTTAGAAGCTGCCTTCCAAGGTATTAAGTAGCATGTACTCGTAGTAAGAGCGTCCAAACGTACGCGAGTTATGTCTAACAGCGATAACAGGAACTTAGGACTACTAATGCCCATTCCCAATAATCAACCTCCAGTTACCGATAGATACGAGTAGCTATCCCTAACCGTTGGTAAGTTTCTATCTATCATTAAAAACTGTCCTAATTTCGACGATAGCTATCTCTAAACTGTGGTTATTAGTAGGTAGATAAACAAGCCCTCTTTTACGTTCCGGTTATACATATACTTATTGCCAGAGGGCCTGTCAAATAAGTTTTAACATCATATTTTTTTATAACTTTGAAATGATTTTTATAAATTAAATATAGTTTAAAATATATTTCTTTAGATTTTTGCAGTTTCAGCACGGAAAATCCTAAAGTCAAAATCATTTATTCAATTTAGGCATCAAAGACGCACTTATGAACGTCAATTATTCAGTATACTTTACTTTAAAGACTACCGCCGCGTTCCAAAATATATAGAGCCGAGAAGAAGCGGCAAGAACCTCGGGGCCATTCTTTTTATATAGATGTTTTTACTTAGGTACTACAAATATTAGCTCACGTGTGTTGCCTTACAAAAAAGAACATAATAACTGTAAGATTTTGGAGTTAAAGCCAGCTCAACAAAGAAATACTATCTAAAATAATCCTATTAATATTATAAACGTGAAAGTTTGTATGTATGGATGTATGGATGTTTGTTACTCTTTCACGCACAAACGGGGGGGCTAATGTTGATGAAATTTGGTATGGGGGTAGATGAGGCGCTGGATTAACACATAGGATACTTTTCATCATCATCATCATCATCATCCATCACCACGCGGGTGAAACCGCGGGGCGCAGCTAGTTATCAATAAAATATTGGCGTTCTTGAAAATGATTAACAGTATGAGACTCTGGAATATTTTCAACCCTCAGACAAAATAAAAAAGTCAAGACAGAATGTTGTGAACAGAGGAGTGAGGCCGGGTGAAACTACGCCTTGACTCGTCAGTCGAACTTTCGCGGCGCGTGGAAGCAACACGTAAAGCTTTAATTATGATTTAATGTAAATTTATTAATTATTTTAATTGAATTTGAATTACCATGGCAGTACCGATGCACGCACATGTAGTTTAGAAAACCGGCCTCACTTCTCTGTTCACAACATTCTGTCTATACTTTTTTATTTTGTGTGAGTATCAACCCTGTCTAATACTATCGATTAAAGCCTAGTCGCTTATAGGTGACGACATTTCTGGAATCACTATGAACTCCAGGAGGTCATCGTATTTTTTTTACACTTTTAGTTTTTAACCGACTTCAAAAAAAGGAAGTTTCTCAATTCCCCCCTATATACATTTCATCAAATTCGGTCAAACAGTTTTTAACTGAAAAATGTTGATTTATCTTGATGGTATCATCACTAATGGTATAGCCCGTAAGTAGGTCACTAAAAAGGTTGAAATTTTTTTTTATTAAAAAATATAACCGACTTCTACAGTAAATAGTTAGTGTGAAATAACTTGTCGAAGTCGGTACCATGCGCACAATATCGTGATAATAGGTACTTTCGAACTATCTGGTGCCGAGTTCAACAAGTTATTTCACACTTTTTAGTGTAGAAGTCGGTTCTATTTTTCTACCGACTTTCAAAAAAAAGAGGAGGTACTCAATTCGACTGTATTGTTTTTATGTTTGCTACTTTATAAATTTGGACTGGGTAAAACGATTCTCAAAACACATTTTTTTGTTTGAAAGCTGGTGCTTTCCGTGTGGTCCCATTTAAATTTCATCAATTCGGTCTAGTAGGTTTTGAGATACATTTCATTAAGTGAAAGAATGGAAGTCTGTGTTAAATTTTACAAATTGTACTTGTTGATATTTTTTTTTATATCCACGTAGTTACTAATATCACGGCAAGATCAGCGATGTCACATATGTATGTTTCTACTGTCATTTATATTGTCGCCGATTCCAATTGTCTCAATTTCTACTCATATACTTAAGCCAGGTGCCAGGTGCAGAACATAACAATTCTATAATGACTATCGATACTAATCCATAGTCTGTCGATGTTTAGCGTAGGCACACTACTATATTATACATCGATAATGTAGCGTTCTAATGGTGTACATGACATGTCTCGGGACGTGTTTACACACATTCTCATCATATAGGTAGGTGTTTCAAATCGCATCTGCTTACCCTGAATGCAGTGTAGGTACTGCGCTCGACACCGTGAAATATAAGATGATAAATCCCTAGCCCTGTAATTTCGCAATCATTGCCCTTTATTCGTTAAACGAAACACAGTAATGTTTGCACACTACTGCTTCACGGTAATAACTAGTAAATGTGTTGTACTGCCCCAGGCAGACTCTGCAAAAGTCCACTACTAAATTTCTTCTGTTACCCCTAACTCTGCGCATTCAAGGTTGAAGTTACGTGTTGCCTGGTGATTGGGGTTAATCAACTTTCATAATATAATAATAATAATAAAGCTTTATTTCATACCATAAGCATTAAGTCAAATTGATAAAAAGGGAAACTAAAGAAGTTAATATACTAGTTACAAATAGATAAAAAATGTTTAAACTAACTTTAACTAGCAAAATTTAATAACTTTATTACGTATGCTTGTGTGGACCCCCTTCGGGTAAAAACCTCCTCCAAAGTGTTCCACCTCTCTCTATCATTAGCGACGCTCAACCTTCCTCTGCCCACCATGTGTACGATGCCGTCGGCCCACCTGGTACATGGCCGGCCTCTCGACCTGGTGCCTCGTGCCACCCTCCCACCTTACAGTTCTTATAGTCCACCTGTCATCCTTGTGCCTGGCCACGTGCCTTTCATAATATACCTATTATTATTTCCAACGTGGTGCATGTAACTGTACCGAAATATCGAACATCGCGTGAGTACTAATTACAACTTAGTTAACAACCGCGAAAGTCTAAAACAGTGTTTTCCATAAAATGTTCCTTCCAAAGATATTACTCTGTCCGTCTAGAACGGGACAAATGTGTCCAAATTGAATATAATCTATTAATGTGTTTTAACTAAATAACTGCTATTTTAAAGCTCTGAGTTTTTATTGTCTAGCGGTATGTATGAAAAGTAGAGTATGAACCGCGACTCGAGGATAATGATTGTCTTCGTCTTGGGTGGCTTTAACCCCACGCTTCACTCAGGACTCTACATAACTCAGGGATTAACCCAAGAGTCCCCGTTACACACAGGGTTTAATATACCGCCCATGACGTAAGACACTGCTTTACTCCCTCGGTGCATAATCTACTATTTCTACAAACTTCCTAAAAAGGAGAATTTTCTCAAGACGTGTTTATTGTTTTATGTATAATCACGTATAACTTTTTACAAATTCAAATTCAAAATATTTTATTTGTGATACACATGTTAAAAATTCAGCTAGTAAAATTAAATTGTACAAGCCGTGTACAGCAATTTTGGCATAAAAATAATAAAGTTGTCAAATTATAATCAAGAACATTAAAATGAAGGTCACGTTATTTACGCCGGATTTACAATAAAATATATAAGAAAAAACTGTATGAAATTCAGTCAAACAGGTTCACACAATCATAATATTAGAATTTATTTTGTACAAAGTCATTAATGGAATAAAAAGCATTGTCGATTAAAAAATAAAATAATTTACGTTTAAAATATGTCAGTTCAATTGTTTCTTTTATTGCTTTGGGGATGTTATTATACATTTGAGGTGCCATAGTGAACACATTATTTCTATAAAGACTCGTTTTATGATTGATGAAATTTAAGTTTCTCAAAACAGTTCGGTTTCGAGACCTGGAAACAATTTCAAATAGTTTAGGATTGAGTCGAATAAAGAGACATATTCCGTATATACTCGTATATAGTGAGGAAATAGTTAAAAGTTTTAGTTCCTTAAAGGATGTGAGACAGCTTTCAGCTTTTTCCAAACCACACATGGCACGAATACAACATTTTTGACATTTGAAGACTTTTACCTCCGGCCCCAGAAAATAATAGCGTACCTCAGCCAAGAAGCGACTTAACCATGATACGCTACAAGTAAAGTTTGAATATTAACTTCTTTGGCTAAAATGTATAGACTATAAGATGACTGTGCTAGTTTTTTACAAATAAATCCTATATGGCTTTGCCATTTTAAATTGTCATGTATGTATAGGCCTAAACATTTTGTTGTCATCGTTGTTTCGACAATTTGTCTACTGTATTCAATAGGGATACTGAGAATGTGATTAATTTTTTGTTTGAAATTGATAAGTTTGTTTTTCCTACATTTATGACTAAATTGTTTTTTTGCAACCAGTCTTCTATTGAAGCTAAACCATTATTTATATTTGACGTTCTGATTATTGAATAAAACCGTACAGTCATCTGCATATAACGTCATCTGTTTGTTGATTGAAATAGGGGATGTCATTAATGTAAATTAAGAATAATAATGGCCCCAGAACGCTTCCCTGCGGGCCACCATAGCTAATGCATTTAGGAGATGAATTGTAATGTACGAGTAATTCTTACTTAGTTTTATAACAAACCCTACTCAGACTTGTTATTATGTATTAGATACAGAGTACCTAGTCCGATTTCAATAATTATTTTTTGTTTGGTAAGGTATACGTCCAAGGTAATCCGGACGTTTTCAGTTATTAGTATGTAACTAAAATATCAATTGACCGAAATTGATAAAAAAATATGGCACTATATCAGACGTATACTAAACCAAACAAAAAAATTATAATTAAAATCGGACTACTCTGCAAAAAGAGTTTCGTGATTATATATAAATAATATAGAGATAGCAACTCTCTCTTTCCTGAATGAAGTATTAATAAGTTATGCAATTTCAAAGTTTTAACTTCATTCAATCAAAGAGGATCCGGACCTCCGCAGGTGAAGCATCGTAGGGATTGAATTAAAAAATCCACTGTCGCGAATTATTTCCACTCGTTTGCAAAATATCGCCTAATCTGACTGAACTATTTGCCCAGTTTGGGACCTAATGTCCCATATCATTATGTTCTAGCGGACCCTTATTATTATATTATATATATATATATATATATATATAATATATGTGATCCCTGGTCATATATATATATAGGATACTCCATCCATCCATCTAAACTTTCACATTTATAATATTACTAGCTGACCCACCAGCGGCTACGCTCGCGTGGCCTCGCGTGATACGGTAATTACAGATTTTTAATTATCCCACGGGAACTCTTTCATTCACCAGGATCAAACGCATGCTATATGTTGACCAGGGATATAAGCTACCACCATACAACACTTCATTTAAATCGGTCCAGTCGTTTCGATTGAAAAAAATTAAATTGGTTCGATTCCACTCCTTTACGCTTTTACTATTACTTATCCCCCTGACTTGGTTTTTAGCTTTTTTTTTCATTGTACAGAAATTCGACCTCTACAGTTTTATTATACAGGTATCTTTCTGGAAGGCATCGTGTTAAGCAAAATCCATATCTACATATCTATAGCTGAATTGTACTATATTTCTTACAAATAAATTATCATTTATGATTACGAATGACTAATCCTACCTAACAGTATTATAAAATAACCTACGGTCACTACGTACACTATCCAATATACTACCTATACTTTAAAATTAAAATCTATACCTACGACTTATGAAAATAAACCAAAATAACTCAACCTTAGTAAAAACTAAGAGGAATAAAAAAGCCGCCCTGAAATCACGGTTTAGAATTGCAAGCAGAAGTTAAAACATACAATTTATAGAATGTTAATAAGAACAAACGCTCACCGCTTGACACGACTGTTCAAATGAAATAAAAAAAAATTTTTGAAGGGCGCGTCTTTCTTTTTATGAAGGACAGAGCCACTACGGACATTAAAAGCGACACCGGACTGTGATGCGCGCGTCCTCAGACTCCGTCCTTATATACGGTAGCGATCCGTGGCGGCCGCGTTTGCTGCGAACGGTGCAAGCCCAATTCAACCTTCGGCACTACATTTGCACCATAACTTAGTAAACTCCACTTTTTTCACAACACTTCTTGCGTGATGCCTAAACAAACAGACAGACAACATTTTTTTTTGGGTCCACCATTAGGGTTGGGTCTAGTAACACCCCCTGCTATATTTTTTTTATATTTTCAATATACAGAATTTTCACTGTTACACATTTATTATAAGTAAAGATATAAATTAATATTAATTAAAAGCTTTTTCACCAGTGTCAGTTCTAATATGATTTCGTAAGCGAACTGCTTGTGCACATTCATAAACACACATATTACATTTATATAGTTATTCTCCAGTATGTGTCCTTATATGTCTTCGTAAGTGACCTTTATTTGTACATTCATAATCACACACATCACATTTATAAGGTTTCTCCCCAGTGTGCGTTCTAATATGACATCGTAAGTTACCTGCTTGTGCACATTTATAATCACACATATGACATTTCAAAAGTTTCTCTCCAGTGTGCGTTTTAATATGATTTTGTAAACTACCTGCTTCTGCACATTTATAATCACACATATTGCATTCATAAGGTTTTTCTCCAGTGTGCTTTCTTATATGCCTACGTAAGTGACCTGCTTGTGCACATTCATAATCACACATATTACATTTATAAGGTTTCTCCCCAGTATGTGTTCTAATATGTCTTGTTAAGGAACCTGCTTGTGCACATTCATAATCACAAATATTACATTTATTAGGTTTCTCTCCAGTGTGCGTTCTAATATGAATTTGTAAGCTACCTGCTACTGCACATTCATAATCACACATATTACATTTATTAGGTTTCTCTCCAGTGTGCGTTCTAATATGATTTTGTAAGCTACCTGCTACTGCACATTCATAATCACACATATTACATTTATAAGGTTTTTCTCCAGTATGTGTTCTAATATGTCTTGTTAAGACACCTGCTTGTGTACATTCATAATGACACAAATTACATTTATAAGGTTTCTCTCCAGTATGTTTACTAATATGCCTTCGCAAGTCGCCTGCTTGTACACATTTATAATCACACATATTACATTTAAAGGGTTTCTCTCCAGTGTGCGTTCTAATATGATTTTGTAAGCTACCTGCTACTGCACATTCATAATCACACATATTACATTTATAAGGTTTTTCTCCAGTATGTGTTCTAATATGACTTCGTAAGTTACCTGCTACTGCACATTTATAATCACATATATAACATTTATAAGGTTTCTCTCCAGTATGTGTCCTTATATGTCTTCGTAAGTGACCTTTATTTGCACATTCATAAACACAGAGATCACATTTATAAGGTTTCTCTCCAGTGTGCGTTCTAATATGACGTCGTAAACTACCTGCTTCCGCACATTTATAATTACACATATGACATTTAAAGGGTTTCTCTCCAGTGTGCGTTCTAATATGATTTTGTAAGCTACATGCTACTGCACATTCATAATCACACAAATTACATTTATGAGGTTTTTCTCCAGTGTGCGTTCTAATATGACTTCGTAAGTTACCTGCTTCTGCAGATTCATAATCACACATATTACATTTATAAGGTTTCTCCCCAGTATGTGTTCTAATATGTCTTGTTAAGTCACCTGCTTGTGCACATTCATAATCACACATATTACATTTATAAGGTTTCTCCCCAGTATGTGTTCTAATATGTCTTGTTAAGTCACCTGCTTGTGCACATTCATAATCACACATATTACATTTATAAGGTTTCTCCCCAGTATGTGTTCTAATATGTCTTTGTAAGTAAGCTGCTTGTGTACATTTATAATCACAAATATTACATTTAAAAGGTTTCTCTCCAGTATGTGTTCTAATATGTCTTGTTAAGTCACCTGCTTCTGTATATTCAAAATCACATATATTACATTTATAAGGTTTTTCTCTAGTATGTGTTCTAATATGACTTCGTAAGTTACCTGCTTGTACACATTTATAATCACACATATTACATTTGTAAGGTTTCTCTCCAGTATGTGTTCTAATATGTCTTCGTATGCTACCTGCTGCTGCACATTTATAATCACACATATTACATTCATAAGGTTTCTCTCCAGTGTGCGTTCTTGTATGCCTACGTAAGGAACCTGCTTGTGTACATTCATAATCACACATGTTACATTTATGAGGTTTCTCTCCAGTGTGCGTTCTAATATGACTTTTTAAGTGACCTGCATGAGAAGATTCATAATCACACATAAAGCATTTATATGGTTTCTCTCCAGTATGTGTTCTAATATGACATCCTAAGCTATCTGCATCTGCACATTTATAATCACAGATATTACATTGGTAAGGCTTTTCTCCAGTATGTGTCCTTATATGTCTTTGTAAGTGACCTGCTCGTGCACATTCATAATCACACATGTTGCATTTAAAGGGTTTCTCTCCAGTGTGCGTTCTAATATGTGTTTTTAAGCATCTGGCGGTAGAACATTTATAATGACACATGTTGCATTTAAAGGGTTTCTCTCCAGTGTGCGTTCTGATATGTGTTTTCAAGCATCTGGCGGTAGAACATTTATAATGACATGTATTGCATTTATATGGTTTCTTACCACTGTATTTCATGTTATGTTTTTCCAGTTTTCTATCCGTTGCAGATTCACAATCAGCCATCGTACGTACGAGTACCTGCAGCAAATAATTTAAGTTGCATAAAGTGTGTATATACATATAACGTACGGTATCTGAATAATTTCACACAACTATTCTTAGGGTATAGGCGATTATAAGGTTTATTGCGAATTGGCATACGACGGTTATCCTCTGAAAATAACTATGAATATAATATGTTTGTGGGTCGTGAAGCGACACCACGGGTTAATTTTAATGATTATAAGTTATTATTTAGAAAGGCTTTTTTTATTATCGTATTGAACACTAGTTTATTATTTAATTAGAAGTATACATGTAAGTTAATAAATGTAGGAGACTATCGACTATAGGCTAATCTACGGAGATATGAATCGCGACGAGCGGCCTACAGCGATCTCCGAGTGCGTGTGTCAGCCGGCAGAACGGGTCGCAGCGGCGCGGCAGGCGATAGCGGGGGCAGCGCGCGGCGCGGCGGGGACACGTCAGATAACCGGCCATCTAAGGAGCTGGACCAAGATCACAAGAGGTAGCGATTTAATTGAAACGTATGGTGTTGGTCCGACTCAATAGATGACTGAGTTATGTGAGAGTACGCTACATATTAAACACATAAAATACATGATTTTACAGTTGTTTCTTTAATAGACGATATTGAAGGTTTTTTTATATTAATTAACCGACACCGAGATACGTACAATTATTTGATATATAGGTACACATTTTGTAATAATTTATAAATTTACAATATAGAAATTATGCCTCTAACACTACATTCTTACATGCTAGGGGGTTGGGGGCAATTTTGATGAAATTTGGTATGGAGGTAGATACGGCGCTGGATTAACACATAGAATATTTTTTTATAATTTTTACTATTATACATATACATGTACACTGGCTTATTCACTGCAAATGTAAGTACGTAATCCTATAATATTTATATGGGATTACAAAGTTATTAAGGCAGTTGGTGTATCTAGAAAACTGTACCAAATATGCAAGTATATTAGGTATTTTTTTCATTTGTTTGTCTTATTACAAAGTTTGAGTATACTTAAAAAATACTCTATAAACCATAAGTGGTTTGTCGAGGGTATCTCGTCCTTTTCAACAAATCTACAAGGTACTCGTAGGTACCTACTTTGAGTCTACTGCCAAATTGTAAGGTTTTTTAAAAATCTACATAAACTTAATCAAAGTACATTTAAAACATGAATTTTATAATATATTATAAGAGTTATAGCATTTTTTTTTGGTTTATATAATTTATGAAATCTTCTGTATTATTATTGATATATATATTTTAGTATCCGTTTAATATTTATTAAATTTAATTTGTCCAGAGTTTCTTCCGGAATGTCATTGTTCAACTCCGTACCGGACTCTCCGCGGGTGCGAACGTACACTCAGTTAATTTTAATTTTTTAATTGTAAAATGACGCTAAAAGTTATCGAAAGTAATGTTGCCGAACTACTTAAGTCCATGGCCTACCTTGCTGACGAAGTAGGAGCACTGAAATCCATGTTGAAGGAACAAAACACCTTGATATTAAAGCAAGCAACAATTATTTCTAAGCAAGGAGAACTCATCACTCAAATAAAATCAGATTTGGAGGGTAAGTCACCACGAGTAGTTGAAAAGCAAAAAACACCACATGCAGTGACGTGTGCAGATGCCCCAACGGCGATGCAGCGATCTATCCGACAAGTACGGCTAAACGCGGCCGCTGCCTCTTCCAGCGCTGCAGCGGCTCAGAAAAAACACATTCCAATTACTCGGACAGCTGTCGACACGACATCGTTGCCGAAGACACCCGAGGTGAGGAAATCAGAATCGGAGCAACTCGCCACAAAACCGAAGACAGCTAAGAACCAAGTGGCTAAGCCCACTAGTGATGGGACAATCGCGGTTGATACGGCTAACAGCGATTTTGTGAAGTTGAACACAGATGACACTTGGACCAAAGTGGAAAAGAAGAGATCAAACCACAAGGTGCGTAAAATTATTACTGGATCTGGTAAGGCCGATGACGAACTACAGACCGTGGAGCGCATGAAACATATTCAGGCTTGGTCATTCAAACCTGAAACTACAGCACAGAATGTACTAAACTATTTAAATGAAATCAAACTGTGTGATAAATATACAGTAGTCAAACGCGACATCAGGTCAGAAAGGCACGCATCGTTTGTCATAGGCTTCCCTGAGAGCTTGTATCAGCTGATCAGCTCCCCGAGCACATGGCCACCACTAGTAAAGGTGTCGGACTGGTTTCTCGTCCGCCGCCGCGGCGAGGGGGGCGACACGGCCCGTGGCGGCCAGTACATTCCCGCCGATTTGCAGTAGCGACACGTCTAAACCACATAATGCGGATGCGTCCGCGGTGCAGAGATCTCTTGTAGTATGCCACCAAAATATCCGCTCCATAAACAACAAGACGGGAAAGATTGAAGTGCAGCTACGTGATGATTTTAAGTGTGACGTGCTAGCGATTACGGAACACTGGCAAAGAGAAGCTAACCTCTTGTGCGTGACGATAGACGGCTACAAACTAGCATCACATTATTGTAGGAAACAGTACGAACACGGCGGCTCGTGCATATTTACTAGTGATAGTATAAGATGTGTTGAAAACTTAGATTTAACATCACTGTCTGTTGAGCTGTTTATGGAAATTTCTGCTATTAATTTAATTGATTTTGACATGACAGTAATTTGTTTATATAGAACGAATTTAGTTAGCACCAAAGATTTTTTAAATCATTTTGAAAGATTGCTGGAAAAGATTACGGAATTAGGAATAGATTGCGTAATAATTGGCGATTTCAATATAAATCGTGCATATGCGTCAAAAGGTGATTTAAAGACACTTTCCAATTTATTGGCGGCTCATGGCATTACAAACGAGGTGGACTTTCCTACGAGGGTGACGGATACAACATCTACCTGCTTAGACCTTGCCTGTACCAACCTGCCGGCGGGTTCGTTGATAGCGGCGCCTGTTGTCACAAACTTGAGCGACCATCACGGTGTTAAATGTACTTTGTTAGGTCATAAACAAAAGTATATACCTACTCCACGGTATGTTAGAAGTTTTTCACTATCCAACCAGCGTAATTTTGTTTTGTCACTAGATAGCATCGACTGGATAAACATAATGTTAGACAAAAATACTGCTGCTAAGAAAGTATCATCGGTGTTAAACATTATTAAAAATAAATATGATATATGTTTCCCTCTTAGAAAAACATGTACTTCTAGGAAACCGGACTCCTCTTGGGTAACAGCGGATATAAAAAATTACAAATGTTTACTGTTCGACATAATTGAAATGAGTAAAAAATATCCAAATAATGACGAAATTAATACAATTATATCTGACATGACCGATTATTATGACTCACTAATTAATATTACAAAATGTAAATACTATTCACATTTAATTTATACCAATAGTAATGCCTCGAAGGCCATGTGGAGTGTAGTAAATAAAGAGAGGGGAAAAATCAATGCCCCCCACGTGGACTTCACAAACTTATTAAAAAAACGCGATGGAACTAAATTCGAATGTAAAAAAGCTGTCGTCGATGCGATGAACACCAGATTTGTTAGTGCGGCCGCCGCGTGCGGTGCGCCTCGCGCTGATGTCACGCGAGTGCGTCATCTGCTGGCCGCAGCACGCGCGCCGCCTGACCGCTCATTGCGATTGCGTAGATTTAGCGCTGACGAAGTATATAGTATTGTCACGACTCGGATTTCACCAAAAACGACTAAAGATATTTATGACATTTCAATGAAGCTCGTTAGAATGGCTATTATATCACTGGCACCGATCCTAGCTAACCTATTTAATGACTGCTTGAAGGAAGGTTCTTTTCCTAGCCCCCTAAAAATCAGCAAAGTATCTCCATTATACAAAGGAAAGGGTAAACGAGATGACGTAGACAGCTATAGACCTGTCTCGATTATACCAGCTGTCGCTAAAATTTTTGAGAATGGCCTCAGTTCTCGACTTATAGAGTTCCTGTCAGATACGTGTGCCCTGTCAGACCAGCAATACGCGTACCGCAAGGGGCGCTCGACCACGGCGCTAACCCGCGAGGTGATACGCCGTATAATGGCAGCCCGTGAATCCAGGCCCAAGGTCCAGGTGGCGATTCTTTGTTGTGACTTGTCAAAAGCGTTTGATGTCGCAGACCACGATGTACTAGCTGTCAAATTACAGCATTACGGTGTGGCAGGTGCTTCGTACTCTCTTCTGACAGATTTATTGCAGGAGCGATCGCAAGTGGTTGTCTGTTGTGGCGGGACCCTTAAATCTGATCCCATCAAGTCAGAAACAGGAGTAGCACAAGGGTCTTCGGTTTCGAACATCCTTTTCTCTATACTTCTAAATGATCTGCCGCAGGCTGTGACAGCTGCTGATGTACTCATGTACGCGGATGACGTGGCTGCAGTGGTCACGGCCCCAACGGTAGACGCGCTAGAGCGGAAATTGAACGACGCAGCTTCCCAACTATCAGGGTGGTTTCACATAAACGGTCTCGCTCTAAACCTTACTAAGACTCATTACATCCAGTTTAGTTTATCGGGTAGATCCCTGAGACCTTTGACAGTGCTTGTGGATGGAGTGAGGATTGAAGAGCAGGAATCAACAACGTTTCTAGGCTTTGAAATAGACCGGGGATTGAAGTGGGACCACCACATAGACATGGTTTGTGGTAGGCTCGGAAGCGCATGCTTCGCACTGAGTCGGGTGGCAAAGGTTGTTCCGGGCGAGGTGGCACGAGCGTGCTATTTTGCAACGGTGCACTCGCAGCTGCAATACGGTGCAGAGATATGGGCTCGAGCCGCGGACTGGGAACGAGCGTTCCGCATGCAGAAGCGCGCGGTGCGGTGCGTGGCGCGAGTACCCTGGGACACCCCGGCTCGTCCATACTTCAAGGAGCTGGGTATCCTGACGTTACCTGGCATCTTGATTTATCAAGTGGCAGTGTACGCCAGGATTAACCGAGAGTCGTATGCGGAGCGCGGCTCCAAGCACAAGTTTGCAACTCGTGACAGACATAGACTCGTTTCCGTCCCACGGACGTTGGTGAAGTCCTCCAAGTTGACGCATGTCATGGCTCCGACCGTCTACAACCACCTGCCAGACGACATCACAGCAGCCACTAGTCTGAATTCCTTTCAACACAAATTAAAAAAATGGCTGATTGAGCAATCTTTTTATAGTTTTTATGAATTTTTATAATTATAACAAATAGCTTTTGCTGCATTTTATTTTATACTATAATTTTGTTGTTTTTGAATGTTATGTATTATTATTGTTATTAATTTTTTTTTTTTTACTGACCGTAAATTTTTATTATAATTAATTTATATTTAATAGTATTTAATTTATACGTATAATAAGTATTTATATTTAATTAATTTATATTTTATAGTTAATTTATATTTAATATAATTTTTATTTTATTATAATTTTGACATTGGTTTATATTCAATGGACTTGACATCATTGTCCTAATATTATTGTGCTCTATTTTATATGTAATTTTGATATTCCATTGTTACATTAAATTTGACATTTATTATTATATTATTTCACAATTATTTTAAGTAATATAAATTTTAACTTACTATTGACATGTAAAATAAGATTTTATGAATAAATATGAATATGAATATGAATATCATTTATTAGTAACATATAGTTGATCGTCCTGGAGCCGTAAAAATTTGACGCGCTACTTGTTTTTAGTTTTTTATTTGCTACTTGTCTAGTGTTAAAGGAGTGCAATATATAATCGTCATATTTAAAGAAACCTTCAATTAATAAACATAATTTGACCCTATCGTGTATAGATATAATTTTACAATAACTGAACAAGCCGTATGCATCATTTTGATATTTTTCTTTTGTTTTTCGCAGTCGCATCTGTAGTTTATGTATCCTATCTAGGTAGGTATGAACAGTGCGTCCATAACTGCTCAGTCCGTACAATACAATACTTTCTGCGAGTGTTTTATACATATTAATAAGTGCAGAGTACGGTATTTTAAATTTTAAAATATAGAACTTAGCAAGAATAGCACGTAGTTTGTTGCAGACGCCATCTATATGACAGCTCCAGTTAAAACGATCATCTATAATCAAGCCTAGATATTTGATTTGTGTAGCCTGTTCTATAGGTTGGCAATTACATAGTGGTTTTCTGCCGTGTAGACAGTTATGATCATGTGCATATAGTATAATATTTTGTCTTGACTGCGTTTGTTTTAAATAAGATGAGTGTACGTGCAATAACTTAGTATTTTTATAATTGAGTGCTAAGCCAGCGTCATGAGACCATTTTGTAATAAGTGTAAAATCGGTTTGCAAATTATTAAGTGCTACCGACAATTCTCTATCTGATGCTATCAGACACGTGTCATCAGCGTATTGGTAGATGACAGTGTTCTTTATTATATTGTTTACATCGTTAACGTACGCCAAGTAGTGCAACGGGCCAAGGACTGACCCTTGGGCCGTGCCTTCTGTGACCATTACTTGTTCACTCACGTCTTGGGCGACTCTAACCCGATAAGATCGATTTTTAAGATAGTTACCACACCACGCAAGCAAGGGCCCTCGGATACCGCTGTTTTCTAGTTTGTGTAACAGTATATCGGGTCTTAAAGTATCAAATGCTTTACTATAATCAATAAAAACTATCAAAATATGTTCTTTTTAATTAAGCCTACTATTAACATAATCCGTGAAACTAGTCAGCAGTTGTGTTGTACTCCTCTTGGCCTGACACCCGAACTGCTTGTTAGAAATTATTTGATGTTTTCTATAAAAGTTATGTATTTTTCTACAAACAAATTTCTCTACAATTTTATCAATGATGGGTAAGATGGTAATCGGCCGATAATTACTATATTCATTCATATGCCCTTTCTTATAGATAGGTCTTACTATGCCCACTTTGAGTTCGTTGGGGTAAATGCCTGTTTTTATACTTGTTGCAATTAATTTAGTAATCGCAAGTGTAATTTTATTTGCTATACATTTTATGTCTATAGGACGTAGTTTGTCTATTCCAGTATATCTCAGTTCGCATCGCGCGGTCGCTGCGTAAGGATCGCTGCGCCTACCGCACGTCGCGCTTGTAACAAGATGGCGAAGTGTAGTTCGTGTAACGTTGTTATCAACGAACTTCTAGCGTTTGTCCAAAACAAAATTGATGTCATGGATGACTAGAGCATGGTGATGATCTGCACTCGTAGCTTCAGCGCAGCCGAAATTATCGCCGCTAAGTCGATGCTCTATGACGTCGTACCCACGGATCAACGGTTGAAGACCAGGCGAAACGAAGGAAAGTCTCAGCGAGATATGGAAGATATCGTCCGACTAATGAAAACCACGGAACCAAGAGAAATTCCTGTTTTTGTGGCGAGGGAGCTTAGCCGCCTACCTCCTGTGACTTGGGATCATGTAGACGTGACGCGTATTTTGAAGGACATGGTTACCATGAAGGAAGACATCGCGAATCTTCGTCATAACGCAGCTTCGAAGGAAGAGTTAGAGGCTGTCCATCAAGAAGTCGTTACTCTTCGAAAAGCAACGCAATGCAAGCAACGGCCGTCCCAGTCGTGCGTACCCTCAGTTTTCGTTAACGAAGCAACTAAAGTCGGTTTTTCTGAAAATAGTGGCCCGATGGTACTAGATGGCCGAAGTTCTTCACCAATAGAGGACATCTCGTCGGAGCCGACTACTCAGACACTCACAGTACCTTCATCGCCACATAAGATTAACTATACATCTATCTCCGCGAAAAAAACATAAGGTTGAACCACTACCGAAACCTAAACGCGATATAGTCTCTAACAATATAGACAGCGAAGGTTTCCAGCTCGTCACGCGCAAGAAACAGCCTCGTAGAAGCCGAAATATAGTAGGTACTTCCACTGTTACCACCAACTGCAAGATTAAGGCAGCCCCACGCACTGCGTACGTGTATGTAGCAAACCTAGACAGCTCAGTTACTGTTCAAGACCTAGCAGGCCATTTGCAAGAGATAGGCGAAACAGTTATCAATATTGAGAAGCTACCTGAAAATAATAAGGTGACATACTCGGAGTATAAGCTAAGTATACCATGGGACAGATTACCTTCGGTCATCAAAAAAGAGATCTGGCCTCCGGGCGTAATTGTTGGTCGTTACCATCAGAATAATGCTCGCAGAGGCATTATTAAGGACAATAAATAACAGTATGGATTTAGGTATCTTACGAGTAACGTCAGTAAATTGTAAAAACGTGCGAAAAAAGGCTAAATTCATCCATGACCTTTGCGCTACAAGTGAATTAATATTACTTCAAGAAACATGGCTGTTACCCACCGACTTGCAGTTTCTTAATACAATTCACAACGGATTTAACACGATTGGTACATCCGCAGTCGACACGTCCAAAGGTATACTTACTGGTAGGCCGCACGGAGGCGTCGCGATATTGTATAAAAACACATTGAAATGTATACCTATAGACTGTGACAGCCCGCGACTCTGCGCTGTCGAAGTACTAACTCACAACACCGCTTTGCTAGTTATAAATGTTTACATGCCTTGCGACACTAGAGATAACAGCAACTTGCCTGAATACTGCGAAATACTGGGCAAAATTCACTCTATAATAGAAGACAGAGAAGCTACAGATTGCCTAATACTTGGAGATTTTAACGCGGATCCCACCTGTCGATTCGGTGTCGAGCTGGAAAAATTCTGTGCGGAATACGAGTACAAATATGTTGACAAGTTAATGTTACCGAGCACATCATACACATTCGTTAGTGACGCGCACCACACGACAAGCTGGCTCGATCACTGCCTGGCCACTGAGAACGTGTACCGTGCAGTCAAGCGCATCTCCATAGACCTAACAACAGATTGGACAGATCATAGACCGCTTTTGTTAGAGTTACACGCACAACAGCTGACAATCACTTCGAATAGATCTGTATCATCCCGGCCGGCATGGTCTTGGAGACCGAAGTCGTGGGAGTGTGTTGAAAAATACACATCCGGAGTAACACAACGATTGAATCAACTGATGTCTTCAGAAAGTAACCTGAACGACTCATTAACTATTGACTACTTATACAACTCGATTGTAAAAATAATTCAGACTTGTGCCAAACAATGTTTTGGTACAGACAAGAGAAAAATAAATAAGAAAAAGTCAATTCCCGGATGGAATAAATACGTGGCGGAGAAATATGCCGCCTCGCGCCTGACATTAGCTCTATGGAACCAAGCCGGTCGCCCCACCACAGGTCCTCTGTTAGAAGAGCGTAAGCGACACCGCACATCGTTCAAGCGAGCCTTAAAATACTGTCAACGAAACCATGACAAAATAATTATGGATAAAATTGCTACAGATAGGAAGCACAAGAACTTCGCAAAATTTTGGCATAGTGTCAACAAAATAATGAAGCCTTCTGCTAACTACCCCTCGCATATTGAAGGAGAAACGAGCGATAAAACTATTGCAGAAAATTTTAGCAAATTATTTTGCCAACCTATACCACAAAAACAGCATACGTTAGAGATACCGTTACATCGACTCGAATGCGATATACTTATATCAATGGAAGACATAGTGGACGTAGTTAAGCAAACGGCTGGTGGTAAGTCACCAGGTTTGGATGGACTGACTATAGAACATGTTAGATACGGTGGTATAGGTTTATACCATGTACTGTCCGTGTTATTCACGGCCATTATAAAAACTGGACATCTGCCGGCGGCGCTTACGGATACGGTCATTGTTCCTATCTGCAAAAACCGCAGAAACAATATATCAAGCGGAAGCAATTATAGGCCAATAGCACTTGCTAATATGATAGCCAGACTACTGGAAAAGGTGTTGCACAAACATACTGCGCAGTATATAGAAACATCAGACTGCCAATACGGTTTTAAAAGTCAATTGTCGACTAGCACTGCAATCTATGTACTCAAGCAGGTCGTCGGGTACTATAAAAGCAGAAAGACGTCTGTTATAGCATGTTACCTCGACTTGAGCAAGGCCTTCGACCGCGTAGATCACAACCTGCTATGGCAGAAGCTGTATGACCGTAAAGTACCTGGTCAGATAGTCCGGGTGCTACAGAACTGGTATCTACACCAAAGAAATAAAGTTAGATGGAAAAATGAATATTCCACACCCTCAAAGCTCAACTGCGGTGTGAGGCAGGGGGGGAGCATGTCCCCCTCCCTCTTTAATTTTTATATGGACGGTTTATCCGATAAACTGATGGAAACCGGAGTGGGCTGTTCAATAAATGGGACCATAACCAATCACATAGCTTACGCTGATGATATGGTTCTTCTAGCACCTTCTATATCTGCGATGCGCAAGCTTTTAGCAGTATGTCAATATTATGCGAACGAACACAACATGATGTATAACCCGGAGAAATCTATGTACATGATCTTCGCGAGTGCAAACTGTACTGATCTGCCGCCCATTTTCTTGTACGATGAAGCCCTGAAGAAAGTGGATGAGGTGAAGTACCTCGGGCATATAATCACTTCCGACTTATCCGATCAAGCGGATATCGAAAGGCAGAGGCGTGCCATTGCAGTGCGCGCTAATATGCTGGCCAGACGTTTCGCTAGCTGCAGCAGCTCCGTGAAGGCCCAGCTATTTTTGAGCTACTGCACCAGCGTCTACACGGTGGAGCTATGGACTAACCACACGCAGGCGGCCATGAGAGAGATGAAGGTGCAGTACAACGACGCGTGGCGCGCGATGTTCCGGCTGCCCAGGTGGTGCAGCGCGAGCGCGATGTTCGCCGCGGGGCGCGCGCCCTGTTGGCCGGCGCTGCTCCGGAGCCGATCAGCGGCCGCGCGCACCGCCCTTTACCGCTCACACAACTCCCTGGTCGCCGCAGTCAGAGAGTGGGACAGCAGCCCGCTACACAAAACGTGGAGAGCATATCACACTCCCATCACTTAGTTTAGTTTAGTAATAAGTAAATAATTTGTATTGTTATGGATCACAGTCCGGAATAAAAGTTATTTCATTTCATTTCAATATTCCTGGAGATTTGTTCGTTTTAATATTTTGAATAATTTTGTTTATTTCATCAGGGTTAGGTTTTCTTATGTGTATGGATACATTAGATTGGTTAGTATACGATTTAGGATCTAGTAAAGGTTCCTTGCATTTAGGAATGGTTTCCTTTACACACTGATTAAACTCTTTAGCAAAGTCGTTAACTATAGTATTTGGCTTATATTATGTTGGTGAAATGCTTTAAGTATAACTTCATCCAAAGATGATTTTATCCTGCCAGTCATAGTATTTAAATTTTGCCACAACTGCTTAGGGTCACTTTTATGCATATTCATTTCATTTTTATAAAAATTATTTCTTGTTTTTGTTACCATTTTATTGCATTTGTTACGTATTTTTGTATATTGAAGTCGTAATATTTTATTTGTAGAACCTTTTTTTAAGTCTAGTAACTTCGTATCCTTTTCCCTGCATAAAGTAATAACTTTTTTATTAATCCAAGTTTTCGTATTTCTAGTCGAATGTTTTAGTTTAACTTTGAACATAGATTTTTCATAGCATTTATTTATACTAGATTTAATTACGTCATAAATCTTAGTAGGATATGTCATGTCTTCTATGCTATTCCAATTTAAACTGTTTAATTCTTGTTAAGTATATTTTTATTGTATCGCATAATATATTTAGGAGCAACTTGTATGTTCGCAGTGCTTAAAAATGTAGTAACCAAAACGCGGTGGTCCGCGAGCACGGTACCGAGCGCAGCGCAACGTACGTCTTGTGTGCGAGATCTTACAAATATATGATCTATACATGTCTTAGTTATAGTTTCTTTTCGTGACTCGATTCGTGTATAATCTTCTATACCGCATACGAGACCATGTTTAGACATTAGATTTAAATATTGTCGTGTTATATTATTGTTGACTTTAAGATTGATATTTATATCACCTAGAAGTATGACGTCTTGTTTAGGGTAGTTACAAAGAATGCGCTTCAATTCATCAAGAAACATCGTTTTATTTGAAGATTTCTATATTCTATAAACAGCACACAGAACCATCGTATTTTTATGAGTAGTAATGTAATTTTTCCAATTACGCACTTTAAGTGATTAGTTGATGTTTTATAACTCCTGAAGTTATGACTTATGTGTGTATAAATAATTATATTATATACCTTTTTGGTTTTTACGTAACTCTGTGTGCATATTATAGCTAGGTAAATGGAACAGAGAGCTGACGTTATCTTTTATACCTACTTCATTCAGTACGATAACGTCTATTTTGCAACTACAGCTGTTGATCAATAAATCTAGTTTACAGAAATTTTTAATAATCGAACGTATGTTAACATACAAGTACGTTACAGAACATGAGATTTTATAACTATTGATTTGCTTAAAGTAGTATGATATGTTCGGGCAGTCGCTTATTTCTAATACGTTATCTGTTGTGTCATCCATTGCGAAACTTTAGTTTATTATTTTACTATTTTCAGTTTCACGAATAAGTACCTTACCGTCCCTGACCAGATGTATTTGCAAATATCTTTGAGTTCCTGTTTTGCTTTCCAGAGTAAGTTTTTCTGATAGAGAGTAAGCGCTTGACGAACAAATATTTTGTTAACTTTAGCGTTATTCCAGAATGTTTTATTTTTTCTTTGAAAGCTTCAATGCTTTCTAAGCAATTATCCACTTTTTCACTGGTAAATTGAAGTGCCTGATTGGTCCTTTTCAGCTCGCGTTTAAATATTTTGTCCATCTGGGTGGAAATATCTGCCACTTACTTTTTAGCATCAAAAGGGTACTTATCCATTTTGGTGATTAATTCGTCATCATCTACCACTAAATCGTCGTCTGGGGTCACAAATGAACAGCGCCGCGGTGACTTCGCAGAACAGTCGTGGCAAGTCCACTCAAGATTCTCAGCTGCTCGCAACAGGTTCAGTTGTATACCTGAGAATTGGGTACACATCATACTGGCATGAACCACACTCCTACACTTATTGCACTCTAGCCCTGGTGCTTTCTTGGTAATCACTTTACTACATTAAGTACACTTTGCCATATTGGCAGTAGATTATAACGCCGATTACGTTGTAAAAGCGCGCGATACGTGTCGAACGCACGGTTGACATGCAAGGACTGAATAGTATTTCCTTGATTTATATAATAAACACTATTTGTGTTCTAAACTTGTAGATTCTATGTCTGCTAGAAGTGCCCTAGAAATTTGATGATCCGTCAGTCAGTCAGTGAGTTTTTTTTTGTATCATTATTTATCCTGCGATCAGTCCATCGACTATGAGCAGATGTGGTGTATGTATGTGCGGGTAGGGTGCTACTCCCATTAGAGTCTGCCCTTTCTTGAATCAAAACCAGTCATCATGCTGCTTTATCTCGTCAAAGATATCTCGTCGCTTTTTCAATCGGCGGATGCTTTCCGGAATTGTAAGCTGCCCTGCAAGCTCATTTGGATGCCATTCAGTCGAGTTTTATATTTTTCGCCATGCGCACTTATTTCTTCCTTGACCATAGGAATATTTAAGATATCATGGATCTCTGTTGTATTGATATACCATGGTGAAAGATATTTGTTTTAAGATGTTGTTCTGTACCCTTTGCACTATCAATATGTTAGAGGCACTGGCTGATCCCCAAAGTTGAATGCCGTATGTCCAGATTAGCTTAAGTATGGTTTCGTATATAAGGAGTTTGTTGTCTATGGTCAGTTTTGAGTATCTTCCCAGCAGCCAAAAAATGCCTCTATATTTTAGGTTGATTTCATCTCTTTTGGTTCGAACATTTTTCTTCCATGTGAGCCTACGGTCCAAATGCATACCCAAATACTTCACGGACTCTTGGTGAGGGAGTTGAACGCTATTTAGAGTGACTGGGTCACAATCTTTTTTGCGAAGGGTAAATGTGTATGATTGTATGTGGACAGATTTAGATGCGCTAGCAGCAATTCTCAACTTGGCTAGCCATTTTTCCATCTCATTCAGGCTGGTTTGCAAAATGCGAGATTGGACACTTATGCGAAGCAAGTAAGGCAGTATCGTCCGCCAAAGTAGCGAATGTGACCTCTGTGCTTTGTGGCAGGTCGGAAGTAAACAAGGTGTACAGTAATGGTCCAAGAACCGAACCCTGCGGTACTCCTGCAGAGATTTCATGAAATCCTGAGGTGGAATGATTTTCTCTTACTTGAAATATTCTGTTTGTTATGTAAGATTTAAGTGTATGCGATAAAATGTATGTGGTAGAGTAAGGTTTTTATCTTGAATAGCAAGCCTTTATGCCAGACTCTATTGAAGGCTTGTTGTATATCGAGAAAAGCAGACGAGCAGTACTCTTTTTTTTCAAAGGATGTTCTAATTTTCCTGCACACTCTGAACTTGTTCCATGGTAGCATGTTCTTTCCGAAATCCAAATTGATGATCAGGAACAATTGACTTTTCATTAACTACTAATCCAGTAACATTTTTTGTAATAGACACTTTAAGCTTGGACAAGATCGGCAATAGACTGATTGGTCTGTAAGAAGTGACGTCATGTGCTGGTATACCAGGTTCATGGATCATTATTATTTGTAATACTTTCCATATGTCTGGAAAGTAGCCTACCCACTGAATAGCATTAAACAACATGGTGAGGTATACGATTCCTTTGCGATGTTTGAACTTTCTTGTCGATAAGATCATAGCCGGGGGCCTTGTTGTGAAGTGATATTTCTATATATCTCCCTAGGTGTTACCAGCTTCAGGGGTAGGGCAAGTTGGTATTCTTGGTTGAGGATATGTCAGTGTCATCGGCGTTTGGTCTGGGGCTATTTGGTTTGAATACATTGCTTAGATGGTAAGCAAATGCATCTGCTTTGTCTTGTTCTGTTCTGATCCAGACTCCATTTTGGTTCCGTAGTGGAGGTTTGTGGTGCAATGGTCGATCCAGGTTTCTACAAGCTCGCCATAGGGATTAGTATGTTGTTTTATTAGCTGTAAGGCCTTCCAGGTACATCTCTAAGGCCAAACCATCTGCTTCAGCAATAAGTGTTTTTAGTTCTTTCATGGCATTGTTAAGTGCAGTTTTTTCATTCGAATGCCTACTTGTGTGCCATACCCTTCGGAGTCTTCTTTTTTCCATTATTTTTGACCGTATGGACTCGGAGTATACTTTGCTTTAACGGGGACGTTCAGTAGTTTCAGGCGTTAACTTCCAGCAACTTTCTTGAATTACCGAAGTTATGTTTCTAGCAGCAACATCAATATCTGACTCGGTTTTTAGCGAAACTCTGAGGTTAATTCTATCGTAAACCACATCGCGAAATGAACTCCAGTCTGTGTGCTTGTTATATAGTTAGAGCTTTCTTTCAGTTTTTAGAACCGTAGCACCGATCGTCAGTATAACCGGGATATGATTAGAGTTGGCATCTAAGCAGGTCTTTACATGGTGAAAAAGCCTGGATAGTCCCTTTACGATGAAGAAGTCTATAACATCTGGAAGTTTATTTTGGTCTGTAGACCAGTTAGTGAATGACGAAATTAAGAAACTTTGACTACCTACCTATTTATAATTCTTAAACTACTGGTTCAAATAGAATGAGATTTGAAATATACTGTGCTTATATAATGCCTACTTAATTTCTGAAAATTCAGGCTTCTAGTTTTATCCACAACGAAGTTTAAGAGGTTCGAAAATGGCCTGAACGGCTTTGAGAAAAGTATGGCACTGCCGTGACACTTTTTTGCTCGACTTGGTGTGGGCACTACCGTGCCCCCAGCTTCATGTTTCCACACATGTTATATTATTTGTATGATTATAGGTGTGGTCAAATCCACCGTTGCTTGCACCGTTAGTACACAGACCACAAGTTATGACATTTTCTCTAACCAAGAGAAACTTACATTGTTGATTTCCTATGCTTATATCCCAATATCGAGTATTGATTGTGGTTTCTTTTTATGTCACAAAATTGTGTAACTCTTCTCAAATAAAAATACTTACCGTCTTTTTATTTACATGTGCTCTCATTCATTTTTCGATTATTAGTGGAAACTGTTTGCTTTAGCGGAGTAAGCAGATGAGCATCTATGTAATGTGAGTTTAATAAACAAGTTTTTTTACCTTATGTCGAGTTACAGAGGCTAAAAATCTTGGACTTATTTTTGATGAAAAATTAAGGTTTGAACATTATATTTCTATATGTGTTAGTAACTGTTTCTATCGTTTGAAAGTGTTATATAAAATACAAAATTATTTAAGAACAGACCTTCGAATAGCACTGGTAAATTCACTTATTCTTTCCAAATTTAACTATGTTGACACTGTCTATGGTCCTCGTCTTTTGGCTAGAACTTCCCGACAAATCCAAAGAGTTCAAAATGCATGTGTCCGTTTTTGTTTTCGTATTCCACCTCGAAGTCACGTTTCTCCTTTTCTTAACCAGCACAAGATACTCAATATGAAGCACAGAAGAGATCTACATCTTGCGACATTAATGTTCGGTGTGGTCCAATCCCAACAGCCACATTACCTGTATTCAAAATTTGCTTGGTCCAAAGATTACAACAAATATGCGACTCGAGCCTCATCCTATTTGATAGTTACTGCTCGACATCACAGTACTGCATTTCGTGGTAGTTTTCGTTTTGCTGCCACGAAGTGCTGGAATTCGCTGCCCCCACCATTAAGGTTATTAAAATGTAAAAGAATTTTCAGAAATAAATTTAACCAAATTTAACTGGATTTACAAAAAAAAAACTGTGGATCATCAAATTTTTAGCTCTAATTTACTTTCTTTCTCATATTATTGTGTGATTTATAAATACTTAACTAAGTCGCAGATGTTTTACTGTTTATAATAAAAATGATTTTTTGTGTGTTAACAAATAATAAATCATTAACTAATATTAGTCGATATGCAGTTTTTCTTCTTTATTGGCGATTGAGTTATATCAAAATACTTGGTAGACTTTTTATGCATTTTTAGATATACTTATATCATTATTATTATATATTTTCAGAAGCGTATTTCCGTTAGTCGTTTTATTCACTGTATCAAGGAAGAGTTTTTAAAATTTTATTATTTATTTATTTTTTATAGTGAGATAGGCATAATCATTTTATTTGCTTTTACTATACTTAGTTAATATTATTTGTGTCTGTGTGTCACCTAGGCCTTGGCTGAAAATCAGCGCTGTAGGTTCGCCTGCAGCATTATGCTGAGCCAGGACCTTTTTTTGGGCCGCACACGACAGCAATTTCTTTTCTTTTTTTACGTATTGTTTACATAATATATTTTATAAATAACCTATAATATTATACAATGTTAATCAATATACTTACTGTAATGTAGTAACTAAGGTTATTTGTATTTTACCTACTTGTCTTTGCTGTATTATTCTACATTGCTTGCTGTGGTGTGGTTTGATGGCCAAAATAAACATTTTCTTTCTTTCTTTCTTACGTTATGGTCATATTACTTGTTTAGCACAATTCGTGTTTGATATTAAATTTTGTTTGGTGGTACTTTGAATAGATCATAGTCCAATCTAACCTCTTTACAACAAACCTCATAGTAACAAATTACGCTGTATAACGATCTTTTTAAATCCCCTTGAGTATAGTTATAACGAGGTTGCACTGTATTTCTAACTGAGATCTAAGTACCATAAACCATTACCTACCTTACAAAGTTTCCAAACTTCAAACTTATATTGTGCGTGACTTACCTATGTGGGTTTGCACAAATCTGTCAGTGACGCGTCGTAGAGCAGACAACAAACTGAAGAGAATTATCGAAAACTTTAATGACAATCCTCCTCGTCTTGAATTTTGTATCCAACCGGGTAAATGTTATCTGAAAGTAGGACAACACAAAACATACTCATATATGATCATAGTAAATCAATATATAAATAGGATAGCAGTTAGGATAGGTATCTACAGGTCAATACAAATAACACAACAAATTAGAACTGTGAATGTTAACTGTTGGCTCTTGGATGGATTTTGATTTATATAAACGACTTTTATAATTAATGAATTTAAAAGACACCTTTTTATGGTAGAGGTTAGTTCTTGCACACCTACGATATTGCGGAAGTTGCGGAGATTCTAAGTGACTGGAGGGTGGCAACCGATGAAATTTCCTGCTCAGATCACAGGAGGATTAGACTCACCCTAAAAACTGTAAAGTCAAGAACTTACAGAAACCCAAGAAAAACCGACCAGTCTACATTTAGGACAAGTTGAAACAAGGCACTGAACAAAGAATTGCAAATAGGTGCAACTACTGAGCTTACACCTTCAGAGATCGAGAAGACTGTCAGCTCTTTAACTAGCATTTTTATAGGTACGAGGATTCACATCCTGTAAAAACTGAAACCAGCATGATATTGCATATAAAATACAGATGGTGCAATCGTAAGCTAGGCATACTCAGAAAAAGGGCTAGGCACCTCTTTAATGGAGCCATTAACACCACTCTGAAGACTGGGTAAATTACAAGAAAGCACAACACAAGCTTAAAGTAACAAAATACACAACATAAACAAAAAGCCCAAAACAATTAGTGGAATAAATACAGCAGCTACACACATATCCATAGGAAACAGTAATAACTTAAATAAAACTTATTCAAACATAAACAAACTACATTAAAACAAATAAATATGTACAAAATTATAAACAAATCTTATTGATAGTGAGAATGTGAACAAATACTTTATATATGTATATCAATATTAGTAGATAACGGCTTATATACCGGGGCACCATCAATTACTACTTTGTAGTTTAAGCGCCATATTTTTAGTATGGGGCAGCCATCAAGAGGGACACAAATGTTATCCAGTACCTCTTCTTCGGACCATTCAGTGAGGATCCCCTTGACAAGACCCAAATAGACTGTGCTAAATGTCGGGATAAACGCCTTAAAATATCTTTATTAAAATTTCATTTGCAATGAAAATGTTGGCAGAGTTTGTATCACTGAATACAGTGATTACTCTGTTACTTCCTATTCTACTGACACTTCTTTCAACAATATTTAGTATCTTGTTTTTACTAGGAAAGTGCCCAAAGTTAATTGTTGCAAGAAAGTACCTGAAGTGGGAGAAGGCTCAACTTTTTGGGCATGCACTGTAAAAGGTCCCTTATCGGAAGACTTGTATACCTGCCTACCAGGGGGGGTATAAACTGGGATTGATGGAGTTTGCGAAATGGTCGCTGCAAGAGTAGCAAGCGAATCGGTCATTTGACTATCAGTTAGCTGTGAAACAGTGATGCACTTTGATGATGGGCATGTTTGGCCTAATAGGATAACTGAATCTTGGGAATGTTTTTTTTCTTTGTTATATTTATGTGTTTTGCTTGACTTTTTCCGTTTAACGGTAGAGAAGGAGCCATCGCCGTGCTGATTTTGTTCTACAACATCTGAAGAATCAGAAGCAATGGAGACAAACTCAGCTGGTGAGGGACAAAATCGCGCCTATCATCGTTGAATTCAGTAGACAGGTTTATATCCTGCCTGCCCCATCGTATGTTTTCATCGAATTTTATGAAAAACAAATGAAGACTATATTATACAAATTTAGTTTAAAAACTTACCAACGATGTAAAATACACGTACTACGCTAGTCAAATATTCTATCTTCATACAAACACGCTAATATTATACACTAAATACAGCAAAAAGATATTTTTCAAAATTAAATAATCGTCAAAGCACCCGAACTCTTTGACACAACTTTGACAATCCTATACTCTATAGGCGCGTTCGTTTAGCTTATGAGGGCATTGGTGGCGTTTTCATTGATGTCTCTTTTGTTAAAGCGTTCGGATAGCTCAAAAACGTTATTTTTGCCACTTTTGCCACTTTTACCCATACCCTATCGGCCTATTCGAACGCTCAACTGAGCATAAGACCTAAAATCGCATGATTATGCTGTCAAATAACGATCACAAACAACCATGCTCCGGACGTGGGTCAAAAATTGCACTTTTTGGTGGCGAAAATTCCTCTTTTTTAGCTTTCCGAACGTTGAACAAAAAGAGGCATGAACGACATTTTCAACCACAGATTCCCAATTCGAACGCCCCTTGTGAGCGTTTTTTGCGTTATTTTCGCCAAAAACTATCAGAAGTGATCTATTCGAACTCACTATATGCCATACACGCTCAAACAATAGTCACAATAGGTGCGTTCGCTTAGCTTATGAGGGCATTGGTGGCGTTGTCATTGATGGCTCTTTTGTTAAAGCGTTCGGAAAGCTGAAAAACGTTATTTTTGCCACTTTTGCCCATACCCTATTCGAACGTTCAACTGAGCATAAGACCTAAAATCGCATGATTATGCTGCCAAATACATTAGCCTCGTTTACTTTGTGCAAGTAGAGTAGAACAACATGCAATCGTTGAATCGAGATTTATGGTATTACCTGGTTTAGTCTTGATTTAGTATCCACAGCTCAAAAAGGTGTTATTTTATCTGTTTTGTTTATACTTCAATTTATTTGTTTCAATTGACAACTTGATTACAGCATTTTCTGTTTTCACTTTTCAACAAGTTGGGCAAAAAAAATCTCCGACCCCCCAATTTTTTTTCCTTTTTTTTCTAAAAAAGCTTGCTAGTGGGTTTTTTTATCACTGTGAAAGTTGAACTATGAGGTAAAATTTATTTCATATTTTCACTCCATGAGCTCTAAATCAGTTAGCTCTGTTTTGTAACCAATTTTGCTTTGCGTGGCCTGAAGGTGTATTAGAGACCAAATTCAACTAAAAACATCAGGTCTAAAACAGATTTTACAAATGTTATGGTGGTAAATAGGTACAATTTCGGAGAAAAAGGAAATATTCCAAAAAAAAAGTTAAAAAAAATTGGGGGCTAGGGGATTTTTTTTGGCCAACTTGTATTCTCCAAGTGGGCCCCCGAACACGCTCATTTGGTTTGTCGGACCCTCTACCAAACACCCTATGTATTAGGTAGGTACCTACTGGCTGGACTAATGAGCCTTCACTTAATATTATAATCAAAACGCTTTGTGCACCATCCTTAAGTAGGTTTATCTAAAGCTCCTGTAACTATAATTTGTGCGGATGGATAGCAGGGCGGTTAAAATTAATTATTACAAGTACGATTTGAAAAATTTGATACCGACTTCTATTCTATTCAGTTATTGGAATGTAACTCAAACACCGAACATTGGACCGAATTTGATGAAATTTAAATGGGACCACACGGGAAGCACCAGCTATCAACAAAAAAGAATTTTGAGAATTGGTTCACCCAGGTGAAAGTTATGAGGTAACAAACGTAAAAACAAGTGCAATTTGAAAAAAGTAATACCGACTTCCATTCTATTACTTTGGGAAAAATCAGTTATTGGAGTGTATCTCAAAAAGTATCGGACCGAATTTGGCATCTATCGATGAAAAGCAGTACTTTTAATGATTTTTTGAAATATCAGGCTTGTCTCTTTAGTTCAGCAACTCGCCTCTAGATGGCATTGGTTAAATAATTATAAAAAAACAGCAATGCAATAGCTTTACCGCGGCAGTCTCCGAGTGCCACATGCCTTTTATTTCACACCGTGGGTTAAATTATCGATTTTTTTCATACGGATCCCTAACTTTTTGAAAATAGTTTATAGTCTATGTTACTCAGTGTTAACGTAACTTTCTAACGCCTAAATATTTTTTTAAATTGGTCCAGTAGTTTTTAAGTTTATTCGGTACATACAAAAATTCAAATCTTTTCTCCTTATTATATTAGTATAGAACTATAGGTAGAGCAAAGTGATGTACGCCAGTTTACTAGAGGACATCAATGTGTACAAAAAAGTATGAGATCATCATTATGTCTAACTATTACAGTTATGTCACAATAACTACTTTTCCATGTTAAAATATGCAATAATAATGCCAGTACAAACTAGGCAACATTATTCGTACCTTGGTATTAATCCTTATCAACTCTATTAAGAAGAAATATTTGATAGTTTGTTTGTAACGGATAAACGCAAAACTACATACACAGTTAAAAAAAATATTTCACCTGTAGAAAGCTACAAGTATTTTGCCTGAGTAACATAAGACGGACGAAGGCGCGGACGAAGCGCTGGTGCCGGTAGACGAGCATCACCCGCCGCTGGCCGTCATGGTGTGCTTCCCCCGCCCCGCGCCCCCTTCCACCCCCGCAGCCCTCTCTCACGAGCCACACAATGCTTCGCACTACTTTAACTTTGCTAAAGCCGATTACAATAGATTTTATGCGTTAATGGCTGAAGTTGACTGGAATCCACTATATACTATGCGAGAGCCCGAAAATGCCGTAAGTTATTTTTATAATATGCTTGACAGTATTATTTATGAATGTGTGCCAAAAAAACAGTTATTCAAAAAACCAGGTAGGTATAGCTATCCAGAGTGGTATACTTTAGACATTATTCGAACCATACGATTAAAGGCCAGACTTCATAAAATGTACAAAACTAATAGAACGTCAGAAAACTACAAGGCTTTTTCTGACTGTAGGTCTAAGGTCAAAGACATGATTAATACTGCACATTGTAGTCATAAAGAGACAGTACAAATTAATTTGGTCCGAGATCCTAAGTCTTTTTGGAAATACGTTAGGTCGAAAAAGGGTTCTGAAAATAATAAAAAAATTACTAAAGAAGGAAAAGTACTATTAGATTCGGAATGTGCAAACGAGTTTGCGAAATTCTTTCATTCTGTGTACGGCAGGGAGTGGGCAAAATTAGATGTGGAGGGCGCGGAGGCGAGCGCGGGCGCGGGTTGCGCGAGCGCAGCCTGTGTGCAGCTACCGCACCTGTCACTCGCCGTGGTACGCGCGGCGCTCCAGCGGCTCAAGCCAAAACGCTCAGCAGGGCCGGACGGCATTCCACCTTTTGTCGTTAAAGATTGCCGCACAGTTTTAGCAAGACCACTTTTACACGTATTTAATTTATGTCTAGAAGCATCATATTTTCCCGACTGTTGGAAATTAACACGCGTGGTTCCAATATTCAAAGGTGGTACCGGTTCGGAAGTGAACAGCTTTAGACCTGTAGCTATCCTTTCGACACCGGCGAAAGTCTTTGAGTCAGCTATACAGAGCAGTATTCAACGACAGGTGTCTGCGCAACTCTCAGACCATCAGCATGGTTTTAGACCAGCGCGTAGCACCAACAGCAATCTGCTCGATGCAATGGCTTATGTCATTCCTCACATGGACGCCGGGAGGCAAGTTGATGCCGCCTACTTTGACTTTAAAAAAGCTTTTGACTTGGTCGACAATGATATACTTTTGTCAAAGTTGGCGGCTATCGGTTGCACCAAGAAGTTGTTGCTATTTTTTGCGAGTTACATGAGAGGTAGAAAGCAGTATGTGGAATACGCAGGTATCAAATCGGAGCCATATTTCACTAAAACTGGGGTGAGTCAAGGCTCGAATCTCAGTCCATTAGAATTTTTTATTCTAATAAACGACCTCCCAGACGTAGTTCGATCAGCTCGATGCTTACTCTTCGCAGATGACCTTAAGTTACTCTTGGCTGTTAAAGACAGTAGTGACTGCAGGCGTTTGCAGGAGGACGTAGATAGAGTGGTCGAGTGGAGTCGAAACAATAAACTACAGTTCAATATTACGAAATGTTCAGTAATATCTTTTAGTAGGTCACCGGTTCCACTCCACTTTGACTATAAAGTCGACAACGAAGCTATGAAGCGTGTTATCGTGATTAAGGACCTTGGAGTAAATATAAATATTGATATGACGTTCAGAGACCACATTGTTCAAGTCTGTAAAAAGGCGTACAGAAATTTAGGCTTTGTGCTGCGTCAAGCAGAAGGCTTCACAAACATAAAGGCCATATCAGCCCTGTACGATGCCCTTATCCGAAGCCAGCTAGAATGCAATGCTGTAGTGTGGGCTCCACATGAAACTAAATACAGAATCATGTTGGAGCGCATACAAAATAAATTTATGAGGTACCTATACCTAAGACGTTACGGAGTTTACCTTTTCTATCCATTGAGGTATCCCACATTGTTAGTTTTGGGCATGGTGGGATACAACAAGTTGGAGACGAGAAGGGATTTGGCACTCGCATATTATATGATTAGAGTGTTTCGGGGCATTGTCTCAAACCCGGACATATTGATAATGATGAGTCTATGTGTGCCGGACAAATACGTAACGCGGCGGCGGCGGCCACTACTGTTTGCTGTGCCCGTCGCACGAACTAACCTGTTAGCCAAGACTCCGTTGATCCGTACGTTGCACATACTAAATCGAGTTGCCAATAAAATTGACCTATTTATATGCTCAGTTGCAGAACTTAAGACATGCACTCTATTTCACTTATGTTATGACACAAATGAATAATTCATATTTCCGCTGATACTTTTTATTATATACCAGACATTTTTAATTTGTATTAATTGGTATTGTCATTTGATTGGTGTAATTGACATTAGTACCTATTAATTAGTTTACATTAATGATTAACATTATTTATTATTAAAAATTAGATTTATCTTATTGACTTTTGTAATTATTGACATGAATTTTTGAGTTTGTAATTATTGACAGGAAATTTAAATTCTAATTATTGACATGGTTTTTAATTTGTAATTACTGACATGGATTTAAACTTGTAATAATGGACGTTGACTTATTTATCATAATGCAAAGTAGTTGAATTTGATTTAATTGGTAATATTTTAGATTAGACTGTAATTTTAATTATTGCTTTTCGTTTGTATTGTTTGGTGAAGGTATTTAGTCATTTCTTTAATCATATTATGTTACATACACGATTGAATTAGGACACTCCTGTAATAATTTGTGTATATGCATTTTGCAATAAATAAATAAATAAATAAGATTATATTTGATTCATCCTCATCGTCATTCATCACCGCGCGGGTGAAACCACGGAGAGCACATAGTGTATATATACTTGTATCACAGATATATAGTTACAAAATATATATATCTGTGTCGGTGATGACTGATGATGGCGGTTTAACTGAAGAAATTGAAGCTTGTTCATTAGAAACAAGTGTTGATACAGCAAATGACTTAGAATGTGGCCTTTGAAACACAAACGTAATTATTTTACTCTGAAAGATCTTTTAGACATTTTAAGAGCAGCCTGTAGCTATTTGTTCGACACTCTTGTCGAACCGTCAAACGGAAGTCCTCCTAGTACTAAAACTTAAAAGCAACTAATCGTGCTCAACCGTTGGTTTCGCAACTGCCAAGTCTCAAACTAAGTACTCCTGGCGGTAACCTTAAAGCTATGAATGCAGTCTTTTACTTCTAAGTAACTCCGCGAGATAACCTTTAGATCTTATTTTGGCAAACATTAGGACTTGTTGGCTGTTTTAGTTCTGAACAAGTTAGTTTTAATACTTTTAGTGATTTTCTAATGCCCAACATGCTTTAAATAAAAAAAAAAGTAACAAAAAGCAATATGTTTAATTCAATAAGACTAAATTAAGTAACGTGTGCGATGTGATTTAGGACATATTTTATTGATATGATGAGAAGTTTTATTTCTAATGCTATCTACTTACAATCAACTACCAAATTTTATAATTTTTATTTTAATAAAATATCTTTAAAAACGTGAATTGTGAAAGGCCCGTCTCGTATACAGCACTATTATCCTAAAGTTTCACGATAAAGTGCCAGTCGCATTCGTTTCAATTTTTCCTGACGTCAGCAAGCTACCTATATTATTTTATAAACACAACATAATAACATTATATCTAGTAGCCATTTTGAAACTTGGTATATCAGGGAATGACGCCATTATAAATAAGTTTTTAAATCCAGAATCAGTATTTGACACGTAAACATTTAAAAACCCGAGAATCCTGGGAAGGAAAAATTCTGTCCATTTAAAAAGTTTTAAGTCGTCATAGAGTTACTTCCAAGACTAATTTAGAGGTTAGAAGCTGCCTTCCAAGGTATTAAGTAGCAAGTAGTAAGAGCGTCCAAACGTACGCGAGTTATGTCTAACAGCGATAACAGTAACTTAGGACTACTAATGCCCATTCCCAATAATTAACCTCCAGTTACCGATAGATAGCTATCCCTAACCGTTGGTAAGTTTCTATCTATCATTAAAAACTGTCCCAATTTCGACGATAGCTATCTCTAAACTGTGGTTATTAGTAGGTAGATAAACAAGCCCTCTTTTACGTTCCGGTTATACATATACTTATTGCTAGAGGGCCTGTCAAATAAGTTTTAACATCATAACATTTTTTTATAACTTTGAAATGATTTTTATAAAACAAATATAGTTTAAAAAATATTTCTTTAGATTTTGGCAGTTTCAGCACGGAAAATTCTAAAGTCAAAGTCAAAATCATTTATTTAATTTAGGCATCAAAGACGCACTTATGAACGTCAATTTTTAATTGTAATGTACTTTAAAGACTACCGCCGCGTTCCAAAATATATAGAGCCTACCGAGAAGAAGCGGCAAGAAAGTCGGGGCCATTCTTTTGATATAGAAATATAATATAAAATAATATAATAGAAGATTCAACAGTTTTTACAATGTTTTTACTTAGGTACTACAAATATTAGCTCCAGTGTGTTGCCTTACAAAAGAGAACATAATAATGGTAAGATTTTGGAGTTAAAGCCTGCTCAACAAAGAAATACCTACTATCTTAAATAATGATCAATCAAATATTGGCGTTCTAGAAAATGATTAACAGTATGAGACTCTGGAATATTTTCAACCCTCAGACAAAATAAAAAAGTGAAGATAGAATGTTGTGAACAGAGAAGTGAGGCCGGGTGAAACTACGCCTTGACTCGTCAGTCGAACTTTCGCGGCGCGTGGAAGCAACACGTAAAGTTTTAATTATGATTTAATGTAAATTTATTAATTATTTTTTAATAATTTTAATTGAATTTGAATTATCATGGCAGTACGGATACACGCACATGTAGTTTAGAAAACCGGCCTCACTTCTCTGTTCACAACATTCTGTCTATACTTTTTTATTTTGTCTGAGTATCAACCCTGTCTAATAATATCGATTAAAGCCTAGTCGCTTATAGGTGACGACATTTCTGGAATCACTATGAACTCCAGGGCTTTTATTAATAAACGTTGCGTAAACCTATATTAGGCGTAACATGCTTTGTCTTGCTTTCACGCGCGACATTTACTGCTAGTCAAAAATTGACAGATAGATGTTTTAACTACTCCGGGTGTAAGCCAACTTTATTAATAAGGCCGCAGGAGGGCATCGTATTTCTTTCCACTTTTAGTTTTTAACCCGACTTCAAAAAAATAAGGTTTCACAATTCCCCCCTATATACATTTCATCAAATTCGGTCAAACAGTTTTTGAGTTACACTCCAAAAACTGAAAAATGTTGATTTATCTTGATGATATCATCTTTGACGGTATAGCCCGTAAGTAGTCACTAAAAAGGAAAAAAAATATAACCGACTTCTACAGTAAATAGTTAGTGTGAAATAACTTGTCGAAGTCGGTACCATGCGCACAATATCGTGATAATAGGTACTTTCTAACTATCTGGTGCTGAGTTCAACACGATATTTCACACTTTTTAGTGTAGAAGTCGGTTCTATTTTTCTACCGCCTTCCCAAAAAAGGATTTGGACTGGGTAAACCGATTCTCAAAATTCATTTTTGTTTGAAAGCTGGTGCTTTCCGTGTGGTCCCATTTAAATTTCATCAAATTCTGTCTAGTAGGTTTTGAGATACATTTCATTTATTGAATAGAATGGAAGTCTGTGTTAATCTTTTCAAATTGTACTATAGTTGATATTTTTTTTTATATCCACGTACTAATATCACGGCAAGATCAGCGATGTCACATTTGTATGTTTCTACTGTCATTTATATTGTCGCCGATTCCAATTATTTCAATTTCCAGAAATATACTCTTATACTTAAGCCAGGTGCCAGGTGCAGAACATCACAATTCTATAATGATGTCGATGTTTAGCGTAGGCACACTACTATATTATACATCGATAATGTAGCATTCTAATGGTGTACATGACATGTCTCGGGACGTGTTTACACACATTCTCATCATATAGGTGTTTCAAATCGCATCTGCTTACCCCTTCGAGGATATAATATAGGCGTTTACAACAGTACAAAACCCTGAATGCAGTGTACTGCGCTCGACACCTTGAAATATAAGATGATAAATACCTTGCCCTGTAATTTCGCAATCATTGCCCTTTTACGAAACACAGTAATGTTTGCACACTACTGCTTCACGGTAATAACTAGTAAATGTGTAGTACTGCCCCAGGCAGACTCTGCAAAAGTCCACTACTAAATTTCTTCTGTTACCCCTAACTCTGCGCATTCAATGTCATAGTTGAAGTTACGTGCTGTCTGGTGAATGGTGTTAATCAACCTTCATAATATAATAATAAAAAAACAATAAAGCTTTATTTCATTCCATAAACGTTACTGAACCACGCAGATCGTTAGATTGTCGAGGGTTCGCTATCGTTGTGTCCACTCTCGATACATTTTTTAAGCAATTAAATTTAAATTTTGCGATGCAGCGTATTTTGTTGCTGGACGAGTTGGACAGGTCCTCAGATGATGATTGGAACTGTGAATGATATAATCTCTGTCATATTAGCTTAAAGTAAAAAACGAAGAATCTGGTTAGAAAATCATATAAAACACTGGAAACACCGCAGTGAACTTAAACTTTACAAAGGTCTTTCAGAAAAAAACAGCTTTGTCTAACATTCATTTGGTTATTTGCACGATACCTACCAGTTTTTTAATGGTTTATCTGTCTGCCTCTATAACCCGGGTAATTTCTGAAAAAGCTTGATCAATTTTGATGAGGTTTATACTGAAAGCATTAATTAAAGGGCCACGCGAAGGTAGACGCGGCAGCAGCTAGTCTAATAATATAACATAGCCTAATTTCATCAAGAAACTAGTAGATTTAAATGTAAGTAACATCGATTTAGTAGTTACCTAGTTTGATTGATCTACACGTAGTACATACAATCTAGAAAAACCTATGAGGTTAAGCCCATAGACATTTTTTAAAAGTTCTAATAAGATAACTGTGGCATACAACTAATTCGGTAAGTAGATAGAAAGTATCACTTTTTCGATGATTTCCTTTGTTTGACCAAGTCAGAAGTGAGTTTCATTTTAATTTACTAAGAATATGTCTACAGGTTCGAAACAAAATAGGTACCTAAGATAATGTGAAGCTTTATTAGTTTTTATTGTGAAAATATAAATTTGTTCGGTAACTGAAGACCAGACGTCCATTTACTGCAACGGTTTTGTCAACAACCTGTATATGATCTTAAGATCTCTACCGCACACTATCTTAAGATGTCTTCATTATCTGCAGTAGTCTTAGCGTATCTTAACATGCCGTTCGAATATCGGTAGCAACTTAAGCTACTCTAAGGTAAAGTATTATAGTATACTCACCGTGTGTGGTCGCTCATTGAATTATATGGTGAGCGATTTGTCAGAATCTGATCTAAGAATATATATATTTTATAGTATCTTCATCGTGTGTGATGGGCATTACTCCATAAACTACGGCGCGCCCACGTGCCCAATTTGGTACACAGCAAACTATATAATAGTAATAGATTAGGTTAGGCACCGAAAGGCATCCAAATTAGTCTTCTTTTTGAAAAAAAACGAAACCAACTAATTTCCTTGTTCATTAAAATGAAAGGATGTTTTATAAAAAGTTATGACTTATGTGAAGTAATTAAAAAAATTATATATCTTGTGTTTTTATGTAATTAATAACTGAATTCAAAGTTAAAAAGCACAGAAAATAAAAAAAACAAGAAAATCCGATTTAAATCAAATTTATCCGACCTATTGTATTGTTTTAAAAAACTCAATTTTTTTATCAACCCTTGTATTTGACAATATTTAGAAAAAACCTCTCTTAGACAAGAATTAACATCCTTTCCGTTACTAGAAGCGAACCAACAGTCAATTAAATTAAATTGCACAAGCATGTCTTAGCATTTCAATGCCATCTGCAGTGCAAGTACCTACCGTAATAGTCGTTAAATTTGTCAAGTCGTTAATATCGATACATTTCGACATAAACGATCGTCATAATATTGTCGACAGTATATCGATTATTACGAATTGTTTGCATTCCACAATGCGTCCTATCATTTGAAGATTTCTACGAGCATTTCGCTCTTCTACGATCAAAAGAAGGCCGAAGTCTATTTTTCTTATTGAATACCTACTATCTCCGCCCTTATTGAATTTCGATAAAATTTGGTATGAAGGTAGTTCTGGCGCTGGATTGACACATAGGATACTTTTCATCATCATCATCATCATCCATCACCACGCGGATGGAAAAAATGTAATATTCTTAGGCACAGTATAGACAAAATAATAAGATCTCCGCCTACGTCAAGATCGTAATGATGACAGTTCTGTCAAAGTTTGTGTCAGTTTCTGATAGCTTAGTCAAAACCTATAAATTTGACAGCTCGATACACTAGACGTGCTCGACGACCGTCAAAGGTGATGATATAATGACAGTTTTTTCATCATATAGGTACGTAAACACAGTATTTTATTATTAGTGTTTACTGATTGAAATAACTAAATCTGATTATCTATTTAAATTTATTTATTAAATACTATTATAGCAATAATTGCGTTTGACCATGTAAATATCTTATGACATTTTGGTATATAGAATAAAGACTATGAACAAACGGAAAAAATGTTCGTTAAAATCCGATAACACTTCATGTTAACTACACACACTTACATAGATACACAAAATACAAGTACACACACATACAACATAATGAACGCAAACACACTGTAATAGTAGAAAATACACACACACGCGCACGGCTAAATAATTTCGTTTATTTGGTTTTTATCTGTTATGTTAATTTTTTTTTTTTAAATGTTAGAATTAGCACACTACTTACATAAGTTTCTATAGTAAATATTGTCATCCATATGAAATTGTCAAAGTAATTAGGGGAAGACACTGCCTTCTGCAACACAGTTGTTCAGGCCTAACGCCTTCCAAAAGGCAGGAGCAACTACTCGCGCGTCACATTGTTTGACGCTTTCTAACAGTTATCTTTTATTAAAACACTACCGATCCGACCTTCGATGTAACAACATCTAGTTTCAAGTAAATTCTTTATTGCACCTTTGGGCTTTTATTTTTACACCATTGCGTACTCCAAAGACGTAACATGGTGGCCCATGAGGGGAACTAAACGGGAACCGCGAAAAACATCACATAAAATTTTGGAGAAGTTTGCCGCGACAACAAATCATTTCCGAAGCAAAGTTGGAGCCTTACAGTAGTGGACTAAAGCTACCGGTGCCAACCATTTAGAGGATTGAAGATATTGGGACAGCATACAGCATCTATAAGCGCCAGATTCCGAGCAGTGACACCTCTAAAGTATCACATCGAGCGATCGTCGTCAGCGCGTCTCCCAAGATAAGTGTCGTCATCGATTCTCCAATTCACAATTTTCATCCAAAATACCTATAAATTCCTATCTTCCTATTCAAAACAATCATTCATTTGTGTAATTCAAAGTGTTTTTGTGCATAATATTGGCAAAAACGTCCAAAAGGTGCAAATTTCGTTATATTTTTTTTATTATGTAGGTAGATTTCACATTTTCGATCATTGAAAATTTAATAACGTAGTCATTAATTCAATGAAATTTCTATCTTCTTTCGCAAATTACTAGTCCATTTGTGTAAACTTAAGTTGTTTGTGCAAACTATATTGCCAAAACTTCCAAATAGTGAAAATTTTACCATAGTTTTTTATGTAGGTACCTAGTATTTTTATGTATAGGTAGCTCTCATATTTTCAATCAACAAGCAATTCTCGACAATTAAAGTAATTTCTTTAAGTTTTGCCCTTCAACCAAGAAATACTCGTACCTGTAATATTAATCTCGTTAAGTTATACATTATTCGTCAGGTTACTTTCAATTCCAAGCGAAAGGGCACTACACAGCGAAAATACATTCTAAATACCTACCTACTAAATAATATAAACTAGTCTATCTTTTTTATAAAATTTTCTCAGCTCATTGATCATTGATTAAAATCAATTCACAACTTAGTTTTTAGCGTGTTTTGCCGACTATTCCAGGCCATATTACCGACGCACGCGCCCATTACGTGCATACGTACTGCAAGGGCTGTGCAGTACGCGAGCTCGCGCGACGGCCAGTTGGGCGGCCGGCAGCGAGTGCTGAGTTGCAGGGCGGACGGCAGCGAGCGCTGCTGATTGTGCACCACAGGCTTCCGTACGGCAAGTGACACCAAAACGAGGAGCGTGAGCCATTTATAATTGATAATTTAGCTTACTAGTTTGTTTGAAATTAAAATATAAAGGTAATATCTGACATAATGAATATTGAACATAAACAACGTTACAAAGATTTATTAATAAAACGAGTATCCTCTAAGGGACAGATTACTAAATTCAAAAATTATTTAAACAGTATTTCTGACCTAGAGGAATTATCTAATATTCAATTAACTGAATTAAATTTGAAACTTGCGAAGTTTGAAGCATTGTCAGTTAGATTTGATGACTTGCAAAATGAAATAGAGGTTCTAAATCCGGAAAATATTTCGACCGAAATTGAAGAACGTGAAAATATTGAACGCGCTATAATAATAAACATAGCCACTGCCAAGAATTTGGTCGAAATATTTAATAAAAAAAAGGAAATCGAACAACGTCGCAATTCTGCCCCTGACGTGTCGTGTTGTGTGGATCATAATCATCATCATCAACAGGAGCTTAGTTTGAAGCTACCACAGATTCAAATAGCTAAATTCGATGGTGCGTATTTCCGTTGGTTAGAGTTTCGAGATACCTTTGAGAGTTTAATTCATGATAATGATCGTATTTCGCCAATTAACAAATTCCATTATCTCCTATCGTATTTGCAAGGCGGCGCAGCTAGGATCATCTCAAATCTTGAAGTTTCCAACACAAATTATGCTGAAGCGTGGAAGTTATTGTGTAGTCGCTACAATAACAAAAGAATACTAATTAATCATCATTTAAACTCATTGTTCAACATAAAGCAGCTTCCACGCGAAACTGAGAGATCTTTGAGATTCCTGGTCGATCATGTGACTAAAAACTTGCGCGCTTTAGCCGGCCTAGGGCAGCCGACAGATAAATGGGATGTGCTGATCATATTTATGCTAACCTCTAAACTCGACAGCAATACTTTATTAAAATGGGAGGAATATCGTAATAATATTGAAGGAGATGTGCCTACTTTGGACCAGTTTTACAAGTTCATGATAGACCGCGCCGATGTACTCGAGTCTTTAAATCGAAACCGGTCTGATTACAATAACACAAGGCCTTCCATGCCCTCAATGCGTTCTGTACCTAGTAATAACAATCAGAAACAAGGTCAGAATGCTATCACCAAATCATTTGCAAGTGTCAGCAATAAAAATAATAATAATATGAAAAATAATAATAATAAGAAGGCCATTAGCTTTGCATGCATTATTTGTGACGAAAATCATAGAATTTATGATTGTCCTACTTTCAAGGCCAAAGGGATAGATGAAAGAATGTTGGATGTGGCAAAATTTAAGTTATGCATGAATTGTCTAAGGCAGGGTCATTCTGACCGCGAATGTCGCATGGGACCATGTCGCGTGTGCAGCCAAAGACATAATAGCCTACTCCATCGTCCATCTTCTTCTTCCAATCATGTGGTTTCAGTTGAAGAACAAGATGAGACAATAGTCAATTATTCAAATCAAAATACAACTCAAGTCTTGTTATCCACTGCCATGATTGAAGCATCGAATCCATTTAATCAACAAAAGATTAAAGTTCGTGCTCTTTTAGATTGCGGTAGTCAATCATCTTTTATAGACTAGACTTTCTTTAAAAACTAATCCCATTGATTCGCTAAAGGTCATAGGAATAGGAAATACAACTGCGTCTAATGTAGTTGAAAGTTGCAATGTTGAAATCAAATCAATAAACACAGATTTCAAGGTCATGTTACCATGCCTTGTGATAAAGGAGTTGACTGGTTGTTTACCGAAAACAACCATCAATATTAGCTCACTAAAGTTGCCTGCAGGGATTCAGTTGGCTGATCCCACGTTTCATCAGCCAGGCCCAATAGATGTTCTAATAGGGGCGGACCTGTTTTGGGATCTTTTAGGCAACGAGCAATGTTCTATAGGATTAGGAGGCAATAGTCCTAAACTAAGAAATACAGAATTGGGCTGGATAGTGTCCGGTTCTATTCAGTCAGTATTGTCGAGCAAAGGCACACACTGCAATCATGCTATACTTTCAAAATCGCAAGATGAAAACATTGATAAAATGCTCACTAGGTTCTGGGACTTAGAAGACGTTCCCTCAAAATCAATGCTGAGTGAAAATGAACAATATTGTGAACAACATTTTCTAACTCACACAACGAGGGACAGTGCAGGTAGATTTTGTGTTAAATTACCTCTAAAAGACACCCCTGATTGCCTGGGAGATACCTATTTATTAGCTAAAAGGCGATTTATAAACTTAGAAAAGCGGTTAAAACGAAATCCGTCACGAAAAATAGAATATACTAATTTTATCAAAGAATATGCTGAACTAGGGCATCTAGCTGTAGCTAACGATCGTTTCAATTCCAGTCCATCATATTATCTGTGTCATCATGCAGTCCTAAAGGAAGGCAGTGAGTCTACTCGGACGCGTGTAGTATTTGATGGCTCAGCCCCTTCTACGTCTGGATGCTCTCTTAATGATATTTTGATGGTGGGCCCAAATATCCAAGATTCTCTTTTTTCCATTTTATTACGTGCTAGGCAATACAAATACCTACTCACGGGTGACATTGAGAAAATGTATCGCCAGGTGTTAGTACAAGAAGAAGATCGCAATCTACAGCTGATTCTTTGGAGAGAGGATGATTCGCGGCCCATTGAAACACTAAAGTTATGTACCTTGACCTACGGTACAGCCAGCGCTAGTTATCTTAGTACACGCTGTCTTTGGCAAGTGGGTGAGGACCATGATGATGACCTTATAAAGAACATCATCCAAAAGGACTTCTACGTCGATGACTTAATAACCGGCTGTGATGATCCCCAACAATTGAAATACATACAAAGCTCAGTCTTTAATGCATTAAAATCAGCCTGTTTTAATCTCAGAAAATACAAAAGTAATTATCCATCAATATTTGATAGTACTGATATAAATAAACAAGATCATTTAACTATCAGTGAATCATCGAGCACTCTCGGACTAGGGTGGACTCCGTCGAGTGACACCTTGCATTTTCCTATAAAGGGGTTTTCACATGATAGTAGTGTAGTTATAACTAAAAGATTCATCATGTCTAACTCATTTAAAATATACGATCCGATCGGCGCCCTCTCTCCTGTCGTCATTCGACCTAAAATGTTATTACAAAAACTGTGGCAACATAAGGTAGATTGGGACCAGCCTGTCCCACAAGAGATAAGGGACGATTGGACCAAATTTGCGGACAGTGTAGAATGCATTTCAAACTTACCGATTCCACGACTTGTTCTGGGTGACTCACCTAAATACATAGAATTGCATACATTTTGCGATTCTTCCCAGTCCGCTTACGGAGCATGTTGCTACATGAAAACCATTAGTTCTAATAATGACGTCACTGTCAGGTTGCTATGCGCGAAGTCCAGAGTAGCGCCGCTAAAACCCACAACCATACCACGTCTCGAGTTGTGCGGGGCCCTACTCGCCGCTAGACTTACCAAGTCTGTAGTGGAGTCAATTCGGTACCGGCCGGGAGGAATAGTTCATTGGTGTGACTCGAGTGTGGTGCTGGGTGGATCAATAGTGACCTAACAAGGTTGAAAGTATTTGTTGCGAATCGGGTCAGTGAAATAATAGAATTAACCGATCCATCTGCATGGCGATATGTTCCTACTACTTCAAACCCGGCTGATTTAATATCCAGGGGAGCAGATGCCAAACATCTATTATCCATGGACCTGTGGTGGACAGGCCCTAGCTTTTTGAACAAAAATGAATCTGAGTGGCCAGTACTAAAGGCTAACGGTTTAGAAGCCTTACCAGAAATTAAATCACATACGGCTATAATCAGTGAGCCAATTATTAATTTTGATAAATACTCTTCTCTCAATAGGTTGCAGAGATCATTTGCATACATTCAAAGATTTATATATAACTTGAAAAATCCTCGCAATAAGCGCGTAGGTACGTTAACAGCTGACGAAATGCGTGAGTCATTCTATGCGCTATGCGTTCTCGCTCAAGGTCAATCGTTCCCTATCGACTACCGCATACTTATAAGCGGCAAACAATTGAGCAGCAGAAGTAAAATATTATCGCTTTCGCCGTTTATAGATAATGAAAAATTAATTCGTGTTGGTGGTCGCATCGAGGCATCAGGTTGTCCTTACGAAAAGAAGCACCCCATTTTGCTTCACGCTTCACATAGATTAACTAAATTATATTTTGAAAGGGAACATATAAATAATATGCACGCCGGTCCACAACTGCTGTTAGCAACAGTGAGAGAAACCGTGTGGCCAGTGAACGGACGTTATCTCGCGAGACGCACTGTTAATAACTGCGTGCGATGCAGACGTTTACGAGGTAAGACGCTGTGTCCTAAGATGGGTAATTTACCGTCCCAACGCATTAATCCAGATTATCCATTTTTGTCAGTTTAGACTTTGGCGGCCCGTTTTATATTATTAATCGCAAGGGTCGTGGAAGTCGTGTTATAAAATGCTACTTGTGTTTATTCGTATGCTTACGTTATAAATGTATTCATCTCGAAGCTGTGAGCGATTTGACGAAGGACGCATTTATTATGACTCTTAGAAGGTTTATAGCACGTCGAGGCAAACCAACGGAAATACTCAGCGATAATGGTACAAATTTTGTTTCTGCCTCAAAAGAAATAGCAGACTTTATAAAACAGAGCCAAGAGCCACTGTCTGATTTTACAAGTCAACTATCCATTAATTTCAAATTTATTCCGGCATATACTCCTCATTTTGGTGGCATATATGAAGCCGGGATAAAGTCGGCTAAACATTTGATAAAACGTGTTATTGGCAACAGCCATGTAACTTTTGAAGAAATTTCAACGTTATTTGCACAAGTGGAGGCGATTCTGAATAGCCGTCCCCTGTGCCCTTTATCATCCTGCCCGAACGATCTCATCTTCCTTTCTCCAGGACACTTCATCATCGGGAGACCGTTGACGGCGCTGCCTGCTCCAGACCTGAGCAACTGCAAGGACAATCAGCTGAAACGCTATGAACGCCTCGAAAAGATAAGGCAGCACTTCTGGCAAAGATGGCAAAAGGGATATCTCTCCGAGCTACAGCAGCGAACCAAATGGCGAACCAACGCATCAAAGCTGACCGTTGGAGACATGGTGCTGCTGGCAGAAGACCATTCCTCACCACTTCAATGGAGACTTGGACGAGTTCTGCGCCTCATCTATGGACAAGACCAGATACCAAGGGTCGCGGATGTACAAACCACTAAGGGCTGCGTACGCCGATTCATATATGCGACTTCATATATGCCACCAAAATGAGGAGTATATGCCGGAATAAATTTGGCTAAACATTTTTATTATGATTTTTATTATGCTTTATGTTCAGGCCTAACGCCTTCCAAAAGGCAGGAGCAACTACTCGCGCGTCACATTGTTTGACGCTTTCTAACAGTTATCTTTTATTAAAACACTACCGATCCGACCTTCGATGTAACAACATCTAGTTTCAAGTAAATTCTTTTATTGCACCTTTGGGCTTTTATTTTTACACCATTGCGTACTCCAAAGACGTAACATGGTGGCCCATGAGGGGAACTAAACGGGAACCGCGAAAAACATCACATAAAATTTTGGAGAAGTTTGCCGCGGCAACAAATCATTTCCGAAGCAAAGTTGGAGCCTTACAGTAGTGGACTAAAGCTACCGGTGCCAACCATTTAGAGGATTGAAGATATTGGGACAGCATACAGCATCTATAAGCGCCAGATTCCGAGCAGTGACACCTCTAAAGTATCACATCGAGCGATCGTCGTCAGCGCGTCTCCCAAGATAAGTGTCGTCATCGATTCTCCAATTCACAATTTTCATCCAAAATACCTATAAATTCCTATCTTCCTATTCAAAACAATCATTCATTTGTGTAATTCAAAGTGTTTTTGTGCATAATATTGGCAAAAACGTCCAAAAGGTGCAAATTTCGTTATATTTTTTTTATTATGTAGGTAGATTTCACATTTTCGATCATTGAAAATTTAATAACGTAGTCATTAATTCAATGAAATTTCTATCTTCTTTCGCAAATTACTAGTCCATTTGTGTAAACTTAAGTTGTTTGTGCAAACTATATTGCCAAAACTTCCAAATAGTGAAAATTTTACCATAGTTTTTTATGTAGGTACCTAGTATTTTTATGTATAGGTAGCTCTCATATTTTCAATCAACAAGCAATTCTCGACAATTAAAGTAATTTCTTTAAGTTTTGCCCTTCAACCAAGAAATACTCGTACCTGTAATATTAATCTCGTTAAGTTATACATTATTCGTCAGGTTACTTTCAATTCCAAGCGAAAGGGCACTACACAGCGAAAATACATTCTAAATACCTACCTACTAAATAATATAAACCAGTCTATCTTTTTTTATAAAATTTTCTCAGCTCATTGATCATTGATTAAAATCAATTCACAACTTAGTTTTTAGCGTGTTTTGCCGACTAGGTATTCCAGGCCATATTACCGACGCACGCGCCCATTACGCGCGAGCTCGCGCGACGGCCAGTTGGGCGGCCGGCAGCGAGTGCTGAGTTGCAGGGCAGCGAGCGCTGCTGATTGTGCACCACAGGCTTCCGTGCGGCAAGTGACACCAAAACGAGGAGCGTGAGCCATTTATAATTTAGCTTACTAGTTTGTTTGAAATTAAAATATAAAGGTAATATCTGACATAATGAATATTGAACATAAACAACGTTACAAAGATCTATTAATAAAACGAGTATCCTCTAAGGGACAGATTACTAAATTCAAAAATTATTTAAACAGTATTTCTGACCTAGAGGAATTATCTAATATTCAATTAACTGAATTAAATTTGAAACTTGCGAAGTTTGAAGCATTGTCAGTTAGATTTGATGACTTGCAAAATGAAATAGAGGTTCTAAATCCGGAAAATATTTCGACCGAAATTGAAGAACGTGAAAATATTGAACGCGATATAATAATAAACATAGCCACTGCCAAGAATTTGGTCGAAATATTTAATAAAAAAAAGGAAATCGAACAACGTCGCAATTCTGCCCCTGACGTGTCGTGTTGTGTGGATCATAATCATCATCATCAACAGGAGCTTAGTTTGAAGCTACCACAGATTCAAATAGCTAAATTCGATGGTGCGTATTTCCGTTGGTTAGAGTTTCGAGATACCTTTGAGAGTTTAATTCATGATAATGATCGTATTTCGCCAATTAACAAATTCCATTATCTCCTATCGTATTTGCAAGGCGACGCAGCTAGGATCATCTCAAATCTTGAAGTTTCCAACACAAATTATGCTGAAGCGTGGAAGTTATTGTGTAGTCGCTACAATAACAAAAGAATACTAATTAATCATCATTTAAACTCATTGTTCAACATAAAGCAGCTTCCACGCGAAACTGAGAGATCTTTGAGATTCCTGGTCGATCATGTGACTAAAAACTTGCGCGCTTTAGCCGGCCTAGGGCAGCCGACAGATAAATGGGATGTGCTGATCATATTTATGCTAACCTCTAAACTCGACAGCAATACTTTATTAAAATGGGAGGAATATCGTAATAATATTGAACGAGATGTGCCTACTTTGGACCAGTTTTACAAGTTCATGATAGACCGCGCCGATGTACTCGAGTCTTTAAATCGAAACCGGTCTGATTACAATAACACAAGGCCTTCCATGCCCTCAATGCGTTCTGTACCTAGTAATAACAATCAGAAACAAGGTCAGAATGCTATCACCAAATCATTTGCAAGTGTCAGCAATAAAAATAATAATAATATGAAAAATTATAATAATAAGAAGGCCATTAGCTTCGCATGCATTATTTGTGACGAAAATCATAGAATCTATGATTGTCCTACTTTCAAGGCCAAGGGGATAGATGAAAGAATGTTGGATGTGGCAAAATTTAAGTTATGCATGAATTGTCTAAGGCAGGGTCATTCTGACCGCGAATGTCGCATGGGACCATGTCGCGTGTGCAGCCAAAGACATAATAGTCTACTCCATCGTCCATCTTCCTCTTCCAATCATGTGGTTTCAGTTGAAGAACAAGATGAGACAATAGTCAATTATTCAAATCAAAATACAACTAAAGTCTTGTTATCCACTGCCATGATTGAAGCATCGAATCCATTTAATCAACAAAAGATTAAAGTTCGTGCTCTTTTAGATTGCGGTTGTCAATCATCTTTTATAGACTAGACTTTCTTTAAAAACTAATCCCATTGATTCGCTAAAGGTCATAGGAATAGGAAATACAACTGCGTCTAATGTAGTTGAAAGTTGCAATGTTGAAATCAAATCAATAAACACAGATTTCAAGGTCATGTTACCATGCCTTGTGATAAAGGAGTTGACTGGTTGTTTACCGAAAACAACCATCAATATTAGCTCACTAAAGTTGCCTGCAGGGATTCAGTTGGCTGATCCCACGTTTCATCAGCCAGGCCCAATAGATGTTCTAATAGGGGCGGACCTGTTTTGGGATCTTTTAGGCAACGAGCAATGTTCTATAGGATTAGGAGGCAATAGTCCTAAACTAAGAAATACAGAATTGGGCTGGATAGTGTCCGGTTCTATTCAGTCAGTATTGTCGAGCAAAGGCACACACTGCAATCATGCTATACTTTCAAAATCGCAAGATGAAAACATTGATAAAATGCTCACTAGGTTCTGGGACTTAGAAGACGTTCCCTCAAAATCAATGCTGAGTGAAAATGAACAATATTGTGAACAACATTTTCTAACTCACACAACGAGGGTCAGTGCAGGTAGATTTTGTGTTAAATTACCTCTAAAAGACACCCCTGATTGCCTGGGAGATACCTATTTATTAGCTAAAAGGCGATTTATAAACTTAGAAAAGCGGTTAAAACGAAATCCGTCACGAAAAATAGAATATACTAATTTTATCAAAGAATATGCTGAACTAGGGCATCTAGCTGTAGCTAACGATCGTTTCAATTCCAGTCCATCATATTATCTGTGTCATCATGCAGTCCTAAAGGAAGGCAGTGAGTCTACTCGGACGCGTGTAGTATTTGATGGCTCAGCCCTTTCTACGTCTGGATGCTCTCTTAATGATATTTTGATGGTGGGCCCAAATATCCAAGATTCTCTTTTTTCCATTTTATTACGTGCTAGGGAATACAAATACCTACTCACGGGTGACATTGAGAAAATGTATCGCCAGGTGTTAGTACAAGAAGAAGATCGCAATCTACAGCTGATTCTTTGGAGGGAGGATGATTCGCGGCCCATTGAAACACTAAAGTTATGTACCTTGACCTACGGTACAGCCAGCGCTAGTTATCTTAGTACACGCTGTCTTTGGCAAGTGGGTGAGGACCATGATGATGACCTTATAAAGAACATCATCCAAAAGGACTTCTACGTCGATGACTTAATAACCGGCTGTGATGATCCCCAACAATTGAAATACATACAAAGCTCAGTCTTTAATGCATTAAAACCAGCCTGTTTTAATCTCAGAAAATACAAAAGTAATTATCCATCAATATTTGATAGTACTGATATAAATAAACAAGATCATTTAACTATCAGTGAATCATCGAGCACTCTCGGACTAGGGTGGACTCCGTCGAGTGACACCTTGCATTTTCCTATAAAGGGGTTTTCACATGATAGTAGTGTAGTTATAACTAAAAGATTCATCATGTCTAACTCATTTAAAATATACGATCCGATCGGCGCCCTCTCTCCTTTCGTCATTCGACCTAAAATGTTATTACAAAAACTGTGGCAACATAAGGTAGATTGGGACCAGCCTGTCCCACAAGAGATAAGGGACGATTGGACCAAATTTGCGGACAGTGTAGAATGCATTTCAAACTTACAGATTCCACGACTTGTTCTGGGTGACTCACCTAAATACATAGAATTGCATACATTTTGCGATTCTTCCCAGTCCGCTTACGGAGCATGTTGCTACATGAAAACCATTAGTTCTAATAATGACGTCACTGTCAGGTTGCTATGCGCGAAGTCCAGAGTAGCGCCGCTAAAACCCACAACCATACCACGTCTCGAGTTGTGCGGGGCCCTACTCGCCGCTAGACTTACCAAGTCTGTAGTGGAGTCAATTCGGTACCGGCCGGGAGGAATAGTTCATTGGTGTGACTCGAGTGTGGTGCTGGGTGGATCAATAGTGACCTAACAAGGTTGAAAGTATTTGTTGCGAATCGGGTCAGTGAAATAATAGAATTAACCGATCCATCTGCATGGCGATATGTTCCTACTACTTCAAACCCGGCTGATTTAATATCCAGGGGAGCAGATGCCAAACATCTATTATCCATGGACCTGTGGTGGACAGGCCCTAGCTTTTTGCACAAAAATGAATCTGAGTGGCCAGTACTAAAGGCTAACGGTTTAGAAGCCTTACCAGAAATTAAATCACATACGGCTATAATCAGTGAGCCAATTATTAATTTTGATAAATACTCCTCTCTCAATAGGTTGCAGAGATCATTTGCATACATTCAAAGATTTATATATAATTTGAAAAATCCTCGCAATAAGCGCGTAGGTACGTTAACAGCTGACGAAATGCGTGAATCATTCTATGCGCTATGCGTTCTCGCTCAAGGTCAATCGTTCCCTATCGACTACCGCATACTTATAAGCGGCAAACAATTGAGCAGCAGAAGTAAAATATTATCGCTTTCGCCGTTTATAGATAATGAAAAATTAATTCGTGTTGGTGGTCGCATCGAGGCATCAGGTTGTACTTACGAAAAGAAGCACCCCATTTTGCTTCACGCTTCACATAGATTAACTAAATTATATTTTGAAAGGGAACATATAAATAATATGCACACCGGTCCACAACTGCTGTTAGCAACAGTGAGAGAAACCGTGTGGCCAGTGAACGGACGTTATCTCGCGAGACGCACTGTTAATAACTGCGTGCGATGCAGACGTTTACGAGGTAAGACGCTGTGTCCTAAGATGGGTAATTTACCGTCCCAACGCATTAATCCAGATTATCCATTTTTGTCAGTTTAGACTTTGGCGGCCCGTTTTATATTATTAATCGCAAGGGTCGTGGAAGTCGTGTTATAAAATGCTACTTGTGTTTATTCGTATGCTTACGTTATAAATGTATTCATCTCGAAGCTGTGAGCGATTTGACGAAGGACGCATTTATTATGACTCTTAGAAGGTTTATAGCACGTCGAGGCAAACCAACGGAAATACTCAGCGATAATGGTACAAATTTTGTTTCTGCCTCAAAAGAAATAGCAGACTTTATAAAACAGAGCCAAGAGCCACTGTCTGATTTTACAAGTCAACTATCCATTAATTTCAAATTTATTCCGGCATATACTCCTCATTTTGGTGGCATATATGAAGCCGGGATAAAGTCGGCTAAACATTTGATAAAACGTGTTATTGGCAACAGCCATGTAACTTTTGAAGAAATTTCAACGTTATTTGCACAAGTGGAGGCGATTCTGAATAGCCGTCCCCTGTGCCCTTTATCATCCTGCCCGAACGATCTCCTCTTCCTTTCTCCAGGACACTTCATCATCGGGAGACCGTTGACGGCGCTGCCTGCTCCAGACCTGAGCAACTGCAAGGACAATCAGCTGAAACGCTATGAACGCCTCGAAAAGATAAGGCAGCACTTCTGGCAAAGATGGCAAAAGGAATATCTCTCCGAGCTACAGCAGCGAACCAAATGGCGAACCAACGCATCAAAGCTGACCGTTGGAGACATGGTGCTGCTGGCAGAAGACCATTCCTCACCACTTCAATGGAGACTTGGACGAGTTCTGCGCCTCATCTATGGACAAGACCAGATACCAAGGGTCGCGGATGTACAAACCACTAAGGGCTGCGTACGCCGATCCTTAGTACGTTTATGCCCACTTCCGACAGCGGAAGAACTTAAGAGTTGAAAGATATCCTTTCAACGGCCGGGAATATGTTCAGGCCTAACGCCTTCCAAAAGGCAGGAGCAACTACTCGCGCGTCACATTGTTTGACGCTTTCTAACAGTTATCTTTTATTAAAACACTACCGATCCGACCTTCGATGTAACAACATCTAGTCTCAAGTAAATTCTTTTATTGCACCTTTGGGCTTTTGTTTTTACACCATTGCGTACTCCAAAGACGTAACAGGAGGTGTTATTTAGACAATGGCCAAAAATTCATTGTCTATACTGATCACTCTGCCCTCAAATGGTTCCTGAACCTGAACAACCCGACTGGTCGTTTAGCACGCTGGGGAGTTCGGCTATCTTCATTTAATTTTGAAATAAGACACCGTCGAGGACAAGATCAAGTTGTGGCTGACGCGCTCTCACGAGCTTGTCCTATCTCTTCTATAGACACGTCCATTAATATTACTAATACTCAAGATCAGTGGTACCTTAATATTTTCCATGGGTGTCAAAACTCGCCTACATCGTTCCCAAATTACTTCGTAAATAATGAAAAACTTTACCGGCTTATGAAGAGCAAATGCTCACTTACAGCCGAGTTCGATTGGAAAGAAGTCGTACCATTTGAAGCTAGAGAACCTATTATACTCGAAAATCATTCTGAGCAGATTGCGGGACACCTAGGTATCTTCAAGACATATAAACGATTAGCACTTAAATACTACTGGCCTGGGATGCATGCTGACGTGGTGCGAGTCATAACATCATGTGATAATTGTATCGCTCACAAACATCAGAACCATGCCACGCTCGGTAAAATGGGAAGACCGAAGTCATGTTCTAGGCCATTCCAAGTCCTTAGTATGGATTTAGTTGGTCCTCTCCCAGTTTCGAGAAAACAAAACAGTCATCTACTCGTTGTTACTTGCTGTTTTAGCCAATATTGTTTATTATTCCCTATTAAACGCGCTACCGCGGAACTAATAGCCAAAATATTAGAGGAAAACGTATTTCTGATCCATGGAATTCCGTCCACTGTAATCATGGACAATGGTAAGCAGTTTATCAGTAGTACCCTGAAACAAATGCTCAGTAAATATAAAATACCCCACTTGCACTACACTCCTAAGTATACTCCACACGTGAACACCGTAGAGAGATACAATAAAACAATAATGACTGCAGTATCTACATTTATTACCTACTAATGATCAACGTATTTGGGATACACTTATACCTAAAATTCAATTTGCTATTAACAATTCTGTTAACGAGGTGACTGGGTATACCCCATCATTTCTAGTATATGGCCGAGAATTAGTCAGTTGTGGTACTCACTATACTAATACTGAACCAGCAGATTTGGAAAACTTAATATTTCAACCTCGCGATACGTACGCTGAAAATTTAGGAACTTTATCTTCCATTTTCAACAAAGTACAATTAGCTCTGTTTCAGGCCCATAGTAGAAATGCCAAATCTTATAATCTGCGAAAAAAACCCATGGAATTTAATGTTGGAGATGTAGTCTGGAGAAAAACTTTTTATCAAAGTGACAAGGACAAATATTTTAATAAAAAACTCGCTCCAAAATACGTAAAATGCAAGATACTAAATAAAAAGTCACCACTTGTGTACGAATTGACTGACATGAATAATAATCCTCTAGGTGTATGGCATATCAAAGATATAAAGCTAATTAACTATAAGGAATAATTGAATTTATGAATAGAAGATTTAGATTCTGTTCGTGGATAGTCGAATTTTCCATAGTCAAAAAAATTCTACGTTTTCCGGGGGGGGTACTGTAACGTTGGGCCTAGCTCCGTTACTTTTATTTACTTATAATCTATAACATAAATCTAAAAATCTATACAATAATTATATTCGGAACCCCAGTCTTTCGTGCATTCATAAAGTAGGTACGCACTTGCATCGAGTAGCAGCGAAGGAACGCTAATTGTTGTTATCGCTCCGAACGCGGCGGGCTCGACTACTACAAGCTAATCTGTGGCGTTGCCAAGCAGACAGACCTACGACTTCAGTGAGGACGTTTGTGCTCCAAATAGTGTCTAAACACATACAAATCATTTAAAAATATATTATTAGTGAAGTGCTTGAACCCCTCTAGGGTGAGTTCCTATATATTATTATTTACCTGCACTGCTTAGCGTCATTGTTATTGTTTTGACAAATAGCTGTTCTGCCTTGCCGCGCTAGCTAACTGCCGCCGTTATTATTTTAAATTGTGAGTCGCTGAACTTGAAACGCGACGGGGTCACGGCTCGGCTTGGCAGACGGAAGACTGGAGGGTGGTTAACTAATACAGCGTTCTTCTCTCCAGGGTTCCAATTCTCTAAGAAAAGTATCCTGCCCTGACCTGGGACAGGCACACCACGCGAAGACGCACACTGCTCGGGTCCATCTGGCAAGCGTAGTCGACTCACCTACCGGAATCACGGAGTCCTGCATTCTCCAAGAGCTCAGCTGTTACGAGCGGTGCCCTATATCGCGAGTGTTCAGGCCAGTGACCTTGCAATACCTACAGAACTCTAAGTGCGGCTGTGCAACGTTTTGTTAATTGTACTGTTCTAATTATATAGTTATCTCTTAGAAGGCCTATGTTACTGCCCACCCTGAGACCTACCTACCTGCGAGCTGTGGGGTGTTAAAAACCACCCTTACGCCGCAATAGTCATGGCAGCTGAGGGGAAGCCGTATGAGCAGTCAAGTGGATATATGGCCTGTGGATATAAGCTACCACCATACAACATTTCATTTAAATACTACTCATATGTAACCTCAATGTACAATGACTTGAAAAAATAATGGCCCACGAGTTTCTTGCTGCTTCTTCTCGACGGTGGTTCTTTTCCGAAGACAGCGGTAGAATCATTTAAAAATTTTTGACGTTCATAAGAGTGTCTATGATGCCTAAACTGAATAAATAATTTTTGAATTTGAATTTGAATTTGAAATCGGTCCATTCGTTTCGATTGAAAAAAAAAATTGGTTCGATTCCACTCCTTTACGATTTTACTATTACTTATCCCCCTGACTTGTTTTTAGCTTTTTTTTTCATTGTACGGAAATTCTACCTCTACAGTTTTATTATACAGGTGTCTTTCTGGAAGGCATCGTGTTAAGCAAAATCCATATCTATATATCTATAGCTGAATTGTACCATATTTCTTGCAAATACATTATCATTTATGATTACGAATGACTAATCCTACATAACAGTATTATAAAATAACCTACGGTCACTACGTACACTATCAGATATACTACCTATACTTTAAAATTAAAATCTATACCTACGACTTATGAAAATAAACCAAAATAACTCAACCTTAGTAAAAACTAAGAGGAATAAAAAGGCCGCCCTGAAATCACGGTTTAGAATTGCAAGCAGAAGTTAAAACATACAATTTATACAATGTTAATAAAAACAAACGCTCACCGCTTGACACGACTGTTCAAATCAAAATTAAAAAAATGTTTGAAGGGCGCATCTTATTTTTTAGGAAGGACAGAGCCACTACGGGCATTAAAAGCGACACCGGACTCGATGCGCGCGTCCTCAGACTCCGTCCTTATATACGGTAGCGATCCGTGGCGGCCGCGCGCCACGCGTGTGCTGCGAACGGTGCAAGCCCAATTGTACCTTCGGCACTACATTTACAGCCTAACGACTAGCTTGCCTAAGGAGCCCTGTGGCGCCCTCGTGATTGCTCCCGAGTGTTACGACCTGCGCCCGCGTCAAAAGTTTGCGCCGAGTTGGGAATAAATGGCTCTTGTGCCATACTTATAGCGAGTTAAGAGACGAAATTTTTGTCAGAGATAGTTGAATAACCAAGGAATCTGATACATAAACATTCATGTCAAATGTATTAGTAAAATGTTATGTTACACGAGGACAAACTTGACGTAGCCGAAAAAATCAGAATTGATGTGGAAAAAAATTGTAATTTAAAAATTTTACATTAATACCTATAGGTTTTTTGCGGTAATTAAATAGTAAAAACACATATCTATCTAATTACATTCAAATATTTGAATTCGTAGAAGAAATAATATCATAAAAAAAACTTGCAATCTGACCACAAAAATTAAGTTTTATCAATAAATAATGCTTCCCAAGACAGGACTTTGATTTGATATTTATAAATATTTTGAATGTCTAGAACAGAAATATTATTTTTACCTAGTAACATATGCTTAGGTTATTAATAATTACATAAAAAATAAGAGCTACTTTGAAATTTCGGCCAATAATGATTTTTTTTTTCAACTTGGGGGCCCATTTTCTAGACTTATACATGGTGATTTCCAAAAATTTTTTTTTGTATGAAATATACATTTTCTTGTTGGTTTTTTTATTTTATTGGAATTCTTATTAGAAATCCTACAAACCAAACTAGGTTTCAAAGAATAATTATATATCAGAAATATTTAAAAAAAATTACAAATTTTGAATTTTTAGTACAAGCTAATTTAACTGTCACGTGACTTCGATTTTTTATCGATCCTGACATGATATGGCGTATTTATCATATTCTGAGTGGGTGTAATTACTTGACAACATTATTTCTGTGATATTTTACAATGTAAAAGTATAATCTATTCAAAATAAAGCAAATTATAACCAATCATAACAATGAGAAATTAGCTTACCGAGTGTTGTCGGTTCGTGACAAATTTATATCGTAAAATTTTGATGTCAGAACCTAAATCACATATTTACAGTATTCCTTACACATTCACGATCATATTCATGTTTAATTTGTATCAAAATCATGAGTTTAACCCGATTAATTCACTAAAAACTATAGCACAAAACATAACCTCGCCGCCAAAACACAGATGAAAATATAAACATTGATTATATTTTTTTTTAAAGTTCACAGATAGAACATGTCCGTGTGTAGTGTTGCCATAGAAAGAAAATATATTACGCTAAAGAATTAAACTCTATGGTTAAACATTGGGATGACTTTAAAAAATAAACAAAAGAAAAACGAGCGTGACACTTACTTGCAACAATTGTTGCGCCGACACTTTGGACCTCAAAAATCCTTGCAGTTTTGTTGCGCGGGCAAACTAGTCGATAACTTAGTGAACTCCACTTTTTTCACAACACTTCTTGCGTGATGCCTGAACAATCAGCAACATTTATTTTGGGTTCAATGTCGGTCTAGTAACACCCCCTGCAATTTTTTTTTTATATTTTCAATATACAGATTTTTCACTGTTACAGAATTATTATAAGTAAGGATATAGATTAACATTAATTAAAAGCTTTTTCACCAGTGTCAGTTCTAATATGATTTCGTAAACGAACTGCTTGTGCACATTCATAAACACACATATTACATTTATATAGTTATTCTCCAGTATGTGTCCTTATATGTCTTCGTAAGTGACCTTTATTTGTACATTCATAATCACACACATCACATTTATAAGGTTTCTCTCCGGTGTGCGTTCTAATATGACGTCGTAACCTACCTGCTTCTGCACATTTATAATCACACATATGACATTTCAAAATTTTCTCTCCGGTGTGCGTTTTAATATTATTTTGTAAACTACCTGCTTCTGCACATTTATAATCACACATATTGCATTCATAAGGTTTTTCTCCAGTGTGCTTTCTTATATGCCTACGTAAGTGACCTGCTTGTGTACATTCATAATCACACATATTACATTTATAAGGTTTCTCCCCAGTATGTGTTCTAATATGTCTTGTTAAGGAACCTGCTTGTGCACATTCATAATCACACATATTACATTTATTAGGTTTCTCTCCAGTGTGCGTTCTAATATGATTTTGTAAGCTACCTGCTACTGCACATTCATAATCACACATATTACATTTATAAGGTTTCTCCCCAGTATGTGTTCTAATATGTTTTTGTAAGTTACCTGCTTGTGCACATTTATAATCACACATATTACATTTATAAGGTTTATCTCCAGTATGTTTACTAATATGCCTTCGCAATTCGCCTGCTTGTAAACATTTATAATCACACATATTACATTTAAAGGGTTTCTCTCCAGTGTGCGTTCTAATATGATTTTGTAAGTGACCTGCATGAGAAGATTCATAATCACACATATTACATTTATAGGGGGTTTCTCCAGTATGTGTTCTAATATGACATCGTAAGTTACCTGCTTGTGCACATTTATAATCACACATATTACATTTATAAGGTTTCTCTCCAGTATGTGTCCTTATATGTCTTCGTAAGTGACCTTTATTTGCACATTCATAAACACACAGATCACATTTATAAGGTTTCTCTCCAGTGTGTGTTCTAATATGACGTCGTAAACTACCTGCATGCGCACATATAAAATTACACATATGACATTGAAAGGGTTTCTCTCCAGTGTGCGTTCTAATATGATTTTGTAAGCTACCTGCTACTGCACATTCATAATCACACATATTACATTTATAAGGTTTCTCTCCAGCGTGCGTTCTAATATGACTTCGTAAGTTACCTGCTTCTGCAGATTCATAATCACACATATTACATTTATAAGGTTTCTCCCCAGTATGTGTTCTAATATGTCTTGTTAAGTCACCTGCTTGTGCACATTTATAATCACACATATTACATTTATAAGGTTTCTCCCCAGTATGTGTTCTAATATGTCTTGTTAAGTCACCTGCTTGTGCACATTCATAATCACACATATTACATTTATTAGGTTTCTCTCCAGCGTGCGTTCTAATATGACTTCGTAAGTTACGTGCTTCTGTAGATTCATAATCACACATATTACATTTATAAGGTTTCTCCCCAGTATGTGTTCTAATATGTCTTGTTAAGTCACCTGCTCGTGCACATTCATAATCACACATATTACATTTATAAGGTTTTTCTCCAGTATGTGTTCTAATATGTCTTCGTAGGGTACCTGCTGCTGCACATTTATAATCACACATATTACATTCAAAAGGTTTCTCTCCAGTGTGCGTGCTTGTATGCCTACGTAAGGAACCTGCTTGTGAACATTCATAATCACACATATTACATTTATGAGGTTTCTCTCCAGTGTGCGTTCTAATATGACTTTTTAAGTGACCTGCATGAGAAGATTCATAATCACACATAATGCATTTATATGGTTTCTCTCCAGTATGTGTTCTAATGTGACATCCTAAGCTATCTGCATCTGCACATTTATAATCACAGATATTACATTGATGAGGCTTTTCTCCAGTATGTGTCCTTATATGTCTTCGTAAGTGACCTGCTCGTGCACATTCATAATCACACATGTTGCATTTAAAGGGTTTCTCTCCAGTGTGCGTTCTAATATGTGTTTCCAAGCATCTGGCGGTAGAACATTTATAATGACACGTATTGCATTTATATGGTTTCTTACCACTGTATTTCATGTTATGTTTTTCCAGTTTTCTATCCGTTGCAGATTCACAATCAGCCATCGTACGTACGAGTACCTGCAGAAAATAATTTAGGTTCAATAAAGGTTTGTATATACATATAAAGTAAGGTATCTGAACAATTTCAAACAACTATTCTTAGGGTATAGGCGATAATAAGGTTTATTGCGAATTGGCATACGACGGTTATCCTCTGAAAATAACTATGAATATAATATGTTTGTGGGTCGTGAAGTGACACCACGGGTTAATTTTGATGATTGTAAGTTATTATTTAGAAAGGCCGAAAGAATGTTTTTTTTTATTCACAAGAGGTAGCGATTTAATCGAAATGATTGGTGTTGGTCCAACTCATTAGATGACTGAGTTATGTGAGTGTACGCCACATGTTAAACACAAAATACATAACTTTACAGTTGTTTCTTTAATAGACGATATTGAAGGTTTTTTTTATATTAATTAACCGACACCGAGATACGTACTATTATTTGATATGTAGGTACACATTTTATAATAATATATAAATTTATAATGTAGTACGTATGCTTCTAACAGTATATTCTTACATGCTAGGGGGTTGGGGGCAATTTTGATGAAATTTGGTATGGAGGTAGATACGGCGCTGGATTAACACAGAGAATAATTATTTACAATTTTTTACTATTATACATATACATGTACACTGGCTTATTCACTGCAAATATAAGTACGTAATCCTATAATATTTATATGGGATTACAAAGTTATTAAGGCAGTTGGTGTATCTAGAAAACTGTACCAAATATGCAAGTATTTTAGTTTCTTTTTGTCATTTGTTTGTCTTATTACAAAGTTTGAAAATACTTAAAAATACTCTATAAACCATAAGTGGTTTGTCGAGGGTATCTCGTCCTTTCCAACAAACTACAAGGTACTCGTAGGTACCTACTGCCAAATTGTAAGGTTTTTTAAAAATCTAGATAAACTTAATCAAAGTACATTTAAAAAATGAATTTTATAATCTAGAAAGGCATTGTCATTGAGCAATGTATACATTATTACAGATCAAGCTATGAAACAGGTTATGCGTCTATGCAATGAAATAGGTAATAGCTTACTATTATCTAATCTGTGTTGTACTATGCCTACACATTGCACAAAAAATGTACGTCAGTACTGCGCTCGGAAATCGTGTGATCCGTGATGATATTAGGCATAATAATATATTATAAGAGTTATAGCATTTTTTTTTTTGTTTATATAATTTATGAAATCTTCTGTATTATTATTGATATATATATTTTTAGTATCCGTTTAATATTTATTAAATAAAATTTGTCCAGAGTTTCTTCCGGAATGTCATTTATTAGTAACATAAAGTTGGTCGTCCTGGAGCCGTAAAAATTTGACGCGCTACTTGTTTTTAGTTTTTTATTTGCTACTTGTCTAGTGTTAAAGGAGTGCAATATATAATCGTCATATTTAAAGAAACATTCAATTAATAAACATAATTTGACCCTATCGTGTATAGATATAATTTTACAATAACTGAACAAGCCGTATGCATCATTTTGATATTTTTCTTTTGTTTTTGCAGTCGCATCTGTAGTTTATGTATCCTATCTAGGTAGGTATGAAAAGTGCGTCCATAACTGCTCAGTCCGTACAATACAATACTTTCTGCGAGTGTTTTATACATATTAATAAGTGCAGAGTACGGTATTTTATATTTTAAAATATAGAACTTTGCAAGAATAGCACGTAGTTTGTTGCAGACGCCATCTATATGACAGCTCCAGTTAAAACGATCATCTATAATCAAGCCTAGATATTTGATTTGTGTAGCCTGTTCTATAGGTAGGAAATTACATAGTGGTTTTCTGCCGTGTAGACAGTCATGATCATGTGCATATAGTATATCTCAGTTAGAAATACAGTGCAACCTCGTTATAACTATACTCAAGGGGATTTAAAAAGATTCGTTATACAGCGTAATTTGTTACAATGAGGTTTGTTGTAAAGAGCTTAGATTGGACTATGATCTATTCAAAGTACCACCAAACAACATTTAATATCAAACACGAATTGTGCTAAAGAAGTAATATGACCATAACATAAGGTAAAAAAACTTGTTTATTAAACTCACATTACATAGATGCTCATCTGCTTACTCCGCTAAAGCAAACAGTTTCCACTAATAACCGAAAAATGAATGAGAGCACATGCAAATAAAAAGAAGGTAAGTATTTTTATTATTATATTTTGTTTATATTTTTAAAAAGAAACCACAAATTAATACTTGATATTGCGATATAAGCATAGGAAATCAACAATGTAAGTTTCTCTTGGTTAGAGAAAATGTCATAACTTGTGGTCTGCATACTAATGGTGCAAGTTATCATATCCAAAGCACAATCCAATTCTGTTATGGATTTGACCACACCTATAATCATACAAACAATTTAACATGTGTGGAAACATGAAACTGGGGGCACAGTAGTGCCCACACCAAGTCGAGCAAAAAAGTGGCACGGCCGTACCATACTTTTTCGAAGCAATTCTGGCCATTTTCGAACCTCTATAACTTCGTTGTGGATAAAACTAGAAGCCTGATTTTTTTTTGAAACTAAGATGGCATTATATAAGCACAGTATATTTCAAATTCATTTTCAAACTCATTCTATTTGAACCAGTAGTTTAAGAATTATAACTAGGTAGTCAAAGTTTCTTAATTTCGTCATTCACTAACTGGCCTACAGACCCAAATAAACTTCCAGATGTTATAAACGTCTTCATCGTAAAGGGACTATCCAGACTTTTTCACCATGTAAAGACCTGCTTAAATGGCAACTCTATTCATATCCCGGTTATACTAACGATTGGTGCTACGGTTCTAAAAACGGATAAGCGCGTATATGGCTACATCGGCAAATCCTAAAGGCGCTGCCAAAAAGACGCAAAAGATGCTGAACATACTACCGGACTGGCTCGACAAGTGGAGGATGGCGGTCAATGTGGGAAAGACTGCCGCTCTACTTGTCAGCAGAAGTAGAAGAAGAAACCCTCAAAGACTCCAGCTCCAGGGACAAGATATTGAATGGAGGAGTTCTGTCAAGTACCTTGGAGTGGAGATCGACAGTCACCTAACTATGAAGGAACAGGTGAAGCACGCGGTTCGTTCGGCGAGAGCAGCCAGAGCACTGCTCCGACCCGTGCTATCATCGAAACTACAACTTCGAACCAAGCTGGGTATATACAAGACATACATAAGGACTCGCCTGACTTACGCTGCCCCAGCTTGGTATCAACTATGTTCGAAGACTAATAGAGAGGCTCTACAGGCACAACAAAACATCGCCTTGCGTATCATCGTTGGGGCCGGTAGATACGTAAGGAACGATACAATAGCCAACAGCGTAAAAATGGAAACCGTGGAGGCGTTTGTGGTTCGTCTAGCTCGTAAGATGTACGACAGGGCAGACAACGGACCACACACGCACCTACACGGGTTAGCACCGCTACACGCGAGACCCCCGGACGTGACAAGACACTGGCGCGCACTGCCCCGTGAGCTCCTGTTAACCGATGTTACGGAGACTCCGGAGGTAAGTAGCGCCCAGCCACCAACATGATATGAAGATTTAAATATTTATAGAAAGCACAGAGTGCACAACATACCCTGCGCAGAGAGTTGCCTATTGCAACCTGCGCAGGGGAGAGTTACCAAGGGGTAGTGGCCCCTTGAGTTGAAGCAGGAGTAAGGAGTGCACAACTCGAGGCTCCAACCAGCCCACGGGCTGAAGACAAACTAGTAGCGAGACAACCTAGAGGACCAACTGTGACACGAATTTGCGATCCAAGCTTTTCTGTTACAGGGTTCCTCAGGAGAATCTCCTGAGTTTTGTGCGTGCGGCAGGTGCTCGGTTGGGTGGGACATCGTTCTCCGCAGTAGCGTTGAGACGCCCCCCACACTTCCGACACCCCTCCCTCCTCAGCTCGGAGGTTTTCCCACGAACTCGCTGTTCGGAAGTATTCGGCTGCATTGTGGTTGTAGGTCCGCCCCGGCGTGATCTCCCACGGTGCCTTATCCCGATTACCAACGAACTTCGTTCCTGAACCTGAAGCGTTCCAGCAGCTTTATCATCCCGCGCTTCGGACTTAAGGAAAGATACTGGCTAGGGGTTTAGTTACTAAACTCCAGAACCAGTATCGATTCGCCGGTAGTAAACAGAGAAAAATTCACTCACTGAGGTATCCGCTAGTTGCAAGAGCACTACGGATACACTCAAAGGGATTATATTACTCAACTATTCTATGACATTACTTAACTCTGCCTATACATGGCCGAGAAAGACCGCCCGTCGCCTCGTAGAAGGCCCGGGCCGTACGACAACTTAGTACCTAAAGGCACCATCCCCGATGGGTATATAGTCTTCCAGCGCCCCACTGGAGAGATTATATTCATCAGGCCACAATACTTAGATTGGTATGAGGCAGGGGAACTGGAAGTAGATGATGACGGAGCCGGACTCGCTCCGCTAGTGGCTGAGCCAACTAGACGGCGCGAAACCATAACCAGACCATCGAAGTCGACAACAGCATACACAGCTGAACCTGGTCAACCTTTCTTAGCAAAAAGAAAGAAAACTAGGCTAGTTACTAACACGAGCCGATCGGATGCCTCCGACCTAGGACTCAGCATGGTCGAACCTGAGTGTGAGGCCGATGCTGAAACCGACCGGAAGCCTCCGGGCAGAGGCGCCTCCAAGAAAGGGCGCGACTCCTCTATCGAGGACTTGGGGGGCGACGAGAAGAGATTGCGTATGAAATCCTCCGTCACCCCACCCACACAAGCACTATCTATGACGTCATCAGATGACAGACCGGCCAACATTACGGCAGACTCCGACGACGACAGTATCGCGGAGCAGAGCATACATAGACATGCCAACACCGACTCGACTTCGTATGCGGCGATCGAGTCGGTACCGATAGATGCGGCACCTATGCCGTCACCACCTACCCCTCCGGCTGAAGCGGCGCGCTCTTATGCAGCGGCGCTAGTATCGCCGGCAACATCAAGGCCTAACTCCCCCACGGTGAGACAGGCCCCTGCACCTGCTACAACAACATTACCTACAATGAAAGGATACCCACCGATTATCATAGAAACGCTGCCGGGATGGGTATCCATATTTGAACAACTCAAGAACAAGCTTGGACATCCACTAAACGTGAAACCCGTGGGCAAGGGTTTCCGTTTCACGTGTAAATCTACAGAAGAGTTTAGGGCGGTGCAGCGCGCCCTAATTGAAGCATCAGCAGCAGATAAGAAGGTCGCGTGGCACTGTTACGCGGGGGTCGCCGACCTACCTACTAAGATTGCCATAAAAGGCCTTCCGTATAGCATTGAACCGGCAGTGATCGTCGCGGAGCTTGAAGCCAAGGGCTTCCCAACCAAGTACGCGAAAGAGATCCTGCCGAGAAAAGGCAGCAAAGGGGGACCTACCTACTATGTCCTCCTAGACAGAATAAGCAATGACGAAAAGAGCAGATTGTACAATATAAGCGAACTCTTAAACATACCGAATGTCCGGGTAGAAGGCTGGGTACCGAGAGCCGGAACGGTCCCGCAATGCCACCGGTGCCAGGCGTTCGGTCACGCCTCCGGAGGGTGCCACCACCCCCCGCGCTGTGTCAAGTGCGCGGGGGAACATTTCGCGGCAGAGTGCAACCGCGACCCCGACCAACCACCTAAGTGCGCCAACTGTAGGGGTAAACATGTCGCCTGCAGTCGTACATGTCCTCACTATTTACGGGAGGCCCGGAGGAGGGGGCTAAAGGTCCAGGGACCCTACCCTAGAGTAGCCCCCCAAGGCCCCGTAAATAAAAATCAACGCGCGCGAGTCGTGCGCGTTCAACAAGACGTGCATCAACAGCAACAACAACAACAACGTATACAGACGGTGGTAGCGCCTCGTGCGGTCAATGAACCGGCCCGCACTGAGAGCGCACCACCACTCCCATCAACATCCCTTGTTCCGGCAGCTAATCTCCCAACCGGTAGAGACGAACAGCTGCCGCAGAAGAAGAAGCGTAAGCGCAGGCGAAACCGCGCCAAAAAGTTAGCAGAGGGCGGCCCTACGGCGGCCTCGACACCCATGCCGCCCAGCGGGGCGGAACCAACAGAATTACAAAAAGGGCCGACAGAGGGCGCGCGCGGGCATCATACGCCCGCGTTCGTGCCCTTACAAGTCGATAGAAGACGAGCGGCCCTGAAGAACCAACAGACCACCGAGATGCATCACACGCAACCGGCAACAAGCAATTCAATACCTGTACAAAGGCGCAACATACATCAGCAAACCGAACCAGAGGTCGGTCATGAAGGTCCGTGGGTGACCATCCTGGGGATTCTGACCGACCTACTGCTATCATTAGCGGCTGGAGCAGACATGAAAGAGGCAGCCGGTAGAGGACTCGCGACACTCGCTCGAGTCCAGTACGGCCAATGAAAGCACCTACAAACTCCAACGTGATTGAGACGTAGGTGTAAGTTACCTACATAGGCGATATGCACCTACAGTCCAAGAGCGAGACAGAGCATGAGACAGAATATGAAAAAGTTACCTACAGTAGGTAACAAACACAAACCTTCTAAGGACACAAGAGCAAAGTATAAGGAACACGAAAATAGACGATTTGACGTAAAGGCGCGCTGTACCCCCGTGAGTTGTGATGGCAAATGCCACCTCCGGGAGGTATAGTGCGCTTAACAAACTGTAGTACAGTATCTGCGTAGTGATGTCACGATTGTCACACTACGCAGACAAATGAGTAACCGGGTAGTAGTGGCCACCCGAGGTCCTGCAGGGGTAAGGAGCTTAGGCTCGACACCCCCTCCAGCCCCTAGGGGTTGCAGATAACGTCGATCGATCGAGACAACCTATACTTCTCTCTCAACTATACGACCTTAGAGTCGCGATAGGTTCGGGGAGCACGAGTGCTATATAAATAGGCTAAGTTTGTATCAAAATCACTCAGTACCGCTCCGACCAACTTGGAAGAATAAACAATTAGAAGAAACCGAAGGAAATTTTACTACAGTCCATTACTCATCAACAGCTGGTCCTTCGAGCCGGATCTCACCGCAGCAGAAACCTACGGAACTAAGCAAGAAAGAAAAACGTCTACCTGAACCCGGAAAAAAGGATGGTTGTGACCCGAAGCCAAGCGGACGCGGCGGAACAAGACCGTCGCGACGCCGAACGGCGCGAACTTGATCACGATCTCCAGGAGCGGAACGTGCTCCCGACGGCAATGGAACGACATATAATTGAGCAAGAACGACGTAGGAGGTTGTCGCTGGATCCACCCGCGTCACCGATCGTAACGCGAACAAATGAAGGTGCACACGCTGGTACGTCAAGGGCACTGAACGCGGAGGAAAGAACCAGACCGCGGTCCCCCACTCGTTCAGTGCGATCGACCGCTAGCACTACAACTAGAACACGAATTGCCGAACTAGAGGCGGCGGAAAAGCTAGCCGCCCTGAGGAAGAAGCAGTTGGACATCGAAGCGGAACTGATTCAGAAACGGCTGGCCGCGGACCTAGCGGCTATACAGGATGACCAGGAGAGCCTTCAAGGTGAACCGACCGTAGACCATCACAAGAAGGTTGACGCCTGGCTCCGCACGAACACCCTCCCCGCACGGGGGGAGAGGCCGGGTCACTCGAAAACCCCGGCCAACAAAGACGAACGACATTTACGCTTCAACGTGAGAGATAGATCGACTACTCCTGTCCGATCGAGGAGTAACATGGACGCGTTGACGGAAGCCTTAGAGAAGATAGCAAGACCGAGAATAAAATGTCCTGACCTGCAAGCGTTCAACGGGACCCCGAACGAATGGTTGAGCTTCAAGGCGAGCTTCCGTGATTCAACACACATATACCAGCTAACACCGGCGGAGAATATACAGCGGCTACGAAATTGCCTGAAGGGAGAAGCGAGAGAAATGGTGGCTGCCCTGCTATATACAGCCAACGACCCTGAAGTTGTTATGAAGACATTGGAACAGTGCTTCGGGAGGCCCGAGATTATCATCGATAGAGCGCTCGATGACTTGAAGAAGCTTCCGAAACCGGGATCATCGGCAATGGAGTTAAACAACTTCGCGGTGAAGCTACAAAGCGTCGTGTGTATATTCAAAAGCATCGGCCGCCACGGGTACCTCTTCAACCCACTGCTGGCGCGGGAAACGTTAGAAAAATTGAGTCCGCATCTGCGATCGCGATGGTGCGACTATGCAAGTGAACAGGAAGGTACCTCGGACCCAGAGATCGTCATACTATCGCGCTTCTTGATGAGGGAGGCAGACAGAGCCCTACGATACAGCTATGCGCCGACGACAAGTGCGGCGCCTACTACTACGACCAAGAAGATGGTGCGACCCGCGACCTCTGCTACCGGGTACCAACGGAAGGCGAACGCCGTGTTCAACATAGCTGAGGAAGAGCAACAGGAGCGATGCCCGAGCTGTGAAAAAGGGCACAAGTTAACAGAGTGTCCAGAATACAAAGGATTATCGGCGGAACAACGTTGGGAGCTGATACGCGAGCACAAACTGTGTTTTAAATGTATCACGAGGAGGCACCGACGGCTGAACTGCAAAGCAAAGACATGTGGGGTGAACGGATGCCAACGACCTCACCACGCGACCCTGCATCAAGACATGAAAAGAGATGACCCATCTACGTCACGCGGCAGTACCGAGGCCGTACTAGCAGTGGCGACCACCAACGTCACTGCGCCGAGGGCCGTACTGTTGAAAATGTGTCCGGTGACAGTGATAGGACCGCAAGGCCAGGTCGACACGCACGCCCTGCTGGACGAGGGAGCTACCATCACGCTCATCAACGAGGGGCTAGCACGTCGTATCGGCGCGGACGGACCGACGCTGCCACTACAAATGCGAGGAGTCAACATGTCACAGAGAGAAAGAGATAGCAAGATAGTCACGGTATAACTGAAGAGTGCCGACAACGTACTGCGCCCACTAAAAGCGCGTACGGTGAGAGACATGAAGTTACTACGACAATCGATACCGACTACACTGTTGGAACACGAACATCTACGCGACCTGCCGCGAGACAGCGTGTGTTATGAGTCAACACAGCCCGGTATCCTAGTGGGGGCCGACCACTGGGAATACATCGTCTCACAAGAGCTACGGGTCGGCGAAACGGACCAACCGGCTGCATCACGAACACAGCTCGGTTGGGTTATACACGGAACGGTGCCGAGCAGAATGATAAAAAGCCAGGACGGCGTGCTGCATGTCTACACCCCCGAACACGGTGTAGAACGGAGCGAGCAGCAGGACCAACGCCTCCACGACCTGGTCGAGCATCACTTTTGCTTAGAGGCCCTGGGGGTCGCGCACAAACCGCGAGTGAGCGACGCGGATCAGCGCGCAATGAAAATCGTAGAATGTACTACAAAGAAAACCGAGACGGGTTACGAAGTTGGACTGCCGTGGAGGAGCGATCATCTTAACTTACCGGAGAGTTACAACATGGCGTTCCGACGGCTGCGAAAAATAGAAAAGAAGATGGATGAAGACCCAGAGTTCGGGAAGGCGTACAGCAAACAGATCGAGAATTTGCTACAAAAGGGCTACGCAGTACCCGGCGACGGAACCGAATCCTTAAGTTCCGTCAGCTGGTACCTACCACACTTCGCGGTACAAAATCCGAACAAACCTGGGAAACAGAGACTCGTCTTCGACGCGGCGGCGAAGAGTCATGGTGTCAGTCTCAACGACCATCTATTGGAGGGACCGGATCTGCTGTTATCATTGCCAGGGATTTTATTCAGATTCCGAGAACGACGCGTAGCAATGACAGCCGATATCCAAGAGATGTTTTTACAAATAAAAATACGGGCGGATGATCAACCGGCACAACAATTCTTATGGAGGGGCACGGAACGTGAGAAGCCACCTCAACGCTACAAGATGAAGAGCATGATATTCGGCGCTAAAAGCTCACCATACGTGGCGCACTACGTGAGAAACTATAACGCGAAACTACACGCTCACACACACCCGCGCGCGTATGAAGCAATTACGCAAAGTCATTATATGGATGATCTCGTAGCAAGCTACGAAAATAGCTACGAAGCCCACCGAGCTGTGTCAGAATTACAAGTAGTACACGCGGCGGCCGGGTTTACGCTACGAGGCTGGAATACGAACGAAGATAACGTTCTACGAGACGTAGCACCTGAGCTACGGGCTACGACACCTACGCAACTGGGAAGAAACGGGCCCGAAAATAAGATACTGGGACTCTACTGGAACGCCGAGCGAGACGAGTTTGGTTTTAACACGTCGATGAACAGAGTACCCACCGAAGTACGCGCACGGACCCGCGCACCCACAAAGAGAGAGGCACTCAGCGCAGTCATGTCGATATATGACCCACTTGGACTGCTGAGTCACTACACGATACGAGCAAAGATAATATTGCAAAATCTGTGGAATTTAAAGATGTCGTGGGACGAACCGATACCGCACGACGATAACGAGACGTTCGCCGCATGGCTAGGTCAGTTATCAGACCTGTCCTGCTTGCGACTCAATCGACGGTACGCGCTGGGAGACGACGAGGAGCTGGAACTTCACATGATGTGCGACGCTAGCGAACAGGCTTACTCGACCGTAGCCTACTGGCGTGTCGCGCGGCCGGACGGGAGCTTCAGCTTGAGTCTCGTGGCTGCCAAGGCGAAGGTAGCTCCAAGGCGCGCGCAGACCATACCGCGCTTGGAGCTGCAGGCGGCAGTCATTGGAGCTCGGCTGGCCGACGCAATAAAGAAGGAGCATCGAGTAAAGGTGAAGAGGACTGTTTATTGGACCGACTCCATGACGGTCATCCACTGGGTGCGACATGACACCCGACGGTACACCCCGTTCGTCTCACATCGCCTGGGTGAGATTGCTGAACTCACCCACAAAGAAGAGTGGAGATGGGTGCCGACTCACGAAAACGTAGCAGACGACGCTACGAGGTTCTCGTGCACACCCATCACGGCGAACGACCGCTGGTTTCAAGGACCGGACTTCCTGCGGTACGAAGAAGACCAGTGGCCTACAGAACCGAACAACGACCATGATAGTGATGACAGTGTAGAAGTGTTGTGTCATGTGACCGAGGACAGGTCCAGTGATGAATGGGTGCCCGACCCGGAACGATTTTCGAAATATGAGACATTAGTGCGGGCTACGGCGCGTGTGTTAGCGTTCATAGATATGTGTCGACGGCGAACAAAACACATGGACGAGCGACACATAGAGCGAGCGGAACGCGCTATCATACAACGCGCGCAACGAGATAGTTTTCGAGACGAGATAGAACGATTGAGAGCGGCACGCCCTATCACCAAGACGAGTCGGCTGCATCGATTAGATCCCATGATGGAAGATGACGTATTGCGAGTAAGAGGACGCATTGGAGCCGCTACAGCACCTGTAGAGACGAAAAGGCCTATAATACTTGACGGCCGCCATCGGATAACACGTTTAATAGTGCTACGAGAACATTGTGCGGCGGGTCACGCCAATAGAGAGCGCGTGACGAACGATCTACGTCAGCGATATTGGATCATACATTTGCGACCAACCGTGCGAACCGTGGAGAGGAGTTGTGCTCTATGTAAGGTACGGAAATCAAGACCGGTGTTTCCGGCGACGGGAGATCTGCCCCGCGCACGACTTGAGCCCTTTCAGCGTCCCTTTTCCAACTGTGGGACGGACTATTTCGGGCCGATGGTAGTAAAAGTCGGGCGGCGTCGGGAAAAGCGGTGGGGAGCCCTATTTACCTGTCTCACCACTCGCGCGGTACATCTGGAGCTCGTACCGTCACTCTCCACCAGCTCGGCGATAATGGCACTACGGAGGATGGCAGCGCGGCGAGGTTGGCCAAAGATGATGTACTCGGATAACGCGACCAACTTCAAGGGCGCCGACCGCGAACTAAGGGAGGCGTACGCGGAGTGGGTGCCGGCGCTGCGAGATGAAGGCCTGCTGAATAGGATGACATGGAGATATACGGCCCCAGGGGCCCCAAATCAAGGAGGAGCGTGGGAGAGACTGGTGCGATCGGTCAAAGTCGCACTGGCCGCCACACTGAAAGAGCGAGAACCTACAGAGGAGGTGTTGAGTACGCTGTTAACAGAAGCAGAGTTCGCGGTCAACGCGCGACCACTCACTCACGTCAGCGTGAGTCACCAAGACCCCGAGGCATTGACCCCAAATCACTTCTTATTGGGGTCATCGAACGGTCTACCCCTCACTGGACCGTGCTACGAAACCGACCGACGAGTATGGAGGGCTAGCTTGGCGCTCGCCGACCACTTCTGGCGGCGCTGGGTAAAGGAGTACCTACCTACACTGGTACCCCGTGGAGAGCCCAGCAGCAACATTCGGCCGGTACGAGTCGGAGACGTCGTGATCGTCGTGGACCACACGCTACCACGAAACGTGTGGCCCATGGGCGTCGTCGAGCACACCTACGAGGGACCTGACGGCGGTGTACGAGTGGCGGACGTGCGCACCCGGACCGGCATCTTCAAGCGACCCGTGCGGAAGCTCGTCGTGCTTATCAGAGAAGAAGAGGCTACGCAGGCTGCGCCGGGGGGAGAGATGTGCAGGACTCCGAGCCTAGGTTAATGAATGTACATAAGTAGATTAAGATAGATTAAGTGAAATGTGAATATTTAAGTTTTATGTAGTAAATAAAGACTGAAAGAGATAGTTGTAGACAGAGAAGATATAGGTGCTCTCTGTAAGGTTAGGATCAATCTTTATTCGAGAAATTAGGGTAAGCGAGACAACCTATACTTCTCTCTCAACTATACGACCTTAGAGTCGCGATAGGTTCGGGGAGCACGAGTGCTATATAAATAGGCTAAGTTTGTATCAAAATCACTCACAGTCCTGTGTCGCTTTTAATGCCCGTAGTGGCAAAAAGCTCTATGTCCTTCCTAAAAAAAAAAAAAAAAAAAAAAATATCAAAATCACTCAGTACCGCTCCGACCAACTTGGAAGAATAAACAATTAGAAGAAACCGAAGGAAATTTTACTACAGTCCATTACTCATCAACATACTGGTTCAAATAGAATGAGTTTGAAAATTAATTTGAAATATACTGTGCTTATATAATGCCATCTTAGTTTAAAAAAAAAAACAGGCTTCTAGTTTTATCCACAACGAAGTTATAGAGGTTCGAAAATGGCCAGAATTGCTTCGAAAAAGTATGGTACGGCCGTGCCACTTTTTTGCTCGACTTGGTGTGGGCACTATTGTGAAATGAAATGAAATTGTTTTTATTGTCCAACAATATACAGTTAGTACACATGCTTAACTCTAATTAATATAATATACTTAACCGTATGTACCTAATAGTATCCACACTAGGCTCTAGGCCTGTGTTGATAGATACTAGTAGGTTGATTTTATTTAACAAACTGTTCAAAGAACATTCTCTAGTCCTTATACTAGGATTCCCTGTGTTATAAGGACTAGTTTCTCCCATTGACCTTTTAATTTTACACATTATAATGAACTATTAAAAAAGAGATCAATTCACTAATCCACACTAATATTATAAATAATTGTATGTCTGTTTGTTCGTCATATATTAACAACTACTAGTAGATTTTATCTTTACAAATAATTAAATAAAAACACAATCAGACTTATTTATATAAAAATACAAATATTATTACACTATTTTGGTAGACATAAAAAAGTACTAATAACTTTTTATATGTATTTTTTAATCACGCGTGTGAATCCACGGGTCACAGCTAGTATTTAAATTATGACCGTAACAACCATTCACAACGGTGTAACAGAGGAGGTCTCGTTTCATTCGTGCAAAATAGAAACTAACAGTAAGAGAAGTTGCCTTGTTTAGGATTTACTTAATAATATGAATTTTGAAATGATAGTTTACCAGAATGTGTCTATAAATGAAATTAGAAAACAAGTATGGTGGTGATGCAAGTTAGTGTTGCTTAGGAATGTGTTGTGTGTTATTTAAAAGTTTACTAATTAAGTGTTCATATATATTTATATAAGTAAGTTCAAACATTAAACCATAAGAGTCATTACGAACTTACGCGTAGTTTGCCACGTGTCATTATTATGTAAAAAAGTTATTGGCATAGATGAGTAGTAATGTGGCTGAAAGAAATATACACCTTTTTGTTGGGGTTTTTAGAAACAAGTAGGTTATTGTTTTATTTAACAATATTTAGCCAGTTTTCAGTTTGTGTGTAATCCAACGTCAGCAACCAGGTAGTAAGTTTTGTTTTGCATATATATCTAGTGCAATTGAAGATGTCTAAAATTTTATTCATTTTTGAGTATGTATACGGTGCTGCGAAAGAATAAGATCTTGTTGCAAAAACCTTGCGAACTGCAGGAACTTCCCACTTGATGTTTCTTTGTGATCTCGTTGATTCAACTAGTTTACTAGAAGCATTCCTGTGGAACCTAAGTGCAATAGAGACTAAATATAGCTGACGAACTGTCAAGAATTTGTATTCTGAGTACAATTGACTAGTAGGGTATCGAAGCGGTTTATTGTACGCAATTTTAATTATTGATCGTTGCGCTCTCTCTGCTCTTATCAAATAACTACTACAAGCTGCTCCCCAACTAACAACACAATAACTGAGAACGGATTGGCATAGGGATGTATACACTAGTCTGATTGTATTAGGGTCGGCGACTTTTCTTACATTTAGAAAGATGTATTTAAGTTTTCTAATCCGAGTACAGACCAAGTCAATATGTTTTTGCCATGAGAGATGGTCATCAATTACAATGCCTAAGTACTTAATATGGTCGACTTTTACTATTTCAGGACATTGGCAATCAATTAAGGTACAGGCACCGCAAGAGTGAATCTTGAGTGGTAAAGTAAGTTCTGAAGTTAGGGCTTTACTATTAATTATTTTAAACTCTAGAAACTTAGTTTTTGAAGCATTTAGGGTAAGTAAGTTTGTATTAAGCCAATCACAGATTAATTGTACGCCTGTTTGTGTAACTTTATAAACATCTCTTCTGCAATCTGCACCAAATATTATGGCTGTGTCGTCAGCGAATGTCAATATCTTTCCGTGATCTATAGGTAGTTTACAGAGATCATTTATATAAAGCAAAAACAGGGTAGGTCCGAGGACGCTCCCTTGAGGTACCCCAAAGGAAATGTCGGAATAGTCACTGTAATACCTATCAACTTTAAGTCTTTGCTTTCGGCCAGAGAGATAGGAACTGAACCAGTCCAGTGCAGTACCGCGAACGCCAGATTGCTCAAGTTTTTTTAGAAGAATTGGGCGTGAGACGGTATCAAATGCCTTTGCTAAGTCGAGGAAGACTCCGATGCATCTCTGACCTGCGTCTAGTATGTCTGTGACATGGCTTACCAGAGATACTACTGCGTCCTCCGTCGACCTGCCATTTCGGAAACCGTATTGATTGTCTGCCAAAATTCTTTTACTTTCTAGAAAATTAAGCAACCGTTTATTAACAATTTTTTCCAGTAGCTTCGACAATGAGCTTAGTAAAGAAATTGGTCTATAATTGGCTACTTGTTTAGGGTCCCCAGCTTTCAAGATAGGACATACATTTGCTACTTTGAAGCTGTTCGGGACAGTACCTGAGCTCATGCTGAGATTACATAAGTAGGTAATAGGTTCAGCCAACTTGGTTTTTCCCATTTTAAGTATTTTATTACAAATATCGTCTGGTCCTGGAGCTGAATCTGTTTTTAAACTACACTTCTGGACACATCTATTGGCCCACCTTAGAGTTTAGGTTTCGATGGCCCCTACCGAAATATGATTGCTAGATTGAACAAAAACTGTTGATGCAGTTTTAAACCTGATACATTTTACCATCTTTTTCGATCGTATTGTTTTAAATTTGAATTCAGAATACCATACGACATGGAGCTACGCCTAACAAGTCGGATATGCGCCTTGTTAAAGGCAATTGATTTTTGAATAAAAAACATGTTTTATCAAATAAAGGTTTAATTTAATAACGCGTGTTGCCTCCATGGGCATCTACCACAGCTCTCATACGATTAGGCATAGAGTTTATCAACCGCTCTATGAAATTTTGAGGGATCATCTCCCATTCCTCTTCTATGGCAGTTTTCAACTCCTGCATCGTCTGGGCAACTGGCTGACGAGCCCTAACACGTCTTTTTAGCTCGTCCCACATGTGCTCAATAGGGTTCATGTCTGGGCTTCTGGCTGGCCAGTCCATAACTGTGATGTTCACATCCCGAAGATATTCCCTAACGATGCCGGCCGCATGGGCTCTTGCATTATCATGCATAAAAAGGAAATTTGGGCCCACATAGTCCGCGTATGGTATCACGTGAGGTTCTAAGCACTCACGAATGTACCTTTCAGCATTTAATGTTGGCAGCCGTGGTCCTGTAACAACCTCAAGTTGAGTTTTGCCGCTCGCGGATATACCGCCCCAGACAGTCCATGAGCCACCGCCATAAGCAACCCTCTCTTCAAAGCAGCATTGTGCGAAACGCTCTCCCTTACGTCGGTAGACCTTCTTCCTTCCATCATTGCCATGTAACACAATTTTAGACTCATCAGAAAAGAGTACACGGCTCCAATCTTGCTGTGTCCAATTTAAATGACTGCGTGCGAAATGAAGGCGCGCTCTTCGGTGGGCTCGCGTTGGTTTGGGCCCATTAGCTGGCTTGTGTGGTACCATATCGCGTTCTTTTAACCTTCTCCGAGCCTTTCGAGCGCTCACAGATACTCCGTGGAAGTCGCGAAGTTGGTTTTGTATCTCAATGGAGGTAAGGTGACGATTTCTCAAGCTGGTCGTCACGATGAATCGATCCTGCCTTTCAGTTGTGACCCGAGATCGTGGCCTTCCTTGGCGACGAACAAAGCCGCCAGTCTCTAGGTACCTCCGATAAACATTTCGGACCGCAGATCGACTTAAATTAAGTTGAGCACTCACGTTTCTTTGGCTGTGTCCGGCCTGAATAAGTGCCACAGCTTGGGCGGCGACTTCAGGTGAAGTATCCATAGATTATTGATAGAACCTCACCTTAATGTTAAGAATAAGTAATGTTTGTTGCAAAACCAAAGATATCAATCACTTTTTCAAGAATTAAATCCAAGTAAACCAATAAAACCAAGTTTTCTTAGTATTCGATTGTTTGATATCAACAAACAGGCTCCAAATTGTCTTTTGTTTCTTTAAATTCTGTGTTCGAAATTCAAAAAAAGACTATTGAATGAAATTGTGAATGTGCCAGGTTCAAAACTGCATAAAAACTTTTTGCTCGACCTAATATAAAATTTTAGCTAGGACCAAACGAAACTGAAAATACAAGGTGGGCCAATAGATGAGTCCAGAAGTGTATTTATCATTTGAATAATTTCATATTCATCTACGGGTGACATGAAGAATGAGTCTGATTGTTGGCTAGAAACTTTGATTGAGTCAGCTAGTTGTTTTTCAGTGACTTTAAGCTTGTTGAGCGAGTTATTCGCTAAACTCTCTCCGACATTCGCAAGATATTTGTTAGCTTTGTTCAACGACTCATTGGGAAAACTTCCGATAGACAGTAAATCTACATTTTTTTTTTTGTTTATGGATGCCAGCAACAGCTTTGACAGCATTCCAAATCATCTTGCTGTTTCCTTTTCCTTCTGTGATAATTTTGCAGTCATAATCATTCTTCAGTTTTTGCAGTAGATTATTGCATATATTTCTGTAAAGTTTATAGGTATTTTTCATTACGATGTTATTAGGATTTTTTCTATAATTCACATGAAGAGCATCTCTTTTTCTTATACTTTTGATTAGGCTAGGTGTGATCCATTTTTTCCTTATTTGTCTTGAATTCTTTAATATTCTTTGATTTTGGTGAGCTTTAATTAACGAATTTAGAGTACCTATGAAAAAGTTAGTTGCTGAGTTGACGTCTGTTAAGTTGTGTATTATTGACCAATCGGTTTTGTTTATATCTTGAATTAACTCAGCAAAATTGGTTTTAATAATGTAGTTTGTAGGAATGAACAACTGTTGCGGTTTTTCGTCTAACCCTGTAACCAAGGCATCGTGGTCACTTACATCCGATATGCATACCGCCACATGTACTCTATGCCTGGTCTTTACCAAAACATGATCTATACAGTTTTGTTCGTGTGTCGGTAACTGATGCCCAGGCACTAAGCCGTAGTGTGCAGCCATATCTAGGTATTTGTCAGCATTCGCAGTTTTTATACAGTTTGGTTTGATGTCAATATTCATGTCACCAGTAATGATTAAACTTTCGCAGGCTGAAAGTTTTATCACTTGTTCCAAGGAGTCAACGAAGGGGTCAATATTTTTTATAGACGGGGATCGGTATATGGCTACAACTGTTAAAGTTTTCCCTATTTTAGCCGTAAGACAATTGCCATCAGTGCACGATGGTTCCGTTACTTCGATGTTTAAACCAGCCTTAGTTAGCATTATCAGACCAT